>OY804576.1:154805267-156005267 GCA_963680875.1 Bathymodiolus brooksi
GTTTTAGGAATTACAGACATTTATTTGAACGACAATTTTGAACCACCACACCATTTTTATCAGACCAAAAAAACTTGACTTCGAGTCTTAATTTTATCGGATAATTGTTAACAGTATGTTTTTGTCAGATTATAAGAAGGCATGCCTTATAAGAACCTAAAGTAAAAAAATTCTTTAACAACCGTGATGCGAATTGTTCACCTCATGACTGATCGATCACGATATTTTAACCCTTCAAAGAACTATTGGTTTAGTTTTAACGCATTCCTCATTTCACTAATTGATCTGTACTTTCGGTGCTTGTCCTTTCGGGTGGTTCTAGTTAATGCTGCCCGTCCGGATGGAGCTTTTCTTTTCGTCGTTTGATTCATTCATTGAAAACGTATGATTCGACCGTTCTTGTTTATAGACAAATAAAAGCGGAAATTGTCAATACATGAACTTGTTGTTGATTTCTGATAAGCTAACGTAACTAAATTAGATGATCAGAATCGCTTCATGCAGCATTAATGTTAACATATTAGTCTTTGTTTGTCTATAAACAAGAACGAATCATACGTTTTCAATGAATGAACCAACGGCAAAACGAAAAGCGTCATCCGGACGGACAGTGTATACTGATCATTTATCAATGGGTAGAGCTTTTTAGAATGATATCTCAAATTTACTCCTAATATCATTACTATTCATTTTGACTTACAGGTCACGAGTTAACCATTCATGAAAAAGTTGTTTGTTGAACTGCTTAATTAACGTTGTATAACATATGCTTTGCGAATTTTATATGCCCCGCACGCCCCCCTCTAAATCCGCCACTGATATTAATCAGTACTTTGTTTCGTATTCTAATCTATTCACTCGTTTAGGTTTTAAATCAATAATACAATCTGACCTTAATTATTAGTGTCCATTGTGTATAATGACCGGCATTGTTGATTTTATTTTATTTTTTACCAAACACAGAAGAATCAATATTTAATATCATGTTATAGAATAAAGCTGTTTATATTTGTCAACACTATTTTATAGGAGAGAATTCTTATGTAATCTTACCGTTATAGAATTTGCACACACAAATAAAAAAAATCACGTGATATTTATCATGAACAATATTGTGTATTAAACAGTGCTGCACGTATGTATGATACGCCAAAGTAACAAAAATCTACGAGTGATGTGGTTGGTTGGTTGCATTTTATCATGGCGAGAACAAATTACTTTTTGATTAGATGAACAGGGGCGGATTCAGAGACTCTGTTGACGGGGGGGGGGGGGGGGGGGAGGATGGGGCTCAGCTATGGAGCAATATTTTCAATAATTGCCGATGGAACCAACTGTAGTTCCAAAGCGGTTCTGGTGTGTAGGTCGGTAAACCTTGTTTTCTTTTCTTTTAGCGTACAGTAGATAAAAGGTACAGTTATTGACTTCCTAAAGTAGTCTTCCCGACTCTGCTTCAACATTATCTCTCATTATTTGTCTCCCGTATATTCTAGGTTATTTAGCCTCTATGTCTAGCGGTTCACATATTTTAGCACTCCTCTCAAAACACTAGTGGTTGAATTGTTCAACATTTGCTCTGCAGTCTAGTGAGCTCTGAATTAAATTTACGCTTTTTAAGGCTTTGCCTATGTCAAGTGATCTCTCTTGTAGTGATCTTGTAGAGGACTTTTGTAAGTTGGAATAACTTGTGTCCGATCCAAATGTTATATAGTTAATAATAAAATAAGTTTAATCTAAATCTAGTGATCTGCTGAGCCCTTTCTTAAAAGCCAGGCACATTTGAACAATAACAATGGTTACGACAAAATCAAAGTTGCAAATTCAACAAAGAAGTTACATCAGCTTCTTCTGGTCTGGTGTATGTGTGTTTTGGCAGTTTTGTAAAGTGCTCAAGGGTTTGAGCAATAGCAGGGAAAAAATCTAATTTAAGTCTATTTCATTTCTAATTCATTTCAATTATTTTATATGTATTTATATTTTCATTTAGAGTTTAAAATATGCTGTATTCATATATTTTCAAAACGGAAACTTGTGTATTTTTTTTTTTTTTTTTTTTTTTTTTTTTTTTTGGTAATACAGCAACATTTGCCTTTAATTTTTTTGTAAAAATAAATTATATTTAAAAAGAATTTCATTGAAAGAGCCTCAATTTACAGGTGTTGGTGGTTATACCTATATGAAATTGTGACACTAGACATGCTTATATAACGGTTTAAGACAATACCTGATTAATTGGTATTTTGACAATATATTCATAAACACTTCAAATAAACTTGAAAATTTGATTACTTATAATTACCTCTTTGAAGATTAATTCAATACAAAGAAATTAATTTGTATTTTCTTTTACTTTCATCACACAGATCGAAACCATTCGATTAAAAGCCATATCGTGACGTTAACTAGCCTTGAAAAGCGTATGTTAATATATGTGCTTGACTTATTCGACGGGGGGGGGGCTGAAGCCCCAAAGCCCCCCCCCCCCCCCCCTTTGAATCCGCCACTGATGAAGATGACCAATACGTTTGACTGGAGTTCAGTGTGTTCTTTCCACCTTTTCCAAATCAATACGGAAACTTCAGAATATTGAAAACAATGTGAATGAACTTCGAAAACAAATAATATAATATATCTAATCTTCTGAACTGTTGTTAATATAGTATCTATACGATATAGAGGCTCAGGTGAAGAGATTTCATAAGACAATATTATAAATGGGACGTTAACGTGGACATTTTAAACTATAAATTTGAAGAAAAAAAGAAAAATGATGTATCAGTGAGTTACACTACACTCGCACAATCTTGTTAAAATAAGTTATCTAACTACGTGTGTCACAACGACATATTCGTTTATGTTTATATACAAATTTAAAACAAATGAATATCTCAGTATTTGGAACTTGTAATTTCGTATAATCATATATTAGTAAACAAATATGTGTGGGCGTGACTAGAAGTAAATGATCTGTCGAATCTGTCACAAAATTAGTCCGAGATTCCTCTGTCGTTTAACGGCATTGATAATCTTGCTGTAGCCGTTCAACGACAGAGAGTGATACATACGGAAAACAGCGGATTTGCTTCTCCAACTCTGGGTCAGCACATTTCCACGTTTCGTGGCTATCGGATTTTATTTTCTATCATAAACCTTGTATAAATCGCTTCACTAATCATTTTTCTATTCATTCATAAACATCTTACCCTCAGAAAGTGGTGTTACACTCCATTACAGCACGATTTTGCCTTAGAACCTATGATTTCGACATTTGTCTTCCATTTTTCAAACATTTGTCACGTGACTACGAGAAAACTACGATTACCGCAATGTATCATGGGAGATAATTTGCATATAAACAAACAAACAAATATTTGTATTGCCAATCATAGGCGCCTGTTAAGGCAGAACAATTAACATAAAATTTAATACAGTTGATTATATTGATTGGTAATGATTTTAACAGCAAATTTAGTGAATTACAGATAACCATAAGAAAAAAAAATGTAGTACCTTGTCCAAAAACAAAAAGGGGGAACGTAACACATGCTCTTTCCGAAGCCCGTTGGTAACACTCTGCCATTGAATCTTTTCTTTCCAACACATTCTGTATAATTTCCTTCTGCTCTTCTTTGATCTGTAGATGGACTGTTTGTCCTGCAGAATACGCTTAAATGTATCGTCTTCCATGTGATTTGAATGTTGTTTACGTATGCAAATAATGCTCCAAATAATTTGGCACGCTGCATTAATTAGCTCCCATCATGCAATGCGTTGCTGTCATCATTCTGTTAGTATCGCGAGATCACGTGTGTAGATTCGAAAATGGAAGTCAAATGGCGGAATAATAGGATCTAAGGCAAAATCGTGCTGTAATGGAGTGTAACACCACTTTCTGAGGGTAAGATGTTTATGAATGAATAGAAAAATGATTGGTGAAGCGATTTATATAAGGTTTATGATAGAAAATAAAATCAGATAGCCACGAAACGTGGAAATGTGCCGATACTATGGCTGTGAGGCAAATTTGATGGTTTCCGTATGTATCACCCTCTGTCGTTGAACGGCTACAGCAAGATTATCAATGCCGTTAAACGACAGAGGAATCTCGGACTATCACAAAATTAGTACATAGAGGTCAATGACCTCTCTATACAACACACAGACTTATTTAAATATAACTAGACTTTGTACTGGTATAGTTAATTGTACTCAATAATCTACGGTGTTGACGGTCGCTTAGTCACTTTTATTACTTATATATAAAATGTATTTGATTATAAGTCACTTTTATTATGTTTGTCTTTGTTTCTTGTTGGACATATACAATATTGATCTTATAATTATATGTGAATGTCATAGCAATGTTGTATTGTAATGCAATGCTTCTAAAATGAACATCACGAATGAGGAAGATACAGAAGAAGTGGACGATGATAAAGACCAAATTGAAGACAATCACACAAACCTTTTTATTGGACATTTTGATTTTACTGCCTCCTCTGTCGGGAGCACCTGGATTCATTCCTAGTTTATGACTGGATCAGTAATGCTCATTAGACTCTCTATAACCAATTCGTCATTTATTCCTTCCACAGTTAAAGAATGGAATAAACTTGACATTGCAATCAGAAAATTAGTTTCATTATCCAAAATTCAAAAACGCTATTCGTCTTAACAGCCAATCAAATAAGATCTCAGTTCCCAAGCTTTATTACTATGGCTCTAGAAAGTTGAACGTGATCCTAACACAGCTTCTGTCCTCAACCATGATCTATACAAGGTTCATATTTTATCTAGCCCAGCGTGATACCCCCCGCTTGCAATACTATGATGTTCAAACTTTGGAATACAGGTATATTAGCAAGTTACCTATGAAAAATGAACGGATATGGAATTATGTCAAGGAGACAACATCCCATCTCCAAAATAAACTAACCAAGAACATACATCTACGGGTCGCCACAAGGTCTTCAACAAAGTGGGATTGTTTAAAACCAATACGGTTTCTTTAGAAATGCTTGTACCAAGTCCGGGTCATTACGGTTTTCACAGTTTTCCGGTTGTTGACTGATTTTGTCTGTTTATATACTTATGAGTTTTGACATTCCCTTTGTAAGATTGTTCGGAATTCGGTAATTTTGTTATTACCCTTATTCATCAGTATACATGAGGATTACAACATGTTCTAACCTTTTTACAAGAGGATATAGGTCACATCAAATGTTATTGATTCAAAATTAGCTTACATCACATGTAAGCATAATACACCACATGTAAGCATAATACACCATATGTAAGCATAATACACCACATGTAAGCAAAATACACCACATGTAAGTATAATACACCACATGAAAGTATAATACACCACATGTAAGTATAATACACCACATGCAAGTATAATACACCACATGTAAGTATAATACACCACATGCAAGTATAATACACCATATGTATAATACACCACGTGTAAGTATAATACACCAAATGTAAGTATAATACACCACATGTATGTATAATACACCACATGTAAGTATAATACACCACATGTATAATACACCACATGTAAGTATAATACACCACATGCCAGTATAATACACCACATGTATAATACACCACATGTAAGTTTAATACACCACATGTATGTATAATACACCACATGTAAGTATAATACACCACATGTATAATACACCACATGTAAGTATAATACACCACATGTAAGTATAATACACCACATGCAAGTATAATACACCACATGCAAGTATAATACACCACATGTAGTATAATACACCACATGTAGTATAATACATTACATGTAAGTATAATACAGACACTTACATATAACTGGGTGATCAACTTTATTGTAAAGAACATGGAGAACTAATCCTGAAATTTATAAATAACATGTATTCATTGTGACCCAGAAATGGTTATAATTATGTATAGTACTAGTTACATAAAAAAGATCTGATGGCCTGAACCATCATTTAAATGTTAGATAGAATACAAGGCCACCGGAAGATACAATAGGGAAACAACTCTGCACCAAAATCTAATTGTCAATATCTTCTCTCGTCATCTGTACACAGGTATTGATATGTGAAAATTCTCACCATTTCTCTTTTGATTGTGATAAATATACAGATAATAGGGAAATATTATTTAACAGTCTTAACTGGCTACCTTCTAACATTAATATTGATGTAAATCTACTGACAACAGGAAGTGATCTCCTAACATATCAAGAAAATATAACTATTTTTAAACATGCTTTTAAATATATTAAAGACTCCAAAAGATTTACAATTGTCTAAATAATCTAAAGAACCAACACACATCTCCAAAAGTATTTATTCTCTTTTCTTTTCGTATATTGTCTCTACCTATGTTTTTGTATATAATCATTCTTTGTATATTTAACTCTATGCTATTATATACATATTATATCATTTCATTGCGCATGCTAATCCATATTGTAAATTATTGTATTCGGGGGAAGACTTCATAAGTTGGAAAAACTTGTGTCCGATCCCTTTTTGTTATATTTAGCAAATAAAAATATGTTTAAACTAATTGATATCTTCAGAATTTTTTTTTGAAAGATGAGAAAATTCTTTAAAAATCCTTGCTTTAATAGTTTAGTACTGAGCGAGGATGAGGAGAGGTCATCAATACATACTCCTAAATCTTTAGTTTCATGAATGGCATTTATCTAGTACATGAATGAATGACATTTATCTAGTACATGAATGAATGACATTTATCTAGTACATGAATGAATGACATTTATCTAGTACATGAATGAATGACATTTATCTAGTACATGAATGAATGACATTTATCTAGTACATGAATGAATGACATTTATCTAGTACATGAATGAATGACATTTATCTAGTACATGAATGAATGACATTTATCTAGTACATGAATGAATGACATTTATCTAGTACATGAATGAATGACATTTATCTAGTACATGAATGAATGACATTTATCTAGTACATGAATGAATGACATTTATCTAGTACATGAATGAATGACATTTATCTAGTACATGAATGAATGACATTTATCTAGTACATGAATGAATGACATTTATCTAGTACATGAATGAATGACATTTATCTAGTACATGAATGAATGACATTTATCTAGTACATGAATGAATGACATTTATCTAGTACATGAATGAATGACATTTATCTAGTACATGAATGAATGACATTTATCTAGTACATGAATGAATGACATTTATCTAGTACATGAATGAATGACATTTATCTAGTACATGAATGAATGACATTTATCTAGTACATAAATGAAGTAGAGAATAACCAGCGGCTCTCACTCACATGATTCATATAGGCAATGAACAAACAAACATCTCTAATAAATTTGGTTTTAATGAACCTAAATTGCAAATTAAGTAAACGTCACAATTACAAATATCACAGAAAAATTCAAAATAAATTCAACAACTTATTAGCAGAAAAAAACCTTAAATTTCAGTTCATTTTAATTTAAAATGTAACATTTTGTTCATTTGAGGAAATTTTTATTTATTGTAACTGTATTCATCTTGGATGGATTGGAGGTTAGAGCTGTCGAATATGATTTACAATGGAAATACCCAAGGTCCATTTCTGCAGGCCTGGCCTAACTTGGTTCAGCAGTTTAAGAGGAGATTTAAATGTGATCTTTTATCAAAATATGCCTGCTTTGCAGAATCGGCTGAAAGAAAAATTTCACAGAAAAACCTGGACTATATGTTAAACTACTCATTGCCATGTATTACATTGTAGCTGCAGTTAAAATTTGTGCTCATTTTGATTGATAATAAAGCAGCAATGCCAATGGACAATTCAAGAAATTTCTATTTTTAGTAACAGCAGCCATCTTGAATGGAGGGCGAGGCTGTTAGACAAAACTTTAAAAGGAATCCACCCAAGGATCATCCCTGCCATGTTGGCTTTAATTTGGTTCAGTGTTTTCAGGTGAGAAGATTTAAATGTGAAAGCTGACCATGTACGATGGATGACAGATGCCAAGTGATAGCAAAAGCTCACATGGCCTTTGGTCAGGTGAGCTAAAAACAGATATTCACATTGTTCTATTTTGTAATGAATTAGGCAAAAAAGAATACAAAATCAGCAAGGTAAAACCATTAAAATGTTTATTTCACATAACGTGTAAAAAATGGAATTTATACATGAATGGGTCCAAGTTTATGACTAGAGCATGATACAAACCATATTAATATTAAACATAGAATTGTAGTTCTTGCTTCAATTTTCTCAGTTTTTTTTCACATAATTTAGGGATATAATTAAAACTAGATGTTCACCCGAGTCTCTATTATTCACCTGGTCATTTGTGCAGTTAAGATTAACACACATTTGTAGTTTCTAGTAAAATGCCTTCTATTTAAGATCCTATATTAATTTTTTTTTCTGTCCACGGTTGCCATCTTAGATTTCCAGTCAAGATAAAAAATGAAAATCTTGTAAATGACCATCCAATGATTACTCATGTACAGTTTGGGATCAGTCAATCTTGTAATTTTTTAGATAATGTTTTTGTTCAATTTCCCATATGGTTTTAAGTTCAACTATGCTTTGCAGTCATGGTCATCTTTGAACTGTGGTTGACATAAATTCAGATACTTTGTAAGGGACAGTCCAAAGAACTTCCAGCCAAATTTGCTTCCATACAGTTCATCCGTTCAGAATGATTTTAAAATACTTTCCCCAATAGGGTCTTATGTTAAAGTTTATCCTGTGGTGGTGACCATATCATGTTTCTGAACCACCCAAAAATAACAACGTTGTATGGGATGATCCCATGATTATTCTTGTAGAGTTTTGTTTCAATCAAGTTTCTAGTTTCTGTGAAATATCATTTAATCATTTTCCAAAATGATCCCATGTTAAATTTTTGTCCTTCAGACTGCAGTATAAACAATCATCCCAAACACAAACTTGGGTACAATGTTCATTAGCTGGTCCTCTATGACATGTTGTTTATGTGATGATTGTTATAACACTGCCGTGTGATGTTCATTAGCTGTTCCTCTATGACATGTTGTTTATGTGATGATTGTTATAACACTGCCGTGTGATGTTCATTAGCTGGTCCTCTATGACATGTTGTTTATGTGATGATTGTTATAACACTGCCGTATGATGTTCATTAGCTGGTCCTCTATGACATGTTGTTTATGTGATGATTGTTATAACACTGCCGTGTGATGCTTATGTGATGATTGTTATAACACTGCCGTATGATGCTTATGTGATGATTGTTATAACACTGCCGTATGATGTTTCATTTGCTCCAATGATTTATCAGAAAAAAATTAAAATGTGAAGAAAAGTTGATGAAGGTGCAAAGTGAGAACAATAACTCACCTGAGTCAGCTGAGTAAAAAACATAACTCACCTGAGTCAGCTGAGTAAAAAACAAAAATCACCTGAGTCAGCTGAGTAAAAACATAACTCACCTGAGTCAGCTGAGTAAATAACATAACTCACCTGAGTCAGCTGAGTAAAAAACATAACTCACCTGAGTCAGCTGAGTAAAAAACAAATCACCTGAGTCAGCTGAGTAAAAAACATAACTCACCTGAGTCAGCTGAGTAAAAAACATAACTCACCTGAGTCAGCTGAGTAAAAAACATAATTCACCTGAGTCAGCTGAGTAAAAAACATAACTCACCTGAGTCAGCTGAGTAAAAAACATAACTCACCTGAGTCAGCTGAGTTAAATATGTATCTCCATAGCCAACGTAGGAAAACATAAATCACCTGAGTCAGCTGAGTTAAATATGTATCTCCATAGCCAACGTAGGAAAACATAAATCACCTGAGTCAGCTGAGTTAAATATGTATCTCTACAGCCAACATAGGAAAACATAACTCACCTGAGTCAGCTGAGTAAAAAACATAAATCACCTGAGTCAGCTGAGTAAAAAACATAACTCACCTGAGTCAGCTGAGTAGAAAACATAACTCACCTGAGTCAGCTGAGTTAAATATGTATCTCTATAGCCAACATAGGAAAACATAAATCACCTGAGTCAGCCGAGTTAAATATGTATCTCTATAGCCAACGTAGGAAAACATAAATCACCTGAGTCAGCCGAGTTAAATATGTATCTCTACAGCCAACGTAGGAAAACTTAAATCACCTGAGTCACCCGAGTTAAATATGTATCTCTACAGCCAACGTAGGAAAACATAAATCACCTGAGTCAGCTGAGTTAAATATGTATCTCTACAGCCAACATAGGAAAACATAAATCACCTGAGTCAGCCGAGTTAAATATGTATCTCTACAGCCAACGTAGGAAAACATAAATCACCTGAGTCAGCTGAGTTAAATATGTATCTCTACAGCCAACGTAGGAAAACATAAATCACCTGAGTCAGCTGAGTTAAATATGTATCTCTACAGCCAACGTAGGAAAACATAAATCACCTGAGTCAGCTGAGTTAAATATGTATCTCTACAGCCAACGTAGGAAAACATAAATCACCTGAGTCAGCTGAGTAGAAAACATAAATCACCTGAGTCAGCCGAGTTAAATATGTATCTCTACAGCCAACGTAGGAAAACATAAATCACCTATTAAATAATACTCAACATCAAAATCTTGGCAACAACATTTTTTCTGAAATAATTGTTTTTCTAAAACGTCATTATTTTTAACAGTTTTCTATTAACAAAATGACAAATCAAGAGCATTAGGCCTATATGAGAAATATCAATTCATAAGAAATATACTTATAAAGAACATTTTCCTAAAAGCATTCATATGAAATGTAACATTCCAGAGTCGATCATAATGTCATCACGAGGAGACAGGGCTGTTAATAGATCATAATGTCATCACGAGGAGACAGGGCTGTTAATAGATCATAATGTCATCACGAGGAGACAGGGCTGTTCACGAGGAGACAGGGCTGTTAATAGATCATAATGTCATCACGAGGAGACAGGGCTGTTAATAGATCATGTCATCACAAGGAGACAGGGCTGTTAATAGATCATAATGTCATCACGAGGAGACAGGGCTGTTAATAGATCATAATGTCATCACGAGGAGACAGGGCTGTTAATAGATCATAATGTCATCACGAGGAGACAGGGCTGTTAATAGATCATAATGTCATTACGAGGAGACAGGGCTGTTAATAGATCATGTCATCACAAGGAGACAGATCATAATGTCATCACGAGGAGACAGGGCTGTTAATAGATCATAATGTCATCACGAGGAGACAGGGCTGTTAATAGATCATAATGTCATCACGAGGAGACAGGGCTGTTCACGAGGAGACAGGGCTGTTAATAGATCATAATGTCATCACGAGGAGACAGGGCTGTTAATAGATCATGTCATCACAAGGAGACAGGGCTGTTAATAGATCATAATGTCATCACGAGGAGACAGGGCTGTTAATAGATCATAATGTCATCACGAGGAGACAGGGCTGTTAATAGATCATAATGTCATTACGAGGAGACAGGGCTGTTAATAGATCATGTCATCACAAGGAGATAGATCATAATGTCATCACGAGGAGACAGGGCTGTTAATAGATCATAATGTCATCACGAGGAGACAGGGCTGTTAATAGATCATAATGTTATCACGAGGAGACAGGGCTGTTAATAGATCATAATGTCATCACGAGGAGACAGGGCTGTTAATAGATCATAATGTCATCACGAGGAGACAGGGCTGTTAATAGATCATAATGTCATCACGAGGAGACAGGGCTGTTAATAGATCATAATGTCATTACGAGGAGACAGGGCTGTTAATAGATCATGTCATCACAAGGAGACAGATCATAATGTCATCACGAGGAGACAGGGCTGTTAATAGATCATAATGTCATCACGAGGAGACAGGGCTGTTAATAGATCATAATGTTATCACGAGGAGACAGGGCTGTTAATAGATCATAATGTCATCACGAGGAGACAGGGCTGTTAATAGATCATAATGTTATCACGAGGAGACAGGGCTGTTAATAGATCATAATGTCATCACGAGGAGACAAGGCTGTTAATAGATCATAATGTCATCACGAGGAGACAGGGCTGTTAATAGACCAGAAATATGATGCTAGATTAATGTAGATTAATACAGACATAATGAGATGTATTTACTGTTGTAGCATAAAAAGTGATGTGAGACTGGAGACCTAACATAAGGAGATGTATTTACTGTTGTAGCATAACAAGTGATGTGAGACTGGAGACCTAACATGATATCATATGTGGAATACCTAATGGTGTTGTTATGTTTTGTTTGTTTGTTTGATGGTGTTTAACGCCACTTTCAACAATATTTCAGTTATATCGTGGCGGTCAGTTTTATTGGTGGAGGCAACCGGAGCACCCGGAGAAAACCACCAACCTGTCGCAAGTCACTGATTAACTTTATCACATAATGTTGTACACCTCGCCCTGGTCGACGGTCCCCTGGTGTTGATATGTGTCATTATTCAAAATCTTACCTTTCACTTTAAAACACATGATCATTGTTCAATATTTTTTTTCCTAAAATTAAATCGTCTTTACACCAAGTTGCCAAGTTTTTGTTGTTGAGCAGGTTAACTAGGTTATAAAGGAATTTGAGAAGATGTTTGCCAAAAAAAAAAACACACCATAAAAAAACACAATCTGTACAACGAAAAAAAAAATATTCGTCATGATAATTCATCAGATTCAAGGGAGATAAAAAGAAGTTATCTCCCCTACTTCTATCAATAATTTTTCTTCTGCTAATGTCAGTACAGTCAAACCTGTCTTAAGAGGTCACCATTGGGACAAATAAAAAGTGGCCTTATGAGACAGGTGACCTCTTAAAAGAGGTTCAATTCATATGACATTTTCTATGGCAGGATAAGAAAATTGTGACCTTTTAATAGAGGCGACTGTTTAATAGAGGTGACTGTTTAATAGAGGTGACTGTTTAATAGAGGTGACTGCTTAATAGAGGTGACTGTTTAATAGAGGTGAATGTTTAATAGAGGTGACTGTTAAATAGAGGTGACTGCTTAATAGAGGTGACTGTTTAATACAGGTGACTGCTTAATACAGGTGACTGTTTAATACAGGTGACTGTTTAATACAGGTGACTGTTTAATAGAGGTGACTGTTTGTGACTGTTTAATAGAGGTGACTGTTTGTGACTGTTTAATAGAGGTGACCTCATAGACAGGTTTGACTGTATTTGTTTTGTACAATATTCTAACAAAGATAGCAATTTATTTTTAATACACAAATTAATACAATCTGTGCACAATAATTATACTAACACTGCAAGGCAATGTCTTAACGACAGCATGCCCCTACCCCACATATATTAAACTGACCAGTTTTGATAGTGCAGCTGCCTTTTAGTTAACAATTTATTAACACTATAACACTGTCTGTAAGAAACAATTATCCAACCACAAAAGTATACCGTAATTACTCTAATTTTTCAACAAAAATCTACTGTATCCAAAGGATGTTATGCCCCACTAAATAATACGGTCAACTACACATCATGACCAATCATCATATCATATTGGACCAACAACCTCAGAGGAGTTGCGTCCACAAAGTATAACTACATGTATATTGAAAATGCCTGAAAATGTTAAGGTCCCATAACTCCTACAAAAATTGTCAAATCAAAATGGCAGGAAAATATAATCAACTACACATCATGACTAATTATCTTACCCAATATGAAAGCTGTTACATGACCTTAGAGAAGTTGTATTCACAAATTGAAGCGTGACGGACGAACGAACAAATGGAAAAACTATATGGTCACTATTATCGTTTGCTGGACATAAAAAGAAATACAATAATATTAAAGTGATAAAAATAATAAAAACAACTGAGACAGATATGTTTCAATTAGGAATAAAATAAACAAACAAACTGCATTCTATCTACAATTCATCAACATGAAAAAAACATTATAACTTAACATTATAAAAATCAAAACGTAAATATGGGATTATCAACCTATATCATTATAACACAAACATGTCCAGTCTTCTGTTCAAAACTTTGGTGTTAAAAGAATTACTGTTTATAAGCTTTACAATTGTTTCCATGCTAAAATTAAATCACAATATTCACAGACAATTTTAACCAACTACTCAAATTATTATAGAATAGCCATGCAGTGATGACTGGTAAGTGTGTCTAGTGGTACAATTAGAAGTATTGGAGTTGAATGTCATTTTCAATAATACTTTAGTTATATTTTAGTGGTCAGTTTTATATGGTGGAACAATCTGGAATATCTGGAGAAAATCACTATAAAATTTGATCTACATTGAGTACACCTCACCATAGACAGGATACATACTCTTTAAACCTTAGTTGTCATAGTAACAGAGGATAGAAATAGGATCTCACTAGGAAGGGATGGGATCTCACTAAGTATGGATGGGGTCTAATTTTGAAGTAATGGGATCTCACTGAACAATTTCTTTCTAGTTTAATTTTGTATCTGTCCCAAGCCAGGACATACATTATATGAATGAGTGAAGGGTAGGGGTGTTTAACGTCATTTTCAAAAATATTTCAGTTATATCATGGCGGTCAGTTTTATTGGTGGAGGAAACCAGAGTACCAGGAGAAAACCACCGACCTGTCACAAATCACTGACAAACTTTATCCGATAATTTTTCTCTCTGTGCCTGAAACATTTTGACAAACTAGCCCAAAAGGCATATTAGACAAGTGTTTTCTACTTGATTAACTAAATTTTGAGCAATTTTTCACTAGCCAATTTGTACTTGACTGAAGATTAGGGCTAATAGATTTTGGTACAGACTGCAATTTGTTATATTATCAATCTTTACAGTTTGTACTTGACTGAAGATTAGGGCTAATAGATTTTGGTACAGACTTTGTTATATTATCAATCTTTACAGTTTGTACTTGACTGAAGATTAGGGCTAATAGATTTTGGTACAGACTACAATTTGTTATATTATCAATCTTTACAGTTTGTACTTGACTGAAGATTAGGGCTAATAGATTTTGGTACAGACTGCAATTTGTTATATTATCAATCTTTACAGTTTGTACTTGACTGAAGATTAGGGCTAATAGATTTTGGTACAGACTACAATTTGTTATATTATCAATCTTTACAGTTTGTACTTGACTGAAGATTAGGGCTAATAGATTTTGGTACAGACTACAATTTGTTATATTATCAATCTTTACAGTTTGTACTTGACTGAAGATTAGGGCTAATAGATTTTGGTACAGACTGCAATTTGTTATATTATCAATCTTTACAGTTTGTACTTGACTGAAGATTAGGGCTAATAGATTTTGGTACAGACTTTGTTATATTATCAATCTTTACAGTTTGTACTTGACTGAAGATTAGGGCTAATAGATTTTGGTACAGACTTTGTTATATTATCAATCTTTACAGTTTGTACTTGACTGAAGATTAGGGCTAATAGATTTTGGTACAGACTTTGTTATATTATCAATCTTTACAGTTTGTACTTGACTGAAGATTAGGGCTAATAGATTTTGGTACAGACTACAATTTGTTATATTATCAATCTTTACAGTTTGTACTTGACTGAAGATTAGGGCTAATAGATTTTGGTACAGACTGCAATTTGTTATATTATCAATCTTTACAGTTTGTACTTGACTGAAGATTAGGGCTAATAGATTTTGGTACAGACTTTGTTATATTATCAATCTTTACAGTTTGTACTTGACTGAAGATTAGGGCTAATAGATTTTGGTACAGACTTTGTTATATTATCAATCTTTACAGTTTGTACTTGACTGAAGATTAGGGCTAATAGATTTTGGTACAGACTGCAATTTGTTATATTATCAATCTTTACAGTTTGTACTTGACTGAAGATTAGGGCTAATAGATTTTGGTACAGACTTTGTTATATTATCAATCTTTACAGTTTGTACTTGACTGAAGATTAGGGCTAATAGATTTTGGTACAGACTTTGTTATATTATCAATCTTTACAGTTTGTACTTGACTGAAGATTAGGGCTAATAGATTTTGGTACAGACTTTGTTATATTATCAATCTTTACAGTTTGTACTTGACTGAAGATTAGGGCTAATAGATTTTGGTACAGACTGCAATTTGTTATATTATCAATCTTTACAGTTTGTACTTGACTGAAGATTAGGGCTAATAGATTTTGGTACAGACTTTGTTATATTATCAATCTTTACAGTTTGTACTTGACTGAAGATTAGGGCTAATAGATTTTGGTACAGACTTTGTTATATTATCAATCTTTACAGTTTGTACTTGACTGAAGATTAGGGCTAATAGATTTTGGTACAGACTTTGTTATATTATCAATCTTTACAGTTTGTACTTGACTGAAGATTAGGGCTAATAGATTTTGGTACAGACTACAATTTGTTATATTATCAATCTTTACAGTTTGTACTTGACTGAAGATTAGGGCTAATAGATTTTGGTACAGACTTTGTTATATTATCAATCTTTACAGTTTGGCTTGTTTGCTTTTATCTTTCTTAGAAACTTCTTTAAATAACAATGACTTCTAAATAAATCATAATTATTACAATTATATGAAAAACAAAAATTACCACACTGTTGGAACAATTCCAAAATCAATATTATAAAAGCGTAGAAAGAGGCAAAATTGTAACCAATAACATACAGATATATCAGACTTTTTGAAACGTGTTTTCATTTTGCTGGACATAGGTCCAGCACTCAGGAATTTTCTGCTGGACTCTCTGAATTTTTGACGGACCTACATTTTTTATGTAAAATTGTTTTAAAAGCCAAGCAATGTCATACCATTATTACTATTTTAGTCTAGCAGAGCGCTTTCTGTATTTAACTTCATTAGTACTGGTAGAGGCCTAAAAATAGGAAGACCAGTCACCATCCAGAATAAACCAAACAGTTGAAACCATGCACCAAAAAAGAGTAACCAAATCCAGCTAGGGATACCCTCGAACTTTGAAAAATTTACCAGATTTAAAACATAATTTTTAAATTTTTTTATATTCTAAAAGTTTAAGTCATTAGACTCTCTCTGGGAATGATACAAATCAGGGACGTCGTGTTTTTTTATTCTATTAATTTTTTGGGGGCTTTTCACTCGAAAAGATCATCTTAGGCATCACAATATATTCAAATATATTTATTTTCATGACAGTTACCAATAATATTTACCAAAAACAGATAAAATATCACGTATTCAATGCGGTTACGAATTCCGAGTTGACCGAACTTGTTCCGGTATTTACAAAAAGGGTAATAACAAAATTACCGAACTCCGAACAATCTTACAAAGGGAAAGTCAAAACTCATAATTATATTCCGACTTCCGCTAAAAATGTAAACACATCATTCAAAAATGTTTGGCGGACATGAGGACTGGCATTGCCGACGTTATTGGCGGACCTCATGATTTTCTGCCCCCTAGGTCCGATAGGTCCGACGAATTTCAAAAACTCTGATATATGACAGCTCACTTTCCTAATATTGACCATAAAAACACATGTATTGATGGCAGTTTTAACTATAGAGATCCTAGTGAGGTTTTAATACTGTGTATTACGAGATCATGTCATTAACTTGGAATAAAATGTTATACAGTCAAACCTGCTTTAGTGACCCCCTCTATTAAGCAATAACTTGTATTATGTGACCTTAATTTTAATTTCCCTTCACAATGCATTTCATATTAATTAAACCTGTATTTAGTGACCACCTGTCTTATGTGAACGTATATCAATGTTCCCTTGGAAGGTCACAGGTTTGACTGTACTTAATATTCTTAGTGCAATGACAAATAAGTGAGAAAATATTGTATAATTCATTAGGATAAACTGTATGTTTGCAAAATAAATTGTGAAAAGTGCCTCAACATCTATTCAGAAGATTTCTGGAAAGATAAATTTTCTTTCTCCAAGACAATTAATTAATTTCACAAAGTCTAAACTGGTCATAATATTATTACCAGTAATTATACAAATATTTCACAACATTATAAAAACATTCAACCAAAAATGTGACAAATCCTTTGACATGAATATCATGTTATTATAAAATAAAACCTTTGTTGCCTCTTCATTTAAATGTTTAATGATTCTATACAAATATCTTAATAAAACAGAAAAACACTGATAACCCATACACTGTATGTAAGTAAACAATATCTACATGATCCCTGAACTTATTACTACATAATTATAAACATGTAACAATCAAAAACAAGAATCACCACTACAAAGGTTCACTTGGAGACTGTAATCACTCAATTAATATCTACAATATATATATAAGGGGTCGTCGTGATCGTATGGTAGTTGGATTTACAGCTACCTGCAAAATCAGTATCTATCACCACTAAAATTACGAGTTTGAACAGATTCAAAACTATAATATATTAGATATATTTGATCTTGGCAAATTAAAAAAAAAACATCAATGAATTACTTCAACAACAGGTTTGTTTTAAAATGGCCCATTGATTCCTAGAGATTATTGATATGTAAATTCTACTGGATGACAGACAGATGACAGACACCAAGTGACAGCTAAAGGTTCATTTACATTTTGGTCTGGTGAGCTAAAAATACATCAAATATAATTTGTTCTCAAAAGTTGAAATCTCATGTTAAGTCTTTTGCTGCCAAAATTGTAACTTTCAATTACAAATATACATACATTATAGTTAAATTACCAGTATGTTCTATAATCTGATTAGAATTATATGATAAATAATTTAATATGATGTAAATACTGCAATCTGATTGGCTGATCCGCCTGGAGAAAAATTGGTTATACTTGATAACCTGGGTTGGTATTGTGACGTCACCAACATATTCATTCGCCAACGACAAATGCAAATAGTCCCATGAAATAATCGTAGTTAAAATTGAGAAATCATTAAATTTTGTTGTAAAAATTAAATTATAAGGAATATTTTCAATTTTTGAACACCTGTATATGGAACAGTATACACTTTTCATAAAGCGCTTCACGGTTTATTAAGCATAAACTGCCGCAAACCAGGTTATATCGTATAACCTGCTCTGCTCAAGAATTGAAAATATTCCTTAAATATTCTACAGTTCTTCAACATTTTACACAACTAGATTTAACCTTACGTCAACTTGTCAACTATACAATAAACAATCAAAACATTCTGCCATTACAGGCAGTAAAGGAAATATCCCAGACACTAACAGAAATATTGAGGGAATATTCAAATGTCACCTTCATGACAATAAGCTAGAGTGGTGGCTGACATAAATGTCATAGTGTATTTAACAGTATTATATAAAGATTGAAACACATTTCTTTACTAAACAGGCCTCGACATTAACGTTTGTCCGATACCAGTGAAAACTGACGTCGGACAAGTAGATCTTGTATTACGGTTGTCCGATGGGACAAGTGAAAAAGTCAGATTCCCAAACGTGCCGGTACGACGGACAAATCTATTTCCACTGGTATAAAATACTGGGTTTGTTGTATAAAAGAGCCCTGTTTGATCTCCAATTTGTCCATAACTTATTTTGATTAAAACTAAAAAGAAACGCCAGATCAAAACTCTTTTTATTTTATCATTTATCGTTCTCCATGCTGTGATGAAGTTCAAGGACATTGACAAAATTAAAGTCACAATCTCAGAAATGCTTTAATGAACGGAACGGCCACGTAAAATTTATCGGATATCAATTTGGCGCCAAAATTAAACTTGTCTTTTGTGCAAAATACGATAGAGGACTTGATTTAGGCTTTTGGGAAATATTGAAACTTTTAAAATGGACAAATATTACAAGCTTTTTGCCACTAAAATTTTCATTTCTCTGTGAATTTAAACAAAATACTTTGCTTTATTTATATCACAGGCACCTGTTTCTGGTAAAAAAATAGGTATATATTTTTTTTTACCAGAAACAAGGATTTATATAACACAAATATGAGTTATTACAATTTGTGTGGTATTGGATCACAACACAGTATTATTTCAAAAGGAAAAGGGGGGGGGGGAGGTACACATAAAAATCACTGGTATGCAAGACTCCAATCAAGATAGACAGAAATAAAAATGTGACATTGAATATATGTCCTTAAGGTAGTTATGAATAAAAAAATCCAGAACAAATCAGTTCATGCAGCTTTAACTATTTACTTAATTTGGGCAGGGTAACGTAACGTAATGTTTCGATTAATCGCAATTGACTTCTCCCAGAAGTCTCCCCACTTCTCTCTGTTGTCTCCCACTTCTCCCTGTGATCTCTCTGAAAGAGAAGTCACTTCTCCCTCTAATTTGAAAGTAGTGGGAGCCCTGGATAATTATTCTCTAATTTTTGTAATTTTTACGGACAACTAAAAGATTGAGTCGGACAAGTATTTTTTTTAGCTAGTTGAAAAATATGTTAATGTAGAGGCCTGCTAAATGATAAAATGGACAGTAATTAATTTATAACTATATTTAAAAAATCTTTTTTGAAACTAGATGATCTTAAAATGTGAAATTTAAAGAGTTTTGTGAAAAGTATCATAAACCCATTACTTACAAACATTATATTGTCATCCTGTTTCAAAATTTATTTTATTTTATTCAATAAAAACAACATTTTTGAAGAACAAAAACCATAAAACAATTGTCAAAATTGTACATAAGTGTTTACATTAAATTTTGTAAGAGACAGGATAACAAGGTCAGAACCTCAGGTTATATGTACTTTTATCTTCAATCCTGCTGAGCCTCAGAACCTCAGGTAACAGGATAACATGGCCAGTATTTGAGGTCATATGTACTTTAATTTATCTTCAATCCTGCTGAGCCTCCACCTCTTCTTTGTGTGCTTTACTGTTCATATGGGCAATAAAAGGTTGAGGTCCATTGAGTTGTTTTTGACATATATCACAAAAGTAGTTCTTTACATTTTCTTCCTTCTCAGTCTCTGTTTCTCCTGGCTCTGTTTTAGCATAAGCAGATTTATATGGCTTGAATTGGGCTGAAAGATAGCATGGTACATATATATAGCTTGAATGATGTTATAATAATAGTATTTAATGCTACGATTTTAATTGATGTGCGGCTCACTGAGTTAGGTAGTTGGATTACCTAACAACTTATACAAGCTAATCAGCAATACAGTGTGGGTTCGTGCCTGGCTTTGTAATATACAAAAAGGGTGCACTCGACTCGCAGCAGCAAGTGATAAAGATTACCAGTTGCGTGCCCATGGTCAGTGGTTCTCTCTGGCTTCTCTCACCACTAAAACTGGTCGCCATGATATAGCTGAAATATTGCTGAAAGTGGTGTTAAACACAATAAATCAAATCAATCAAATTAATTGATGTGCAGTCCTCGAAATGAGAATTTGCATTCACGGGTCTGAATCAAATTCTTGAATTTATTTTATATAGTTCTTAACTAGAGGCTCAGCACTGAGCTGAGCCTGTGTCACTCACCTTTCATTCTGCTCTGAGGAAACTTAATACAGAACCTTCCATAGCCTATAGGTGCTTCCCACCAAATTTCGGTTCGTTTTGGCAAAGCAGTTTCAGAGAAGAAGATTTTTAGAAAGCGACCAATCTAAAACAAGAATTGCCTGTGGCAGCCATGTTTCTTAATGGATCAAAACGAAATGAGCAATCTCTATAGAGGACCTTTCATAGATGCTTCTTACCAAGTTTCATATCATTTGGTCAAACGGTTTCAGAGAAATCGAACAATAAGAAACAAGAATTGTCTATGATGGCCATGGATCAAAACGGAATGAGCAATCTTTATAGAGGACCTTCCATAGATGCTTCCTACCAAGGTTCGGTCTATTTGGCCAAGCTGTGTCAGAGTAGAAGATTTTTAGAAATCGACCAATCAGAAACAAGAATTGACAAAATGAGCAATCTTAATAGAGAACCTTCCATAGATGCTTCCTACCAAGTTTTGGTTCATCTGGCAAAGCGGTTTCAGAGGAGAAGATTTTTTTAGAAATCAACCAATCAGAAACAAGAACTGTCTGTGGTGGCCATGTTTGTTAACAGATTGGGACAGAATGAGCAATCTTTATAAGAGGACTTTCCATAGATGCTTCCTACCAAGTTTCAGATCATTTGGCCATGAGGTTTCAGAGGAGAAGATTTTTAGAAATAGACCAATCAGATACAAGAATTGCCTGTGGTGGCCATGTTTGTTAATGGATCAGGACGGAATGAGCAATCTTTATAGAGGACCTTCCATAGATGCTTCCTACCAAGTTTCAGTTCATTTGGCCATGTGGTTTCAGAGAAGAAGATTTTTAGAAATAGACCAATCAGAAACAAGAATCGCTTGTGGTGGCCATGTTTGTTAATGGATTGGGACGGAATGAGCAATCTTTATAGAGGACCTTCCATAGATGCTTCCTACCAAGTTTCGGATCATTTGGCCATGTGGTTTCAGAGAAGATTTTTAGAAATAGATCAATCAGAAACAAGAATCGCCTGTGACGGCCATGTTTCTTAATGGAATCGGAACGAAATGAGTACTCTTTATAGAGGACCGCCCATAGATACTTCCTACCAAGTTTCGGATCATTTGGCCAAGTGGTTTCAGAGAAGAAGAAGAATTTAAATAATCAGCCAATCAGAAACAAGAATCACCTGTGGTGGCCATATTTGTAAATGGATCGGGACGGAATGAGCAATCTTTATAGAGGACCTTCCATAGATGCTTCCTACTAAGTTTCGGATCATTTGGCTAAGCGGTTTCAGAGGAGAAGATTTTTAGAAATCGACCAATCAGAAATAAGAATTGCCTGTGGCGGCCATGCTTATAAATGGATTGGAACGAAATGAGCACTCTTTATAGAGGATCGCCCATAGATGCTTCCTACCAAGTTTCGGTTCATTTAGCCAAGTGGTTTCAGAAGAGAAGAATTTTTTAAATCAGCCAATCAGAAACAAGAGTCACCTGTGGTTATCTGTAATTCAATTCATAGAGATAACTGCATTTTGAATACAGATATCTATATTTAACCTAGAGTTATCTCCATTTTAACAGAAAAAAATTATGTTTTTTAGAAATCAATCAATCAGAAACAAGAATCACCTGTGGCGGCCATGTTTGTTAACAGATCAGGATGAAATTGGCAGTCATTATAGAGGACCTTCCATAGATGCTTCCTACCAAGTTTCGGTTCATTTGGCCAAGCGGTTTCAGAGGAGAAGATTTTTTAAAATATGCCATTCAGAAACAAGAATTGCCTGTTTGTTAATGGATCGGGACAAAATGAGCAATGTTCATAGAGGACCTTCCATAGATGCTTCCTATCATGTTTCAGTTCATTTGGCTGACAGGTTTCAGAGGAGAAGATTAAAATGTGAAAAGTTAACGGACGACAGACGACCAAGTGATGGCAAAAGCTCACTTTGCCTTTGGCAAGGTGAGCTAAAAAAAACGAAAAATTTACTGGTTCGAACAAAGTTTTACTGATCTTGGGCTGGAAGACCGGTGCTTATCGTGAGGACTGGATGTGTAAACTTGAACCCTCATTAACAGACTAAATAAAGTTACACAACTTACAGCAAGTATTTTCTAACGCAGGGTTTGAAATTAGCGGTCGCCCACTCGCCATTTGCGAGTAAATTTCAGTGTGGGCCCTTAAAAATCTCATCTCAGTCGTCCACTTGGCGAGTGAAAATTAGAAAAAAATAAAATAGTGTAAATCTATATGTAATAATTCCTATTCACCAAGATCGAAATCCGAAAAATATTGACATTTCCATCGATCGATTTTAAGCCCCGATTTTTTGTTTTGATATCAAACTGATATTCGCTTATATTACGCTTCGCTCTATGAACTGAGTAACGAAGTGTAGTAGCCCGGGAACCAGCTTATTTTGATGTATGCGAATCTTATCTCCAGTTAAGGAGATCTACGGCTGTTCTATTTAACACCTCTGTATAAGGATGTCATTTTTTGCATTAATTTTGCGTCAATTAAGGATTGAAATAAAGAATTTAGTTGTTGTTGTAAAGGGATTTAGGTAACAAATAATTCTTTTAACAGCGATGATTTCTCTGGTGTCTTTATATTGCACAAACCATGCCGTTTTCTGTTGAGTCAAATTACGGAATTTTATAGTACACTTTTCCGACTTTGATTTTTAATTTTACATGTTTGTTCAAAATATCCGGTTAGCGAAATGTTTCGCCAAGACGATTTAAGTCAGTTCTTTTTGGGGAACTCTGGGCCTCTTAAAAGGCAAAATGAACAGAGAACACAATATTTTAGAGATTACGAAAAGTCCAAACGCTCTAGACAATTTTTAAAGGAATGGAAGCAAAACCGTCCATGGTTAGTTGATACTGAAAGTGAAACCGTCATGATTTGTTAATAAATAAATAAAATAAATAAATACAGTTTTATTTAAAGTCGATACATATCACAATATACATATTGCAAAGAACAAAAAAAATGAAAATTCATTTACTACAGGATGTACAAGCTACCAACATGCCCACCATATGTCGAGCTCTAAATCGCCCCGAAATTTGACTTCAACTATAAATTTCTGAAGTCATAGTGTATTGGTGCATGTAAAATAACTTTATTTTGAGGAAAATGTTTTGGAAATTTGTTATCTTCTGTATTAAATTATAGTTTCTGAATGGCCACTTTTGCTGCCAGGAAATGGCCAGAATGCAGGATTTTACACCATTTATTCCAGGGCTTCCGGGGGCCTTCAGCGGACCCCCTGTGCCGTAGGGCACCTTGGAAGCGAGGTGGCAGGCGAGCTATGCGTGCCATGTGGGCTACCAAAATTTTGTGGGGGCCCACTTGGCCCCTAAAATATTTCCTTAGCTTCAAACCCTGTAACGGGAAGCCATCTTAGTTCAAGTTTTACACTTGAAAAATATCAAGAAAGACAAAATATGGGAGTAAATAAATAACTGCATGGTTTATAACTGCTTTTTATGTTCCCATTGTTCAGTTTCGTATTTGAATACAATGTATGATATACTGTTTATGATTATAAAAATCAAGGTACTGTCACACCATTAAAATGCACCAATAGCCATGGCTATTTATAAGGTTTTTCCCTATTCCCCCATCACCAACCCCATCCACCCCCAAAAAAAACAGGATCACAGAATTAATATTTAACATACTGTTCTTCTTATTCAAAAAATTCTGCACATTTCAATCACAGAAATTCTTATAGACAGCAAAACTTCCCTAACATAATATTATCAAGGGTTTCAAACATTTAGCTATCATACATGTAATATTTTGCGGTTTTTTACAGGAGACTCCTGGACATTTGTCTGAGTAAAAACACCTTCAATCAGTTTCTATAACTAATCTTTGATGTGTTTAAATAAGTGTTAGCAGAGTCAAATTTACTGCTCTAACAATATCTTAATCAAAGCCTTCATATGGACTGCAGTCAGTAAATTTGATGATCTAGATAATGACCTGTAGTTACATGTGTTTAAATCCATTGTTTTAAGTCATTTTATATCCTAGTAATTAGAAAGTTATCATACATCTGCAAATCATTCAGATTGGGCTTTACTTTATTAAAATAATTCTTAAGCTGCAACAAAGTATATGATTTATTATTTTCATGGAGTAACTAGAGTTATTTCCCTTGATTTATATTGATTTATTGAGTTTTTCCAAAAGGAAGTTAAACTGTTGTCAACACAATCAATAATTAACACCTTGATTGCTTCTCAGGTGTCCTAGTTCCAGGACATGATCTTAAATATACCCATGAGTGAATATACATAATCAAAGGGAGGCCACTCAAATTCTTAGTACAAAACAAGAAAATTTATTTCAAAATGTGAAATTTAATCTTACGATCTTTGTCCAGTCAAAAAGATTTAATCTTACGATCTTTGTCTTACAATCTTTGTCCAGTCAAAAAGATTTAATCTTACGATCTTTGTCCAGTCAAAAAGATTTAGAAACTTTGTATGTGAATTTCAACATAATTTTACATGAACATATAATAATATGTAAAAGCCTGATTACAACCCAGTGAACTGACAATTCAATTGAAATGTACAAAATAAGTGTGTGATATACATGTAGTCAGCTTGTACAGAGTATGTGTGTGATATACATGTAGTCAGCTTGTACAGAATATGTGTGTGATATACAGGTAGTCAGCTTGTACAAAATATGTGTGTGATATACATGTAGTCAGCTTGTACAGAGTATGTGTCTGATATACATGTAGTCAGCTTGTACAGAATATGTGTGTGATATACAGGTAGTCAGCTTGTACAGAATATGTGTGTGATATACATGTAGTCAGCTTGTACAGAGTATGTGTGTGATATACATGTAGTCAGCTTGTACAAAATATGTGTGTGATATACATGTAGTCAGCTTGTACAGAGTATGTGTCTGATATACATGTAGTCAGCTTGTACAGAATATGTGTGTGATATACATGTAGTCAGCTTGTACAGAGTATGTGTGTGATATACATGTAGTCAGCTTGTACAGAGTATGTGTGTGATATACATGTAGTCAGCTTGTACAAAATATGTGTGTGATATACATGTAGTCAGCTTGTACAGAGTATGTGTCTGATATACATGTAGTCAGCTTGTACAGAATATGTGTGTGATATACATGTAGTCAGCTTGTACAGGATATGTGTGTGATATACATGTAGTCAGCTTGTACAGAATATGTGTGTGATATACATGTAGTCAGCTTGTACAGAGTATGTGTGTGATATACATGTAGTCAGCTTGTACAGAGTATGTGTGTGATATACATGTAGTCAGCTTGTACAAAATATGTGTGTGATATACATGTAATCAGCTTGTACAGAGTATGTGTCTGATATACATGTAGTCAGCTTGTACAGAATATGTGTGTGATATACATGTAGTCAGCTTGTACAGAATATGTGTGTGATATACATGTAGTCAGCTTGTACAAAATATGTGTGTGATATACATGTAGTCAGCTTGTACAGAATATGTGTGTGATATACATGTAGTCAGCTTATACAAAATGTGTGTGATATACAGGTAGTCAGCTTGTACAAAATATGTGTGTGATATACATGTAGTCAGCTTGTACAGAATATGTGTGTGATATACATGTAGTCAGCTTGTACAAAATATGTGTGTGATATACATGTAGTCAGCTTGTACAGAGTATGTGTCTGATATACATGTAGTCAGCTTGTACAGAATATGTGTGTGATATACAGGTAGTCAGCTTGTACAGAATATGTGTGTGATATACATGTAGTCAGCTTGTACAGAGTATGTGTGTGATATACATGTAGTCAGCTTGTACAAAATATGTGTGTGATATACATGTAGTCAGCTTGTACAGAGTATGTGTCTGATATACATGTAGTCAGCTTGTACAGAATATGTGTGTGATATACATGTAGTCAGCTTGTACAGAGTATGTGTGTGATATACATGTAGTCAGCTTGTACAGAGTATGTGTGTGATATACATGTAGTCAGCTTGTACAAAATATGTGTGTGATATACATGTAGTCAGCTTGTACAGAGTATGTGTCTGATATACATGTAGTCAGCTTGTACAGAATATGTGTGTGATATACATGTAGTCAGCTTGTACAGGATATGTGTGTGATATACATGTAGTTAGCTTGTACAGAATATGTGTGTGATATACATGTAGTCAGCTTGTACAGAGTATGTGTGTGATATACATGTAGTCAGCTTGTACAGAGTATGTGTGTGATATACATGTAGTCAGCTTGTACAAAATATGTGTGTGATATACATGTAGTCAGCTTGTACAGAGTATGTGTCTGATATACATGTAGTCAGCTTGTACAGAATATGTGTGTGATATACATGTAGTCAGCTTGTACAGAATATGTGTGTGATATACATGTAGTCAGCTTGTACAGAGTATGTGTGTGATATACATGTAGTCAGCTTGTACAGAGTATGTGTGTGATATACATGTAGTCAGCTTGTACAAAATATGTGTGTGATATACATGTAGTCAGCTTGTACAGAATATGTGTGTGATATACATGTAGTCAGCTTATACAAAATATGTGTGTGATATACATGTAGTCAGCTTGTACAGAATATGTGTGTGATATACATGTAGTCAGCTTGTACAAAATATGTGTGTGATATACATGTAGTCAGCTTGTACAGAATATGTGTGTGATATACATGTAGTCAGCTTATACAAAATATGTGTGTGATATACAGGTAGTCAGCTTGTACAAAATATGTGTGTGATATACATGTAGTCAGCTTGTACAGAATATGTGTGTGATATACATGTAGTCAGCTTGTACAAAATATGTGTGTGATATACATGTAGTCAGCTTGTACAGAGTATGTGTGTGATATACATGTAGTCAGCTTGTACAGAATATGTGTGTGATATACATGTAGTCAGCTTGTACAGAGTATGTGTGTGATATACGTGTAGTCAGCTTGTACAAAATATGTGTGTGATATACATGTAGTCAGCTTATACAGAGTATGTGTGTGATATACATGTAGTCAGCTTGTACAAAATATGTGTGTGATATACATGTAGTCAGCTTGTACAAAATATGTGTGTGATATACATTGTACATGTAGTCAGCAAGTATAATATGCACAAGACAGAAAGAATTCATTGATGTGTTAGTGTTTATTTATAAATTTTTCAGAGAGAGAGAGAAAGACTTATGGTGTTTAATGCCACTTTCAACAATATTTCAGTTATATCATGGTGGTTATATTTTTCATAATTAAGAATTAAAACTTACTATAATACTAATTGCTCAGTGACAAAACTGAGTGTGTGTTTTTATGGCCTGCTCTTTGATCTATAGAATTGCAGCAATTTGTCACATGTTAGCCAAAGTGTTTGTTTGATGGTGTTTAATGCCACTTTCAACAATATTTCAGCTATAATGTAGCGGTCAGCTTTATTGGTGCAGGAAACCGGAGGACCCAGAGAAAACCACCGACCTTTCGCAAGTCACTGACAAACTTTATCACATAATGTTGTGCACCTCGTCCTGATCGAGATTCAAACTCACAACACCAGTGGTGATAGGCACTGATTACATAGGTAGTTTAAAATCCAACTACCATACGATAACGGCCACGATGGACCCTTAACCAAAGTGTAATAACTACAGGATACAATGTACGTACCTTCCTCTTGCTTTACTGGTTGTGGTTTCTTTAACCAAGGCAATGCAGTCACTTCCTCATCTAATGGCTAATATAAACAAACAAACATTACAAGACGCTTTAATTTTATATAAGACGTAAGGTTTCCTTTCATGATTACATTTGATTCCCCTAAAGGAGTAAGTGAATGAGTGATTCTACCTTAATGCCAAATGACCAATTTTTGAACTATATCATAGAGAGAACAAATCACATTTCTACGAGATGACGATGTTGTCCACTTTGTACTAGACCAACACACATAGTTGGAATTGTATAGTGCTAGTTTACTGTAGCAACAGTATGTGAGGTAACATGTAACAAATCGGCCAGATTATCCTGATTCTGAGCCAACCAGTTTTGCTCTTTCTCCTTTAAATATTGCATGCTTAGCAGCTGAGAAGCAACACATACCAATTTGATAGTACTAGTATTTGGTTTCACAAGACCAGGGCATGAACCCACAATCAACCCCATTCTAGACAAGCAAGCTAACCATTACACCACTGATGTTGTTCCCTTAAAGGGAGTAAACCAGAACAGCATCTCATAACAACAACTTACATGGTTACAGTTGATTTGTCTATAGACCAATACCCCTTAGTTGCAAATAATATCCTGATATATTCAAATTAATTGATATTTTGATTGCAGCAGTTAAATCCAATTAAATGTTTAGAAATCAAGTCTGCAAGTAACAAAAGTCAAGGTCCATATAGATTGTTGTCTATGAACATTTTAATATGTGTATGTACAGTAGTCAGTGACATCGTGTGATAGACATACATGTACATGTACCACACCACTCTTCTTAGTGGTACTGACACATGGTTCGCTCTGTTTAATATATTTACTTACTTTCTTATGTATTTTGTGTGATATCAAATAGCACACTAAATACAAGAGAAATTTTGAAGATATATACAAACCAAAGGATATATCAATATCACCAGTATGAGTGATATGTCTATCACAGTATCACCAGTATGAGTGATGTCTATCACAGTATCACCAGTATGAGTGATATGTCTATCACAGTATCACCAGTATGAGTGATATGTCTATCACAGTATCACCAGTATGAGTGATATGTCTATCACAGTATCACCAGTATGAGTGATATGTCTATCACAGTAACACCAGTATGAGTGATATGTCTATCACAGTATCATCAGTATGAGTGATATGTCTATCACAGTATCACCAGTATGAGTGATATGCCTATCACAGTATCACCAGTATGAGTGATATGTCTATCACAGTATCACCAGTATGAGTGATATGTCTATCACAGTATCACCAGTATGAGTGATGTCTATCACAATATCACCAGTATGAGTGATATGTCTATCACAGTATCACCAGTATGAGTGATATGTCTATCACAGTATCATCAGTATGAGTGATGTCTATCACAGTATCACCAGTATAAGTGATATGTCTATCACAATATCACCAGTATGAGTGATATGTCCAGCACAGTATCACCAGTATGAGTGATGTCTATCATAGTATCACCAGTATGAGTGATATGTCTATCACAGTATCACCAGTATGAGTGATATGTCTATCACAGTATCACCAGTATGAGTGATATGTCTATCACAGTATCACAAGTATGAGTGATATGTCTATCACAGTAATTTATCTTGTTATGTCTCTGACTGTACTGTATCAATGGGTCTTTATAAAGACATGAAATCACTCAGATATGATCAACATTTGTTGACAATATGCAAGTGCTAAGTATAATATATCAGGGATTTTAGCATAGCTTTATACAACCAATGAAGGACATCATATTAGAATTAAAAACAAATACCATAATATATGAGGTTGGTATGTATCCTTCTTGTCCATCATTTCTTCGTATCTTTGACCATAAATTATTGTCGTGATGATAACATATAAATGCTGCAGATTCCTTTTGTTCAACAGATAATTCTGGTTCACCTAATGGACTCTCATCATTAGCTTTATAACTATATTTTACTATTAACATCTGGTTGGGTATCAAATAAATTTCATCTGTAGTAGTGTGATCAGCCCAGTCTATAATCATAAATACAAAATTATTCTGTAAAACAAAAACCCTTTTTTATCATGTAAAGTGGTATTAGAGTACGTGAATTTCCACAACAAATTTATGTTAGTTTATGTATATCAGAACAGTTCTAATAATTCTTGCCATGTTATGATGTCATGAACCAATTCTTTCAGCATCCTGGTGGTTGACATTATTATCCACGATTAATAAACAGACCCATGAGAAAAAAATAAAAGAACCGCCTAGTGCATGTATCCCCCCGCACTTGCATAATATTTAGTTTTATATATTTATAGAAAGCAGCCTTGCAGTCTTAATGTATAGCATACTTTATTGAAGGATGGAGTATATTGCAGCATGATCTGAATAATATACAGGAAGCACTCCACTTTGAACACTGTGTAAACCTTATGTAAATATAGATTTTCCCCCCAAATCCTTGCTTCAAATATTTCCATGTAAGAACCCATCCAAGATAATGATAATCACAAGCCCCATGCAAAAAATTATTCAAATCTATCCATGTTTACTGAAGTTATCGTGTAAACAAGACACAATTCTCAAAATTGGTGATTTTTCAACCAAAAACTAAGATTTCCCCCCAAATCCTTGCTTCAAATATTTCCATGTAAGAACCCATCCAGGATAATGATAATCACAAGCCACATGCAAAAAATTATTCAAATCTATCCATGTTTACTGAAGTTATCGCGTAAACAAGACACAATTCTCAAAATTGGTGATTTTTCAACCAAAAACTAAGATTTTCCCCCAAAACCCTTGCTTCAAATATTTCCATGTAAGAACCCATCCAAGATAATGATAATTACAAGCCACATGCAACAAAGTATTCAAATCTATCCATGTTTACTGAAGTTATCGCATAAACAAGACACAATTCTCAAAATTGGTGATTTTTCAACCAAAAACTAAGATTTTCCCCCAAACCCTTGCTTCAAATATTACCATGTAAGAACCCATCTAAGATAATGATAATTACAAGCCGCATGCAAAAAATTATTCAAATCCATCCATGTTCACTCAAGTTATCACGTAAACAAGAAAGTGTGACGGACGGACAGACGGAAGGACGGATAGACGGAAGGACAGACAGACGGACAGCCGCTATTACTATATCCACCCACTGCTATCACGGGGGATAATAAACAGAGCCATGAGATAATAGAGTCATGAGATAATAAACATAGCCATGAGATAATAGACAGAGCCATGAGATAATAAACAGAGCCATGAGATGATAAACAGAGATATGATATAATAAATAGCCATGAGATAATAAACAGAGCCATCAGATACTAAACAGAGCCATGAGATAATAAACATAGCCATGAGATAATAGACAAGAGCCATGGGAAAATAATCAGAGCCATGAGATACTAAACAGAGCCATGAGATAATCATAATAGACAGAGACATGGGATAATAAACAGTGACATGTGATAATAAACAGAGCCATGAGATAATAAACAGACTCATGAGATAACAAACAGAGCCATGAGATACTAAACAGACCCATGAGATACTAAACAAAGCCATGAGATAATAAACAGCAACATGAGATAATAAACAGTCATGAGATACTAAACAGCAACATGAGATACTAAACAGTGACATGTGATACTAAACAGCGACATGAGATATTAAACAGAGCCATGAGATGATAAACAGAGACATGATATAATAAACAGCCATGAGATAATAAACAGAGTCATCAGATACTAAACAGAGCCATGAGATACTAAACAGAGCCATGAGATAATCATAATACACAGAGACATGGGATAATAAACAGTGACATGTGATAATAAACAGAGCCACGAGCTACTAAACATAGCCAGGAGAAAATAGACAGAGCCATGAGATAACAAACAGAGACATGAGATACTAAACAGACTCATGAGATAATAAACAGACATGCGATACTAAACAGACCCATGAGATAATAAACAGAGCCATGAGATAATAAACAAAGCCATGAGATTCTAAACAGAGCCATGAGATAATAAACAGAGCCATGAGATACTAAACAGACCCATGAGAAAATATAGACATGAGATAATAAACAGATTCATGAGATAATAAACAGTCATGAGATAATAAACAGAGACATGAGATAATAAACAGAGCCATGAGATGCTAAACAGAGCAATGAGATAATAAGCAGAGCCATTGGATAATAAACAGAGCCATGAGATAATAAACAGACTCATGAGATAATAAACAGAGCCATGAGATAGGAAACAGACTCATGAGATAATAAACAGAGCCATGAGATACTAAATAGACCCATGAGATACTAAACAAAGCCATGAGATAATAAACAGCAACATGAGATAATAAACACAGAATTCGCGAAATTGCATATGGGTTTGGTGGTACTAGTGAAAAAAATGTCAGTCCTCATTAATTTTCTATTGCAAAATACCAATCTTGTGTCAGTCCTTAGCAAATTCTGCCCAAACTTTGCTGGTCATGTCTGACAGGACTGACACATTTCGCGAACTCTGTAAACAGTCATGAGATACTAAACAGCAACATGAGATACTAAACAGTGACATGCGATACTAAACAGCGACATGAGATATTAAACAGATTCATGAGATAATAAACAGAGCCATGAGATACTAAACAGTATAAGAGATAATAAACAGTGACATGATTTACTAAACAGAGACATGAGATACTAAACAGCGACATGATATACTGAACAGAGACATCAGATACTAAACAGCGACATGAGATACTAAACAGCGACATCAGATACTAAACAGCGACATCAGATAGTAAACAGAGACATCAGATACTAAACAGCGACATCAGATACTAAACAGCGACATCAGATAGTAAACAGCGACATCAGATAGTAAACAGAGACATCAGATACTAAACAGTCATGAGATACTAAACAGAGACATGAGATAATAAACAGTCATGACATAATAAACAGAGCCATGAGATTATAAATTGAGCTATGACATTATAGATTGAACCAAGAGATAATAAAGAGCCATGGGATAATAAATTGAGCCATGACATAATAAATAGAGCCATGAGATAATAAATGACACCATCACATAATAAACCCTCCATTGTTGTCATGATATACTGGGTGGTTGAAACATTGTTGTCATGATATACTGGGTGGTTGAAACATTGTTGTCATGATATACTGGGTGGTTGAAACATTGTTGTCATGATATACTGGGTGGTTGAAACATTGTTGTCATGATATACTGGGTGGTTGAAACATTGTTGTCATGATATACTGGGTGGTTGAAACATTGCTGAAAGTGATATACTAGGTGGTTGAAACATTGTTGTCATGATATACTGGGTGGTTGAAACATTGTTGTCATGATATACTGGGTGGTTGAAACAGTGTTGTCATGATATACTGGGTGGTTGAAACATTGTTGTCATGATACATTGTATGCTGGGTGGTTGAAACATTGTTGTCATGATATACTGGGTGGTTGAAACATTGTTGTCATGATATACTGGGTGGTTGAAACATTGCTGAAAGTGATATACAACAAATTAATATAAGAAATAACAATCAATTAAAGATAAAAGTACCTACTACCACATTTAATCTCTGGACTTTTTAGTGCATCAGGACTCTTTATGTTTTGTTCAGGTCTGTTTTCTCCAATAAGAACTCTTGGCCTACGTAATGGTTTATTCCATTCTTTGAGACCAAACACCCCTCTTCCACATCCATGGTATAGCTTAGGTGGCATTACAGACATCTTAAATGCAAACAAATATTTTAAATTGATATGCACAGTGTTTCACTTCAACAAATGTATTTCTATCTCGTTTCACCAAGTTGCAGACACCATTAAAAAAAGGTTAGTTAAACGTAGGTAGGCAATTTATTATCATTATTTTTATTTTTATTTTTTACATTCAAACGATAGAAAATCACCCAACTTCAAGGGCCATCATGGTCGTGATCATATTGTAGTTGGATTTAGAACTACCTGTGTAATCATTGCCTATCAGCCTAAAATTATGAGTTTGTCAGTGACTTGCGGCAGGTCGGTAGTTTTCTCCACAGGTACTCTGGTTTGCTCCACCAATAAAACTGACCATCATGATATAACTGACCATCATGATATAACTGAAATATTCTTATAAACACCATAACCCTGACTGCCCTAACCCAACAACAAAATGCAGACTAAGTCACAAACTAATTAAAATTAGATGTTACAGGGATGACATATTAACACACAAGATGTTAGCACCCAGGTACAAAACATAGTTTCAACATTTCATTGATTTGTCCATTTTAAAATGTTACTGGTTTCATGTAATGTTTACAAATGAAGAAATTTATGTGTAATAAGTGGGTTTTCGTCTGTCCAAACTGAAATGGTGCAATTGTTTTTTTGTTGGGTTTTTTTTTTTGTAATAGCAGTTGCTATCATGCAGACACAGAGAGCTGTTGTACAATTGGTCAAAATAATTTTACCATATTTGATGATCAAATAAGATAAATGAAACATTACACGACATGATCTCATAAGAGATGTTATTAAATGTTCGTGTTATCTCCCACCCAAAAATAAAACAAACATCTAAATTTAATTAGATTGTACAAGTCAGAAAATATTTTTTCATCATACAATTGTGTGATTTTGGGTACTCCTAAGTAAAGGGGTCAAATTCCTTCCAGAGTCATTTTAGTTATTGACTTAATAAAGCTTTCTCTGATCCCCATTGTATATGTCAAATATCTGTTGAGTTTTGTAAAGCTAGTTCTAAATTAGTTCACTTCTTGTTGACAGTAAATATCAAAAGAGGAAAACAGGTGATACAATTGTATGTAAGTGTGAATTATAATTATATTCTCCATTAACTGTTATGAAAAGGCCAATATGCATGAAATGTTAGGTAAACATGGTAGTGGTAAATTAAAGGTGTGGGTTTTAATTAGATCCCCACTCCTTTACTAAACTCCCACAGATGGGGATGGCATAAGTGTACTTTATTCAAATCCTAGTAAAAGAAGCAATTTTACAGTTTAAACCATTATAGAAATCAGTTACAGATTTCACTCATAAAAGGAAATTGTCACAATGATTATTGAAATTATAATGCAGTTATGTATGTAACACCATTCTTAATTTGATGGGCGATTCAATATTTGCCGGCACCAATTGCACAACTGATGCTGTTAAACAGTTTGTGAATATGGAAACAATGTATCCAGATAACTGAAACTCAGATAACTGAAACTCAGATATATACAATGTACAACTTGTCTAGGAGAGTCTTGGACTCCGATCATTTTGTGTTTGGGACAAAAACTAACAAAGAATGCACTAGACCAAGGTCAAGGACTTAATACTTTTTGGTTGGTATTCGTCAAAATTTTATCCTACTAGGATCTCTGAAAATGCATGTTTGATTTTTTGTTAGAAAATATATTAGAATGGAGATTATAACTGTATGTATTTAGAGATTTGCAGGCATCAATTGTGATTTAATAGTCACAGATATCTGTTTACTGACTCCGCTAACATATCACCAGTTAACTCAATTTGAAACCATAAAATCACAAATTGATGATGACAAACCTTCAAATACATACAGATATCTCTTAAGTTTTAATGTCCATTGACTTCTGATCCTACTGTGTTTCTTTGTTTGATGGTGTTTAACACCACTTTCAACAATACTTCAGTTATATCATGGCAATCAGTTTTATTGGTGGAGAAAACCGGACGACCCGGAGAAAACCACAGACCTGTCGCAAGTCAGTGACAAAGCAAGTCAGTGACAAACTTTATCACATACGTACACCCTACTCTAATGTACAGACAGGCAAAATATCATGAATAATTATAAAAAGATCAATAGGAACCTGTCCTTAGCAACCTAGTATATTTGTGACAGTTATACAATGCATATCTGATAGTTTATCAATAATGGATCTTAGTAATTACTACTTAAGTTATTTTTAACTTAAAAAAAATTAGATGAATTTATTTTCTTTTATGAACATTTCTTACTCACAATAATGTCATACTGGTGGGAATGATCTCCAATAAAACAAGATCAGAATCAGATACAATGTACAACAGGTGCTTAATACATCACAAGAATTAGAGATATATTATACATGTTAACAGGGGCTAATTATTACTACTTATTGTGTTAATTGTTACAAGAATAGAGATGTTGTATACAATGAAGAAGTTGGAAAGAAACCAAATATCTCAATAAATGACATGACTTGATTTTATTGTAGAAATCTAATTCTAGGAAATAATAGATCAGTTTTAATGTAAAATTAAGTGATAATGTTAATCTATTCTAAGGGTCAAAATTTTAAATACAGGTACCAGTACATGTATTTCATCATATTCTAATTATTACTATACCGTATAAGTGATTTTTTTCTAAGGAAATACATTTCATGATTGTCTTCAAAATTGCTGGAAATAAATCATGGAAGCCAGAATGTGTTTTGAGTTTTAACATGGGTTGGCAGATATTAGTATATTTTATCCCTCGCCCCTGGCTCGGGATAAAATACTAATATCCGCCAATCCATGTTAAAACTCAAAACAAATTCTGGCTTCCATGATTTATTTCTTAAATATTTAATGGCTGACAAAAAATTACGAATTCACAGAAAACTGAAGATTGAGCAACACAAACACCACTAAAAATCCGGACCAACATGAACTCAGATGCTCCATATGAGTCTGCAGTTCGATCTTCACAAATACCGCTTCATGGAAGAAGGAGCTGGGGGCAATTATTGCTCTCCCCACTTTGAAAAGTTGAGGGTAAATAATTTGACCCCCCCCCCCTTTTTGGCATTAAATTTAGTCCAGTTAGCCAAGGGTATAAAGATATTTGGATAAGGGTATGGTTTGAAACCATGACTTTTTTTTGGCTGCAGTTTTGAAAATTTACCAGACAAATAAAGAATACATTTTTTTGTACATTTTTCATTAAAATGCAAACCAAAAGTAATGAGCATCCATTTAAATTATTATAATTATTAAAGTAATTACACATGATTGTGTATTTATATTTCAAAGAAAAAAAAAATATTAAAAATTGTGAAAAAATTTATTGTTCTGGTCATATTAATTATTTTTGTGTATTTTTCATAAAAAACGTACGAGGGTAACCCTATTTTAAGCCCTATAGTTTTTTTTCTATTGAAAATATGCCCCATCTTTTTTCATATTCTGAATGTTAACATGTATATGATGCTTTTGAATATTTAATACCAGAGGCTCTCAAGAGCCTGTATTGTTCACCTGGTTATAAAAAAAAACAATTGGTCCTATGTAAAAACTATGTCCTGCAGTGGTAGTCATCTTGGAATTACAATCAACATAAAAAACACAAAGTTTGTAAAGGACCTTCCAATGATTGATGCACAGTTTAGGTTCAATCAGTGCAATAGCTTCAGAGAAGAATATATTTCTGTATTTTCCCCATATGGTCCTGTGTTAATACTATGACCTGTGGTGGCAGCCATCTAGGATTTCCGATCGGCATAAAAAACAGACGACCTTCCAATGATCATTCCTGGACAGTTTGGTTTTGAAACATTTTTCCCATAGGGTCCAATGTTAAACTAAGTCCTGCCGTAGCCGCCATTTTGAATTTCATATCAGAACAAAAAACCTAACGTTTGTAGAGGACCATCCAATGAACATTCATGTACAGTTTGGCTTTAATCATATTTGTAGTTTCTGAGAAGAAGGCATTTGAACATTTTCCCATAGGGTCCAATGTTAATTTATGTCCTGCAGTGGTGGCCATCTTGGATTTCCGATCGGCATAAAAAACACACACCTTGTAGAGGACCTTCCAATGATCATTTCTGAGCAGTTTGGTTTCAATTATCCAAGTGGTTTCAGAGAAGAAGCGTTTTGAAACATTTTTCCCATAGGGTCCAATGTTAAACTAAGTCCTGCCGTAGCCGCCATTTTGAATTTCATATCGGAACAAAAAACGTAAAGTTTGTAGAGGACCATCCAATGAACATTCATGTACAGTTTGGCTTTAATCATATTTGTAGTTTCTGAGAAGAAGGCATTTGAATATTTTCCCATAGTGTCCAATGTTAATCTATGTCCTGCGGTGGCGGCCATCTTGGATTTCCGATCGGCATAAAAAACAGAAACTTTGTAGAGGACCTTCCAATGATCATTCCTGGGCAGTTTGGTTTCAACTGTCCAAGTGGTTTCAGAGAAGAAGCATTTTGAAACATTTTCCCCATAGGGTCCAATGTTAAACTAAGTCATGCCGTAGCCGCCATTTTGAATTTCATATCGGAACAAAAAACCTTAAGATTGTAGAGGACCATCCAATGAACATTCATGTACAGTTTGGCTTTAATCATATTTGTAGTTTCTGAGAAGAAGGCATTTGAACATTTTCCCATAGGTTTCAATGTTAATCTATGTCCTGCGATGGTGGCCATCTTGGATTTCCGATCGGCATAAAAAACAGTAATTTGGTAAAGGACATTCCAATGATCATTCATTTACAGTTTGGGTTCAGTCAGTTCATTAGTTTCAGAGAAGAAGATCTTTGAAATTTCAGCCAATCAGAGCATATTATTGGCCCTGGCAGCCATATTGAATATCCGACTGGAACGAAAAACAGTAACTTTGTAGAGGACCATCCAAGGAACATTCCTGCTAAGTTTGGTTCCAATCGGCCCAGTGGTTTCGGAGAAGAAGCTTGAAATGTGAAAAGTTTACAGACGACAGACGCCAAGTGATGGCAATAGTTCACATGGACCTTTGGTTGGTCCAGGTGAACTAAAAAAAGAAAATTTTCCCCCCAAAAAAAGGTACCTACCTACCTTTTAGAATGGCAGTTAACTTAATCTTTGTTTTTTTTCAATTATTCAGATGTTGTACAAAGAATTAAAGTGAAAAATATAAATAAATATGATGTTTATGAAAATCATACCAGTTGCTAATTAAACTGCAGCCAATGGACATGATACAACTTGAAACCTTACAAACCAAATTTCTGTGGAAACCGAACAAATTTCCAAGTCCCGAAGAAATCCCCCTCCAATTAATGCTTAAATTTAACCTGAATGAACCGAACCCTGTCATTACCGAACTCTGAACACAATTTGAAGTCCTGTATATGAATATACATTATAAATACACCTGATTAATCTGAACACTCTTTTGTAGTCCCGTAACTGAATGTGTATTTCAAACACATCTGATTAATCTAAACGGCTTTTGATGTCCTATATTTGAATGTGTATTCCAAGCACAACTGATATATCCAATCAATACAATGAATCGGTTGAGTAAATACATGATGGGGCTCCTTGAAGGTAATTAACTAAAAACACAACAGGTGAGTGCTAATCAATTTTGACACCTTGTGTAGTTGATTAGTTTTCTGTTCTGCATTAATAATGGAAACTCTGAAAAGGAAAAGACGTGTATTCGATAGTACTTGATGGGAATCGGAAGGAATTTCCTAATCGATCATCAGTTTCACATAAATAGCTAATTATCGGTTATAATCGGAAACTAGAGGCTCCCAGGAGCCTGTAATCGCTCACCTGGATCAAAGCTGCTTTCAATAACAATGCAACTGCACTGTGGTGGCCATCTTGGTGGGAGAGTGCGACTGCCGGACACAATTTTGGAAGAGGACCATCCAATGACTATTCCATTAAAGTTTGGTTCTAATTGAGCTACTGGTTCCAGACAAGATGGTTTTTATGTGAATTTCCCATAGGGTCCTATGTTAAACTAAGTACAGCTGTGCAGCCATCTTGGTCAGAGGGCGAGACCACCAGACACAATTTTGGAAGAGGACCATCCAATGACTATTTTATCAAAGTTTGGTTGCAATTGGCCCTGTGGTTTCTGAGGAGAAGATTTTTATGTGAATTTCCCATAGGGTCCTATGTTAAGCTAAGTTCGGCTGTGGGGGCCATCTTGGTCGAAGGGCCGAACCGCCGGACACATTTTTGGAAGAGAACCATCCAATGACTATTTCATCAAAATTTTGTTCTTATTGAGCAAATGGTTTCAGACAAGAAGATTTTTATGGGAATTTCCCATAGGGTCCTATGTTAAATTAAGTTCGGCTGTGGTGGCCATCTTGGTCGGAGTTCTGAAATGCCGGACACAAATTTGGAAGAGGACCATCCAAGAATCATTTCAGCAAAGTTTGGTTGAGATTGGCTCAGTAGTTTCAGAGGAGAATACTTTTTTAAATTTTATCCCCCCTTTTTTCTAATTTGCATAATCGGTCAAAATCGGCAAAAGTTCAAAGTTCATAAAAAATCCTGTAATATATGTTAAAAAGCTCATCATTATACTTATACAGTTCAAATTTGGGCACATTCTGGCTTAAAATAGAGCAGTTTTGGCCATTTGAAGAAATTTCTATTTTTAGTAATGGTGAATACATCTTGGATACAGGACGGTGCTGACGGACACAATTTGGAAAGGGACCATCCCTGTCAGGTTTGGTTTAATTTGGTCCAGCGGTTTTAGAGGAGAAGATTTAAATGTGATCTTTTATCAAAATATGCCTAATTTGCATAATCGGTATAAATCGGCTGAAAGAAAAATTTCAAACAAAAACACCGAACATATGCTAAACTACTCCTTGCCATGTAGCTGCAGTTAAAATTTGAACTCATTTTGACTTATACTAAAGCAGCAATGGACAATTGAAGAAATTTCTATTTTTAGTAACAGCAGCCATCTTGAATGGAGGGAGGGGCTGTCGGACACAATTTTGAAAGGGAACCACCCAGGGACCATCCCTGACAGGTTTGGTTTAATTTGGTTTAGCGGTTTCAGAGGAGAAGATTTAAATGTGATCTTTTATCAAAATATGCCTAATTTGCATAATCGGTATATATCGGCAGAAAGAAAAATTTCACAGAAAAACCCGGAATATATGTTAAACTACTCCTTACCATGTACATTGTAGCTGCAGTTAAAATTTGAGCTCATTTTGACTAAAGCAGCAATGGACAATTAAAATTTCATCCCCCCTTTTTTCTATTTTTAGCTTGGCGGCCATCTTAAATGGAAGTCGGGATCACCGGACACAATTTTGGAAGGGGGCCATCCAAGGACCATTCCACCAAAGTTTGGTTGCAATTGGCCCAGTGGTTTCTGAGGAGAAGATTAAAATGTGAAATGTTGACGGACGGACGACGGACGAAAAGTGATGACAATAACTCACATGGCCTAAAGGCCAGGTGAGCTAAAAAGGATGTTTTGCTGAAAACGATCTATTTTATACAAATGTTACATTATACCCCTTATATATAATGTTGTGTATGTTTTTTGTCATATTTTTACTTTATTTTAAGGTTATTTGACCAAATTAAACATGTTAAACTATGAACATATTAATGTATTGTTTTTATATTATTGAGGCCTGAATTATGTTTCATTACTAGACTGATCAATGGTACAGTACCTTAAATAATTAGTGGTAACTGACTGCCTTTATCACATCAGATTATAAATCCATAGACAGTGAACAAACTTTAAATTCTGGGGAAAATTCAACAAATGACAAACAACATCAAACATAAATAAATTTGATTGAACAGTCCATTGTCATCCACACTCTTAGTGTACAGTTATCAGTATTATTACCAGTAGTATTCCATGTTTTTATTCATGAAATAGTATTACCAATATTTGAAGGACTGAGGCGAGCTCTCTTTTTGTTCACTAAATGACCCGCAAGACTAAATACTCGTTCTGAGGGTACATTGTACATACGATGATGGAATGGCAAGATATCTTTTGGCTAAAATGCTTAATCTTGGATGGAAGGCTGCATATTTTCCCCATCACTGCAGTATTGTTAAGTCAGTATAAGTCCGAGCAGCACCATGTCATAGCCGTGAATGCGTATTTGCTTTTCGGTCAGAAATTTACAAATTTGACGATTTTTTTTTAGTTTTCACTGTTATTATTATACTTTAAATGGATGTTAGAAATATAATTTCATTTGCAAATATAAAAAAAATAACTTATTTTCTGCTTAATTACTTCACAAGAATTCCAGAAAATCAAAGTGAAAGTGAAAGTAGAATTGTTTGATTAATCGGAAATAGATTTTTGGGCTCGAGTGCTTGGTTTAAGACACCAACCAACTGATTATCGATTATAATCGATCATCGGAACACCACTAGTATTCGATAATGACAAATCTACCCCTTCACCAGAAACAGCTAGTAAGTAATTGCGTCTGGATAGTAAACTTGATCTTGTTACAGATTCAGTAAAAATTCCAAAAATTTCACAGGATTAAGTTTAAAATATAGTATTGGTAAAGCTACAGTCTGTGACATCCTTAAACGCAAAGATGAATATCGAAGGCAATTTGAGGAAAATATCGACAGTAAGAGAAAACAACATGACATGTCAGTACCGGTAAATTTTCTGACTTAAATCATGTTTTCGAGATGCAGGTTTCCCCCTGGATGCCTCGTTATCTTCAGAAGCAGAAGACCCGAATGATGACATTTCTCTCAATGAACTCGTCGAACGCTTACGATCGAGTGACCCGTCTGTTTCACATGATGATATAGAGGAATTTGACGACAATTTGATAACGGAATCAATTTTCGATGATGAATGGGAATCAGACTAGCTTCGGAAATTTACTTGAGATACCATTTCGTCGCAATCACTCGACAATGAAACCGACCGTGAAGATGAGGTTAACACAGAAACTATTCTGTACCTGGTTCAAAAATGAAGTACGAGGACGTGATGAAAATGTTCATAAGCTTAAGAAATTTTGCACTCCCGAAAGAGAGTAGATATTTATCTACCATCGAGGAAATAGTATCTGTGACCGAGGACACAATTGTTAAAAACAAATCTGCTATGCGTCAATCAACTATGGATGACCTTCTGATGAAAACAAAGATATAATTATAAACACAAAATTTTCCGCATTTTTTTTTTTCTGTAATAAAAATATAATATTATTGTAAAAATATCTTCATCTAATATTAATTATGCCACATATATAGATCTCTGCTGTATCACTATTCAGTTCTAGGTCTTTCTTGTCTTCATGATCAGACATATTTCTGGTCATGTTTACATTTTCTGTCAAACCTGTTAGAACCGAATACCTGTCTAAGCCGACCAATTTATACAGTCCCATAGCCTGATGATAGGTGTTCGGTTTACACAGGTTTCACTGTATCATTCTTTTTCTTTAGTCTACACTGTGTACAACACCCGGCAAAAAATGTTTGGACTCGTGCATATCTAATTCCGGAATGGAACCAGACTGTAAGAAGGCAAGAAGAAGGTAAGAATTCTGTTTATTTATTTAGGATGAAGAACAGACAGAAAATTTCTTCCGAGTCCTAATCTCAACGAGATTATGTGTACACTTTTGTCTAGCCGTCATATGCACCATCAGGCATCACATGCACAGTTCACATGTTAAAATACACAGTGCCATAGAATTCTGTACAGTACTGCAGCGGTCACTGACTTCACTGTACATGATTTATGATGCATATATATATATATATATATACAATGTCAATAATGTTACATGTCCATGTGACTTGTGAGTATGATGAAGTTTTCCGTATTTGTTCCTTGTTTATGATCATATCATTGTCTTATATAAGATGAGAAAAATTAGAAATATACCTACAACAACAAAATCGATCTGTAGTAAAGAAATTTACCTGTTTTATGCCTTGGAAGGATACGATATTTTCTAGTTTCGGTTCAGAAATTAATCAATACGCGGGAAACAGTAAACGTAAAAGATTTCATCCAGGGGAACTAACCATATGCGCATAGGAGACGAGTGCCGACTTGGTACTCACATATGGATTGTAGACACATATTTCTTCTTAGGTTTTTGGATTGAATAGTTACTAAATTGAATGTTTCTAAAGGCCCGAAATCGCGTGCGTCTAATTACACCATGCGTCTAAAAGCCCGACACGGCTGTATTACAAAATTTACAAAATGTAACAATTATAAGGGCCGGGGCCGGGGGAATAAGACAATGGATACCATTAATCATTAATGTTAACTAATCAAACAGACCTGTGTAGCACAAACTGGGACACAGACAGTAGCACTTACTTGTGTGTATTTTTTTTTATATTATTTCGTCAAAGCGAGGATTTATATCCTACTATATAAATCCTTGGTCAAAGTAACTTAATTTTTTTCTTCATTTTGTACATTATAGTATGGTATCAATTAGACACCATGAGTTATCCATTCTCGCAAAAAATGTTGACACAAAAAGAAAAAAAGGAACAACCGAAGTAATATATCAACGATATAGGCAATGACATCACATCCAAAATTCGCCTATTTGCAGATGATAGCCTACTATACTTAGCAATATCCCACCAAAGACGATTGCAAACGGCTACAACAAGATCTTGACAGAATGGTTAATTGGACTAAAACATGGCAGATGATTTTCAACCCTCTGAAATGCTATGTTCTAAAGATTACAAAAAAGAAGAAAACAGTAGACTTCGACTATAACATCAATGGACAAACCTTAGAAACAGTAGCATCAAATCCATACCTAGGAGCTGAACTCACGAACACCATGTCTTGGGACAAACAAGTTCAGAAAGTTGTAGCGAAAGGAAATAAAGCACTAGGCTTCATACGTAGAAATGTAGGATCATGTCCAGAGGAGGTAAAGAAACAAGCATACCTTGCGCTTGTCCGACCTCACTTTGAGTATGCCAGCAGCGCTTGGGACCCTCATCTCCAAAAACATATTCTACAGATTGAGATGGTCCAACGCCGAGCAGCAAGCTTCATCAAAAACAACTACTCAAGAGACCCTGGTACAGTGACAACATTACTTGAACAACTGGAATTACAACCACTTTCAACAAGGAGAAAAATAGCCCGTATCACACTTTTACATAAAGCCATCCATGAAAAAGTAGCGATACCAATACCATTCTACATCATTAAACCAACGAGAACTTCGAGATTCCATCATCCGAAGAGATACATACAAATTAGACCGAAAAAAGATGTTTACAAATACAGTTTCTTCCCACGTACCATCAGGGATTGGGACCAACTATCAGATGAACTGTTAGACATAGAGAGCAGTGAGGAATTTAAGAGCAGACTCACTAAGCTCTACTACGGTGGCTGAACAACATGAACAAAAGATGATGATTTTATCCTGATTTTAATCACTTGTAAATACACACACTTTTAGGACTTTACTGTATATACTAATAATTTTGTCATGTTGGAGGACGTCACAAATACTTGAGTGATGGGTCAACGACCTTTTTCAAGTCAACACCATAGATAGATAGATAGATAGATAGATAGATAGATAGATAGATAGTAATCTTTCGAGGTCAGTCATGAACGGTAAACAATATAAACAGCAACAAGTTTATTCAACAACAACCAGACACAAATTGTGTAACATGAGGACAGATAAACTTATGTTTTAAAGAAAGTAAAACAAAACTTAAAAGAGAAATTTTAGACAATTTGGAAGAATAAACTGCTTAATGATAAGAGAAAAAATATTGAACATAAAAATAAATTACGTACTTATAGGAAATTCAAAAATATATTCCATTTAGAACCTTATCTTTTATATCTAAACAAAGAAGAGGACATACACTTACAAAATTTAGAATAAGCTCACATAGACTTGAAGTAGAAAGACGTCGCTATTTTGGTTTGAAATTTGAGAATAGAATTTGTAAATTATGTAATGATCATGTTGAAGACGAAGAACATTTCATGATTTCATGTAAAAAACTTGAACACATCAGAGTTGATTATCTTAATCGTATAATTGACAAATACCCAAATTTCCAATTTTTAAGTAATGAACTCAAATTTATTTGGTTACTAATTTCTGAAGATAGGCTAATTATGTCATCAGTAGCAAAATTATTAGTTAAATTATTTGAAAAAAATACACTTTATTAAATGGAGGGGTTGCTTCCCTCTCTTCATAATGATATATAAATGCAAATTATTAATTATGTTTGTTTTTTGTTTTGTTTTGTCTCTTTGTACTTGAATACTTTAACTGTACTTGAACTGATGTAATTGTGTCTTTTGTTGTTTCTTTATATTATATCTGTAACCAATCAACCCAATCATATATGTTTATTCATTGTTTGATTATTCTGCTCAGCAATGTGCACTGTGATTAGTAAATAAAATATCTGTATCTGTATTTATATATACAATATATAGCAGAACACCTTATATTATTATACACACATGGAGGCGCTCGTGACACGGAATTATCACCCACTTTTTTATAATAATTATCCACGGGTAATTATTATATATAGGGTCGAAACATGTAAGATGCTATTAACATAAGATTGTATGAACATGAACACGAACAAGTTAAAATAAGGAAAAAGAGATGAAATAATAACGAAATAAAAAAATGTTATTGAAAATAAGTATGTAAACAGAAAGTTTAAAAAGGGGGTGGTATTTCCGTGCCACGAGCGCCTGTAGTCAATTTATGGTGCAATCGGAATGCGACTTGAATGATATTTTGAATTAGTAAGACAATTTATGTATTTGTTTTTTAGTTTCGCATTTCATTGTTAAAAAGGGGGGGGGGGGATCATCTATTGGTAAATCATTATTGATTTCTCGAATTCCTGTAAAAATGTATTTTTTGTACAATATAATTTTTACAATGTAATAAAAAAATGTTTTGCAGTTTAATCGGGTTTTCCACATGAACATAATGCATTTTGAATCAAGTTAGCACGATATAGATCACTATTTATAATGCACAGCATCTATTTCTTAACCTACTTTGCACAACCTTACAGTACGTGTCACCTGAGACTGACGAATAGTAACATATGATGTTTCCTTATTTCTAAAACATTTAAATTGGAGCCCTTTTTAATGTAAAAAAGTTGATACCATCAACATGCTCGAGTTTTTAATTGACAACATATTTGTTATGATTGGTGGACGTGTTTTTCAACAGTCAGTATACCTATGGGTACAAGCTGTGCTCCTCTTCTCGCCGACTTATTCCTTTATTCGCATGAGGCAGACTTCATACAGGAGCTTTTCAAAAAAACGAAAAGAAGCTAGCCCGATCCTTTAATTTCACGTTCCGCTAAACAGATGATGTCCTGTCACTAAATAATTCTAGGTTTTGTGATTTCATTGATTGCATCTATCCCATTGAGCTTGACATAAAGGATACCACAGATACAGATAAGTCTGCTTCATACCTTGATCTACACCTGGAAATTGACAGTGAGAGGCGGTTAAGAACGAAACTTTACAACAAAAGAGATGATTTCAATTTTCCCATTGTGAACTTTCCATTTATATGTACATGTAGCAACATTCCAGCAGCATCTGCATATGGAGTATATATCTCTCAGTTGATACGATAGTCCAGAGCTTGTGGTTCCTATCAGGATTTCCTTGATAGAGGGTTGCTGCTAACAAGGGTTCCGCTTGTTTAAGGAAGTCATCACCTCGAACGTTTTACCGTCGCCAACATGACTTGGTTTGACCGTTATGGAATATCTGTGTTACAAATGACCACGGATATGTTCCGCTTGTCATAAACACTTCCCGGTCCTTTCCTCATTCATGACTAATCACAGGGTTTGTAACTAGATTAACATGACGGGTGTCACTAGTGAAGCAGGAACTGGTTACCCTTCCAGAGCACCTGAGTTCACCCCCGGTTTTAGTGGGGTTTGTGTTACTCGATCTTTAGTTTTATGTGTTTGTTTTGTAGATCGTTGTTTGTCCTTTTGTCCTTTTTCTTTTGGCCATTGTGTTGTCTGTTCTTCTTCGATTTACGGATTCTGAATACCCCTTTGGTATCTTCAAACTCTTCTTGGAACTTCTCGAATATTGAAACCTAGGATATAATTCCATGTCCTTATAGTCGACGGAAAGAATGGGTTTTGTTATGATAATAGTCTGTTTGCTGGTTGACTTATATTGTGAGGATTGCGTAGATTATAGTTGTTTGTTTATATACCTCTTGTTTAAAATCATGAGAATTCAGATCATAATGCTTCTAACAATTATTTGAAAATTAGTATAATCTGCATACCTTCCTGCGCTTAGTGATAAAACTATAAAAAATGGTGAGTCCGTAATGTAATGAAAGCTGATTTTATTCATAATTCGTGAACGGCTAAAGTTATTTTTATCAGAGCTCATTTTTCATGCTAAGAATAATGGTAATATATAGTTTAATTTCCGATTACTTTTGACCTGATGTACACAAGCAGGGGCGGATTCAGGGGGGGGGGGGGGGGCACCCGGCGCCCCCCCCCCCCCCCTAAAATTGGAAAAAACATGATTTTTTGGCGTAAAATCGTGATTTTCCACACGAAATACCTCAAAAATTTTCGCGCCTCCCTCGGCAATTGAAAAAAATATGATTTTTTGGCATAAAATGGTGATTTTTCACACGAAATACCCCCAAAATTTTCGCGCCTCCCTCCGCTCGGCGCTATTTTTTTAAGTGCGCCCCCCCTAACTTGAAATCCTGGATCCGCCCCTGACAAAATTATTTTGAAAAAGTATATTATAATGAAGAAAACAAAATATACCATATACATATTTACTGTGGTTTATTTGGTTGAGCAGTTTGTGTGACCACGTACGACAGATTCCAAATGACAAAAAGCTCAGTAGATCACACGACCTTTTGCCTATTCAATTGATTGAATAGAGACTATTCTTTTTATTCAAAAGGACTTTCTAAATTGTCAAATAAAGTATACTTGCTGGAAACGTATTGCATTACTATCATCATCATGACTGGCTGTCATTAGGAGATTTCCATGTATAAATTGTTTACAGACAAGTTCCCGATGTAATTACCAGAACCTGTTCTTCTTTGAGTGAGTGATTGTTGTTTAACGCCAATTCAGCAATTTTTCAGCTATATAATGGCGAGAACAAATTAATTATCAATGGGATGATGATGAGGTCCGTTTTGTACTAGACCAACACGCTGAGTTGGATTTTTATATTGCTAGCTCACTGAAACAACAGTCCACGAGTATACATGTCGCTCCACTCGGACACATTGTTCTGATTCCGAGCCCACCAGTCTTTGCTCTTTCTCCTTAATGCTGCGTGCTTAGCGGAGAAGCAATAAAAACCAATTTTATAGTCTTTGGCTTGACCCAACCTGGGCTCGAACCCACGATCTACCGCACTCGAGGCGTGCACGCTAACAATTACGCCACCGATGCGGTTGTGTTCTTCTTTGTTCCTGTGTTCATGTTAACGATGGCACGAGTGTCACTCATACCAAAAACCATCGGACACAAAGCGAGATAATTCATTTAATGTTAAGAGCCATTTTCGGTTGTTTTTAAACAATCAATTGTATATAAATCGAAATAAAACCAACTGAAATGTCTACACTTTAAAGTCTTTACAAACGCCAAAAAAAGAGATCGTTTGCATGGCATAAAATGATACTGAAATTGAAATTTGTTTGGTTAAATACTTGTCCACTTTGGTATTGCCCCGACTGTGCATAGCCAACAATTCCTTTTTAATACTTAGAAAGTAGTTTTCTTTTAAAGAGATGATTTGTTATTATCTGGATTCTGCAGTAAAACTTGAAAGCATACATATGAAAGAAATTATATTTGTTTTACTTGATCAAATTTTACCCTTTTTCTGCAACAACACATTGAAATAACGAAACCTGGCAATTCGGGTTAATAAAATAAATCCTAGCAAATCGTTAAATAAGGAAGAACAGGTGGAATCGCTACAGGACAGAAGAATGTAAATTGAAAAAGTGGAATTCGCTAAACGAGAATTTAAAAAATGTGGAATAAAAGGAACAAAAGTAATGACGTACGACAAACATATATAAGAAGAGTTTGAAGATAATAAAGGGAGGTAATCAGAATCCGTATATCGAACAGACAACACAATGGCCAATAGAAAAAGTACAAAAGGACAAACAACGATCTACAAAACATACATAAGAATAAGAAGAGTTTGAAGATAATAAAGGGAGGTAATCAGAATCGAAGACGAACAGACAACACAATGGCCAATAGAAAAAGTACAAAAAACAATCTACAAAACATACACATAAAACTAAAGATCGAGTAACACGAACCCCACTAAAAATCTGGGATGAACTCAGGTGCTCCAGAAGGGTAAAATGATTTCTGAGTGGGAATACAGTATTAATAATGTTACCAGGAATCATGGATTTATATATCTGGAGATGTATTTGTTAATGATCAGGATCGGGGTACCATTTACTGATTTAACCCCGCCGCATCACTTTGTGTATCCCAAGCTAGAATCATATTTCAGTCGGCATCTGGTTTTTTTTATATCTTCTGATTTTCAGCGTTGTTAATAACACAGGGCATAGGGGCTGGGGTTGGGGATGGAACACCCCCCTCTCCCACTTTCCGGTCCACACCTAAAGGTTGCCCACCCCCCCACTTTCCGATCCACTAGATCGATATGATATTCTACATCTATAAATGATTTATAAATTTATGTAATTCATGTACGCAGGGCATATCATTGTCACTGTAAACTTTGCTGTACTTTCTGCTTTTCTTCAAGTGTTTCTTCTTCTTGAAAATGATATGCCCCTTGAAACAAGAATATTTCAAGGGAACGCTAGGACACTGCTCAAGGAAATCGGAAAAGATCAGGAACTCGTATTTGTTGGTAACAAACTCATGTACCAAGACCTGGATAGAACAGAAGTGCTTCAGGGTGGTACAATCTCAATGTCCACGGGTAGACACGTAGATAACGATTTTATCCCCGGTTTAAAAACAAAAACTGATTTTTAGTGGATTTTCTTTATATTTTTGTAACGTTTTTGGACTTTGGTCTCCTGAAAATTATGTCCCAACATCTAATTGTCACGCAAGAAAACCTGTATTGCTGTCCACTGACAGCTAAACATTTGTCACTATTCATTAATGGTTATAAACATGTATATTACTATCGAACAGGATAAAGACTGTTTGCTATTTACTGACAGCCTTAATCACATGAGATGATCTCAAATTAAACAAACCCAGACTGACTGTTATTGTTCCTCGTTCCACTTCAAACACGAGATGTGAGATCATCTCTGTTAACTAACGATGTTATACAAGGGTGCTGAATTTGGTAACTTTTAGGTGACAAGTACCTTGTACAGGTCCCCAGGGAATTTACATTCCTATTGACTTTGTCAGTCAAATGATACATATCAAATACATTGTATTTTTTTTTTATAACAGCATGGCTTTTTATGTACATATCAAAATGAATGTTTTATGGCAAACAGTTAAATAATAAATATTCAATCATCATTTGTCAATAATATACATGTAGAACAGCTGCAGAGGGTTTACAGATAACAACTAGTATGTGAGCAGTACATGTATCTGGACAGCTATTGTATACACGGTATCCATGATAAAAACAGTATGCATTTAAATTAATAAAAAAATGCAAGTTTTTGATTTTCATGGATACATCGATCTATCCCACTGTACGTTTTTCGAGGCCGAACATCCAAATATCTAGTAACCTTATTTAATTTTCCGACATCCCTTTATTCGTATTTGTGTCTTTATTTAAAGACAGCACCTGTCGTTCCTGTCTCTTGTGTTCAAGCTTCTTTACAATGGGTTCAAGAAATAGTAGAAGTGCTGCAGATAGTAACATGCCGGCTCCCATGATATAAAATGATCCGTTATATGATCCTGTCTGGTCTCGTATTGCTCCTGAAAAAATATAAAGGCGAATGTATGAATTATATTACAATAGTGTCCAGTAGAATAAAGATAGTGGAATGTGTGACATTAAGATAGTATCATAGCAGACAGAGGGGCCATCGTGGCCGTGATCGTATGGTAGTTGGATTTACAACTACCTATTCAATCAGTGGCTATCACGACTGATGTTGTGAGATCGAATCGCGATCAGGGTGAGGTGTACAGCATCATGTGACAAAGTTTGTCAGTGACATGTGCCAGGTCGGTGGTTTTCTCCGGGTCCTCCGGTTTCCAAACCATCATAACAGTCATTATCCTCAATAATGTATTTAAATAATTTAACAATAGAATGAATTAAATATTATAAACATACTGCCTTTAGTTGAGGGTAATCTACCATAACACCCGAAACTAAAGGCAGAATGTTTTATATTATACTGAATGCTCTGGTATTACATTGTCAATAGACCTTTTATTCTTAAAAACATGGGCGCGGCCATTATCGACTTCCGAGTGTGTCCGCCATTAGTAAAGTGACAAAATATTATGTTCTCGGGGTTTATCGATACGCTAATGTATGGTTTCTCTAGTACAGGTGTCACAATATACTGTTATTTCGGCTTGAAATTCAATGATAACACCTGCTGTGAAGTGATTTTTAAACGGAGATATAATGACAATGATATAAAAACAACAAATAATTTACCTGGTATGTAGGTTTTTTTTAATTACCGTTATATTCCCCATACAAAATCAGTATAAATCCTACTTGATTGAAAACTGCATGCACTTTTTTCCTTTCGTCGTACGTGGTAAACTTTTTCAAAAATCTTCTCCTCTGAAAGTGCTAGACCAATGGAAACCAAACTTTAAATTGCAAAAATGTGCGGCATATCAAGATCTACCCACCCTGCAATTTTGAAGTAAATCCCATTACCCATTTTGGAGTTATTTCCCTTTTTTCATCAAATTTTCAAAATTTTAATACTTTTCGTCCTTTATTTCAAAAACTATAAGAGACAGATTGTAAGTTGAAATTGCAAACATTTTCAGCATGTCAAGATCTACATACCCTGCAATTTTGAAGTAAATTTGATAACCCATCTTGGAGTTATTGCCCTTTTTTCATCAATTTTTTTTTTTAATTTTAATACTTTTCGTCTTATATTTCAAAAACTATTTAGAGATAGATGTTAAGTTTAAATAGCGAAAATGTGCAGCATGTCAAGATCTACCTACCCTGCAATTTTGAAGTAAATCCCATTACCCATTTTGACCGATTATGCAAATTAGAAAAAAGGGGGATGAAATTTAAAAAAATTCTTCTCCTCTGAAACTACTGAGCCAATTTCAACCAAACTTTGCTGAAATGATCCTTAGGTGGTCCCCTTTCAAAATTGTGTCCGTCAGCGCCGTCCTGTATCCAAGATGGCCGCCATTACTAAAAATAGAAATTTCTTCAAATGGCCAAAACTGCTCTATTTTAAGCCAGAAAGTGCCCAAATTTGAACTGTATAAGCATGATGAGCTTTTTAACATATATTACGGGATTTTTTATGAACTTTGAACTTTTGCCGATTTTGACCGATTATGCAAATTAGAAAAAAGGGGGGATGAAATTAAAAAATATTCTTCTCCTCTGAAACTACTGAGCCAATCTCAACCAAACTTTGCTGAAATGATCCTTGGATGGTCCCCCTTTCAAAATTGTGTCCGTCAGCGCCGTCCTGTATCCAAGATGGCCGCCATTACTAAAAATAGAAATTTCTTCAAATGCCCAAAACTGCTCTATTTTAAGCCAGAAAGTGCCCAAATTTGAACTGTATAAGCATAATGATGAGCTTTTTAGCATATATTACGGGATTTTTTATGAACTTTGAACTTTTGCCGATTTTGACCGATTATGCAAATTAGAAAAAAGGGGGGATGAAATTAAAAAAAAATCTTCTCCTCTGAAACTACTGAGCCAATTTCAACCAAACTTTGATGAAATGATCCTTAGGTGGTCCCCTTTCAAAAATGTGTCCGTCAGCGCCGTCCTGTATCCAAGATGGCCGCCATTACTAAAAATAGAAATTTCTTCAAATGGCCAAAACTGCTCTATTTTATGCCAGAAAGTGCCCAAATTTGAACTGTATAAGCATAATGATGAGCTTTTTAACATATATTACGGGATTTTTTATGAACTTTGAACTTTTGCCGATTTTGACCGATTATGTAAATTAGAAAAAAGGGGGGATGAAATTTTAAAAAAATCTTCTCCTCTGAAACTACTGAGCCAATTTCAACCAAACTTTGCTGAAATGATCCTTAGGTGGTCCCCTTTCAAAATTGTGTCCGTCAGCGCCGTCCTGTATCCAAGATGCCTGCCATTACTAAAAATAGAAATTTCTTCAAATGCCCAAAACTGCTCTATTTTAAGCCAGAAAGTGCCCAAATTTGAACTGTATAAGCATAATGATGAGCTTTTTAGCATATATTACGGGATTTTTTATGAACTTTGAACTTTTGCCGATTTTGACCGATTATGCAAATTAGAAAAAAGGGGGGATGAAATTAAAAAAAAATCTTTTCCTCTGAAACTACTGAGCCAATTTCAACCAAACTTTGATGAAATGATCCTTAGGTGGTCCCCTTTCAAAATTGTGTCCGTCAGCGCCGTCCTGTATCCAAGATGGCCGCCATTACTAAAAATAGAAATTTCTTCAAATGGCCAAAACTGCTCTATTTTAAGCCAGAAAGTGCCCAAATTTGAACTGTATAAGCATGATGAGCTTTTTAACATATCTTACGGGATTTTTTATGAACTTTGAACTTTTGCCTATTTTGACCGATTATGCAAATTAGAAAAAAGGGGGGATGAAATTAAAAAAAATTCTTCTCCTCTGAAACTACTGAGCCAATCTAAACCAAACTTTGCTGAAATGATCCTTGGATGGTCCCCTTTCAAAATTGTGTCCATCAGCACCGTCCTGTATCCAAGATGGCCGCCATTACTAAAAATAGAAATTTCTTCAAATGGCCAAAACTGCTCTATTTTAGCCAGAAAGTGCCCAAATTTGAACTGTATAAGCATAATGATGAGCTTTTTAACATATATTACGGGATTTTTTATGAACTTTGAACTTTTGCCGATTTTGACCGATTATGCAAATTAGAAAAAAGGGGGGATGAAATTTAAAAAAATTCTTCTCCTCTGAAACTACTGAGCCAATCTCAACAAATTTGCTGAAATGATCCTTGGATGGTCCCCTTTCAAAATTGTGTCCGTCAGCGCCGTCCAGTATCCAAGATGGCCGCCATTACTAAAAATAGAAATTTCTTCAAATGGCCAAAACTGCTCTATTTTAAGCAGAAAGTGCCCAAATTTGAACTGTATAAGCATAATGATGAGCTTTTTAACATATATTACGGGATTTTTTATGAAATTTGAACTTTTGCCTATTTTGACCGATTATGCAAATTAGAAAAAAGGGGGGATGAAATTAAAAAAAAATCTTCTCCTCTGAAACTACTGAGCCAATCTCAACCAAACTGTGCTGAAATGATTCTTGGGTGGTCCTCTTCCAAAATTGTGTCCGGCATTTCAGAACACCGACCAAGATGGCCGCCACAGCCGAACTTAATTTAACATAGGACCCTATGGGAAATTCCCATAAAAATCTTCTTGTCTGAAACCATTTGCTCAATAAGAACAAAATTTTGATGAAATAGTCATTGGATGGTTCTCTTCCAAAAATGTGTCCGGCGGTTCGGCCCTTCGATCAAGATGGCCCCCACAGCCGAACTTAGCTTAACATAGGACCCTATGGGAAATTCACATAAAAATCTTCTCCTCAGAAACCACTGGGCCAATTGCAATCAAACTTTTGTGGAATGATCCTTGGATGGCCCCCTTCCAAAATTGTGTCCGGTGATCCCGACTTCCAACCAAGATGGCCACCAGGCTAAAAATAGAAAAAAGGGGGGATGAAATTATTCCTCTTGAAATGCATTTTTTTGTTGACTCACTGCTTTTGGTTACTCAAATAATAAAAGGGAAGCAACTCTATTACAAAATGTGAAGTATGAAAAGCAAAATTTTGAGAATCATTGACATATATGTTTTTTTACAGCAATTTTGATAAATTACATTAAAGGGGGAACCCCTGCCCAATTTTTTTTGTAGAAAGAGTCTGCAATGACGAAGGCTACATTTGTTAATTTTTTTTATCGAAGTTATCAAGTTTTATTGACTGATGTTGTTATTATACCCAGGTGAGCTATACAGGCTCCTGGGAGCCTCTAGTTGTTGCTTTTCAAGCATAAGAAAAAAGGGGTAATCAAATTAATATTTTGTATGAAATTAAAAAGTAAATATATAAATTATAATATACGCTTTTTGAAATTATTACTATACGATTTAAAGTGAAGTAATAATGATAAAAAGTGTGCCTAACTTATAAGAAAGAACTTAACTTTGAATGTGACATCTTAAGGTGCATTTTTCAATTCTGTTTTATTTTATTTATTTTTTGTTTGTTAAATTGTAAAACAAATTAAAACTTTTTGTCGGTCAATTTCTTTATAGGGATCTGCAGTGAAGATGAAAAGGAATTTAAGTTTTATCAAATTAAAACATTTGAATTTCTTTATCTGAAAAAAAAGTTTCATGAGGAACCTAATATAATTATTTGCTCCCAGGTTTCAGATACGTGAACCGGGCGGGCATTTTTCACCTCATTTGTCTTCTTTTTTCAATTTCTTTGCATAGTTTTATATTGATTTATTCTTTAATTTTATATGTTTTTGAAGATTAATTAAAATTTAATATTGACGTGTTAAGGAAGTGGTAGCGCTTTCTAGACTTGTAGTCTGCTGAAGGTCGACCGTGTCTACAGCGATGCGATGCTTCCCGGGTTTGGCACTTAGACAGTCGTGTCATTTTGCAACAAAGGTGTTAAATTCATATTGTAGAAAGATAACTATCATGATAACTGATAGTTAACTGTGTTTTGCATAACAAGTTATAGCAAATACATCACTAAAACACAAAAAAAAAAATTTATGTATTGGGTTGATTCTTAAATGTATTTGATTTGCAATATGACAGTTAAACTCTACCCCCTTCCCACAAAGGGTTAAAAATGATAAATATATATATAACTGAATTATAATGACAAAAAACTAAAAGAAAAAAAAATCGCCGAATTTTGTTGCAGGACATCATGTCGTTCATTTTTACTTCTTACAGAATCAAGATTTATCTCTTTGTAAATTGTTAATTATTTTATGCGGCTTCTATACATGAAAAACAATAATTCCTACACTGCTCACTTTGTTCCCGTTTCCTTTGTTTATAGTATTTAAACTTTCATTTAAGACAACATTTAACTCAGTTTTTTTTTCTTTCTATGTTATCCTCTACCGCATACGGAAGGAACATTATTCCTCCACATATTTGCTATTCTATCATTGTGCAAATGATTGATTTGTTGGTCAATTGCATAAGTGCTCCCTACATCATACAAATATGCGACTTTGTGAAGTGAAGACAATAAATGTCAATATTCGAATGGAACTCAGTTCTTTTGTACAAAATATATACCGTTAGTAAAAAATGTGTGTCGAGGGTTTCCATACCGACCGGTTTTTTTTTTTGAGTACCCTGCTTTGTTTTGAAATTCTGCCACATAAGCAAGGTTAAAATCTGAATAGCTACAGATCGATTTGTTAGCCCGCATCTGGCAAAATGGCTAATTCTTTAATTTTTATAATATTGATGACCGTATATAGATTTGTCCGACCTGGTGCTGAACTTTGTGATTCTGAACAATTTAAACAATAACCGTTTAAGTTCGATTCAATAATCCATATTTCGAAATATTCGGCCAAAATCACGGGAATAAGCCATACAATATCAACTGAAGCGTGTTTATCTAATCCAATTATGAATACTGATTAATCCTAACTAGTGTAAACAACCGATTGTTGCACTTTATTAATGGCGGACGATAGTAACGCCACCTAGCGACCACGAACGATAACTAGGTAATCACCGATTTCTGAAAACGTTTATAGTGTGTGTTGTTTTAATACTGATTTAAGGTAATTGTCTAAGACTAAGAACTAAATTACAATATATAATTTAATAAACTTTTAATTAACAAGGAAACAAAAACAACTGTAACAATGGTGTAAAAGTGTAACAATATAAAAATGTTTGAATCACAGCCATCATTTTGAATAAAGATTGAAATGAACAGTACAGTTATAATTGGATACGGCTGACATCACATTTCGGTTACTAGCCTCCATGAGGCTGTTGAATTGTACTGGCATAGACTGAACACTCTGAACGGGGTTACTTGGAACATTTGCAGGGGGTACATTTTGCAGTTCAAAATCAATCTCAAACAGTGCTTGTAAATCAGTATCGGCAAAAAGAAAAATCTACATCTGTGGTATTGATATCGCTTGAATTTTTTTCATTACTTCCCACATTTGACATATTCTCAGTGTTGGATGGCAGAGTTGTCTTTGCGAACTTTTGACCACATAGATTTGTCAGAGTATCATTCAAACAATCTGAAATTTCACGCTTCTTTTTGTCACTTAACCTGGTCTGAATATCCAAGAGCGTACTGTCGTCTGTTTGTTTATTTATTTGTAAAACTAAATTAAAAACTTTGACGGAATGGACTGTTTCCGGTCCGCAGGGTGGTATTGCAATAACACCCGTTGCTAACACAGAATACCGTGGCACCCATTGCTAGAAGGAGGCGGAGCTACATGATGTGGTATTGATACGAAGGTGGAGCTTCGTAAAATTAGAGAAAAATACCATTTTCTAATCGACCAATGGCATTGTATCTATAGTCTAGAAATTTGCATAAAGTATAATATTAGATATTAAAAATGTACATCATCATAAGCTGAATTAGTATTTGTTTTTCTTTCCTTTATCACCAACCAGACTTCCTGCGGGCTAGACTATGAATAACACAGTGAGTTTCTTATAAGAAATATCCTCTGCTTACCATTATCCTTACCTATAATCATAGGTAAGATTCTCCGTAGCTGATTGTGGCTATTCTATTGAGGCTTACCTATAATCATAGGTAAGATTCTCCGTAGCTGATTGTGGCTATTCTATTGAGGCTTACCTATAATCTTAGGTAAGATTCTCCGTAGCTGATTGTGCCTATTCTATTGAGGCTTACCTATAATCATAGGTAAGATTCTCCGTAGCTGATTGTGGCTATTCTATTGAGGCTTACCTATAATCATAGGTAAGATTCTCCGTAGCTGATTGTTGCTATTCTATTGAGGCTTACCTATAATCTTAGGTAAGATTCTCCGTAGCCGAGTGTGGCTATTCTATTGAGGCTTACCTATAATCTTAGGTAAGATTCTCCGTAGCCGATTGTGGTTATTCCATTGAGGCTTACCTATAATCATAGGTAAGATTTTCCGTAGCCAATTGTGCCTATTCTATTGAGGCTTACCTATAATCATAGGTAAGATTCTCCGTAGCCGATTTTGGCTATTCTATTGAGGCTTACCTATAATCATAGGTAAGATTCTCCGTAGCCGATTGTGGCTATTCTATTGAGGCTTCCTATAATCATAGGTAAGATTTTGCGTAGCCAATTGTGCCTATTCTAATGAGGCTTACCTATAATCATAGGTAAGATTCTCCGTAGCCGATTTTGGCTATTCTATTGAGGCTTACCTATAATCATAGGCAAGATTCTCCGTAGCCGATTGTGGCTATTCTATTGAGGCCCTTTGGTTTTCCTGCAACCAAAGACTTTCATAATATTTAACTTTCCAATATTTCGCCTTGGAGCGTACCGATGAAGGTTATCCAGACACGCGTCGTTCGTGCACGCTAAATTAGGTATCTACGTTTTTATTCGTGGAGTCTGAGCATGGTTACATAGTAATTCATAATGTCCGTTCATTCGATGTGTTTATTATTTATTTATCTATTTATTTTATTTTTTCTGTTCATTTTCATATTCTCTTTGACTGCTTAATCAGATCACTACGCTGTAAACAAAATAATTACAAGGGCCGTCGCGATCGTATGGGTAGTTCGATTTACATCTACATGTGCAGTCAGTGCCTATCTCCAATAAAGTTGTGAGTTCGAATCGAGGTGTACTCAATACAACTTTAACGAATAACGTTGGTCAGTGACATGCGACATGTCGATGGTTTTCTCCGGATACTCCGGTTTCCTCCACCAATAAAACTGGCCGTCACAATATAGTTGAAATATTGTTGAAAGTGGCGTTAAATACCATAAACCTAACCCCCTAACCCAGATTTATAAAATTCGATTATTTACATGGTTATCTGTATTTCTGTATTTCTTTATGCAATCGACAGTCACAGTTTGTAGGAAGAAGAGTTTTAAGATACCAAAGGGGTAATCAGAATCCGTATATCAAAGAAGAACAGACACTACAATGGCCAAAAGAAAAAGGACAAAAGGACAAACAACGATCTACAAACCATACACATAAAACTAAAGATCGAGTAACACGAACCATACTAAAAACTGGGGGTGAACTCAGGTGTCTGATATACCTTACGTGTACCAATCTACTTCAACATACTTATGGAAACAGCATACAATCCAGTATAAAAATGTTGAAGTCGGTATAATGAAATACCGGATATAGCAAATATACCATCCACCTCCTTGAGTATCAGGTCTGGTTATATGGAAGTCTGGTTATAATGAAGAAACGTCATATCCTCGTAGAATGTCATTATAAGCGGAGTAGATTATACATAATAATATCACTTAAAAATGGTTATAAATTAGAATAATGAGTGCTTATTTTTAGCACTCATGAAGCTATTCTACTCATTATATATAAAACATGTTTCGCCATAAAAGTATAAAATGATGAATTTGTTTTTCATATAATGTTACATTGTAAACAAATATAACACTTTTTATGTAATTCGAAAATACACTGCGGTAATGAGAAAGTTATAAACTTATATTCATGTATATGGTTTAACATAACTCACCTAATACTGGAGCCATTGATGCAATTGAAATTCCATGAACTTGAATGACAAAAGCTAATGCTGTTGACAAATTCTTAGCACCCACACATTCCACCAATAAAAGTGGTAAAAGTGAGTTATAAAGTCCTCCAAATAAACCGTATATCACACAATAAACAGACAACCGTGTGAAATCTGTAATAACAGAAATACACACAGATGCAACACCTATTATTGTCAGAGCGGCTGCAATTATGTGATTTCTCTGGATACGTTGTGAATCAGCAATCCAAGCAACTGCAAATTTACCCGCGAAATCACACGCTCCAATTATTGTGACAAGGTAGGAAATATCTCTTCTTGATATACCGCAGTCCCTTGCATGTGGGGGTATGTACGCAATTTGAAGTCTGCATCCGTATACAGCAAAACATCCAATTAGGTAAATAAATTTCAAATGATGGTTTTTTAATAATTTGAAATTACCTGTATTCAAGCAGAACTTCGATAAACGTGTTTCGTTTTCATCTTCGGTACTATGAGTGTCACTTCGTTTATCTATATTTTTTGCGAGAAATATACTCTGTACAGATGACGTAATATCTGCTAGGCTTCCATAGATGTTAGATATAACCTCAATCTTAGATTGGTCCGCTGAACAAGGTGAACTTTTGGTATTTTTCGAAATATCTGATGCTGAGGCATATCGGTGCTTGTGTAGATTTTCCGAAAATGTTCTCATCCTATGGTGTGCCTTATTTTCCGGCACAAGTTTCAAATACGTGCTGCTGTTTCCATTTACATGTTCTTCAGGTTTATACACGTGTATTCTCATGTCTCCTACAGACACAGACATGTCATTATTATTTATTCCATCTTTAATTTGAATGTTTTCGTCATCATTTTGTAGATTTGAATTTTGAACTTTGACCTCCAGATTAAGTTTTTCATTAGGAATATTGTTTTTTAAAGGCCGTAGAAGAGCTCCGGAAACCACTATGTTTAACAACATACCAGACACAACAATCTGAGCACCACGTAATGCGTATGTTTCTAACAGAGCCTGTATAATTAATGGTAGTAACAGTCCACCAAGACTTCCTCCTGAGTTAGACAAGCTGTTAGCGAGACCTCTTTTCTTGTCAAAATAAGAATTGAGCACCACCACAGTCGGCCCAGCTGCTGCTGCCTGACCAATTCCTTAAAAACGAAAAGATTTATATAGTTTTACTGGTAAGAAATTCGTGTTGTAAATTCATTAACTGTACAATATAATTGAGAAATAAATTTATTTTTTCCTCCAAATGTGTTGACTTATTATATCCCGTCATGCTTTTCACACCGCAATTTTGCAGATGATCTCGAAAACAAGAGCACCTCAGTTCACCACCTAAAGTGACAGCCACGATATGACTGAAATATTGTTGAAAGCGGCGTTAAATACCATCAAACAAACAAACAAACTTCAATACATTTACCAGTAATACTCACCAAATAAAAGTCCCTGAGATAAAAACAAGAACTCCACATTTGGTGCAAAGGCGGTTAGAAAATAGCCTACTGCCATCAGAATAGATCCACAAATTACAATCGGTCTGAAGGTTAAAAACCTGCTTCCAACCGTTAGTATGACAAATGCTGAAATTTAAAACAGGCTATTGTTTAATGAGTTTGTGGAATAGAGAGGTGCTTCAGTGTTACTGTGTGAATATAGTATCTTCAATACAACCATTTTTGCGAAGGACCCCATGCCACTAACAGAAACTTTCTTATATATTACACCGCCATGGTATAACTGAAATATTGTTGAAAGTGGCATTAAACACCATCAAACAAATAAACAAGAAACATCTTATATATTATGGTGTCGTTAGCAGGGTTGTCTTATTTATATTAGTTGTGTTTGTTTGAGTATAGTGGTGTGGGTTTTTTATCTGTTTGTCTTCGTCCAGTGTCTTGTGTATACAATGTTGCCAGTTTCTCTGGATTGTTTATTTTTGATTGCCATTCGGTGTTCTCTAACATTTATTTAATTCTATGGATTCTTTTATTTTTTTCCTTTCGTTTTCCTATGTATGTTTCATAATGTATATTGTTTGTTTATTTCATTAATTTGTGTATTTCACTGATGCTTTATCATATTGTAATTTAATTACAATGTATATTCTATGAGCTGTATTGCTTACGAATAAAGACTATTATTATTATTTTTATTTTTATTATTATTATTATTATAAGTAGTAGTAGTATCAGTCATATATATGGAATTGACGACAAATGAGATATGTATAAATACATAATGTCTTTGATGTTTGGACAGTATATACAAGTTGGCTAGACATTCTGGCGAGCTGAAATTTGCTGTCTTTGGTACTGGTGATTGTCATCAACCGCAAATATCCATCAATTGAAACGAACTAATGAAAAGGGAAAAAATCATAGTCAAAAATATTAAGTTATCTGTACAATATTCATTTATTTTTAATGTTTTGTTACTGAATATTTATAACAACTCTACATACACGGTAACATGTATTCTATTATGTTGTTCCCAAAGCGATATTAAAAGTTGAGAATTGTCCACAATTTTATTTTTCATTCATTAATCTTAAATCTCCAGGAATACCTTTTGTGCACCCATAATGATAAATACGATATATATTCTATGTTCCTCAAAATTTTGGCTATTAGATATTGTGTAGGTTTTTATTTCTTGTTCAATTCAAACTACGACAGTAGTGGTTACATATATAGTGCCATATCATTTATTTATTCAAAGTTAAACGTTGTTGGTTATAACCAATAGCGTTTCACCAAATTAACTACATGTAAAACGGTAATCGTTTCTGTCCTGATAACCGTGGCATAGCCAGAAATGATAGGTGATTTGCTTATCTGCATATTCAAAATGGCGGCTCAAAGATAATTTGGATTTTAACATATAGTTGAACGGGAAACTTTCTGTTAGCTTGGGCCGGACAAAATGCCGGGATAGAAAATCAAACTATGCACCGGTTTGAACAATATCTCAAAATATTACAGCTGTACCATGAAAACTCAAGGTTCCCACCCAGTTTCAAATTTTGAAGCGTAAGCACCATTCAAAAGCATTGAGAAGAGGTGAAAAAATGCATCCTGCACGGCTTTCAAGACCTTAAAGCACTTTTCTTGCAATCCCCATTCTAGTTGCCGGGACAAATTCGGTCAGTTCCGGTAACATTGTTGAGGAATCTTTCTTCGATAAATATTTTGCTGAAAAATTAAAGGTTCCCACGATAATTTAAAAGAGGGCTTCACAAGTTTTTTTTACCTTTCTAGTAGAGATTCAATAGGGGTTCATGCAAAAATATCTACTATTTCGTAAAACTGCTTCTGCTAGACATTATTTGAGTAAGCACCGCATTCCATTGTAAATGTAAATAAACAATTAAAAAAAGGCTCCACAAGGGTATTTTTTTTATTTCGACAAAACAACAGAAAAAGTAACTATAATACAATTGGTAACAATACTGCCGATATATAAAGTTCAAAAAATTTAACAATATATATACTAAACGATTTCAATGACATACTAATACTTATGTGGGGTAGAAATTGAAAAAAAATGCACATTATATTTTTTATTTACATATTTTTATTTCGTGGAAAAAAAGGGGGGGGGGGCAGTGCATTAAATATATTTTCGATCTTTTACACACATCATCGGATTCCTAATAAACATATGATGACAATTAATTTTGATACGATCACAAATAATTATGAAGTTATTTATGTGATCAAAACTGTGATGAAATATCATTTAAAAAAATAGATACGAGTTTTCATCAGCCTCTTCCAAATATGGTTCAACGTTTATTTGCTGACGTCATAAATGACGCGATTTGGTTTATGAATATTCATGAGCAAAATCACCCATGATTTCTGGCTATGCGGTTTATTATCGACTTAGGATGGAAAAATACCAGATACAGGGTTGCCACCACTGAATTTTGTAGGACAATGATAGCTGAACATTGCATAGAGGTACACAAGGTTAATATCAAGTTAATCAATTGTCAGATGAAGGTGTAATCCAAATAAATTTAAATTCACATTCATACAACATACCTAAAAAACAGCAATTAATACGAATTTGTATGTGGAATTATCTGTGTAAAAGAAACTGTTACCATAACAATCCATGTAGGCAGAAGGGTTTGGAAATACCAAAAGGGGTAATCAGAATCCGTATATCGAAGATGAACAGACAACACAATGGCCAAAAGAAAAAGAACAAAGGGACAAACAACGATCTACGAAACATACACATAAAACTAAAAATCGCATAACACGAACCCCACTAAAAACCGGGGTGAACTCAGGTGCTCTGGTAGGGTAAGCAGTTCCTGCTCCATTAGTGGCACCGTCGTGTTAATCTAGTTACAAACCCGGTGATAAGTCATGAATGAGGAAAGGACCGAGAAGTGTTACGACAAGTGGAACATATCTGTGGTCATTTGTGACACAGATATTCCATAACAGTAATGGTGGTGACCGTCAAACTTTCGAAGTGATGACTTTAGCTTAACCAAGAGGAATCCTTGGTTCAGTAGCTTCCCTGTTAGTAGCAGCCTTCTGTAAAGGAAATCCTGATAGGAACCACAAGCTCTGGAATATCGTATCAACTGAGATATATATACTCCATATGCAGTTGCTGCTGGAATGTTGCTACATATAAATGGAAAGTTCACAATTGGAAAATTAAAAATCTTTTGCCGTAAAGTTCGTTCTTAACCGCCCCTCACTGTCAATTTCGAGATGTAGGTGAAGGTATGAAGCAGACCTATCTGTATTTGTGGTATCCTTGATTTCAACCTCAATGAGATAGATGCGATCAAGTAAACCACTAAGCCTAGAATTATTTAGTGAAAGGACATCATGTACAGGGGCGGATTTAGAGGGGGCGTGCGGGGCGTGCGCCCCCCTAAAATTCGCAAAGCATATGTTATACAACGTTAATTAAGCAGTTCAACAAACAACTTTTTCATGAATGGTTAACTCGTGACCTGTAGTAAAATATTCCTACACATTGTAAATACACGTTGGGTGTGTTCGTTGATTCATCTATGGATTCGCCGACAATTTCCGCTTTTGTTTGTCTATAAACAAGAACGGTCGAATCATATGTTTTCAATGAATGAATCAAACGACGAAAAGAAAAGCTCCATCCGGACGGGCAGTATTAAATAGAACCACCCGAAAGGACAAGCACCGAAAGTACAGACCAATTGGTGAAATGAGGAATGCGTTAAAACTAAACCAATAGTTCTTTGAAGGGTTAAAATATCGTAATCGATCAGTCATGAGTTGAACAATTCGCATCACGGTTGTTCAATAAAAGTTTTACTTTAGGTTCTTATAATCTGACAAAAATATACTGTTAACAATTATCCGACAAAATTAACTCAAAATCAAGTTTTGTTGGTCTGATAAAAATGGTGTGGTTGGTTCAAAATTGTCGTTCAAATAAATGTCTGTAATTCCTAAAATCCCCAGAGGTTCAGGGGGACTTGCCCCCCTGTGCCCCTACCAGGGTTCTACCCTGGACCAGCTGGGGACCTTAAGCGGTCCCCAGACCCCTCGCCTACTCACGCCTCCCCCCTAACCACAAATCCGGGAACCGCCCCTGATCTATATAGGGGAACGTGAAATTAAAGGATCGGGCTAGTTTATTTTGGTTTTTCTTGAGAAGTCCTTGTATGAAGTCTGCCTCATTCGAATAAAGGAACAAATCAGCGAGCACAGTTTGTACTCATAGGTATGCCGACTGTCTGTTGAAAACCACGCCCACCAATCGTAACAAATATGTTGTCAATAACAAAACTCGAGCATGTTGTCTATTTGTATAGTTGTACAGATGACAACACATATTACACATAAATTAATTCGTTTTTCAACATTTTAAAACACATGGACAAAAATATTGATCCTACATTTTCTGAATAATGAGTTGACATCTTGGATTTTGATACCTGAAGATTGGGACTCTCGTCGCTGATTAGGCGGTTGAATAAAAAGGTAGATATCAAATTTAGTGCACACGACGCGTTTCTGTAATAACCTTCATCAGCTACGCTTAAAGCCAAAATATTGAAGAGGCAAATAATTTAAAAAAATTTGGGAACAAAAAAACCAAGGGCCTAAACATAATAGCTAAAATCGGATTAAGGTCACCTGAGGGAGGAGTACCTAAGGTCACCTATGTCTGAGGGAGGAGTACCTAAGGTCACCTATGTCTGAGGGAGGAGCACCTAAGGTCACCTATGTCTGAGGGAGGAGCACCTAAGGTCACCTATGCCTGAGGGAGGAGAACCTAATGTCACCTATGTCTGAGGGAGGAGCACCTAAGGTCACCTATGTCTGGTTAGGAGCACCTAAGGTCACCTATGTCTGAGGGAGGAGCACCTAAGGTCACCTATGTCTGAGGGAGGAGCACCTAAGGTCACCTATGTCTGAGGGAGGAGCACATAAGGTCATCTATGTCTGAGAGAGGAGCACCTAAGGTCACCTATGTCTGAGGGAGGAGCACCTAAGGTCACCTATGTCTGAGGGAGGAGCACCTAAGGTCATCTATGTCTGAGGGAGGAGTACCTAAGGTCACCTATGTCTGAGGGAGGAGCACCTAAGGTCACCTATGTCTGAGGGAGGAGCACCTAAGGTCACCTATGTCTGAGGGAGGAACACCTAAGGTCACCTATGTCTGAGGGAGGAGCACCTAAGGTCACCTATGTCTGAGGGAGGAGCACATAAGGTCATCTATGTCTGAGAGAGGAGCACCTAAGGTCACCTATGTCTGAGGGAGGAGCACCTAAGGTCACCTATGTCTGAGGGAGGAGCACCTAAGGTCATATATGTCTGAGGGTGGAGTACCTAAGGTCACCTATGTCTGAGGGAGGAGCACCTAAGGTCACCTATGTCTGAGGGAGGAGCACCTAAGGTCATCTATGTCTGAGGGAGGAGCACCTAAGGTCACCTATGTCTGAGGGAGGATACCTAAGGTCATCTATGTCTGAGGGAGGATACCTAAGGTCTGATGGAGGAGTATCTAAGGTCACCTATGTCTGAGGGAGGAGCACCTAAGGTCACCTATGTCTGAGGGAGGAGCACCTAAGGTCACCTATGTCTGAGTGAGGAGCACCTAAGATCACCTATGTCTGAGGGAGGAGCACATAAGGTCATATATGTCTGAGGGAGGAGCACCTAAAGTCACCTATGTCTGTGGGAGGATACCTAAGGTCATCTATGTCTGAGGGAGGATACCTAAGGTCTGAGGGAGGAGTATCTAAGGTCACCTATGTCTGAGGGAGGAGCACATAAGGTCACCTATGTCTGAGGGAGGAGCACCTAAGATCACCTATGTCTGAGGGAGGAGCACATAAGGTCATATATGTCTGAGGGAGGAGCACCTAAGGTCACCTATGTCTGAGGGAGGAGCACCTAAGATCACCTATGTCTGAGGGAGGAGCACCTAAAGTCACCTATGTCTGTGGGAGGAGCACTTAAGGTCACCTATGTCTGAGGGAGGAGTACCTAAGGTCACCTATGTCTGGGGGAGGAGCACCTAAGGTCACCTATGTCTGAGGGAGGAGCACCTAAGGTCACCTATGTCTGAGGGAGGAGCACCTAATGTCACCTATGTCTGAGGGAGGAGCACCTAAGGTCACCTATGTCTGAGGGAAGAGCAACTAAGGTCATCTATGTCTGAGGGAGGATGCCTAAGGTCATCTATGTCTGAGTGAGGATACCTAAGGTCACCTATGTCTGAGGGAGGATACCTAAGGTCACCTATATCTGAGGGAGGAGCACCTAAGGTCACCTATGTCTGAGGGAGGAGCACCTAAGGTCACCTATGTCTGAGGGAGGAGTATCTAAGGTCACCTATGTCTGAGGGAGGAGCACCTAAGGTCACCTATGTCTGAGGGAGGAGCACCTAAGGTCACCTATGCCTGAGGGAGGAGCACCTAAGGTCACCTATGTCTGAGGGAGGAGCACATAAGGTCATCTATGTCTGAGGGAGCAGCACCTAAGGTCACCTATGTCTGAGGGAGGAGCACCTAAGGTCATCTATGTCTGAGGGAGGATACCTAAGGTCATCTATGTCTGAGGGAGGATACCTAAGGTCACCTATGTCTGAGGGAGAAGAACCTAAGGTCACCTATGTCTGAGGGAGGAGTATCTAAGGTCACCTATGTCTGAGGGAGGAGTACTTAAGGTCACCTATGTCTGAGGGAGGAGTACCTAATTAGTTTTAGTAATAAATACATGAATTAGAAAATATGACCCCTCACATGACCCCATATGGGATGTCGTTAAATGTTAGTCTATCGCCAAAAAGAAAGAAATGGGAACCAACTATCATCTAAGTTTAATTAGATTTGTATTTAATATGGTCTCATTGTGGTCACTATTGATGCATAAATTACAACATCGTGATATAGACTATACTTACATGAAAGACTAAACATGACTTGTTGTATAGATATAACTGCTGATATCATGGAGGAACTACTGTCAAATGCTTCAATGTATTCTACGAAAAACATTCCAAAGGCCTTGTTCATTCCTATTACCATAAATGTCCTCAGAAAACATGCTACAATATAAAACAAACAAAAAATGTCTAAGCAGTCATACTAAACCCATACATTCAGGACGTCAATGATAAACTTTCTCATATGGTTGTATAAAGTACACGTCGCCAATGATATGAGTCAAACAACTCGTAAGCCGTAGTTGTATTTCACACTGATTACAATATTTCCCATTTATTTGTAGCGCATCGGTGGCGTAATGGTTAGCGTTCTCGCCTCGAGTGCGGTAGATCATGGGATCGAGCCCTGGTCGGGTCAAACCAAAGACTAAAAAAATGGTATGTGTTGCTTCTCCGCTAAGCACGCAGCATTAAGGAGAATGAACAAAGACTGGATGGCTCGGAATCAGAATAATGTGTCCGAGTGGAGCGACATGTATATCCGCTGACTGTTGTTTCAGTGAGCTAGAACTATAAAAATCCAACTCAGTCGACACTGCTATGTTTTACTAGATATTTTAATTATTGATTGGATTGGTTTGGTTTATGGTGTTTAACGCCACGTTCAACAATATTGCAATTATATCGTGGCGGTCAGTTTTATGGGTGGGGGAAACCGGATTACCCGGAGAAAACCACCGACCTATCACATAATGTTTGTATCGAGTACACATCGCTAACGGGGTTCGAACTCACAACTTTAGTGGTGATATGCATTGATTGCACAGGTACGATCATGGCCACGACGGTTCCTTTAATTAATGAAATATGTTGTTCCTAATCAATGTAATTGTTATTAAAACTTTAAGTTTATCTCCTTAGTCGATTTGGTTAATAAGCTGTTTATGTCCTGGGTTTTCTTGTTCACAAAGATATATAAATTATAAGGCTTTCTTTTCTTTTGACTTTGAACATACCGCATGATGGTTATTTTCCAAGCACGTGATGTTCGCACTAAATTAGATATACATGTATATGTATTTATTGAACTTACAATTATTCATATTAAAGGAACACAATTCTACATCACTGGATATAAGCGAGATAAATAGTAAATAGTGTTTACTTAAGCTATAACAATACAACATTTACTATGTTGATTCATCTAGCAAACCATATTTGTAAATATATACATAGTATTCCTAATAAAGACTTAAATAATATGAGACAGGCAACCTGTTTGAAGGACGAAGTCCTAAAATTTCAATAATACGATGATCCGTACACGTTGTCGTTAGCCTCACCGCCACCGGACGCAATTACGAACAATTTCGATGATATTGACCGTGGCATTTGATAATAATTTATAAATTTGACCAAATTGATGAAGCTGATTGCATGTTCATATTTCAGATTAAACACCAATATTCCTTTTGAATCATAGCTCATATATTATGCAATGCATTGTTACGGGTTTTAACTTGGAACAGATTTTCATGACCCCGTTCTAGTCACTCTGTGACCTAGATCCAGACACAATTTCGAACATCATAATAACCTTTCTAGTGTAAATTATTTAATGACAACTGTTAAAATTGAAAGAGCATTCATTCATTTACGTTCACATATCTATTTGTATATAATACACATGACATAAAAACTTTTCCTTTATTTATACCATAAATGTGTGCCAGTTTCCTTGGACTCTTCAATGAATAAGGTACATCACGAATTTTGACATAGATCAAGGTAAGGAAAATGTATTATATTGACTGTTTTTGTTTTAATTTCAATGTGTTCTACATATGCATAGAACCAGGAGATCATATTCTTTCCAATTACAGGCATAAGATAACAAAATATGCGAACCTCAATGAATTTTAGCGATAGATTCCAAGTGCAATTGTCGATCGTTTTCTGTTTACAAATATGAAAACCCGTCGTCTGCAACATTCAACAACTGCGCATGAATAATGAATAATTTTCTCCCAAAACACGAGTAATTTAGCGGGGTATCTATTTATAAAAGCATTTTTTTAATTCATGTTTTGAAGGAACAATTAGGGGACATACTTTTTATTTCGATCGTAATTGCGTCCGGTGAGGCTATTATCTTTTATTTTGAATGAATTGTGTAGCCGATTTGTTATGGCGTTCATTTTACCTACGCCGCTCTTCCATCGGTAAACTGACGAGTTCTGTCCCCTGGCTCGTATCTCGGCTAGATTGAGACAGATTGAGTAAGTCTATTCCATCGGGAGTTTCGTAGAAAGAGATTTTTTTATTAGAATTTTAATAAAAGTTTATTTCGATTTTGCATAGAGTAAATAATCAAAGAATTGGGAATTTTTCTTTGAAATAGATTTCTTTTGCGTTTCTAAATTATCAATTGATCTATTTTTTTAAACTTCCGGTGAGCAGATTTTTGGCTATCAATATAGAAGGAAAAATCGGAGAGCTCACCGTTAGAAGGACTTCGTCCTTTATTACTTTTTTTTTAAATAACAAATTAAAACATTTTACATTCTAAAGTCCTAAAATTCTTCTTTTTAAAATGGTAACGTTGTCTTGGGTGACATTATGTTCGTTTGCTGATAAGCCAAAGGGGGTAAACCAAAGGGGGTAATAAGAATTCGTAAGTCGAAGACGGACAGAAAATACAATGGACAAAAAGACAAACAAACAAAAAATGATCTACAAAACACTACACAGAAAACTAAATAAATTAATAACACTTAGTATAGCAAATTCCCACAAACAGTACCATTTAAGAACATTACATAACACTGATAGCATGGTAATATTATTCCGCCATTATCACAGAGACTAAATAGTGGGTATTACACGTCATTATCATTTATATTTCAGTCATCTTGTGGGTAGTCATATTTAATGGTGGCGATAACGGTCACCCGGAGACCCAATACAGACCTGTAGCACGTAGAGACAAACTGTATCACACATTATTAAATGATAAGGAATTTTGCTTTTCGATGATTGGCCTAAACAGTACTTTCTTGGTTGTACCTCAGAGTGCGTTCACCTCGCGTGAGCCTCAGGGGGTCTATTCGGGGTTTCAACCTTGTCCAACCAGAGACGAGATTTCATTTCCAGTCGGCCAATCAAATTGCAAAAAAGGTCAAAATTTTCAAAAATTTCAAAATTTCAAAATTTCAAAATTTTCTAAAATTTAAAATATTTTATATAAAATTTCAAAATTTTCAAAAAAATTTCATCATATTTCAAAATTTTAATATTTAAATAATCTTCAAAAATGATAAAACAATTGTAGCCTATTTTGTTGAATATACTGTTGAAAAGTTTGAAATATTCCTTATTATTTAATAAAGCAGTTATTGACTTTTAATTTCAGTCTACTCATGAGTAGACCTCATTAAAAGTCAATAATTGCATAGAGTTCTATCGGTTACATCTTCTCGTTGCCATGCACCTATGTCAATCATTGGAGGTGGTGATAAGTACTGATTACACAGGCTTTTCTAAATGGCATATGATCACGGTCATGCAATCCCGATGACATTCGTGATTAAGGCAACATGTCCATATAAATATTGTTGGTTTAGATAAAAGCCCAAATCCAACGCATCTAGGATGCCTCCTTACTTTACAAACCATGTGACAAACAGTGATGCTTACTGACATATTAGACAGTAATTTGAATGATTGTTCACTTGTCAAATACATATCATTAACTGTCCTTATGGAATGAGGTTTAAACAGTGATGTTCCACCAATACCAATTCAACGAACGATCATGAAATGAGGTTTAAACAGTGATGTTCCACCAATATCAATTCAACGAACGATCATGAAATGAGGTTTAAACAGTGATGTTCCACCAATATCAATTCAACGAACGATCATGAAATGAGGTTTAAACAGTGTTGTTCCACCAATATCAATTCAACGAACGATCATGAAATGAGGTTTAAACAGTGATGTTCCACCAATATCAATTCAACGAACGATCGTGAAATGAGGTTTAAACAGTGATGTTCCACCAATATCAATTCAACGAACGATCGTGAAATGAGGTTTAAACAGTGATGTTCCACCAATATCAATTCAACGAACGATCATGAAATGAGGTTTAAACAGTGATGTTCCACCAATATCAATTCAACGAACGATCGTGAAATGAGGTTTAAACAGTGATGTTCCACCAATATCAATTCAACGAACGATCATGAAATGAGGTTTAAACAGTGATGTTCCACCAATATCAATTCAACGAACGATCATGAAATGAGGTTTAAACAGTGATGTTCCACCAATATCAATTCAACGAACGATCATGAAATGAGGTTTAAACAGTGATGTTCCACCAATATCAATTCAACGAACGATCATGAAATGAGGTTTAAACAGTGATGTTCCACCAATATCAATTCAACGAACGATCATGAAATGAGTTTTAGACAGTGATGTTCCACCAATATCAATTCAACGATCGATCATGAAATGAAGTTTAAACAGTGATGTTCCACCAATATCAATTCAACGAACGATCATGAAATGAGGTTTAAACAGTGATGTTCCACCAATATCAATTCAACGAACGATCATGAAATGAGGTTTAAACAGTGATGTTCCACCAATATCAATTCAACGAACGATCATGAAATGATGTTTAAACAGTGATGTTCCACCAGTATTAATTCAACAAACGATAACTTCTCACCTCTACTCATTTGATCATAGAAAAGACATCGACATATATGACGTTGAAATCCAGTCTTGGTTTGTGACAGGCGCAACAATATGGCGGGGTTAAACCAGTTAATGGGATCCCACGCCACCCCCTTGATAATTGGATCTTCAATGACAATACAGATATAAACAAGCCATAAAAACAGATTCGCTTTCACTCAAAAATCGCGTGCAACATGTGACCATAGCCACAAGGTCGCTACATATACTGACATTTATAAAGTATTGATTCAATTTAATACCAAATCTAAAAAGCACATATCATATGTTCACACAATCAATTGTGAAGTATAATGATATTTACCTGCAAGTACCATCCAGGCCCAGCCTCTGTCAATTGGGAGTTTTTCTGCCATCTTTAAATTTGTTTCCTCGGTAATTTTACTTCCAGTTTAGAATAGTTAACAAATTCTAAAAGTAGTTCTACATTTTCACATTTCTCAGTACACATGTATGAGATTAGCGATAAATAATGTCAACAAAACGTTTCAGATGTTATGGAATAGTGGTACAGCCAAAGGCCATATCTATATTATCTAGTTTATACTTTAATAATAATAGTATTATCCATATGTACATTGTATTGACTTTATCCTTATCTTCCTCTAGACAATGTGTGATGATAAATTGATCTTGAATTTGATGAAATATAAAAAGAAATAGCACATCTTGACGTACTATATAAATTTACCACAAATCTATCATAAGAAAAATCAATTGTTATTGAGAGGGGATATATATAATGTGCCATGTTTTATACATAGCTCAATATTATGGCTTGTCCCATTGATATTCATTCATCTGATAATTAAACATCATTATATACTTTTTTTTCAGCAGCATACAAATGTATCTTTTGACTTTCTACATAATAATATATACCTCCTCTATCATAATAATATATACCTCCTCTATCATAATAGTATATACCTCCTCTATCATAATAATATATACCTCCTCTATCATAATAATATATACATCTTTATCATAATAATATATACCTCCTCTATCATAATAATATATACCTCCTCTATCATAATAATATATACCTCCTCTATCATAATAATATATACCTCCTTTATCATAATAATATATACCTCCTCTATCATAATAATATATACCCCCTCTATCATAATAATATATACCTCCTCTATCATAATAATATATACCTCCTCTATCATAATAATATACACCTCCTCTATCATAATAATATATACCTCCTCTATCATAATAATATACCTCCTCTATCATAATAATATATACCTCCTCTATCATGATAATATATACCTCCTCTATCATAATAATATAAACCTCCTCTATCATAATAATATATACCCCCTCTATCATAATAATATATACCTCCTCTATCATAATAATATATACCTCCTCTATCATAATAATATATACCTCCTCTATCAAAATAATATATACCTCCTCTATCATAATAATATATACCTCCTCTATCATAATAATATACACCTCCTCTATCATAATAATATATACCCCCTCTATCATAATAATATATACCTCATCTCTCATAATAATATATACCCCCTCTATCATAATAATATATACCTCCTCTATCATAATAATTATATACCTCCTCTATCATAATAATATATACCTCCTCTATCATAATAATATATACCTCCTCTATCATAATAATATACACCTCCTCTATCATAATAATATATACCCCCTCTATCATAATAATATATACCTCCTCTATCATAATAATATATACCTCCTCTATCATAATAATATATACCTCCTCTATCATAATAATATATACCTCCTCTATCATAATAATATACACCTCCTCTATCATAATAATATATACCCCTCTATCATAATAATATATACCTCCTCTATCATAATAATTATATACCTCCTCTATCATAATAATATATACCTCCTCTATCATAATAATATATACCTCCTCTATCATAATAATATACACCTCCTCTATCCTAATAGTATATACCTTCTCTATCATAATAATATATACCTCCTCTATCATAATAATATATACCTTTTCTATCATAATAATATATACCTCCTCTATCATAATAATATATACCTCCTCTATCATAATAGTATATACCTCCTCTATCATAATAATATATACCTCCTCTATCATAATAATATATACATCTTTATCATAATAATATATACCTCCTCTATCATAATAATATATACCTCCTCTATCATAATAATATATACCTCCTCTATCATAATAATATATACCTCCTCTATCATAATAATATATACCTCCTCTATCATAATAATATACACCTCCTCTATCATAATAATATATACCCCTCTATCATAATAATATATACCTCCTCTATCATAATAATTATATACCTCCTCTATCATAATAATATATACCTCCTCTATCATAATAATATATACCTCCTCTATCATAATAATATACACCTCCTCTATCCTAATAGTATATACCTTCTCTATCATAATAATATATACCTCCTCTATCATAATAATATATACCTTTTCTATCATAATAATATATACCTCCTCTATCATAATAATATATACCTCTATCATAATAATGTATACCTCCTCTATCATAATAATATATACCCCTCTATCATAATAATATATACCTCCTCTATCATAATAATATATACCTCTATCATAATAATATATACCTCCTCTATCATAATAATATATACCCCCTCTATCATAATAATATATACCTCCTCTATCATAATAATATATACCCCCTCTATCATAATAATATATACCTCCTCTATCATAATAATTATATACCTCCTCTATCATAATAATATATACCTCCTCTATCATAATAATATATACCTCCTCTATCATAATAATATACACCTCCTCTATCATAATAGTATATACCTTCTCTATCATAATAATATATACCTCCTCTATCATAATAATATATACGTTTTCTATCATAATAATATATACCTCCTCTATCATAATAATATATACCTCTATCATAATAATATATACCTCCTCTATCATAATAATATATACCCCTCTATCATAATAATATATACCTCCTCTATCATAATAATATATACCTCCTCTATCATAATAATATATACCTCTATCATAATAATATATACCTCCTCTATCATAATAATATATACCCCTCTATCATAATAATATATACCTCCTCTATCATAATAATATATACCCCCTCTATCATAATAATGTATACCTCTATCATAATAATATATACCTCCTCTATCATAATAATATATACCCCTCTATCATAATAATATATACCTCCTCTATCATAATAATATATACCTCCTCTATCATAAAAATATATACCTCTATCATAATAATATATACCTCCTCTATCATAATAATATATACCCCTCTATCATAATAATATATACCTCCTCTATCATAATAATATATACCCCCTCTATCATAATAATATATACCTCCTCTATCATAATAATTATATACCTCCTCTATCATAATAATATATACCTCCTCTATCATAATGATATATACCTCCTCTATCATAATAATATATACCCCTCTATCATAATAATATATACCTCCTCTATCATAATAATATATACCTCCTCTATCATAAAAATATATACCTCTATCATAATAATATATACCTCCTCTATCATAATAATATATACCCCTCTATCATAATAATATATACCTCCTCTATCATAATAATATATACCCCCTCTATCATAATAATATATACCTCCTCTATCATAATAATTATATACCTCCTCTATCATAATAATATATACCTCCTCTATCATAATAGTATATACCTTCTCTATCATAATAATATATACCTCCTCTATCATAATAATATATACCTTTTCTATCATAATAATATATACCTCCTCTATCATAATAATATATACCTCTATCATAATAATATATACCTCCTCTATCATAATAATATATACCCCTCTATCATAATAATATATACCGCCTCTATCATAATAATATATACCTCCTCTATCATAATAATATATACCTCTATCATAATAATATATACCTCCTCTATCATAATAATATATACCCCCTCTATCATAATAATATATACCTCCTCTATCATAATAATATATACCTCCTCTATCATAATAATATATACCTCCTCTATCATAATAATATATACCTCTATCATAATAATATATACCCCCTCTATCATAATAATATATACCCCCTCTATCATAATAATATATACCCCTCTATCATAATAATATATACCTCCTTTATCATAATAATATATACCTCCTCTATCATAATAATATATACCTCCTCTATCATAATAATATATACCCCTCTATCATAATAATATATACCTCCTCTATCATAATAATATATACCCCTCTATCATAATAATATATACCTCCTCTATCATAATAATATATACCTCCTCTATCATAATAATATACACCTCCTCTATCATAATAATATATACCCCCTCTATCATAATAATATATACCTCTTCTATCATAATAATGTATACCCCCTCTATCATAATAATATATACCTCATCTCTCATAATAATATATACCTCCTCTATCATAATAATATATACCCCCTCTATCATAATAATATATACCTCTTCTATCATAATAATATATACCCCCTCTATCATAATAATATATACCTCATCTCTCATAATAATATATACCTCCTCTACCATAATAATATATACCCCCTCTATCATAATAATTATATATCTCCTCTATCATAATAATTATATACCTCCTCTATCATAATATACCTGGTTACGTCATATGTCGTGGTCTCTGTTTTTGTTCATTGATTTGAGGTGAAAGGTAGATTCTCGTTTTGTTGATATTGATGGGACTGTTGACCATCACTGCTTAAGCTTTCTTTTCATGATTCCGTTGACATATACACTATATGGCATGCTGTTACCTGCTAGTTCATTGGTGATCTACCTAACGGTGATAATTGGGTCCATTTATAGCAAATATGTCAATGAAGTCTAATTTTCTATGATTACTGTATTTATCTATTAAAATTGAAACGACTATGTGCAGTTAGGAACCAATTTCACAATCACAGTACATTAATAAAAAGGTAGATATTTCGACTGCCACTAGAAAAATATGGAGAGTTGGTTGGGGACCAAGATGCTTGTCGTTTATAGCGGCCACCCTAGAGGGCCAAGACAAGAAATCGCAAGAAAATTGACATTTTAATTAAAAGCTAGTACACGTGCTTCTAGAATAAAAGAAATTGTGTATGCTATCCTTCTGGTCCAGTCATTAACAAATTATTATATATAAGATCGGCTACGATATGAACCATACAATCGTCATCACTAGGAAGTTGTTGTTCAAAGTGATCAGCTGTTTCCTATGATATATGTTTATTATTTTTATTCATTGAGGCAATAAATAGCATATTTCGTGTATATATTTTTATTTTTGACCAGAACAAAATTAAGAAAACAATCCGATCTTTTCCTCATGCATGTACCAAATGTAACACGACGGGGCCACTAGTGGAGCACGAAATTCTTACTCTTCCGGAGCTCATGAATTCACCCGCAGTAGTGTGTTCATGTTGCACGATCTTTAGTTTCCTGTGTAATGTTTTGTAGATCGTTCTTTGTTCCTTTGTCCTTTCTATGTCCTTCTTCGATTTACGGCTTCTGATTACCCCTTTGATATCTTCAAACTTTTCTTATACATGAATATGTTGTGAATACAGTCCACAAAATTGTCAGCATTTTTAATTAAAAAAGAATAAAAAGATATGTTTTCCATTCATCACAGTAAATAATCATATTTGTAATCTTACTATGGGACGAAGTCCCAACTATGGTAGAAATAGCAATATTTTGATTCCAGATCCATATCACTAATGGATTAAATTCCTTGCACCGGAAGTGACACACCGGAATCCAATACATGGTTAAATCTGCAGAAAATCGGATGCGCAGTAATCTGGAACTACTTCCGGTTATGAATGTTAAAAAAATGACTCAAAATCGCAGTGTGTTCTAGCCCATTAAGCATATACCATGGGACTGACAATATCATTAAACAGAGTTTCATTTCTTCCCCCTCCTGTCCGAAATAATATTTTATATAAAATTGAGACGTCGAGTACCGGATTATATACAACACCGGACAGGGTGCACAGTCTACAGGAGGGGGCAGGTCCCCGTTTTGGCGAAAAACCTTTAAAAACGACGGAAAATTTGGGTTTGGGTCTCTCTATTTGCCCCCTCTTTTGAGAAAGTCTGGATTCGCCCCCGGTCTACTTTGGAAAAAAAACATATAGGTCCATATATCTGAGTTAATATTGTTTGAAAAAAATATTGGACTTCGTCCCAAGTTAGGCAACACCTATTATCATATTATGGGACAAAGTCCCAACTATGGTAGAAATAGCAATATTTTGATTCCAGATCCATATCACTAATGGCTTAAATTTCATGCACTGGAAATAATACACCGGAAACCAATACATGGTTAAATCTGCAGAAAATCGGATGCGCAATAATCTGGAACTACTTCCGGTTATTAATGTTAAAAGTCGACCCCGATATATCTCGACCCTAAAAAAGTCGTCCCTGATATATCTTGGCCCAAAAAATCTCGACACTATTTTGATGCACTGAATAAGCGTGAAATTGGCAGATAATTTTTTGATTCGCGAGCATTCATGGCCGTGCCTGTTTCAATAGATGGAAAGAGCATCCTTACATTGTACTACAGTACACTCCAAAAAGTACACAAAAAGTAAGTAAAATTTCTATTTCAATCATCCCAAGGATTTACATGATTTAAATATTAGATAATGTGGATTGTGCTTCGATGGCACTACAGGTAGCACCTGTCTCATATTAATGTTTAAAAAAATTATTGGACTTCGTTCCAAGTTAGGTAACACCTATTATCATATTATATTTGTTAAGGTATTGGTAAACCGAAATTTTTCCTTTGGTCAATGTATTGTCTGTCCTTATGAATACCCCTTTGGTATCTTCAAACTTTTCGTGATGCTTGTTTACCAGTCTGACAAATAGTAGCAACATGACTCCATGGTTACCTATAGCACAAACAATGATACGTTTAACGCTCCCTTTCTGTTATGTTTTCCGTCATACATAGCTTGAATCGATACAGTTACAGTAGACGGTTATAGATGTTTGTACATGTATGTCTTTGATGGAATTCTTCATACACTAATACTGGAATATATAATGACTAAAGAACTAATTTAGTAGCTAATCCTTCGTTAGTGATTCCACGAGGGTGATCTTATTTCTGAATACATTGACGATTAAAGGAATCCTGAAAGAACATTAATTTGATTTGTCCTTCGTTTGCAATTGCATGGCAGTGATACTATGTCTTAAAGATGAACGGATTCCATTTTACCAGGACACCAATGCAAAATGATGTGGTTTTCTTCGTTTGTAGTTCCACATTGGTGTTGGTATTAGTTTTAAAGATAAAAGGAATCCATTTCAGCAGGGCAACATTAAAATTGAACGATTCGGCTTCTCCCTCGTGTGTGGGCGATGCTATGTGTATCCTACAAGAACCATCGGGATTTTGTCGATGTCATTCATCAAACTGTACCATCATAAGGCAACAAAACCTGATCTACAGTTTTATACATTTGACTCAGTTCAGCGTTCCATTAACATGATACCTACTATTGAATTATTATGTTGAGAACAGAAAATGTTATTATCAAGAAAATAATCAAAATTCATCTATTTGAAAATAAAAAATAAAAAAATAATGGTCAACAAACATTTTTTCAGGCAAACTTCCAACTCGCAAACACAGACACAACAATAACAGAAATGGTTGAAACTCAATCTAGGTGAATGCTTTGAGCCAGCCACAAAATAGTGGTGAGGTTACACCAATTAGTGGGATGTGATGAAAGCTTTTTTATAATTTCGGTGAAAGTAATTTGTTTTCCTATGAAGTAAATATGTTTTTTTCATTGTTTATTTCGTTTGGGTCGTTGGTAATTTTGATATATCACAAGGGGGTGTAGACATCGCTCATCGGATTAATTACATCACACCGAGTCATCCCCTTACAGCGACTACAATCATGTATAAATCCACAAGGAATACACTAATCAGTATATAATACACGCATATTAAACACTTTCTTTTCTTACATTGTGGAACTACTGCTTATCCCCCACCGAATTAAACATCAAATGAAAGGAGAGTTTAAACAGCCATGGTCAACAATTCAACCAATATCAACAAAGCAAAAGAAAGTTTAAACAGCCATGGTCAACAATTCAACCAATATCAACAAAACGAAAGAAAGTTTAAACAGCCATGGTCAACAATTCAACCAATATCTACAAAACGAAAGAAAGTTTAAACAGCCTTGGTCAACAATTCAACCAATATCAACAAAACAAAAGAAAGTTTAAACAGCTATTGTCAACAATTCAACCAATATCAACAAAACAAAAGAAAGTTTAAACAGCCATGGTCAACAATTCAACCAATATCAACAAAACGAAAGAAAGTTTAAACAGCCATGGTCAACAATTCAACCAATATCTACAAAACGAAAGAAAGTTTAAACAGCCTTGGTCAACAATTCAACCAATATCAACAAAACAAAAGAAAGTTTAAACAGCCATGGTCAACAATTCAACCAATATCTACAAAACGAAAGAAAGTTTAAACAGCCTTGGTCAACAATTCAACCAATATCAACAAAACAAAAGAAAGTTTAAACAGCTATTGTCAACAATTCAACCAATATCAACAAAACAAAAGAAAGTTTAAACAGCCATGGTCAACAATTCAACCAATATCAACAAAACAAAAGAAAGTTTAAACAGCCATGGTCAACAATTCAACCAATATCAACAAAACAACAGAAAGTTTAAACAGCCATGGTCAACAATTCAACCAATATCAACAAAACGAAAGAAAGTTTAAACAGCCATGGTCAACAATTCAACCAATATCAACAAAACAACAGAAAGTTTAAACAGCTATTGTCAACAATTCAACCAATATCAACAAAACAAAAGAAAGTTTAAACAGCCATGGTCAACAATTCAACCAATATCAACAAAACAAAAGAAAGTTTAAACAGCCATGGTCAACAATTCAACCAATATCAACAAAACAACAGAAAGCTTAAACAGCCATGGTCAACAATTCAACCAATATCAACAAAACAAAAGAAAGCTTAAACAGCCATGGTCAACAATTCAACCAATATCAACAAAACAAAAGAAAGTTTAAACAACCATGGTCAACAATTCAACCAATATCATCAAAACAAAAGAAAGTTTAAGCAGCCATGGTCAACAATTCAACCAACATCATCAAAACGACAGAAAGTTTAAACAGCCATCATAGTCAACAATTCAACCAATATCAACAAAACGAAAGAATGTTTAAATAGCCATGGTCAATAATTCAACCAATATCAACAAAACAAAAGAAAGTTTAAACAGCCATGGTCAACAATTCAACCAATATCAACAAAACAAAACAAAGTTTAAACAGCCATGGTCAACAATTCAACCAATATCAACAAAACAACAGAAAGTTTAAACAGCCATGGTCAACAATTCAACCAATATCAACAAAACAACAAAAAGTTTAAACAGCCATGGTCAACAATTCAACCAATATCAACAAAACAAAACAAAGTTTAAACAGCCATGGTCAACAATTCAACCAATATCAACAAAATGAAAGAAAGTTTAAACAGCCATGGTCAACAATTCAACCAATATCAACAAAACAAAAGAAAGCTTAAACAACCATGGTCAACAATTCAACCAATATCAACAAAACGAAAGAAAGTTTAAACAGCCATGGTCAACAATTCAAACAATATCTACAAAACAAAAGAAAGTTGAAACAGCCATGGTCAACAATTTAACCAATATCAACAAAACAAAAGAAAGTTTAAACCGCCATGGTCAACAATCAACCAATATCAACAAAACAAAAGAAAGCTTAAACAGCCATGGTCAACAATTCAACCAATATCAACAAAACGAAACAAAGTTTAAACAGCCATGGTCAACAATTCAACCAATATCAACAAAATAACAGAAAGTTTAAGCAGCCATTTTCAGCAATTCAACCAATATCAACAAAACAACAGAAAGTTTAAACAACCATTGTCAACAATTCAACGAATATCAACAAAACAACAAAAAGTTTAAACAGCCATGGTCAACAATTCAACCAATATCAACAAAACAACAAAAAGTTTAAACAGCCATGGTCAACAATTCAACCAATTTCAACAAAACAAAAGAAAGTTTAAACAGCCATGGTCGACAATTCAACCAATAGCAACAAAACAAAAGAAAGTTAAAACAGCCATGGTCAACAATTCAACCAATATCAATAAAGCAAAAGAAAGTTTATACAGCCATGGTCAACAATTCAACCAATATCAACAAAACAACAGAAATGTTAAACAGCCATGGTCAACAATTCAACCAATATCAACAAAGCAAAAGAAAGTTTAAACAGCCATGGTCAACAATTCAACCAATATCAACAAAACAAAAGCAAGTTTAAGTAGCCATGGTCAACAATTCAACCAATATCAACAAAACAAAAGAAAGTTTAAACAGCCATGGTCAACAATTCAACCAATATCAACAAAACAACAGAAAGTTTAACAGCCATGGTCAACAATTCAACCAATATCAACAAAACAAAAGAAAGTTTAAACAGCTATGGTCAACAATTCAACCAATATCAACAAAGCAAAAGAAAGTTTAAACAGCCATGGTCAACAATTCAACCAATATCAACAAAACAAAAGCAAGTTTAACAGCCATGGTCAACAATTCAACCAATATCAACAAAACGAAAGAAAGTTTAAACAGCCATGGTCAACAATTCAACCAATATCAGCAAAACAACAGAAAGTTTAAACAGCCATGGTCAACAATTCAACCAATATCAACAAAACGAAAGAAAGTTTAAACAGCCATGGTCAACAATTCAACCAATATCAACAAAACGAAAGAAAGTTTAAACAGCCATGGTCAACAATTCAACCAATATCAACAAAACAATAGAAAGTTTAAACAGCCATGGTCAACAATTCAACCAATATCAACAAAGCAAAAGAAAACTTAAACAGCCATGGTCAACAATTCAACCAATATCAACAAAACAACAAAAAGTTTAAACAGCCATGGTCAACAATTCAACCAATATCAACAAAACAAAACAAAGTTTAAACAGCCATGGTCAACAATTCAACCAATATCAACAAAACGAAAGAAAGTTTAAACAGCCATGGTCAACAATTCAACCAATATCAACAAAACAAAAGAAAGCTTAAACAACCATGGTCAACAATTCAACCAATATCAACAAAACGAAAGAAAGTTTAAACAGCCATGGTCAACAATTCAAACAATATCTACAAAACAAAAGAAAGTTGAAACAGCCATGGTCAACAATTTAACCAATATCAACAAAACAAAAGAAAGTTTAAACCGCCATGGTCAACAATCAACCAATATCAACAAAACAAAAGAAAGCTTAAACAGCCATGGTCAACAATTCAACCAATATCAACAAAACGAAACAAAGTTTAAACAGCCATGGTCAACAATTCAACCAATATCAACAAAATAACAGAAAGTTTAAGCAGCCATTTTCAGCAATTCAACCAATATCAACAAAACAACAGAAAGTTTAAACAACCATTGTCAACAATTCAACGAATATCAACAAAACAACAAAAAGTTTAAACAGCCATGGTCAACAATTCAACCAATATCAACAAAACAACAAAAAGTTTAAACAGCCATGGTCAACAATTCAACCAATTTCAACAAAACAAAAGAAAGTTTAAACAGCCATGGTCGACAATTCAACCAATAGCAACAAAACAAAAGAAAGTTAAAACAGCCATGGTCAACAATTCAACCAATATCAATAAAGCAAAAGAAAGTTTATACAGCCATGGTCAACAATTCAACCAATATCAACAAAACAACAGAAATGTTAAACAGCCATGGTCAACAATTCAACCAATATCAACAAAGCAAAAGAAAGTTTAAACAGCCATGGTCAACAATTCAACCAATATCAACAAAACAAAAGCAAGTTTAAGTAGCCATGGTCAACAATTCAACCAATATCAACAAAACAAAAGAAAGTTTAAACAGCCATGGTCAACAATTCAACCAATATCAACAAAACAACAGAAAGTTTAACAGCCATGGTCAACAATTCAACCAATATCAACAAAACAAAAGAAAGTTTAAACAGCTATGGTCAACAATTCAACCAATATCAACAAAGCAAAAGAAAGTTTAAACAGCCATGGTCAACAATTCAACCAATATCAACAAAACAAAAGCAAGTTTAACAGCCATGGTCAACAATTCAACCAATATCAACAAAACGAAAGAAAGTTTAAACAGCCATGGTCAACAATTCAACCAATATCAGCAAAACAACAGAAAGTTTAAACAGCCATGGTCAACAATTCAACCAATATCAACAAAACGAAAGAAAGTTTAAACAGCCATGGTCAACAATTCAACCAATATCAACAAAACGAAAGAAAGTTTAAACAGCCATGGTCAACAATTCAACCAATATCAACAAAACAATAGAAAGTTTAAACAGCCATGGTCAACAATTCAACCAATATCAACAAAGCAAAAGAAAGCTTAAACAGCCATGGTCAACAATTCAACCAATATCAACAAAACAACAAAAAGTTTAAACAGCCAAGGTCAACAATTCAACCAATATCAACAAAACAACAGAAAGTTTAAACAGCCATGGTCAACAATTCAACCAATATCAACAAAACGAAAGAAAGTTTAAACAGCTATGGTCAACAATTCAACCAATATCAACAAAACGAAAGAAAGTTTAAACAACCATGGTCAACAATTCAACCAATATCAACAAAATGAAAGAAAGTTTAAACAGCCATGGTCAACAATTCAACCAATATCAACAAAACAACAGAAATGTTAAACAGCCATGGTCAACAATTCAACCAATATCAACAAAGCAAAAGAAAGTTTAAACAGCCATGGTCAACAATTCAACCAATATCAACAAACAAAAGCAAGTTTAAGTAGCCATGGTCAACAATTCAACCAATATCAACAAAACAAAAGAAAGTTTAAACAGCCATGGTCAACAATTCAACCAATATCAACAAAACAACAGAAAGTTTAACAGCCATGGTCAACAATTCAACCAATATCAACAAAACGAAAGAAAGTTTAAACAGCCATGGTCAACAATTCAACCAATATCAACAAAGCAAAAGAAAGTTTAAACAGCCATTTTCAACAATTCAACCAATATCAACAAAACAAAAGCAAGTTTAAGTAGCCATGGTCAACAATTCAACCAATATCAACAAAACAAAAGAAAGTTTAAACAGCCATGGTCAACAATTCAACCAATATCAACAAAACAACAGAAAGTTTAACAGCCATGGTCAACAATTCAACCAATATCAACAAAACGAAAGAAAGTTTAAACAGCCATGGTCAACAATTCAACCAATATCAGCAAAACAACAGAAAGTTTAAACAGCCATGGTCAACAATTCAACCAATATCAACAAAACGAAAGAAAGTTTAAACAGCCATGGTCAACAATTTAACCAATATCAACAAAACGAAAGAAAGTTTAAACAGCCATGGTCAACAATTCAACCAATATCAACAAAACAATAGAAAGTTTAAACAGCCATGGTCAACAATTCAACCAATATCAACAAAGCAAAAGAAAGCTTAAACAGCCATGGTCAACAATTCAACCAATATCAACAAAACAACAAAAAGTTTAAACAGCCATGGTCAACAATTCAACCAATATCAACAGAAAGTTTAAACAGCCATGGTCAACAATTCAACCAATATCAACAAAACGAAAGAAAGTTTAAACAACCATGGTCAACAATTCAACCAATATCAACAAAACGAAAGAAAGTTTAAACAACCATGGTCAACAATTCAACCAATATCAACAAAATGAAAGAAAGTTTAAACAGCCATGGTCAACAATTCAACCAATATCAACAAAATGAAAGAAAGTTTAAACAGCCATGGTCAACAATTCAACCAATATCAACAAAGCAAAAGAAAGTTTAAACAGCCATGGTCAACAATTCAACCAATATCAACAAAACGAATGAAAGTTTAAACAGCCATGGTCAACATTTCAACCAATATCAAAAAAACGAAAGAAAGTTTAAACAACCATGGTCAACAATTCAACCAATATCAACAAAACGAAAGAAAGTTTAAACAGCCATGGTCAACAATTCAACCAATATCAACAAAACGAATGAAAGTTTAAACAGCCATGGTCAACATTTCAAACAATATCAACAAAACAAAAGAAAGTTTAAACAACCATGGTCAACAATTCAACCAATATCAACAAAACGAAAGAATGTTTAAACAGCTATGGTCGACAATTCAACCAATATCAACAAAACGAAAGAAAGTTTAAACAACCATGGTCAACAATTCAACCAATATCAACAAAACGAAAGAATGTTTAAACAGCCATGGTCAACAATTCAACCAATATCAACAAAGCAAAAGAAAGTTTAAACAGCCAAGGTCAACAATTCAACCAATATCAACAAAACAAAAGAAAGTTTAAACAGCCATGGTCAACAATTCAATCAATATCAACAAAATAACAGAAAGTTTAAACAGCCATGGTCACCAATTCAACCAATATCAACAAAACGAACACCTCTCACCTTCACTGACTGAATACAAAACACAACACCACAGCTGATGTTGAAAACCCAGGTCCTGGATTAATAATTATCATTTTAAGGAGGTTGGATCGATTTTTTTCTTAATAGGATGCATGCATTTCTGTTGAGTAAATCATAAAGTAACAATAAATACGAAATAATCTTTTTATATACATGTCATTCATTTTACATTTCGTTTGTAAATATTCGGTGCGGGGAAGCAAGGTCAAGCATAATTATAATTTTGTGTGATGAAATAGGTACATTTATTATCATTGAAAATTGGATACTTTAGAAAAACTAGATATGAAAATAAGAATCAGCAAAATTAATTTGTAAGATTTAAACAAATATAATATCATATTGTATACTGCAATAATAATAATATCATAAAATGCCCAACAAAAAATAAACAAATAAACAAACAAACAAACAAAGAAACATGACTAATTATGATATGACCAATCAAATAGAGGTCATTTCTATTTCAAGCACAGGAGCATCGTTTCTTAAAAATATTTACCTGGAAACCAATAAAATTGTAATTTAAATAAACGTTAGAGACAATGAAACGGGAAACCAAGAATGTTATCCGTAGTAAGCGATTCACTCCTTAAGGTCTTTTATTGTCTTTTTATTCTCTCTTTCATTGTTTCTTTTTTTCTCTCTTGTGCACTTCTATTTCACCACTTAGTTCTTCCATCTATTTGAAAATTTCACATTTATATCTATTCAGAATAACATTATTCTTTACAATTTAAAATTTGATATTGTATAAACTTCGAGACCAGCTTGATTATTGTAAAGAGATATACCAGGGAAACGAATTAATATAAGTTTTTCTAAACTTGTTTTCGAATCCCTTTAATTATTTGTATTGCATCATATTGAAATTTATCATATTGTACTATATTTATTAATTAATAAAATATGTTTAAACTAAGAATGGACGATCTAGTGACGCAGACAACATTGGGCACACAAGACACGTCTTCAATTAGAAGTTATAACTAACATTTTGTTGTGATGAAAGATCTCCCATAATTTTAAAAAGTAACCACCCTTTCCATGAACAATGATTAAAACATTGTCAAGTCACTGTGATCGAATATTGTTTTCCTAAATAAATACGTGTAATACAACTAATAGTGATAATGGTAATATTTGCATAATTGATATATGTACTAGTAATTAAGATCAAGCTCACAATTTAGTCGGCTATGATCTATTACTACATCAATCGCCATTATAACAGTTTTGACAGAGTCAGTTCTAAACTAAATTGATTTAACAATAAATAAAAGCAAATAGATCTATGACGACCACCAATCGCCATTCGTTCATTTTGGGATCTTTATATAGCATCTATTATGCAATTTATTACAGGTTTAGTAATATACAATTTATTACAGGTTTAGTAATATACAATTTATTACAGGTTTAGTAATATACAATTTATTACAGGTTTAGTAATATACAATTTATTACAGGTTTAGTAATATACAATTTATTACAGGTTTAGTAATATACAATTTATTACAGGTTTAGTAATATACAATTTATTACAGGTTTAGTAATATACAATTTATTACAGGTTTAGTAATATACAATTTATTAAACCTGATACGATTTTAAGTGATCATATTTTTTAATAAATGTTAGGGAATACCTAAGGGGCAATCAAGCATGGACAATCCAGAGAAACTGACAGCATAGGGTACACCAGAGGAAGACAGCCAAAACAAAAACAATCCAGAGAAACTGGCAGCATAGGGTACACCAGAGGAAGACAGCCAAAACAAAAACACAACACAATATGTACTGGACACCATTAATAACAAATACAAATAACGTAAATACAACATGAGCCCTCCTACAAACAACTGAAGGTAAAGACGAACCGAACATCGTTGCTATGTAGACATCGTAACGGGCATCACGAGAATCAGACATGTACCTGTTCACAGCACATTAATAACGATCACGTCTGCACATCACGAGAATCAGACATGTACCTGTTCACAGCACATTAATTTACAACGATCACGTGTACCTGTTCACAGCACATTAATTTACAACGATCACGTGTACCTGTTCACAGCACATTAATTTACAACGATCACGTGTACCTGTTCACAGCACATTAATTTACAACGATCACGTGTACCTGTTCACAGCACATTAATTTACAACGATCACGTGTACCTGTTCACAGCACATTAATTTACAACGATCACGTGTACCTGTTCACAGCACATTAATTTACAACGATCACGTGTACCTGTTCACAGCACATTAATTTACAACGATCACGTGTACCTGTTCACAGCACATTAATTTACAACGATCACGTGTACCTGTTCACAGCACATTAATTTACAACGATCACGTCTGAGTGTTACTATTTTGTCCATGTTAAATGAATTTGATAATGATTGGTTTAATTCGACACGAAAAAAAGCTTGTTTCTTGTAACATCATTTAACGATATCTTATTTAGAATAATGATAAGTGTTTGATAACAGGACTAGCCTGTATTTATTTTGTATTCCAAGATTCCCTCATTCCCGCTTTCGTTGCCTTCTTGTACTGATTTGTGTAACGGGTCCCTTTGAAATAAGCTGGAGGGCTTTTCTAGGTTATCCATAGTTTGTAATTACTGAACATTACAATAATTAACAAAATCGTACACACGTATTGTAAGAATATAGGGGAGTAAACCATATCCTTTCACGAAGCTAATATCATTCGTTATTGTAATCAACTTCTTTGTTACACCCGACCATTTTTGTACTCCTTCATCGGGATCAGACTAGTCTGGTGACTGTCAGTTTCACTTAATTCTTACATCTTAAATATATTGTAACCATTCACAAATAAAAAGACAAAATACTCGAAAAATAAGTATGAATAAACTAATATGACTAGCCTATGTATGGAAACGACTACTCCGTATAAAATGGAAAATTGGCGTCGTTTCATCTCGCATTCTAACCCTTTCCGAGATAAAATAATTCATTTGTCGACAGGAATTAGAGTGTTTTTCTACCAATAATGATAGTCCTATCACAGTAATCGATATAAGAGACGATCAGTTAGATTTCGTGTTTATTGCTTCGACAGGAATAAATCTGCGCATAAATTGAAATGAGACTAGTTTTACTGCTATTAAAACCAATGTAGAAAACACCAAATGGGGAAGATCTGGATTGCCATGTGATGCATGACCGGTTTCTATTTCGTGGTATATCGCATGGAATTGAGCACATTGACAAACAGTTGACAGAACATGAAATATCTGATGACCTTGTCCGAGAATGTCAAACTTCCCTGGGAATAATTTCTCTGGAAGATGACTCGCAAAGAAAAATGCCTGCAGAACAAATAATATGTACACAAATGTCAAATGGTTGAGAGAAGAAAGGCTGCACATCTCTTCCTGGAAACATCTAAAATATCTTGGCCCCATTGGTATCGTCAGCAACAGAGCGTGACCTGTCATGGAAGAAACCATAATCAATTTCCTATAGCGGTTGTGGATGTCATATCCGAAGAATATTTTGGCAAAACACAAAGCGATATAATTTAACCATGTATAGAACCACAGGACTGGAAAGTAAAATCGTTCAATGTAGAGATATGTTTGTTTATCTGAACATATATAAAAGGCCATAACTCCTGACCCATAGGCATATAATGTCGCCCCAATATAGTCGATCATGAAGGCATTGTAGTGGCAAGTTTCTGACTTGGAATGAAGTAAGTGTACACAACAACTAATAAAACATGCTATAAGAACACATGCTCCCAGAACAAGCATCGCCCATGCATGTTTATCAGTCCAGAAATCAAGCTTCTCGTAATATTCTGCCATCGTAAACCAGATAACAAAGAAGCCAACTAGATGTGTCCATACATTCACCGTCTCGTTGTGAATCTGGAAAAGGCTGATCAAATAATATCGCCATGGCTGGTGAGGTTTCCTGTAGCCACGAATAACGCCTGGTTCTTGAAAAATGGCAGGAACTTTTGTCTCATTTAAAGTTGGCTGTAATTCCAAGAAGTCAGAGAAAACCCTTCTTACACGCTCGGAAATTCCTTGGAAGCTCTCCATTACTTACTGAAAAAAGACATGTTGAAATGCATCAACACAAACAATGGAGATAGTTTTAACAATGAATAGTAAATAAAACTTGAAATAGTTTTTGTGGGTTGTATTATGTATTTTAAAATGGACTGTCGGACATGTAGCCATGACCGTCTGGTATACGGATTTACATCTATATATATGTATATGTCAATGCATCCCGTGCCTGTCCCCACAGAGGTTGTGAGTCCGATTCGTCGTATGATTCCGTTATGTTCATTGAAATGGAGGAACGTAGTCGCCGAGGTGAGATGAATGACAACTGACCATCATGATATAACTGAAATATTATTGAAAATGACGTTAAATGGTCATAACTGACATAACTATTGGACGTATATTTACTGCAGACTACGATATATCCATTGGTTCTTTACAGATAGCATTATTTAAATAGCTAAAATTAACTGATGCACTTCACTTTACAATTTTATTATTTTGTAGTCGTCACGTTTAACACTGTTTTTATCATGTGTTTGTTCTGTTTACGTGCCGTATTAACCCTTTGGTAAAGTTTCTATGTTCCTACATCGTTGGTAACCCACGGCTGATCACCGTATTAACCCTTTGGTAAAGTTTCTATGTTCCTACATCGTTGGTAACCCACGGCTGATCACCGTATTTACCCTTTGGTAAAGTTTCTATGTTCCTACATCGTTGGTAACCCACGGCTGATCACCGTATTAACCCTTTGGTAAAGTTTCTATGTTCCTACATCGTTGGTAACCCACGGCTGATCACCGTATTTACCCTTTGGTAAAGTTTCTATGTTCCTACATCGTTGGTAACCCACGGCTGATCACCGTATTTACCCTTTGGTAAAGTTTCTATGTTCCTACATCGTTGGTAACCCACGGCTGATCACCGTATTTACCCTTTGGTAAAGTTTCTATGTTCCTACATCGTTGGTAACCCACGGCTGATCACCGTATTTACCCTTTGGTAAAGTTTCTATGTTCCTACATCGTTGGTAACCCACGGCTGATCACCGTATTTACCCTTTGGTAAAGTTTCTATGTTCCTACATCGTTGGTAACCCACGGCTGATCACCGTATTTACCCTTTGGTAAAGTTTCTATGTTCCTACATCGTTGGTAACCCACGGCTGATCACCGTATTTACCCTTTGGTAAAGTTTCTATGTTCCTACATCGTTGGTAACCCACGGCTGATCACCGTATTTACCCTTTGGTAAAGTTTCTATGTTCCTACATCGTTGGTAACCCACGGCTGATCACCGTATTAACCCTTTGGTAAAGTTTCTATGTTCCTACATCGTTGGTAACCCACGGCTGATCACCGTATTTACCCTTTGGTAAAGTTTCTATGTTCCTACATCGTTGGTAACCCACGGCTGATCACCGTATTTACCCTTTGGTAAAGTTTCTATGTTCCTACATCGTTGGTAACCCACGGCTGATCACCGTATTTACCCTTTGGTAAAGTTTCTATGTTCCTACATCGTTGGTAACCCACGGCTGATCACCGTATTTACCCTTTGGTAAAGTTTCTATGTTCCTACATCGTTGGTAACCCACGGCTGATCATTCTCTGACGCTCACCACTGATGAGTGGAGAGTTATCGGGGTGTAATTAGACGTAGGTTACCGATGATGATGTTCCTGTTACCTTTTGTTTAATTTTTGATAAATAATTATCAGAATATACATGAAAGAAAGGTACAACAGGTAAAGACTGTTCCAGGTAAAATGGGCTTGTTTTTACAGATTGTATAGATTGATCATGTAATATTGATAGACCACCGTTATTATCCATAATCATTGTACCTATTCCTAAATAATTAAAATTTTACCTTTACCTAAGTACAATTTACACATCCATACAATATATTGTAGGACTATTCCCCACATCCCAAGTTTGATTGTAACTGGATTGATCGGTTGTTGTTGATGGTCAAATAATCAGTATTTGCAAATAATGGATTATCACGTAGTTTAAAAGATGGTGGTCAGTATTCGCCAAAAGAAGAAGAGGGATAGCTACATAGACGTATGTTTTGATTGTCATCTGTGAATGATAAAAATGCAGATATATCTGTTATTGGTATCTTTCTTGCCTGCTAGGGAGTCGTCACACACTCATTTGCATTTCTATTTCTATCAAATACTGATTTTCTTGTCTTTGTGTCTCTTACAGGGGGGATGATAAAAGGCAAATTTATATATTTGGTAGCAGCAGCTATAAATATAAGAAGTGGATTGTATAAGCACTATCTTCCTAACATTTGGTTGCAATTGGTCTGTTAGATAATATATGACGATTAAAGGACGCATGTTACGTTATACTAAAAGATCGTAAGGCATTTGAGTGAGTTAGTGATTGTTCATGTTTAACGCCAAAATCAGCAATCGAGAGCAAGCTACATCTGAATGAAATGATGATGATGATGTCGCTTTGTACTAGACCAACATGCTTAGTTGGGTTTTAATAGTGCTAGCTCACTGAAACAAACGTCCGCGGGTAGACATGTCGCTCCACTCGGACATATTATCCTGATTCCAGGATAATCGGACTTTGATCTTACTCCTTAATGATGTGTGCTTAAGCGTAGACTAGAATGCAAATACCAATTTTATGAAACTTTGGTTCGACCCACGTGGGACTCGAACCTACGATCCACCATACTCGCTAATCATTATACAACTGATGCGGTCGTAATGCATTTGACCATGAAAGCAAACAACAATACCTATGTATTACGATGAAATGTTTTAATTATCCTAAACAAATACAAAGAGTATTAAAGAAACTTACGTTACGTTTGTTGTCTAATTTCCATCTGTTTTTATCAAAGCATCAATAAACTGAAAACACATGGAAACAAAAACATATATTAAAACCTACAACATAATGATATAAAATAGAGCAGGATATTTGACCACTTTATAACAGCCTTAGATTTAATTCTATTTAAAATTTAAATTATGTGAATAGTACTTGTTGTTTTTATGCATGGTAACAACAGACCGATTTTATCACGTACCAACTCAAGCATTTACAATAATGCCTACATTTAAAAGCCATACGTGTTCTAATATTTAATCTGTTTATAATAAATTAAAACTATTTACATGTACTTTAGGGCATTCTGCCACACGTAATCCCCATCATAGACGCACAAATACACATTGGTTAATGAGAGGGGCCGTCGTGGCCGTGATCGTAGGGTACAACTACCTATGTAATCAGTGCCTATCCCCACTGATGTTGTGAGTTCAAATCTCGATAAGGGCGAGGTGTACAACATTATGTGATACAATTTGTCACTGACTTGCGACAGGTCGGTGGTTTTTTCCGGGTCCTCCGGTTTCCTCCACCAATAAAACTGACCGCTACGATATAACTGAAATATTGTTGAAAGTGGCATCAAACACCATAAAACAAACAAACAAACACATTGGTTAATGTGTTCCCAGTTTCATCAACAACATCTCCAAATACAACACAGTGATTTTTTTTAAATATAACCTTACAGATAAATGGGTGTATACGATTTACTAACACTATAAACTATATAGGTTGATCATATTAGGAACTTATATATTTCTGATGGCCCCTCCCCCACAAGCAAAATCAAACAAATGCTATCAAATGCTCACCTCATTGTTACTCATGCACATTTTATGTTCAATCAAGTCTATTTTTCGAGAAGCTAATATTTTATTTGTTTTCACATTATAAACGCTCCACAATGAAGACATCCAGTTTTTGACATCTCGGGCGTCTTGTTTCTGTAATGGCGGACATCTTATTGATGACCTTTATTTTATTATTATTAAATCAAATTTCCTGTTTACATATATGACCTCATAAGTCCAGGATATTATCCAGGCTTACAAATACTACAAAATTCAATGTGAATATATATATATATATATATATATATATATATATATAATATGAAAATATACAGGACTTATATAAAAAAGTAAAATAAAATATGTGAGTTACATAAAGGAGGGAAGACATACATGTAGGTTACATGTAATATTGAAAATAGAAAAATGGATAGCAGACAAATATCAATAAAATACAATGGTTTGTAGAGATTCAAATATTCACTTTTCAATGTTATATTAAAAGGGAGAAATTGTACAATTAAATGCATTATAACTGTTTAGTTCATCTCTATTGTGTCATTTTATTTATTATCATTATATTTAATATCAATACCAACTTTCCATAAATTGTCCATTTAGCCACAACTATTTAATAAAATAACAAAAAAGACCTCTTTATGCTAGGCTTATCATATAAATACATGTATATGTCCAACATAATATTTTCTCCATGCCCAGTTATGACATAATTTTGATAACGTAAAGCAGTGATCAATGTATTTAATTCTTCAAGAATTGGTTAAGTCAATTTGACTTTCTAATTTTCTGTAATCTAATTCTATAAAAGCATGTCCACTGAAATTGAATTATTTTTTGCTTGCAGCTTGATAAATTAATGATTTTCCTACTCTACTCTAAACATGACTTTTTTGCTGTATACATGTGTATTAATTACCAATTATTTTGGTATTTTAGTTTCACGTTGGTGACAATACGTTTGCGCACATTTCAGACATGAGATTGCATGATTGCGCACGATTCACGTTTTTATATAATAACGTCTTTACGCTGAGTTTTATTGTTACTGTCACAACATATACAATGTTATCAGATATATAACTTACATAGAATGGTATCGGATATATAACTTACATAGAATGGTATCGGATATATAACTTGCATAGCATGGTATCAGATATATAACTTACATAGAATGGTATCAGATATATAACTTACATAGAATGGTATCAGATATATAACTTACATAGAATGGTATCAGATATATAACTTACATAGAATGGTATCAGATATATAACTTACATAGAATGGTATCAGATATATAACTTACATAGAATGGTATCAGATATATAACTTACATAGAATGGTATCAGATATATCACTTACATAGAATGGTATCAGATATATAGCTTACATATAATGGTATCAGATATATAACCTACATAGAAAGGTATCAGATATATAACTTACATAGAATGGTATCTAATATATAACTTACATAGAATGGCATCAGATATATAGCTTACATAGAATGGTATCAGATATATAACTTACATAGAATGGTATCAGATATATAACTTACATAGAATGGCATCAGATATATAGCTTACATAGAATGGTATCAGATATATAACTTACATAGAATGGTATCAGATATATAACTTACATAGAATGGTATCAGATATATAACTTACATAGAATGGTATCAGATATATAACTTACATACAATGGTATCAGATATATAACTTACATAGAATGGTATCAGATATATAACTTACATAGAATGGTATCAGATATATAACTTACATAGAATGGTATCAGATATATCACTTACATAGAATGGTATCAGATATATAACTTACATAGAATGGTATCAGATATATAGCTTACATAGAATGGTATCAGATATATAACTTACATAGAATGGTATCAGATATATAACTTACATAAAATGGTATCAGATATATAACTTACATAGAATGGTATCAGATATATAACTTACATAGAATGGTATCAGATATATAACTTACATAGAATGGTATCATATATATAACTTACATAGAATGTTATCAGATATATCACTTACATTTTTTGTACATTTGTTTCTTATTTGTGCAGGTATCGACAAAATTAACTTTATCAATTAACTCTTTCAGTGGCGTAGCTGCTTCCACTTTATTTTTGTAGTATTAAGTTAAATGAATTATTTTCCCCAAATGAAGGATAACAATTAATCATTTATTATTATTAAAATCCGGGTATAAATCCGATTAAAAGCTAAAGTGAGTTCGACGACCTTATCACTTATATAATACAAACAATGAACATTCACGCTCGTAATATGATACAAGTAGAATTCAGACAAAAAATCGTCGAAAAATTTCATATTTTCGGTATAGTTATTGATAATTTGAGGGTCATGGGTATTATGAGGCTGGAAACATGACAGTCAAGTGTAATTTAAGATTTAAAAGAAGTTTTGATAGTCCAAATAGTTGGATGAACAAACGCGAGCTCCTTGGGGTTCGACTCTCTGCGGATCTTAAGCGGCCCCAATATCCAAAAGTCTGCTTCGATTTGATGGTTTGTTGGTTTATGGTGTCTTACGCCACTTTCAACAATATTTCAGCTATATCGTGGCAGTCAGTTTTATTGGTGGAGGAAACCGGAGTTTCCGGAGAAAACCAACGATTTGTCGCAAGTCACTGACAAACTTTTTCACATGATGTTGTAGGATTCGAACTCACAACTTTAGTGGTGATATGTACTTATTACACAGGTAGTTAAAAATCAACTATCATACAACCACGACACACCCCTTCCATTTGAAATATACCCGGATGTAACTGTCTTTTATGACTGGAGTCTTAGACCATTGGGTAATCCAGTTTCTCTAATTTTGTAATTTATTATATACTCACCCTGTCTTCAAACGTTTTATTTTGATATTCCCATAAATCCGAAATTGTTTAGTCTACTTTTACAAAACGATTGGGAAAAGAATTGTTTCCTGTTGAAAAGGAGGCGAGCATTTCCAAAAATATGTTGAGTGTCTACTGTAAACAATTTGAGTAAAAAACTCCAAATGTTAATGCTTTTTATAATATAAAGAGAAAAAGTAACATACAAATCAGAAATATCCGAGCACTGAAAATATTGTGTACCAAATCTATTATCATATTGTTTCAGTCAATATGTTCAAAGGACCTTATGCATTCACTCAACATTAACACCTAGTTTTGTTCCAGTAGACAGTGTTTGTTTGTTTGTTTGTTTGTTTGTTTGTTTTGTTTTTGTCTTTGTTTTTTTTTGTCTTTTTTTTTTGGTTTGTTTGTGTGTGTGTGTGTGTTTGTTTTATGATTGTTTTTTGTTATTTTTAGGTGGAACCCAAACCGTAGGGGTTTAGAGTTTACAGTATAGGACAATACAGAGTTAAAATATGCAATCAGCGACGTTTTAGTGGACAAGAGAGTGTGAGATGGATGGGAGTTTATGGGGCCATGTTTTAGGTCTGCCACGAAAAAGTTTTCAAGGCTGTCAAGAAACAAAACAGAAGTTCATTTGTTTTCAGGCATACCCTTACATCCATTGGTTAACTGAACAAATTTCCCTGCTCCTCCGCCCCTGACTATTGTCAGTACATTATATCGTATGTTTAGTTGTGATGATTTATACATGAAACCGTATTTGCAATCAAGTGTGAACTTCCTTTTACAAAAATCAATATCATTTTGACAATCTGTTGCGTTCTAAACATGTTATTTACATATTGATTTAGACTTCAATGTGTTATTCACTTTTCTTAGGATTTAACATAAGAATCGATCGTTGATCAAAACATTTGGAAATATTTAGGAACTCGATCACAGTTTAAGTTCACCTAGATCGAACTGAGGGTCATATGCGCTTGGTTACCCTAGTCTGTAGTTCGTCTGTCTTGTCATATGAGCTTGGCTTCCCTAGTCTGTAGTTCGTCTGTCTTGTCATATGAGCTTGGCTACCCTAGTCTGTAGTTTGTCTGTCTTGTCATATGAGCTTGGCTACCCTAGTCTGTAGTTCGTCTGTCTTGTCATATGAGCTTGGCTACCCTAGTCTGTAGTTCGTATGTCTTGTCATATGAGCTTGGCTACCCTAGTCTGTAGTTCGTCTGTCTTGACATATGAGCTTGGCTACCCTAGTCTGTAGTTTGTCTGTCTTGTCATATGAGCTTTGCTACCCTAGTCTGTAGTTCGTCTGTCTTGTCATATGAGCTTGGCTACCCTAGTCTTTAGTTCGTATGTCTTGTCTTATGAGCTTGGCTACCCTAGTCTGTAGTTCGTCTGTCTTGTCATATGAGCTTGGTTACCCTAGTCTGTACTTCGTCTGTCTTGTCATATGATCTTGGCTACCCTAGTCTGTAGTTCGTCTGTCTTGTCATATGAGCTTGGCTACCCTAGTCTGTAGTTCGTCTGTCTTGCCATATGAGCTTGGCTACCATAGTCTGTAGTTCGTCTGTCTTGTCATATGAGCATGGCTACCCTAGTCTGTAGTTCGTCTGTCTTGTCATATGAGCTTGGCTACCCTAGTCTGTACTTCGTCTGTCTTGTCATATGATCTTGGCTACCCTAGTCTGTAGTTCGTCTGTCTTGTCATATGAGCTTGGCTACCCTAGTCTGTAGTTCGTCTGTCTTGCCATATGAGCTTGGCTACCCTAGTCTGTAGTTCGTCTGTCTTGTCATATGAGCATGGCTACCCTAGTCTGTAGTTCGTCTGTCTTGTCATATGAGCTTGGCTACCCTAGTCTGTAGTTCGTCTGTCTTGCCATATGAGCTTGGCTACCCTAGTCTGTAGTTCGTCTGTCTTGTCATATTAGCATGGCTACCCTAGTCTGTAGTTCGTCTGTCTTGTCATATGAGCTTGGCTACCCTAGTCTGTAGTTCGTCTGTCTTGTCATATGAGCTTGGCTACCCTAGTCTGTAGTTCGTCTGTCTTGTCATATGAGCTTGGTTACCCTAGTCTGTACTTGGTCTGTCTTGTCATATGATCTTGGCTACCCTAGTCTGTAGTTCGTCTGTCTTGTCATATGAGCTTGGCTACCCTAGTCTGTAGTTCGTCTGTCTTGCCATATGAGCTTGGCTACCCTAGTCTGTAGTTCGTCTGTCTTGACATATGAGCTTGGCTACCCTAGTCTGTAGTTTGTCTGTCTTGTCATATGAGCTTGGCTACCCTAGTCTGTAGTTTGTCTGTCTTGTCATATGAGCTTGGCTATCCTAGTCTGTACTTCGTCTGTCTTGTCATATGAGCATGGCTACCCTAGTCTGTAGTTCGTCTGTCTTGTCATATGAGCATGGCTACCCTAGTCTGTAGTTCGTCTGTCTTGCCATATGAGCTTGGCTACCCTAGTCTGTAGTTCGTCTGTCTTGTCATATTAGCATGGCTACCCTAGTCTGTAGTTCGTCTGTCTTGTCATATGAGCTTGGCTACCCTAGTCTGTAGTTCGTCTGTCTTGTCATATGAGCTTGGCTACCCTAGTCTGTAGTTCGTCTGTCTTGTCATATGAGCTTGGCTACCCTAGTCTGTAGTTCGTCTGTCTTATCATATGAGCATGGCTACCCTAGTCTGTAGTTCGTCTGTCTTGTCATATGAGCTTGGCTACCCTAGTCTGTAGTTCGTCTGTCTTGCCATATGAGCTTGGCTACCCTAGTCTGTAGTTCGTCTGTCTTGTCATATTAGCATGGCTACCCTAGTCTGTAGTTCGTCTGTCTTGTCATATGAGCTTGGCTACCCTAGTCTGTAGTTCGTCTGTCTTGTCATATGAGTATGGCTACCCTAGTCTGTAGTTCGTCTGTCTTGTCATATGAGCTTGGCTACCCTAGTCTGTAGTTCGTCTGTCTTGCCATATGAGCTTGGCTATCCTAGTCTGTAGTTCGTCTGTCTTGTCATATTAGCATGGCTACCCTAGTCTGTAGTTCGTCTGTCTTGTCATATGAGCTTGGCTACCCTAGTCTGTAGTTCGTCTGTCTTGTCATATGAGCTTGGCTACCCTAGTCTGTAGTTCGTCTGTCTTGTCATATGAGCTTGGCTACCCTAGTCTGTAGTTCGTCTGTCTTGTCATATGAGCTTGGTTACCCTAGTCTGTACTTCGTCTGTCTTGTCATATGATCTTGGCTACCCTAGTCTGTAGTTCGTCTGTCTTGTCATATGAGCTTGGCTACCCTAGTCTGTAGTTCGTCTGTCTTGCTATATGAGCTTGGCTACCCTAGTCTGTAGTTCGTCTGTCTTGTCATATGAGCATGGCTACCCTAGTCTGTAGTTCGTCTGTCTTGTCATATGAGCTTGACTACCCTAGTCTGTAGTTCGTCTGTCTTGTCATATGAGCTTGGCTACCCTAGTCTGTAGTTCGTCTGTCTTGTCATATGAGCTTGGTTACCCTAGTCTGTACTTCGTCTGTCTTGTCATATGATCTTGGCTACCCTAGTCTGTAGTTCGTCTGTCTTGTCATATGAGCTTGGCTACCCTAGTCTGTAGTTCGTCTGTCTTGCCATATGAGCTTGGCTACCCTAGTCTGTAGTTCGTCTGTCTTGTCATATGAGCATGGCTATCCTAGTCTGTAGTTCGTCTGTCTTGTCATATGAGCTTGGCTACCCTAGTCTGTAGTTCGTCTGTCTTGTCATATGAGCTTGGTTACCCTAGTCTGTACTTCGTCTGTCTTGTCATATGATCTTGGCTACCCTAGTCTATAGTTCGTCTGTCTTGTCATATGAGCTTGGCTACCCTAGTCTGTAGTTCGTCTGTCTTGCCATATGAGCTTGGCTACCCTAGTCTGTAGTTCGTCTGTCTTGTCATATGAGCATGGCTACCCTAGTCTGTAGTTCGTCTGTCTTGTCATATGAGCTTGGCTACCCTAGTCTGTAGTTCGTCTGTCTTGCCATATGAGCTTGGCTACCCTAGTCTGTAGTTTGTCTGTCTTGTCATATTAGCATGGCTACCCTAGTCTGTAGTTCGTCTGTCTTGTCATATGAGCTTGGCTACCCTAGTCTGTAGTTCGTCTGTCTTGTCATATGAGCTTGGCTACCCTAGTCTGTAGTTCGTCTGTCTTGTCATATGAGCTTGGTTACCCTAGTCTGTACTTCGTCTGTCTTGTCATATGATCTTGGCTACCCTAGTCTGTAGTTCGTCTGTCTTGTCATATGAGCTTGGCTACCCTAGTCTGTAGTTCGTCTGTCTTGACATATGAGCTTGGCTACCCTAGTCTGTAGTTTGTCTGTCTTGTCATATGAGCTTGGCTACCCTAGTCTGTAGTTTGTCTGTCTTGTCATATGAGCTTGGCTACCCTAGTCTGTAGTTCGTCTGTCTTGTCATATGAGCTTGGCTACCCTAGTCTGTAGTTCGTCTGTCTTGTCATATGAGTATGGCTACCCTAGTCTGTAGTTCGTCTGTCTTGTCATATGAGCTTGGCTACCCTAGTCTGTAGTTCGTCTGTCTTGCCATATGAGCTTGGCTACCCTAGTCTGTAGTTCGTCTGTCTTGTCATATGAGCTTGGCTACCCTAGTCTGTAGTTCGTCTGTCTTGTCATATGAGCTTGGCTACCCTAGTCTGTAGTTCGTCTGTCTTGTCATATGAGCTTGGTTACCCTAGTCTGTACTTCGTCTGTCTTGTCATATGATCTTGGCTACCCTAGTCTGTAGTTCGTCTGTCTTGTCATATGAGCTTGGCTACCCTAGTCTGTAGTTCGTCTGTCTTGCTATATGAGCTTGGCTACCCTAGTCTGTAGTTCGTCTGTCTTGTCATATGAGCATGGCTACCCTAGTCTGTAGTTCGTCTGTCTTGTCATATGAGCTTGACTACCCTAGTCTGTAGTTCGTCTGTCTTGTCATATGAGCTTGGCTACCCTAGTCTGTAGTTCGTCTGTCTTGTCATATGAGCTTGGTTACCCTAGTCTGTACTTCGTCTGTCTTGTCATATGATCTTGGCTACCCTAGTCTGTAGTTCGTCTGTCTTGTCATATGAGCTTGGCTACCCTAGTCTGTAGTTCGTCTGTCTTGCCATATGAGCTTGGCTACCCTAGTCTGTAGTTCGTCTGTCTTGTCATATGAGCATGGCTATCCTAGTCTGTAGTTCGTCTGTCTTGTCATATGAGCTTGGCTACCCTAGTCTGTAGTTCGTCTGTCTTGTCATATGAGCTTGGTTACCCTAGTCTGTACTTCGTCTGTCTTGTCATATGATCTTGGCTACCCTAGTCTATAGTTCGTCTGTCTTGTCATATGAGCTTGGCTACCCTAGTCTGTAGTTCGTCTGTCTTGTCATATGAGCTTGGTTACCCTAGTCTGTACTTCGTCTGTCTTGTCATATGATCTTGGCTACCCTAGTCTGTAGTTCGTCTGTCTTGTCATATGAGCTTGGCTACCCTAGTCTGTAGTTCGTCTGTCTTGCCATATGAGCTTGGCTACCCTAGTCTGTAGTTCGTCTGTCTTGTCATATGAGCATGGCTATCCTAGTCTGTAGTTCGTCTGTCTTGTCATATGAGCTTGGCTACCCTAGTCTGTAGTTCGTCTGTCTTGTCATATGAGCTTGGTTACCCTAGTCTGTACTTCGTCTGTCTTGTCATATGATCTTGGCTACCCTAGTCTATAGTTCGTCTGTCTTGTCATATGAGCTTGGCTACCCTAGTCTGTAGTTCGTCTGTCTTGCCATATGAGCTTGGCTACCCTAGTCTGTAGTTCGTCTGTCTTGTCATATGAGCATGGCTACCCTAGTCTGTAGTTCGTCTGTCTTGTCATATGAGCTTGGCTACCCTAGTCTGTAGTTCGTCTGTCTTGCCATATGAGCTTGGCTACCCTAGTCTGTAGTTTGTCTGTCTTGTCATATTAGCATGGCTACCCTAGTCTGTAGTTCGTCTGTCTTGTCATATGAGCTTGGCTACCCTAGTCTGTAGTTCGTCTGTCTTGTCATATGAGCTTGGCTACCCTAGTCTGTAGTTCGTCTGTCTTGTCATATGAGCTTGGTTACCCTAGTCTGTACTTCGTCTGTCTTGTCATATGATCTTGGCTACCCTAGTCTGTAGTTCGTCTGTCTTGTCATATGAGCTTGGCTACCCTAGTCTGTAGTTCGTCTGTCTTGACATATGAGCTTGGCTACCCTAGTCTGTAGTTTGTCTGTCTTGTCATATGAGCTTGGCTACCCTAGTCTGTAGTTTGTCTGTCTTGTCATATGAGCTTGGCTACCCTAGTCTGTAGTTCGTCTGTCTTGTCATATGAGCTTGGCTACCCTAGTCTGTAGTTCGTATGTCTTGTCATATGAGCTTGGCTACCCTAGTCTGTAGTTCGTCTGTCTTGTCATATGAGCTTGGCTACCCTAGTCTGTAGTTCGTCTGTCTTGTCATATGAGCTTGGTTACCCTAGTCTGTACTTCGTCTGTCTTGTCATATGATCTTGGCTACCCTAGTCTGTAGTTCGTCTGTCTTGTCATATGAGCTTGGCTACCCTAGTCTGTAGTTCGTCTGTCTTGCCATATGAGCTTGGCTACCCTAGTCTGTAGTTCGTCTGTCTTGTCATATGAGCATGGCTACCCTAGTCTGTAGTTCGTCTGTCTTGTCATATGAGCTTGGCTACCCTAGTCTGTAGTTCGTCTGTCTTGTCATATGAGCTTGGTTACCCTAGTCTGTACTTCGTCTGTCTTGTCATATGATCTTGGCTACCCTAGTCTGTAGTTCGTCTGTCTTGTCATATGAGCTTGGCTACCCTAGTCTGTAGTTCTTCTGTCTTGTCATATGAGCTTGGCTACCCTAGTCTGTAGTTCGTCTGTCTTGTCATATGAGTATGGCTACCCTAGTCTGTAGTTCGTCTGTCTTGTCATATGAGCTTGGCTACCCTAGTCTGTAGTTCGTCTGTCTTGCTATATGAGCTTGGCTACCCTAGTCTGTAGTTCGTCTGTCTTGTCATATGAGCATGGCTACCCTAGTCTGTAGTTCGTCTGTCTTGTCATATGAGCTTGACTACCCTAGTCTGTAGTTCGTCTGTCTTGTCATATGAGCTTGGCTACCCTAGTCTGTAGTTCGTCTGTCTTGTCATATGAGCTTGGCTACCCTAGTCTGTAGTTCGTCTGTTTTGCCATATGAGCCTGGCTACCCTAGTCTGTAGTTCGTCTGTCTTGTCATATTAGCATGGCTACCCTAGTCTGTAGTTCGTCTGTAAAACATAGATGGCACGGACATTTATTTACAAGAGCAATAAAAATTGACTTTTTCCTCAGCGTGGCCTTTCGATGCAGTAGTTTACTCAACACACAAGACAATAACATTCAAAACGTGTTTCCAAATTTCTAGATTTCTTTCCATCTTTCCCAGGCATGGCACTTCTCAACATTGACACAACGTCATCCTTCTTTTCTTCTGCAATAGACAGTGTAGTCGTTCAGCAGAATTTCCATTTTTCTCTTACTGTTTTTTACCTGAATTCCACACATAGCTAAGAGATGTATTTAAAAATAAAGTCCGACTCCTTTAACTGCATACCAAACACAAAACACACCATCAACAATTCCGAAATAACTAAATCAATGATATTTGTCCACTCAAATGGTATTGAATCTTCTGTTTACACATTTGATAGCAGTCGTCGGAAAAACGTAACACCGTGGAAATGTTCAATCACATTTAACAATTCTAGCGTTCAGAATCGCTTGGCTGCTTAACGATATATAAATCATGTGTTTCAGGCTGAAATCTGCATCTCGGTGTAGATGCCTTATATGTTTAAATTAATAATATACTGCTTCCTGTGGCTTCTTCTAATGATGTATCTTGTATTGGTAATGTAGGGCCTTGTGCAGACTCGGTCAAACCGTATGGATTACAATAACCAGAATCAATCTTATCACCCTCATTTTTGGAAAAGAAATTAAGCGTTGTCATCCACGTTGCATAACGAAATCTCTTCCATAGCTAAGCACAGTATGTGAACAAAATAAAACAATCTGAAGGTACACAAGTGTAATGTCCACAAAGGTCTATTTCAAAGAAAATGTAAGAAAAAACAATAGCCGCTACTAAGACATTTGTAAATGTATGCGTTTATCGAGTTGAAAGTTGTTTGTATACTATAAGATTTAACTTTATTGTTTTGATCTGTCAAACTGAATGCTACTTGTATCATATTACGATCTTGAATTTTCTTTGTTTGTATTATATAAGTGATGAGGTCGTCAGACTCACTTTATCTGATAAGCTGATTTATACCCGGAGTTTAACGTTGTAATAAATGAAAATCGACATGGAGAAATACAATTATTTTAAAGTTTTAGGAAAAAGTACATTATTTAACTCATAACTGCAAAACTAAATTGGAAGGTGTTGCATACATACAGCTACACCACTGGCTGGTGTGTGTTTCTTTCCAATACAATAGTCAGTTTGATCAAAAACATGTTTATTCCGAAACAGGACGGACCGTAAAAACCTATTTTGTCAACTTGATGGTGCCAAATAGAAAATATATTGAATCATATGGCATGGTCAATGCAAAAGCATATATATGATTATACAGGTTATTCCTATATAGATAAGCAAACCAAAAGCAGCATATGTTAAAAATGAAAGACCTCGGTTCATGTAGCTGAAAGACCTCGGTCCATGTAGCTGAAAGACCTCGGTCCATGTAGCTGCTTCATTGATAACCCAGGGTTGATAACAGTCGGGAAAGACCTCGGTCCATGTAGTGCTTCATTGATAACCCAGGGTTGATAACAGTCGGGAAAGACCTCGGTCCATGTAGCTGCTTCATTGATAACCCAGGGTTGATAACAGTCGGGAAAAACCTCGGTCCATGTAGCTGCTTCGTTGATAACCCAGGGCTAATAACAGTCGGTTGTCAACGATATGGTTAATACAGCTGTGTTGTCGTACATCGCATTTTATATGAACACATTTTCATACATATATAAGTTTGCTACCAGCAGTTGCTACATTTTTTTATTGTTGGTGATTATTGTTAACTTACTGTTTATTAATTAATTTTTACTCACAATAGATTCCTAGACGACAGAAACCTTTGGAATATTAGTTATATCCTGTGTCTCGTCAGATAATACGTTAAAAATATGTTGTTTATGGTAAATAAACTTACCAGAAATTTTGTTAACAACTTTTCTTGTCAACAATATGAATAACATATCTATAAATACTTCTTATAAATAATAATCAATAATAAATGACCAACATACATTTGTAGATGTTGTTCTAGTACTATATGTATATAATACATAGTTAATTAGGGTCAAACATTTAAATCTGGAAGTGTTGATCTCTTTAACAGTTTGACCTATATATCTGAGGACATGAACTATAGTTAGTTAGGGAATGACCATTGGACTTTTAGTGTAAAAAAAAATCATACATGTGGCCAAATTTTGCAGAAAAAAAGCATAAATTGACATGAAATGCTCAAAAAATAAATAAACCGGCCTTACAGTTCTCAACGAGTAATGTTGATAAAATCTGAAGAAAAATTACAGATTATTTGATGATTCTCTTTGATGTCCAAGGAGAAACAATCTGATTGTTGTATCGTGTTAACGAAATAAAAAAAAAATTTGGGGGGGGGGGGGACACTACCCATGTACAGTTATATATATATTTCACTTCATGCATTGGTATTTTTTACCATATAGAAAAATATGCCATAAACGCTATGGTTCCTCTCCTATATGTATAATAGGCATGCTACTGGTGTACCGGATCGACTGTTCAGTGTTCAACAAACCCCCATGCTTAATCTAATCCGATAATGTGCAAAATTGATATATGGTCCAATCTTTATGCAGTCTTTTTGTCTATTAATGTAATTTACTTTCACCTGCTGCAATATTTGTTCCTGTTTGTCGACGTTTTCAATCAGCCTATACATGCCATTAAAGTTATGTTAGGTTTATGGTCTTTAAGACCACTTTCAACAATATTTCAGTTATATCGTGGCTGTCGCAAGTTACTGACAAACTTCATCACATTGTTGTATCGAGTACACCTCGCTATGAACGGAGTACATGCCATTAAAGGTAATTAATAAATGCATTATACACAATAAAAACAGAACAAACAAACCCACACTCATAATCGTAAGTATTTGCAAAAAAATACAGCTTTGAACTTCAGTATAATTTTCACAATCTTTAAGCAAATTGGCTGCTGCCTATTATAACCTTCACATTCCTGCTGTAGTGTATTTCTTTTTTCAAAAGGTGAGGGTCTATATATTTTTTTCTATCATATTCGATTGATTTTTTTTACAAAACTCACGCGCACAGTTTATTTGTAACCACTTTGCATAAATTGCAACATCTCTAGTATATGTACATGCAACTAAATATTTGTACTTGCACAGAGCCTTTCTAGTCTTTCTAAGATATTAAAAGTTAATCAACTCTTAAGATTTCAAGATTTGTTCTCTTTCATAAAACCATAGTTGAAAACGGTGATACAGAGAATTTGCCGATTTAACATAAATAGTTAAAACACATGACAAGACAAGATGGTCTACAAAACGAAAAACTAAAAAAATATGAATTAACATCATATTGGATGACAGAGATATTTGGTTAACCAGGGCCCGGTTGTTCAAAACAATGGATAAAGTTATCCACTGGACAAATATGATTTATCCTGGACAACTTCTGGCCACTGGATAAATGTGGTTGTTCAAAGGTTATCCACTGGACAAATATGATTTATCCAGGACAACTTTGTCCAGTCTAATTTGGTACGGATAAAGTTTTATCCAGTGGATAAAGTTTTATCCAGTGGATAAATATGATCGCCAATTGAAATTACAGTATATTTTTTTGTTTGTCGTCATGAAATTTTCCTCTATTCAATTTCAAAAATATCATTTCCCCCTTTCGGAAATAGATTACACATAACAGGAACTAAGACAAATAGACAGATTTTAAATACAAATGTTTGTTGCGCAGTAAATTAAAGAGAGGTGTAAATTAAAGAGAGGTGTAAATTAAAAAGAGGTGTAAATTAAAGAGAGGTGTAAATTAAAGAGAGGTGTAAATTAAAAAGAGGTGTAAATTAAAAAGAGGTGTAAATTAAAGAGAGGTGTAAATTAAAGAGAGGTGTAAATTAAAGAGAGGTGTAAATTAAAGAGAGGTGTAAATTAAAAAGAGGTGTAAATTAAAGAGAGGTGTAAATTAAAGAGAGGTGTAAATTAAAGAGAGGTGTAAATTAAAGAGAGGTGTAAATTAAAGAGAGGTGTAAATTGTAGGGACTGGTGGATGTTTTTGGTTTTCCGTATTCGTGGATTTTTCTTCCCTAATATTTTTTGTTGTTTTTTTTGCTGTGAATCTTGATGGGAACATTGTCCGTGAATCGTTTTCAGTCAAATTTATGTTACATTCTTTATGATATACGCCTCTCGTCTACGTTTTTATGAACTTTTTTTTTCAATGTGGTCTTCTGTGTATGTTCTTTGATGATTTTTTCTCTCTCAATCCGATGTCAGTATTACATGAATTACTGAACAATTGTTGACAAAATAGACCCGACTAGTGAGTATGTAGAAATGGTAAAAAAAAAAATATACATTATCAATTACATTGGGTTACATAGTTTTGTGAAATGTGATCAGAAGAATTTATTTAACCGTAAAAAATACTTTTGATGAACCGTGACGAGGACACCCCCCCCCCTTTTTTTTTAACCTCAAAGTTAGAAGAATGGCTAATGATGAAATTTGTGCTGGAAAATTATTTACTAGATCTGTTTGTTGTTTTGGATTTAGACTTGGGATCGATTTTAATTGATAATTCTTTTTTTTTTTGTCTCTCAAAAGTTGGATTTAAATATTATTTATATTTTATTTGTTTTTGACAATAGTATGAAAAATGTCATTCAGTGTACGTGTGTAGATTTCTATGAAAATATCCGATCCTAAGACATGTACGTTATATATATATTTATATCCCAAGATCCAACCAACATATTTTATAAACCGTGATATTTATATGTATAGAGGGAGTAGCGCGTAGTCCCAAAAATGTCCATTATTGCAGGCCAGCCCACTTCATTAGATTCCATGAATTCCAGAACACAATTTGGATTTTATTGTTGTAAGATTCCATTTCACTACATCATTAAGTACACTAATTGAACTGGATCATTATAAAATATTTCTAACGTTTTGTAAAATTGTGTTTTTCGTAAAATAAATATATCTTCATATCTTTATCTACATACACCCCACCCCTTTGGATTATTATTTCATGATCTGAAAAAAAAAAGGTTTCGCTTAAAAAACACTTGTCTAATACACTGTGTAAGTAAATCTAATTAGAAAACAAATGTGTGATAAATCACAATTTGTCTAACAAAAATTTGATTACCATATGACTTGAAAAAATATTCTATGGAGACATACATTCCCAGCTCCAACACAAAGATAACAAAATGATTGGCCATAAATCATTTGAAGATCGCAACAAAGAAATTGAACTGTCTGAAAAATAACTTGAAATATCGCTGAACTTAGCAGATCCTTGTTTTTTAATTTGTGGTCTGGATTGCTTTTACACAGGAAATGCAAAGAATTATGGGAGTTGTCCAGTGGACAAAATTGTATCCTTTGGATATCTAGCCAACCCTTGTCTTTGCTTTTGAACAACCAATTTTATCCACTGGCTAGCTGTCCACTGGATAAGTAGTTGTCCAGTGGACAACCTTATCCAGTGGATAACTTTATCCAGTATTTTGAACAACCGGGTCCAGGAGAACACTCATAATATTGTAGGACATGAATGACTTTACACAAATTAGTTAGTCTTGGCTTATCTGGAATAATTTACCAAATTTCAACTTATGTGCCTGTGTTTACGATAAGGGATTTACACCAAGCAAATGTTATTGGTGATTATTGGCGAGCATGTCAACATTGTTACGATATCTAGATTCATATCTTTGTCCGCCTAACAGTGCATTGCAACATTAAATTGATCTCCAGCCATGTACTTCTTGATGGTTTCTTCAATGTAACTTACAAACGATTTGCTCTTTCTGCAATATTAGTTGGTTGGCTGGTGTTTAACGTCAACATTAGAAGTATTTCAGCTATATCGTGGCTCAGCCAGGGGTGTAGCTAGCCTTTTTTGCAGTGCAAGCAACCATACCTTGGAGAGGGGGTCTTTTTTTTACTAGATGCAAAATGGTGCGTTCTGAGGTGTTTTCATGGGTAAATTGAATACATAAGCAACACATTGATTTCATGATTTGTTAGACAGAATTTACTTAGAATTGCCCAAAATCTGTTCTTCGTGTCTTAGCAGACACGCACTTCTCCATAACTTTGTCTAAATCCACACTGAAATCGCGATGGATATGCATTAATGCTAGCGATGACAACCTATCGTTATTCATTGTTGATCGTACATATGTCTTCAACCGACGTAGTACCCTGAACGATCGCTCTGCGGTAGCACTTGTTACCGGCATTGTCAACATGATACACAAGATGTTATCTATAGAAGGATATAGCACCGGGTTTACTGCATAAGTGTCTCACAAAGTGAAATTGGCATCTGATCGTGAGGTGTTATACTCCAGCGTGTTCGCCATCGAGCGACCTCCCTCTTGAATTCGTCTAAATTACATGTCAGGTCAGTCTGGTATGTCTCATACAATGTCGCGATTTGTTCGTTCGTAATATTTCCTATAACACGAGGAAGCAGATACTGTGCATAAAACCGATTTTCTGATTTTATCAGACGCGACTCCAATTCCATTATCATGTGGTCTATAAACGCATAGTACAAAGAAACTTTCCAATACTGTTTTGGCGTGTTTGCAGGGTGATTGGCTCTGGTAGTCTGTCTTCCACATCGCCTCGGCATATTTTCAACGATATCGAAAGGTTCTGATAAATCTAATGCCGATTGATACAATTCATCCCAAACTGATTCATCGAATCGTTCAGCTCGTAACAACTCAATAACAGTTTTACATTCTTTTGTAGCCTCCAGCAGGTCACATTCGATACCTTGCAGAAATTTCGACAGAAACACCGTACTCTGTAAAATGTGTTCTGATACTACCTGAGCTATAACAAATACAAATAGATGCAAGGTATTGTCCGGCTTTGTCATCTTCTAGTCCTTGTAATCGTTCCAACGCATGAACCACTACAGGAAATGATGTTTTAAATGTGTACAGTGCGTCGGCTCGACTCGTCCATCGCGTTTCGCAAAGTGTGCGCATTTTGGTCCGCTTGTCCATATTTTCGATGTAACTCATACTAATGATACGGCCGTAACGTCATTTGAATAAAATTTGAAATGCCGTAATTTGTATGACATTAAATTTTCACAAAAAGCCACGAGACTTTGTTTTCCACTTTTTTAAAAAAAATTATTATTCCTTATTTTTTTTTTTTTTTTTGCTCTTTATTTTTTTTTCTTCAGCACGCCGATGTGCACGCAACTGCGTGTTGGCGTACAGGGAGCTACGCGCCTGAAAAGTATTTTGATCCTTGTCGCAAAGCTGTCGGGTAGACTTCTGTTAGTTTCATAAGCTTTATACAAAAGAGTATCTTCTTATTTAAGTATGTGGAGCCAGTATTCAATCGCTGATTTATATATACATGTAGTTATCTCCCTTCAAATTACTTCTCCTCTATTGTTGTAAACAGCAACCTGTTTCCGGTGATATTCTAACTTCAGATGATGCAGAAAAATACAACATAAAATACGAAAACAATGTCTTTTGGAAGATATATTTGATTTTCATGTACAACATACATCTAGACAGTTAATGCAAAAACGAGAAGCCAAAAGGACTCCAGCAGATTGACTTGCCTTTGTACATTTTTCCTTTGGCCACGTTGACAAGTATTTTTTATCGACTGCTTTGACTTTTGCCGAGTTCTGGTTTTTTTTGGCACCGAAAGGAAATCTTTCAATAAGTAAGCATTGACTACAATTTGTATGACATAAACTTTGCAGTATTAAAACGATATAAGGAGCATGTTCTACCTGAGATGTGGAGCGTGTTGAGAGGACGTTATGTCATAACTTCTGCATATATGAATATTATGATAAGACACAAGCCTAGTTCTAATAATAAAACCCTAAATGCTCGCTTACTCGCAAGGGTTATAACGGGATGCCATTACACGTAATGGAGCAGCTGCTGAGATTTTTTGCGCTCGCTTACAGAGCTTCTGACGCCTGCATTTATCAATAATAAGACATAACCTTTCCTTTGTCCATTATTATAACAAGTTTTTATCACCTACCAGTATTTTAGAATGTAATTCCCACAAAATAAAATCTTCTCTTTGAAAATTTTGAATTTCGTCATTTCCGGCCTCACTATTTGGATGTCGATACCATATTTGACGATTTAGGCGTGAATGTTTACCAATCGTAACTACCCGGCCATTCTCGCTACCCTGCAAATAACAGGGTAGCGAGAATGGCCGAGTAGTTACGATTGGAATGTTTACATCAGGTTGTAATAAGAAATACCATATTTAGAAAAGCTCCGCCTTCCGTAGTGTCCGGTTATGGAAAACGATCGATAAATTTGAACAAGGTTGTTGCTAACTTTGAAAAGCATATATTTCTCAGCCAAACCGATTTAACAAGGACTGGGATCATCAGTAATTGTTATAATGAAATGTTTGAAGCGTAAATAGTGAGTTTTTATGTTTCAACTGCAACTTTTTTTTTGCTCCATTGTGACGAATGGGACCGCGTTGTAGCTCTGCCGAGACACAATTTTGTCACAGGAGCTACATTATTGCAGCTACACAAGCCCGGAGACGAGGGCCTGTACTAAAGTGGTTCCGGGTCCGTTCGCCCTATTACCTGTTTGCCCTAATACTCGTTCGCCCTGATAATTATATGTAGGATATTAAAAATAAATGAAATATTAATGATATTTGATGGTTTATAGATAATCAATTGAGAAATTTTAAATATGGTGTTGACATGCTAAAAAGTGTATATTTCCATTATGAGTAGTTTGTCAAAACACACACGAGATCAAAGAACACAAGCTCTAAAGTAAATAATTATTTTATGTTTGCAATTTATGTTTTACTCAAACCAAGCTTACATTAATTAATTGTAATGATGAAATCAACAATTATTCATTTCAAACAATATACCTTGACAATATAGTTATTGAAAAGAACTTAATTTCCAAAAGCTCATATTGTTTTTAATTAAAACTTTTCTATATTGTTACTTCTTTAATTTCAATGGGCGAACTGACCCAGGTCGAATGTGTAGTTAGGGCGAACGGACCTGATACCTACTAAAGTTTGTTTTTATGATCAAATTCAAAAACCAATATCAAGAGTAATTCACTATAGGAATAGTCGACCCCAGCACTTTCTTTTGTTTTAGGCATTTGATCTTGCCAAACCTTGAAATAATCCAGTGACAGAGCTCATCGAAAACCGTCTGACCTGACCGACAGAATCCATGAAGGGTTCAACGTGTTGCGTTCAGTCCAGTTAAGTGTACTTATTTCCCTTACCAAATGTCCAGTCAATAGATACAAAGTGACAAAACTCTGATAAAAATACAATCAATATTTCTAGAAATATTTGTGCAGAATCACTATGGTGTACTTTACACATACAGTACAGTCAGAGACATGCTGTGATAAATCACTGATAGACGTATCACTCATCTTAGTGATACTGATACAGTAGTAAGAGACATGCTGTGATAAATCACTGATAGACGTATCACTCATCTTAGTGATACTGATTTATCTTTTATTCTGTTTAATATTTCTTCAAAATTTCTTTTGTATTTAGAGTGTTACTTGCTATCACCCAAAAGGCATATCAAAATAAGTAAATAGATTAAATAGAACAAAAGATATATCAGTATCACTAAGATGAGTGATACATCTATCACAGTGATTTATCAGCTATGTCTCTGACTTTACTGTACAATCAAATGGTTGACAAATTTTTTAAATGGGTAATAGTGATATTTTTATTTTCACTTTTTAAAACTTGATATACAATGTACATTTACATATGTAAACAGTATAAAAGAGAACACAATCTCTCATATCCATATTATGAAGTTAATTTTTGTCATGTTAACTTTTTTTAAATGATTATTTTATCTAATAAAAATGATACAAAATATTTTGCAAACCTACAGCTCCTAATTCATGTAATTTTATCTTCTGTGGTTTAACTAAAAGACCTGGTTCCATCACATGCCAGGTCACACTATGTTTTCAAAACCTAATGGTTTCAAAGCAATTTGATGACAATGGTGATAAATACCTACCTCCATTCTCTATATACATTTTTTGTAACTACATGTATCTATGGTCACTGCAAATACTGGTTCTGATCCAAAGTAGGGTCACGCCAAAGACTGTGCAGATATCTATTTAGGATCAAATTGTGATGAGTCCCAACCAAAATGTTATGAATCCAATTAGTGAATTCTTTGTTATTTTTTCTAAAAAAAATGGTGAGTCCCAAACACAAATGATGAGTCCAGGACTCACCTAGACAGGTTTCAAATATCTCTCTGTAAATGATGAATCCAGGACTCGCCTAGACAGGTTTCAAGTATCTCTGTAAATGATGAGTCCAGGACTCACCTAGACGGGTTTCAAGTATCTCTGTAAATGATGAGTCCAGGAATCGCCTAGACAGGTTTCAAGTATCTCTGTAAATGATGAGTCCAGGACTCACATAGACAGGTTTCAAGTATCTCTGTAAATGATGAGTCCAGGACTCGCCTAGACAGGTTTCAAGTATCTCTGTAAATGATGAGTCCAGGACTCGCCTAGACAGGTTTCAAGTATCTCTGTAAATGATGAGTCCAGGACTCGCCTAGACAGGTTTCAAGTATCTCTGTAAATGATGAGTCCAGGACTCACCTAGACAGGTTTCAAGTATCTCTGTAAATGATGAGTCCAGGACTCACCTAGACAGGTTTCAAGTATCTCTGTAAATGATGAGTCCAGAACTCACCTAGACAGGTTTCAAGTATCTCTGTAAATGATGAGTCCAGGACTCACCTAGACAGGTTTCAAGTATCTCTGTAAATGATGAGTCCAGGACTCACCTAGACAGGTTTCAAGTATCTCTGTAAATGATGAGTCCAGGACTCACCTAGACAGGTTTCAAGTATCTCTGTAAATGATGAGTCCAGGACTCACCTAGACAGGTTTCAAGTATCTCTGTAAATGATGAGTCCAGGACTCGCCTAAACGGGTTTCAAGTATCTCTGTAAATGATGAGTCCAGGACTCTCCTAGACAGGTTTCAAGTATCTCTGTAAATGATGAGTCCAGGACTCGCCTAGACAGGTTTCAAGTATCTCTGTAAATGATGAGTCGAGGACTCGCCTAGACAGGTTTCAAGTATCTCTGTAAATGATGAGTACAGGACTCGCCTAGACAGGTTTCAAGTATCTCTGTAAATGATGAGTCCAGGACTCACCTAGACAGGTTTCAAGTATCTCTGTAAATGATGAGTCCAGGACTCGCCTAGACAGGTTTCAAGTATCTCTGTAAATGATGAGTCCAGGACTCACCTAGACAGGTTTCAAGTATCTCTGTAAATGATGAGTCCAGGACTCACCTAGACAGGTTTCAAGTATCTCTGTAAATGATGAGTCCAGGACTCACTTAGACAGGTTTCAAGTATCTCTGTAAATGATGAGTCCAGGACTCACCTAGACAGGTTTCAAGTATCTCTGTAAATGATGAGTCCAGGACTTGCCTAGACAGGTTTCAAGTATCTCTGTAAATGATGAGTCCAGGACTCATCTAGACAGGTTTCAAGTATCTCTGTAAATGATGAGTCCAGGACTCGCCTAGACAGGTTTCAAGTATCTCTGTAAATGATGAGTCCAGGACTCGCCTAGACAGGTTTCAAGTATCTCTGTAAATGATGAGTCCAGGACTTGCCTAGACAGGTTTCAAGTATCTCTGTAAATGATGAGTCCAGGACTCACCTAGACAGGTTTCAAGTATCTCTGTAAATGATGAGTCCAGGACTCACCTAGACAGGTTTCAAGTATCTCTGTAAATGATGAGTCCAGGACTCGTCTAGACAGGTTTCAAGTATCTCTGTAAATGATGAGTCCAGGACTCATCTAGACAGGTTTCAAGTATCTCTGTAAATGATGAGTCCAGGACTCGCCTAGACAGGTTTCAAGTATCTCTGTAAATGATGAGTCCAGGACTCGCTAGACAGGTTTCAAGTATCTCTGTAAATGATGAGTCCAGGACTCACCTAGACAGGTTTCAAGTATCTCTGTAGATGATGAGTCCAGGACTCATCTAGACAGGTTTCAAGTATCTCTGTAAATGATGAGTCCAGGACTCACCTAGACAGGTTTCAAGTATCTCTGTAAATGATGAGTCCAGGACTCATCTAGACAGGTTTCAAATATCTCTGTAAATGATGAGTCCAGGACTCACCTAGACAGGTTTCAAGTATCTCTGTAAATGATGAGTCCAGGACTCACCTAGACAGGTTTCAAGTATCTCTGTAAATGATGAGTCCAGGACTCGCCTAGACAGGTTTCAAGTATCTCTGTAAATGATGAGTCCAGGACTCGTCTAGACAGGTTTCAAGTATCTCTGTAAATGATGAGTCCAGGACTCGTCTAGACAGGTTTCAAGTATCTCTGTAAATGATGAGTCCAGGACTCGTCTAGACAGGTTTCAAGTATCTCTGTAAATGATGAGTCCAGGACTCACCTAGACAGGTTTCAAGTATCTCTGTAAATGATGAGTCCAGGACTCGCCTAGACAGGTTTCAAGTATCTCTGTAAATGATGAGTCCAGGACTCATCTAGACAGGTTTCAAGTATCTCTGTAAATGATGAGTCCAGGACTCACTTAGACAGGTTTCAAGTATCTCTGTAAATGATGAGTCCAGGACTCACCTAGACAGGTTTCAAGTATCTCTGTAAATGATGAGTCCAGGACTTGCCTAGACAGTTTTCAAGTATCTCTGTAAATGATGAGTCCAGGACTCATCTAGACAGGTTTCAAGTATCTCTGTAAATGATGAGTCCAGGACTCGCCTAGACAGGTTTCAAGTATCTCTGTAAATGATGAGTCCAGGACTCGCCTAGACAGGTTTCAAGTATCTCTGTAAATGATGAGTCCAGGACTCGCCTAGACAGGTTTCAAGTATCTCTGTAAATGATGAGTCCAGGACTCACCTAGACAGGTTTCAAGTATCTCTGTAAATGATGAGTCCAGGACTCACCTAGACAGGTTTCAAGTATCTCTGTAAATGATGAGTCCAGGACTCGTCTAGACAGGTTTCAAGTATCTCTGTAAATGATGAGTCCAGGACTCATCTAGACAGGTTTCAAGTATCTCTGTAAATGATGAGTCCAGGACTCGCCTAGACAGGTTTCAAGTATCTCTGTAAATGATGAGTCCAGGACTCGCTAGACAGGTTTCAAGTATCTCTGTAAATGATGAGTCCAGGACTCACCTAGACAGGTTTCAAGTATCTCTGTAGATGATGAGTCCAGGACTCATCTAGACAGGTTTCAAGTATCTCTGTAAATGATGAGTCCAGGACTCACCTAGACAGGTTTCAAGTATCTCTGTAAATGATGAGTCCAGGACTCACCTAGACAGGTTTCAAGTATCTCTGTAAATGATGAGTCCAGGACTCGCCTAGACAGGTTTCAAGTATCTCTGTAAATGATGAGTCCAGGACTCGTCTAGACAGGTTTCAAGTATCTCTGTAAATGATGAGTCCAGGACTCGTCTAGACAGGTTTCAAGTATCTCTGTAAATGATGAGTCCAGGACTCGTCTAGACAGGTTTCAAGTATCTCTGTAAATGATGAGTCCAGGACTCACCTAGACAGGTTTCAAGTATCTCTGTAAATGATGAGTCCAGGACTCGCCTAGACAGGTTTCAAGTATCTCTGTAAATGATGAGTCCAGGACTCATCTAGACAGGTTTCAAGTATCTCTGTAAATGATGAGTCCAGGACTCACCTAGACAGGTTTCAAGTATCTCTGTAAATGATGAGTCCAGGACTCACTTAGACAGGTTTCAAGTATCTCTGTAAATGATGAGTCTAGGACTCACCTAGACAGGTTTCAAGTATCTCTGTAAATGATGAGTCCAGGACTTGCCTAGACAGGTTTCAAGTATCTCTGTAAATGATGAGTCCAGGACTCATCTAGACAGGTTTCAAGTATCTCTGTAAATGATGAGTCCAGGACTCGCCTAGACAGGTTTCAAGTATCTCTGTAAATGATGAGTCCAGGACTCGCCTAGACAGGTTTCAAGTATCTCTGTAAATGATGAGTCGAGGACTCGCCTAGACAGGTTTCAAGTATCTCTGTAAATGATGAGTCCAGGACTCACCTAGACAGGTTTCAAGTATCTCTGTAAATGATGAGTCCAGGACTCACCTAAACAGGTTTCAAGTATCTCTGTAAATGATGAGTCCAGGACTCTCCTAGACAGGTTTCAAGTATCTCTGTAAATGATGAGTCCAGGACTCACCTAGACAGGTTTCAATTATCTCTGTAAATGATGAGTCCAGGACTCATCTAGACAGGTTTCAAGTATCTCTGTAAATGATGAGTCGAGGACTCGCCTAGACAGGTTTCAAGTATCTCTGTAAATGATGAGTCCAGGACTTGCCTAGACAGGTTTCACGTATCTCTGTAAATGATGAGTCCAGGACTCACCTAGACAGGTTTCAAGTATCTCTGTAGATGATGAGTCCAGGACTCACCTAGACAGGTTTCAATTATCTCTGTAAATGATGAGTCCAGGACTCACCTAGACAGGTTTCAAGTATCTCTGTAAATGATATGAGTCCAGGACTCACCTAGACAGGTTTCAAGTATCTCTGTAGATGATGAGTCCAGGACTCACCTAGACAGGTTTCAAGTATCTCTGTAAATGATGAGTCCAGGACTCACCTAGACAGGTTTCAAGTATCTCTGTAAATGATGAGTCCAGGACTCACCTAGACAGGTTTCAAGTATCTCTGTAAATGATGAGTCCAGGACTCACCTAGACAGGTTTCAAGTATCTCTGTAAATGATGAGTCCAGGACTCACCTAGACAGGTTTCAAGTATCTCTGTAAATGATGAGTCCAGGACTCACCTAGACAGGTTTCAAGTATCTCTGTAAATGATGAGTCCAGGACTCACCTAGACAAGTTTCAAGTATCTCTGTAAATGATGAGTCCAGGACTCACCTAAACAGGTTTCAAGTATCTCTGTAAATGATGAGTCCAGGACTCTCCTAGACAGGTTTCAAGTATCTCTGTAAATGATGAGTCCAGGACTCACCTAGACAGGTTTCAATTATCTCTGTAAATGATGAGTCCAGGACTCATCTAGACAGGTTTCAAGTATCTCTGTAAATGATGAGTCGAGGACTCGCCTAGACAGGTTTCAAGTATCTCTGTAAATGATGAGTCCAGGACTTGCCTAGACAGGTTTCACGTATCTCTGTAAATGATGAGTCCAGGACTCACCTAGACAGGTTTCAAGTATCTCTGTAGATGATGAGTCCAGGACTCACCTAGACAGGTTTCAATTATCTCTGTAAATGATGAGTCCAGGACTCACCTAGACAAGTTTCAAGTATCTCTGTAAATGATATGAGTCCAGGACTCACCTAGACAGGTTTCAAGTATCTCTGTAGATGATGAGTCCAGGACTCACCTAGACAGGTTTCAAGTATCTCTGTAAATGATGAGTCCAGGACTCACCTAGACAGGTTTCAAGTATCTCTGTAAATGATGAGTCCAGGACTCACCTAGACAGGTTTCAAGTATCTCTGTAAATGATGAGTCCAGGACTCGCCTAGACAGGTTTCAAGTATCTCTGTAAATGATGAGTCCAGGACTCACCTAGACAGGTTTCAAGTATCTCTGTAAATGATGAGTCCAGGACTCACCTAGACAGGTTTCAAGTATCTCTGTAAATGATGAGTCCAGGACTCACCTAGACAAGTTTCAAGTATCTCTGTAAATGATGAGTGCAGGACTCACCTAGACAGGTTTCAAGTATCTCTGCTAATGCTATGGATTGAAATTAGTATTTGATGCTTCTAAGCTAACTGCACTATGAACACTGGATTAGAGGCAAGAATAATGGTAAACACTGGTAGACTTCGAGTCAGAATAAGTTGTCAGAGTAGAGGAATACATCTACAGATGGACCTCTTATATTGTAGTGACCTAGTACAATAAAGAAGTCCTCAACATCATCTCGTCAAAAATTTGTTCTTGTCATGTGTTAGCTTAGGAAATGCTCTCTTGTCGTAATAACTATCACTTGTTCACTCATCCATTCTTTAACATGCATGTACATATACAAATAAACAATGGGGTTTGACAAAGGCCTATACAGACTCAGTACAGTCAGTATTTACCTTTAATTTTCTATTTCGTAGAAAAACAATTTGACTTGAGACAATGTCAATAATTTCTACCAATGATCACAACTGTGCAGGATAATAAATGTTTACATATTATTATTTTTTGTTTGTTATAAAGGCTGTCCAGATGAGGTACCATATTAGGAAGAAGGCTGCTATAAAAATTGGACTGGTGGTCGTTGCCATGATATTTATCTTGCCATTCTTAATCAGTAAATTAGAAAACAGTAGCAGTGAAAGTGAGGCTCTTCTAAGACGTAGGAAAAAGGTAAGTACATGTAGTGTGAAAAAACATAGATTAGGCAAACAAAAATAATATGTGTATTTTATGTTTAAGGTAAATAAGATATGGTAGGTACATTTGTACTCTACATCAGGGCTTTTTCAAACTCATATTTTTCTTTTTGGCCTAATACATATAAAGAATACAATGCAGAACAATGTATACCATATACAGGTATATAATGTAAACAGTTTAAGATATTTGTTTACCTGCTTATCTTCTGGATTGAAAGAAGAACTGTATTAAAGCAGATGATTTACAACTACCTTTGCAACCGTGCCTGTCACCACTAACGTTGTGAGTTCGAACCCTGCTCAGGCGAGGTGTGCTCGATGCAACATTATGTGATAAAGTTTGTCAGTGACTTGCGACAGGTGGATGATTTTCTTCTGGTATTCCGGTTTCCTCCACCAATAAAACTGACCACCAAAGATATATAACTGAAATATTGTTGAAAGTGTCATTGAACACTATAAACCTAACCCTATAAACGTCGTATGATTTACATATTTGCCCCTTCCATGTGTGATGCATAAATATTTAGTTTTTCCTTGTTAAAAATATTTGACACAAGACTTGAAATATTGTAATCTATATAGACTCTATATTTTTTTCAGATACTCCATGATACAAAAAATTCAGTTAAAGAAGATATAGTTCGGAATGTTGTAGAAAATCCTATGGTGGTTAAAGACCAAAAGCCACCTGAACCACAACATAAATTTGGTCCAACAGCAGTCCTAAAGAATGGAGTTCTGGGTAACTTTGAACCAAAAGATCAACCCCCAAAGAACAGGCCAGGTATTGATTAGAGGTTTATGTTTTAGAGTTGGGGAAAACAATATCTTTTATAATACACTAACATCTACAGTACACTCAAGGACATATTGTGGTGGATCACCTTCAGAGACGGACTGCCTGTCATGTCTGACTTGGAGTCTACATTTGTTTATTGATTGCACACCTGTTGTGTGAATATCTGATAGTGGCTAAATTGGGGGTCGTAAATTTGTACCTGAAGGTGATAAAGCTATGACTTAATGTACCTGTTCTTGTATTTATTTAATCACACATTACAATTTTAATTCAATAATTTTAGACAAATAAAAAAATAATGATGTTTCAAATTAATCAAGCTGTCTTAAAACAAGTTACAGATGTCAGATGTTTTTTTACAAGTAAAGCTACTAAATGTGTAAAATAATTTGTATTTTTTCTAGTAATGAAGAATGAATGAATAAAGATGATTATTAAAAATTAAAGCAAAGTATTTGCTTTAAATAGTAAAGAATGATTTATCAAAATTGATTTCAAAGAAAAACTAATATGGTTAAAAATCATATAATCCACTTAATTTATCACTTCAAAACTAGTCCTATAGAAGTTTAATAAATATGTTTGGTTTTTTTACACATATAATTGCAAAATAAAAGACCATAGTCAGACAAAATGATTTATTCAAACAAATTTTTTTTTGGTATGTCAAATAGTATTTCAAATTTAATAGAGAAAGAGACAGTCAGATGGGGGCTGGGGAAAAGCTAACATTAATTTGAGAATTGACAACAACTTTTGTTACTTTTTGAAATATTTGTGTAGCCCTGAAAAGGGCTGTTTTCTGTAAACGTTGTTACTGCTGTTTGATGCCAGTGATCTTTTCCTGGAATTCTGGTTGCTGAAGCTTTTCTGGAAAGTACTTGAGCGATCTGTGTCTGGATCTTTCAGGGAAAACTTGTTTCAATTTTGGTTGTTGATTACCGGATTTGTCTGTTTCACAGACTTCGATTTTTTTCCGTATTCAATATTATTTTTGTCACTCTATACAGCTTCCTTGGTGATCGGTATTTTGTTGTTACTTGTTATTATTTCGGTTGGGTAAATCAATAAGTTTCAGCCGATTTAAGTTTAAAAATTGCAAATTTTTACATCAAACAACATTGAAGTTTTGTATTTTTAAGATAAAATCTGTTGAAATTTAGTTGCGAACGGAACAAATGTACATATAAATTTAGGTCACATTTAACACTCTTGTAAAATTATGTGAACGAAAATACACGATTCAGCTGTAGGTTTAAATGTTTGACGCAAATGACACACCTATAAAACTAAAAAACGATCATATTTCTGAAAGTCAGCAAATTTTGCCACAATGGAAGTAACACCGCAAGATTAAATCTAAAAATAGATAGATTCCAGGTAAATAATGAATATTCAAGAGATGAGCTTAGAGTTGGAAAAAATTATGAAAATAGAATAAATTGTAAAATATATTTAGTGAAGGACTACTGATTTTCATAAAATTCGACAGAAATAAATTATTTTCCACATGCTTCCACAAACAAGAATAGTTTGATTCTAATAAATATTGATGACCCATGACTCATTTTATCCAAACCACGTTACATGAAAAAGAAATTTTATTCAAAATTAACCTAATCAGGTAAATGTCAACAATCAAGTCATATCCTGTCACAGGTAGCAATTAAAGGCAATTAAACATTTAATCTTGTTAACTACACCTGTTGGCTCAACTCTCTAGTTTTATGACCCTTTTTATTGCACCTGTCTCCATCAAACCTGTTGTCTGACATGTCAAATACGACATGTCGGACATCGGACATCTATCACAATATGTCCTTGAGTGTACTGTAACAACGTCCATTCTGTGTTATGTCACATGACCTATCATTTATCTTTGCAAGATATTTTATTGACCAATCAGACAACAGCCCTTGGCATGTACTTAGTTTTGATATCTAAAGATTTAGTGGACTCATCGCCAATTGGTTTGTTGAAAATATGAACCCTGATGTGACCCCATATGGGATGTTAGTGTACCACCAAAGAAAAATTTTAAAAGAAGATACTATTAACAACATTTAATTTTAATTTAATTGTTGAAATGATCGATAAAATAAATGACGTATGTTATTTAATTTTATAATGTCAAGTTTTTTGTTGTACAGGAGAAGGTGGACAAGCTATATATACCAGTATGGAAGAGAAAATCAGAGCTGACCAATCAGTGAGGGAGTACGGCTTTAACATGATTAACAGTGATAAGATTGCTATGGATAGAACTATACCTGATACCAGATTAGATGAGTAGGTCAAAGGTTAAACAGAAAAAAGAACAAAACAATTCTTCATTCATTCTGTTATTAAATTTTACACATTATTTTGTACATTAATATTCATCAAACAATTTTTTTCTGATAATGATCTTTGTTTCCCCTATAATGACATTTGTTGAAGATGAAATGTGTAAATTTATATAACATGCTTCCTAAACAAAATGTAAGCTGTCATAATCTTAGGCAAAAATATCCAATTAACGGCATTGTCTAACATTATGTACATTTTCCTTTGAAATTAAAGAAATTAGCAAGGCTGATACAAGATGTTGTATCACCACACTGTTGTGATAAAAGAATGGTGTGGTGTTACACAAGTTATTATGTGCAGAAATGGGAGATGGGGAGCAGGACAATAGCCCCCCGGACAATTGCCCCCCAGACAATTGCCCCCCGGACAATAGCCCCCCAGACAATTGCCCCCTAGGACAATAGCCCCCTAGGATAATTGCCCCCCACAATTTTTTTTTAGTTTTATATTTAGTTTCTGATTACCCCTTTCTGACTCTATGAACTCCATTGCACTGCTATACTTTCACTTCAAAATACACTCCTATTTAAGCCAGTTCTAAGCTTGTACTTAGCTTGCAATCATTTTTTCTCAAAATTCTTTTTAATTATTAACCTTTGTACTTAGCTTTGATCATTGTTTAATCAAATTCCTTTTTATAATTTTTCTTTGAAGACCAATTTTGTAAGGTAATTAAACTTAATTGGGAAATCATTAAACTCTATCTAAAAATAAAATATCTATAAATAATAAGAGAAAGTTATTTTTATCATAGCTTGTCCAAGCTGTATAATCCTTTTGATGATTAATATCACAGGGGCTTGAATCGCTTTCATAAAGGTCACACAGCCTATATACCATATATAGCTTGAATCGCTTTCATAGAGGTCACACGGCCTATATACCATATATATATTACTAACGTTAGTATATATATATGGTATATAGGCCGCCTGACCTCTATGAAAGCGATTCAAACCCCTGTGATTAATATACAAAGAAGAAAATCCAACTTAAAAGTAATTTGAATAATTTAATCTGAGCTTATGCATATTTATTTCTCATTTAAAAAATAACTGAAAATGAAATAAAAAAATTGGGAGATGGGGGGCAATTGACCGGGGGGCTATTGTCCTAGGGGGGCAATTGTCTGGGGGGCTATTGTCCGGGGGGCTATTGTCCTAGACCCTTTCTCAGGATATCAAAGTATTGGAATGCAGGAAAATGCATCAATTTAAGCAACGAGATCAGAGAGACTGTTTAATGTTTAATCACTCATATTATGTATCACAAATTCATGGTCATATTATCGTTTTACACTGAAAGACCCAACTAATGTCTATGAAAAATAACATGAGTTTTTGCAAAAATACAATCTTATAAATGTTGAATTTATTGTTGTAGATATATTATTACAATGTAGAGATCCTTGTAGGATAAAACTTTGATGAGTCTAAACTAAAAACTAATGAGTCACACTAGTCCATTCTTTATAAATTTGTGTAAAAAATGTTTAGTCCCAAACAAAAATGATAAGTCCAAGATTCACCTAGACAAGTTACAGGTATTTCTGAATTTTGTCAATGGCTGTTTGATAAAGAACAACAATAAAAATCACTTCTTTTAACTTTTGTTTTTTCAAACCAAAATGTTCACATCACTGATAAGATGTTAATGTAATTATTTCTAGATTACAATAATACAAATGTAGTAGCGTAACTTTGATTTGATTTAATCCAGTGAGTTCAGTATTTGTAAAAATGTTGATGACAATTATTATTTTACTTTCAGGTGTAAGTATTGGCACTACCCAGAAGATCTACCCACAGCCAGTGTTATTCTGGTATTTCATAATGAAGGATGGTCAACATTGGTACGAACTGTACACAGTATAATTAATACCTCACCACCACATTTACTGCATGAGGTTGTTATGGTGGATGACTTTAGTACCAAAGGTTTGTAATCTGTTTTGCCATTGCACAAATGGGAAGTCTATAATGAGAAAAATATAGAGCTATTACATTTGTCGCCAATTTTAAATATCAGTTGCTCAAATTGTAAGTCTACATTTGAAAAAACTGATATAACCCCTTTTGTTGTATATTTTAAATCTCAGTTGTCTGTTTCTGTAACATTCAAGTATAAAGCAGTCCTACTTGTATCTATCATGGTTTTAATTTCATGTTCAGTTGTATACATAAGATGTAAATTTATACAAAACTATTGGTTTGTGTTTACAACTAAGATTTTCTAAAAACTATAATTCTGATGTAACACAAAAGTAAATAAAACAAAAGTGCAATCACAAATATGAACATGTTTCTATTCTTCCAAGTTTTATATCAATTGTTAATTTTTGCATTACAGAAAAAAAATTACATTAGGTAATATAGCATTTTCAAAACAATATTGAGCCAAATTTACAGAATTCTAATCTATAACAATGAAGGAGGAGTTTCACACAGATAATCATTTATTTGAACAATAGCTTCCTTTGATGCCCGTCCTCAGTGTGCAATATAAAATCAATAAATACAGTCTACTGTTATAATTAGTAAACCAAGTTCAAGATTAAAGTAAGGCCTTTCCATTATTCTAAATTATTAGCTCCCTACTTTTTTAGGGGAAATAATAGGTTAAATGTCTTGTTATCATCTAGAGCAATGCAAGACTAGTTGGAGGACAAATGTTTATTTTCATTGAGATCTCCCATGTACCACATCTCAGACGAGGGTCAATATAGAATTCTACTTGTTCAAACAAATACTGAATACCTTCAGCAAGTTGAAGATTATCTCATTAAAACCACAACCACAGCATATTCAGATAAGATTAGATTTATGATTTGTTTTAGGGGAAAAGATGCAACCAAGCATATTTATTTATAGAATTTTCAGTTTGAATCTGTCTTTAAAATGTTTATAGAGTAATACTAAATGTAATATAATTCAGTGGTAAGTATATATACATATGTTTATTCCAGAACATCTTAAAGGCAAGTTAGAAGACTACATAAAACAATTTAATGGTAAAGTCAAGTTGTACAGGAATGCAGAGAGATTAGGTTTAATAGGTACCAGGACAAGAGGAGCTAAATTATCAACAGGAGATGTTATTGTGTTTCTAGACGCTCATTGTGAATGTAATAAGAATTGGCTGGTGCCTTTACTAGCTAGGATACGATATGATAGGTATGACAAATTAACTTCTATTGTCAATAATAATAATGATTTTGGGTTTAATCATGGCAATATGCTATTCAGTTTTATCCTGCACTTGTTGTATTTGAGCAGTCAAATTTTTGTTATATGCTGTTATATACTGTCACTGACAGAAATATAGCTTTTCTTATAACCCTGTCACATTTTACCTGTTGAGATTTAGGAAACTAGTTGTAAATCCAGTACACTACCTGTTGAGATTTAGGAAACTAGTTGTAAATCCAGTACACTACCTGTTGAGATTTAGGAAACTAGTTGTAAATCCAGTACACTACCTGTTGAGATTTAGGAAACTAGTTGTAAATCCAGTACACTACCTGTTGAGATTTAGGAAACTAGTTGTAAATCCAGTACACTACCTGTTGAGATTTAGGAAACTAGTTGTAAATCCAGTACACTACCTGTTGAGATTTAGGAAACTAGTTGTAAATCCAATACACTACCTGTTGAGATTTAGGAAACTAGTTGTAAATCCAGTACACTACCTGTTGAGATTTAGGAAACTAGTTGTAAATCCAGTACACTACCTGTTGAGATTTAGGAAACTAGTTGTAAATCCAGTACACTACCTGTTGAGATTTAGGAAACTAGTTGTAAATCCAGTACACTACCCGTTGAGATTTAGGAAACTAGTTGTAAATCCAGTACACTACCCGTTGAGATTTAGGAAACTAGTTGTAAATCCAGTACACTACCCGTTGAGATTTAGGAAACTAGTTGTAAATCCAGTACACTACCTATTGAGATTTAGGAAACTAGTTGTAAATCCAGTACACTACCTGTTGAGATTTAGGAAACTAGTTGTAAATCCAGTACACTACCTGTTGAGATTTAGGAAACTAGTTGTAAATCCAGTACACTACCTGTTGAGATTTAGGAAACTAGTTGTAAATCCAGTACACTACCCGTTGAGATTTAGGAAACTAGTTGTAAATCCAGTACACTACCCGTTGAGATTTAGGAAACTAGTTGTAAATCCAGTACACTACCCGTTGAGATTTAGGAAACTAGTTGTAAATCCAGTACACTACCTATTGAGATTTAGGAAACTAGTTGTAAATCCAGTACACTACCTGTTGAGATTTAGGAAACTAGTTGTAAATCCAGTACACTACCTGTTGAGATTTAGGAAACTAGTTGTAAATCCAGTACACTACCCGTTGAGATTTAGGAAACTAGTTGTAAATCCAGTACACTACCCGTTGAGATTTAGGAAACTAGTTGTAAATCCAGTACACTACCCGTTGAGATTTAGGAAACTAGTTGTAAATCCAGTACACTACCTATTGAGATTTAGGAAACTAGTTGTAAATCCAGTACACTACCTGTTGAGATTTAGGAAACTAGTTGTAAATCCAGTACACTACCTGTTGAGATTTAGGAAACTAGTTGTAAATCCAGTACACTACCTGTTGAGATTTAGGAAACTAGTTGTAAATCCAGTACACTACCTGTTGACAGTACACTACCTGTTGACAGTACACTACCTGTTGACAGTACACTTCCTGTTGACAGAAAATATCAAAAGTGGTAATCAAGAGATAATTGTAGGATTTTATTATTTACAATGTAATTCAAAATATAAACGTCTGGATTAATCTGATTTTTCTGCAGGATAAACACAATATTAAAGCAGTGTTTTAAAATATAAAGTTTATGTGTATTCGGTGCAAAACTGGGGAAAGGCTCGGGAACTTTACCTTTATCCCAATTGTTAAGCCTCATATACATCAACTTTATATTTTAAAACACTGCACTAATATTGTCTATTTATTTTCATTAAGGTTTATACTTATAAAAAAAAACCGATATCATCTTTCCTTTGCCTAAAATTATTTTTTTGACATTTGATCTAGAGTATTTGAATATATCACACATTTTTCGTTTGGCAGGCTGACTAAGAATTAATGTGTCCATTATAAGAACTGGATTATTGTAGTTGGTTGCTAGTCAACATAGTATAATAAGTGTGGATCATGCTGTAATTGTTCAAATACAAAAATGTACCTGTACTAGTATATATGTTATACTTGTCCGTCTCTTAAACTGCTGGCAAAACAATTTGAATATGGTCACTAACCTGATACCTAATCTTCCCCCTTAATCCAGTCTTTCCCTTAATTTTTTCCACCTCCTTTCCCGAAAAGCAAATTTAGAAAAAAATTCTATTAATTCAAAGAAATTCTTTCATAAGTTTCATTTGTCCGAATCCAGTTTTACTTGTCCCTGGCTTAGGGCAAGTGAGTTAGTGCGAAGACTGTTAATCGTGGTTTAAAACCAGCAGATTATTCCCCTTTGTTTATTTTCCAGAACTATAAGGGCTGTTTCCTAAAAAATGGCTCCAACATATGAAAAAAATGTCCAAATTAAACTCACTCCTAAAAACTTTCTGCTGATAATTTTCAATGTTGTATACATTGAAGTAAATGAAACAAGAAAGAAACTATGAACAGATAAGCAATAAATATTTTTAAGAACCTTTTATTGAACACAAATTGGCATAAAAACCATGTAAAACACATACTTATTCTATATCAGTTAAACAATCTTTAGTCTCAATTATTTTGTATAATGGTTTCTCAAACAATGCAACTGATATAAATGACTTTTTGTGCAAAATATTGGGTTATTGGTAGGTGTAGTTTTTCTTAAAAGCTATTTTATATGAAAAATTATAAATATTTTTGTCCAATCTACCTGATAAAGTTTTTATTATCAAAATAATAATGAAAATTTTTACTTAAGACAGCAAAATTTTCAAACTTTAAAGATAAGTAGCCATTTGTAAAAAATAATAACATTGATTCTTTGAACGATCGCAAAATAATTGGTTGTAGAAAAAATATTTTGTCTATTTTTGTTGCACTCCTGACATTTTATAAATTTATAATAAAGAAAAAAAAGAAGAAAATATCACATTTTAAAATGCCAACATTGAACAGTGATGTTACTGTTAACTCATACAATAATTTGTATCTGTTTTCAATGAAATATTTGTACAGAAATGACAGTATTTGGAAATTTGTAACAATTTTTTGCCTTACCACTTCTTTAATACCCAGTTTTAGCAGAAATATTTTTAATTATGTACATTTGAAAATTTTATTATACCACTCTAATATATTAGATAAATCATAAATAAATAATTAGAATATTTTTATAGGCTAGAAAAGGCAATTTATTATAAATTATCATTATTTTATCAATGGTACTATTTTATCAGGATATGTTGCACTCCTGACATTATATTGCCATCAAGAAAAAGAAGAGTTATTAACTTAAAAACAATTCAGAGGGGAAAAAATCAGTTGGTATTCTTTCAAGCATTAGTTTTACCAAGTTTTAATGATAATTGTTTCTTAAGGTAATATTTTTCTAGTTATTTGTAACTTGTTTACAGCCATACTTCTCGAAAATTCCAACTTATTTTTGAAATATACTATGCAAAAACATTTAAAACATGTATTAATCTAAATTAATATTGAAAATAGATGTTTAATGTACAATTTTTTTTGGATACTTAGAAAATTAATTATATCAAATTTCAATGATTTTTAAATATTTATGTCAGGAGTGCAACATTTACATGGTTAACCATAAATTATCTACAAGAAAATAGATAAATGCATTTATCATAAACTTTATCAAGTCAATTAATCTCCATTAGCTAATGAACCTAGAAAACATATTCCCTTGTCAGAGAATGTCTCTAGTATTAATACCTAATAGATATTAAAGCATGAGACCATTTAAAATGAACAAAAATGCTTTATTACATAAAATTAAAAGCACATAAAATGCTATTGGCACTTTTAATTTTTTCAAACATTATTCTAAGCTTGACAGAATCTCATTTTATTTAAATCATCCATATAAAAAGCTATAATTTAGACTGTGTAGAAGATCACTTAAAACTAGTTGCACTCCTGACATGAATCAAATGCTTCTGTGAGAGATATTTTATGTATCTCAAACAGGTAAATGGGTTTTATCTGTTCTCTTGGTCAGTCTCTGTTGAAATAGATAGACAAATGTGATTTTAGTTACTTTTAAAAGAAAATATGTCTATGAAAATATCAAATGTTGCACTCCTGACATTTGAGGGTGCTGCCTTTAATGTGACATTTTTGGCCTTACTACTGATTTTAGTGTATCCTTTAACTACGGTTTTGAAGCAGCAATGATGTATTAAGATTTATTTATACTCCATATCTTTGAAAACTAAAAGACAACATTTCTACAATGTAATTTAGGAAAACTTGCATAAATGTGTGTTGCACTCCTGACTAGGTACATCTTTTTTTACAAAGCCATATTTTTATGCAATAATAAATGTGAAGCATGATCTATTGCTATCTTAAAGTATGTCAACATATCAAAGTTTGTGATGAAATAGATTTTGATAACATATTGTTTGATTTAGCACTGTGGTTGTTGAAAATAAAGGATTTTTTAAAGTGTCACAAAAAAGGGTTGCACTCCTGACAATTTTGACATGTTTTTTGGACATATTTTTTTTGTTATTCTAGATATCATAAAGATTTTTTGCAGTAACAAACATCAAATCATTACAGATCTTTTGAACTATTTAGATCCAATAAAATCATAAAGATTAGTAAATTAGACAGCTATAGCAGTAGGAGCCATTTTTTTTTAAAACTGCCCATAATGGTGGTACCAACTATTGACAGGATAGATTGGGATAACTTTAGTGATTGCCCAGCTTTATATATTTCTACTTAAAAACAGTTTGTTTATGTTCACTAACCTGGTACCTAGTCTTCCCCCTCCTTTTTCATAGATTAGAATGAGTAGATTATTCCCCTTTGCTTATTTTCCAGAACTATCATGGCTGTACCGACTATTGATGGGATAGACTGGGATAATTTTGGTTATCACCCTGTATACAGTACCGTTCATCATAGAGGTATATTTGAATGGGGATTTCTGTACAAAGAAAGTCAGGTTCCACAACAAGAACTTGATAGACGTCAGCACAACAGTGAACCTTATAGGTGAGTATTAATTAATATCAGGTGTCAAAATACAAGGAAATTGTTATTAGATGTTAGTGATAAAATGAAAACAAAAAATACCACTCTGTCAGAACAATTCTAAAATCAAATATCAAAATCTCTAATTATATTTGGTTTAGTAGTATATTATATTAATAGATACAGTAAAACATGTCTAAACCAAACACTGAATGAACCAGAATCCTGTTTAAACCTGTCTAAACCAAACACTGAATGAACCAGAATCCTGTATAAACCTGTCTAAACCAAACACTGAATGAACCAGAATCCTGTTTAAACCTGTCTAAACCAAACACTGAATGAACCAGAATCCTGTATAAACCTGTCTAAACCAAACACTGAATGAACCAGAATCCTGTTTAAACCTGTCTAAACCAAACACTGAATGAACCAGAATCCTGTTTAGATAAAGTCCAAATGTTGAAATATATGGCATTGTGTTAATTTATCCTGTATAAACCAAACACTTGTCTATTCTTAACACAAAAGTTGGTCCCATGTTTCACTGTACAGTTGTATATGTAAAAGAAGGTGACAGGCAGGCAAATAACATTATGATATTTAGGAAACAGCCTTGGGGCATGTTATGATTTATTACCAACAGTTATGGAGTATAGGTGTTTAATGCTATTTTCAAAAATATTGTGGAATTAATACAGTTAGCATAAAACAGAGGTAATTACCAATATATAGGATAAACATAAGTTTTCCATGATCATTAAAACATTTATGTAAATAATTATTTGACAACTAGTGACTGATTTTCTGCTGTAATTGTTTTAGAGCACCAACACATGCAGGAGGTTTATTTGCTATGGACAGGAAGTATTTCTTTGAGATGGGGGCCTATGACCCTGGACTGAAGATCTGGGGAGGAGAAAACTTTGAATTGTCTTTTAAGGTATTATTATATATAAAACAGATATAGAGGTAATATTAGGTCAATTTGATGATTGTTATGTAATATAAACTTTTTTTTCACCTAGACTGGAGAGACATGATTCTCAAATACAGTTAAACCTGCTTTAATGACCACCTCTATTAAGCCATTACTAGTATTATGTGACCTTAATGTTAATTTCTGTTCACAGTTCATTTCACATTAATTAAACCTGTATTTAGTGACCACCTGTTTTATGTGACCTGGTTTCAATGTTCCATTGGATTATCACATAAGATAGGTTTGACCGCAATTTTATGAAAAAATTTAATGCATTATATAGAACTCTTTTTGATTTAACAGAGTGGTCACCTGGTGTGTGAGAGATTGGAGTTTAATTTCCAGTAATTGTTCAAACAAATAATTTCAAAATAGATAAATTGATTCCCTTACTAAATAGCAACACTTACAAAGACAGCGTAAGGACTGACCAGACTTGGAGTCAGATTTATTAGTCCATGCTTGGAAATATATAATATATGTTGTACAAAAATACCCCCTGTAGAGCTATTGTGAAAGTGGCCTCTACTTTTTATAAGACACTACATTTGTACTTTTTGCACTAGTGATTCTATTCATAATGGTAAGTCATATGGTTTTCTTTTACAATAAAAAGGTGAACAATCAGGCCCTACAATATTACATTAACCTATTTGTTTTGTTTATCTTGCAACAAATTAAAGATTTAAGATAGTTTAATATCAAATAATTATCTTTCAGCTATGGCAGTGTGGTGGCAGTATAGAATGGGTGCCATGTTCCAGAGTCGGCCATGTTTATAGAAATCATATGCCATATGGTTTTGGTAAAGTTGATGTTAAAATTCCACTAATTCAGCTTGTAAGTAAAACTTTTAGATTTTATTAGAGATTGTCATTTTATGTTGACAACAATCTTATTGTAATCACTTGTATAATAAAGGTGTTTTTTTTCTGATTGGCCGAAAATACAGGCAGAAAATGATCTGTTTCACAATACCAATGATGCATTGGAAGTCCTCTACAAATTATCCTCATTTGATCTTGTTTCAGTTAAAAGTAGTTACAATTGGCAATTCCCATTTTGGAGTTAGAAACTTGCTTGAACCCAAACCATTATGAAAAGAAAGTTTAAACAGTGACGGTCAACAATTCTACCAATATCAACAAAACCAGCAATCACCTCTCACCTAAAGAAAGTTTAAACAGTGACGGTCAACAATTCCACCAATATCAACAAAACAAAAGAAAGTTTAAACAGTGACGGTCAACAATTCCACCAATATCAACAAAACAAAAGAAAGTTTAAACAGTGATGGTCAACAATTCCACCAATATCAACAAAACAAAAGAAAGTTTAAACAGTGATGGTCAACAATTCTACCAATATCAACAAAACCAGCAATCACCTCTCACCTAAAGAAAGTTTAAACAGTGACGGTCAACAATTCTACCAATATCAACAAAACAAAAGAAAGTTTAAACAGTGACGGTCAACAATTCTACCAATATCAACAAAACCAACAATCACCTCTCACCTAAAGAAAGTTTAAACAGTGACGGTCAACAATTCTACCAATATCAACAAAACCAACAATCACCTCTCACCTAAAGAAAGTTTAAACAGTGACGGTCAACAATTCTACCAATATCAACAAAACAAAAGAAAGTTTAAACAGTGACGGTCAACAATTCTACCAATATCAACAAAACCAACAATCACCTCTCACCTAAAGAAAGTTTAAACAGTGACGGTCAACAATTCTACCAATATCAACAAAACCAACAATCACCTCTCACCTAAAGAAAGTTTAAACAGTGACGGTCAACAATTCTACCAATATCAACAAAACAAAAGAAAGTTTAAACAGTGACGGTCAACAATTCTACCAATATCAACAAAACAAAAGAAAGTTTAAACAGTGACGGTCAACAATTCTACCAATATCAACAAAACCAACAATCACCTCTCACCTAAAGAAAGTTTAAACAGTGACGGTCAACAATTCTACCAATATCAACAAAACCAACAATCACCTCTCACCTAAAGAAAGTTTAAACAGTGACGGTCAACAATTCTACCAATATCAACAAAACAAAAGAAAGTTTAAACAGTGACGGTCAACAATTCTACCAATATCAACAAAACCAACAATCACCTCTCACCTAAAGAAAGTTTAAACAGTGACGGTCAACAATTCTACCAATATCAACAAAACCAACAATCACCTCTCACCTAAAGAAAGTTTAAACAGTGACGGTCAACAATTCTACCAATATCAACAAAACAAAAGAAAGTTTAAACAGTGACGGTCAACAATTCTACCAATATCAACAAAACAAAAGAAAGTTTAAACAGTGACGGTCAACAATTCTACCAATATCAACAAAACCAACAATCACCTCTCACCTAAAGAAAGTTTAAACAGTGACGGTCAACAATTCTACCAATATCAACAAAACCAACAATCACCTCTCACCTAAAGAAAGTTTAAACAGTGACGGTCAACAATTCTACCAATATCAACAAAACAAACAACTACCTCTCACCTAAAGAAAGTTTAAACAGTGACGGTCAACAATTCTACCAATATCAACAAAACAAACAACTACCTCTCACCTAAAGAAAGTTTAAACAGTGATGGTCAACAATTCTACCAATATCAACAAAACAAACAACTACCTCTCACCTAAAGAAAGTTTAAACAGTGATGGTCAACAATTCTACCAATATCAACAAAACAAACAACTACCTCTCACCTAAAGAAAGTTTAAACAGTGATGGTCAACAATTCTACCAATATCAACAAAACAAACAACTACCTCTCACCTAAAGAAAGTTTAAACAGTGACGGTCAACAATTCTACCAATATCAACAAAACAAACAACTACCTCTCACCTAAAGAAAGTTTAAACAGTGATGGTCAACAATTCTACCAATATCAACAAAACAAACAACTACCTCTCACCTAAAGAAAGTTTAAACAGTGACAGTCAACAATTCTACCAATATCAACAAAACAAACAACTACCTCTCACCTAAAGAAAGTTTAAACAGTGACGGTCAACAATTCTACCAATATCAACAAAACAAACAACTACCTCTCACCTAAAGAAAGTTTAAACAGTGACGGTCAACAATTCTACCAATATCAACAAAACAAACAACTACCTCTCACCTAAAGAAAGTTTAAACAGTGACGGTCAACAATTCTACCAATATCAACAAAACAAACAACTACCTCTCACCTAAAGAAAGTTTAAACAGTGATGGTCAACAATTCTACCAATATCAACAAAACAAACAACTACCTCTCACCTAAAGAAAGTTTAAACAGTGACAGTCAACAATTCTACCAATATCAACAAAACAAACAACTACCTCTCACCTAAAGAAAGTTTAAACAGTGATGGTCAACAATTCTACCAATATCAACAAAACAAACAACTACCTCTCACCTAAAGAAAGTTTAAACAGTGATGGTCAACAATTCTACCAATATCAACAAAACAAACAACTACCTCTCACCTAAAGAAAGTTTAAACAGTGATGGTCAACAATTCTACCAATATCAACAAAACAAACAACTACCTCTCACCTAAAGAAAGTTTAAACAGTGATGGTCAACAATTCTACCAATATCAACAAAACAAACAACTACCTCTCACCTAAAGAAAGTTTAAACAGTGACTGTCAACAATTCTACCAATATCAACAAAACAAACAACTACCTCTCACCTAAAGAAAGTTTAAACAGTGATGGTCAACAATTCTACCAATATCAACAAAACAAACAACTACCTCTCACCTAAAGAAAGTTTAAACAGTGATGGTCAACAATTCTACCAATATCAACAAAACAAACAACTACCTCTCACCTAAAGAAAGTTTAAACAGTGATGGTCAACAATTCTACCAATATCAACAAAACAAACAACTACCTCTCACCTAAAGAAAGTTTAAACAGTGACGGTCAACAATTCTACCAATATCAACAAAACAAACAACTACCTCTCACCTAAAGAAAGTTTAAACAGTGACGGTCAACAATTCTACCAATATCAACAAAACAAACAACTACCTCTCACCTAAAGAAAGTTTAAACAGTGACGGTCAACAATTCTACCAATATCAACAAAACAAACAACTACCTCTCACCTAAAGAAAGTTTAAACAGTGACGGTCAACAATTCTACCAATATCAACAAAACAAACAACTACCTCTCACCTAAAGAAAGTTTAAACAGTGATGGTCAACAATTCTACCAATATCAACAAAACAAACAACTACCTCTCACCTAAAGAAAGTTTAAACAGTGACGGTCAACAATTCTACCAATATCAACAAAACAAACAACTACCTCTCACCTAAAGAAAGTTTAAACAGTGACGGTCAACAATTCTACCAATATCAACAAAACAAACAACTACCTCTCACCTAAAGAAAGTTTAAACAGTGACGGTCAACAATTCTACCAATATCAACAAAACAAACAACTACCTCTCACCTAAAGAAAGTTTAAACAGTGACGGTCAACAATTCTACCAATATCAACAAAACAAACAACTACCTCTCACCTAAAGAAAGTTTAAACAGTGATGGTCAACAATTCTACCAATATCAACAAAACAAACAACTACCTCTCACCTAAAGAAAGTTTAAACAGTGACGGTCAACAATTCTACCAATATCAACAAAACAAACAACTACCTCTCACCTAAAGAAAGTTTAAACAGTGACGGTCAACAATTCTACCAATATCAACAAAACAAACAACTACTTCTCATCTTAAATCATTGAACAACACAAAGACAAAAAAGACTACCACATATCAACATTTATACTGATAGAAATCTTGGTCCTTGCTTGGGACAGGCACAAAAAAATGAGGAAGGGGGATGTAAAGCAGTTAATGGAATCCCAACCCTATCCTCTTGATGGCTGGACCTCAAATGTCATACAAATATCAACAGGGTCAGCGAATGTTTGTAGTTTACTGACTACTAGCCAAGAAAGTAGAATCTGTTTGTTGAATTCCATTACTCTTTGGAAAAAAATTCATAACTGATACATTGTACTTATTTTTTTTATTTTAGCAGATTTAACATCAATTTGTCACAAACATGTAAAATATTAATGGTCTTAATGGGAGACCAGAATAAATAAGTCATCAATTTGTTGAATATGAAATAACATAATATTAAATGAAATATGAATGTACTGATGATTTAATTACTGGTTGGACCTAATAAGTCAATCAGCAGATTGTCTATTTTTTTAGCAAAGTAAACCTGCCTCAAAGAGTCAACTATAGTTGCAAATTAGGGCCTTTACAAATAAGATTTTTTAATAAGTTTATAACTTAGATGTGTCAGATTTGAACTTTTTTAGCTTTGTTAAAAATGTCAGACTATACTAATGGATGGGAAATTCCCTTTTTGATCAGATCTCTGCTTGTATAATTGTATTTACATACAAGATCTTGAAAGTCTTCAATAATCTATGAAAATTGTATCCAGTGCATAAATAACGAGGACAGTGATATGCAGGCTTTTGTCTCTATACTAATTATATAACTTGATAACAGATTGTGAAATATCAAACTTTATCCTGCAATCAGTACATTTGCTGTATAAATATGCTATGCGAATAATTTTTTGCTTTATTCGTACTAGACGAATAAACTTTTCAGCCTACGAATAAACTTTCCTGGTACCCTGTAGCTATGTACAGCAGAGGGCGCAGACAAGTATAGAACTGGTACTAATGTAACGCGGACCACGAAGAAGACACCCTTGACAACATTTATGAAAGGCGAGGAATGACGCTTGTTTCTGTCCTTTTTGTTTAAATCTGACAAGTTTTCCGAATTTTTTGACATTGCAGGATAAACACAATATACGTACATTGTCGTTAAATATAAAATTCATTTGTACTCGCTGCGAAACAGGCCTGAAAAGCTCGCCATAGGCTCGCTATTCTGCCTGTTTCTAAAGCTCGTACAAATAAATTTTATATTTACCGACAATGTACGTATATTGTATATATCATTACATTGAAGTGTTATAACATATGCCAACAATCAAAATTTCACACTTCACTAAGAATCTTTATTCTCAAATAAACCATACATTACAATGGTATAGAGAAGTTACATATAAAAATACAACACAACACATACATGACAAATAAATAACAGATACACAAATACATATACATACAATATTCACATTATAACAGGAGGAGTTAAGTATTAGCCAAGAGAATATCTGATCTGTTGATTTTTCTTATAAATCTACATAACTTTTCTAGTTTTATTTTTTCAAAAGTACACATTATTTGTTTAAATTTTAATATATTTGACCTTTGAGTAAGATATCTACTTATTAGTTGGGTTCGATTTTCAGTAAAAAAAAATGACATTCCATAATATAGTGGAATTCGTCACCAATAGATCTGCTATTACATTTTAAACACTGTCTATTTTCTCTGTCGATACCATTCTACCGTCCAGTTCAATTAGATAGCTTAATGTAACAGAATTAACCCTAATAGTAGTATAAAGCCTTGTGGCTATCTGAAAAGGAAGGTCTCCTAATATTGTTTGTGGTTCATTTTGATAAACTATTTATGTTAAATAATATTGTTATACGTATATAGTCATTATGTTCTGACTTTAACATAGCATTTTTTTTGTATTAATGAATGTTTATTATACAGAATTATATGAGAGTTGTAGAAGTGTGGTTAGATGATGAGTTTAAGGAGTATTTCTATACACGTGAACCAGGAGTTAGAGGATATCCAGTAGGAAACATCACAGAACAATTAAAGTTTAAAAAAGATCACAACTGTAAAAGTTTTAAATGGTTCATGGAGAATGTAGCTTATGAAGTTTATGAAAAGTTCCCTCCTTTACCCCCCAATAAAGCATGGGGAGAGGTTTGTATATACATTTTATTGTTTTTTGGTCACATACTGTATAGCTGGTAAAATTCACTAATATGAAGGTCAAACATATTGACAAGTTTTTAATTTCGCGATTGTGTTTACGTGAAAAAAATCTATTAGTTTTTAATTTATTGAACTCACAGGGATAGCGGAAATAAAAGTTTGTCAGAGATATGCGGCATGTCGGTTTTTTCAGGTACTCCGGTTTCCTTCACCAATAAAAACTTACCTTTAGCCCGAAAATAAAAACCACTTATATAGTGATTTGTTTGGTTTTCTAAGATTTACAGAGAATATACAGTAATTTATTACATCTTTGACTATATATAGTTGTAGGGATTCCCTTCACTTTATATAGTTGTAGATAATCTCTTCATTTTCATGGTTAATAAGATTTAAGCTCTAAAAAATGAGGTAAATGTCTGCTTACATGTATAAGGTATAAATAAAATTATGCAAGGTTCTTATGTTCAATTGTTTTCTTCTTTTTCTCTTTCACATTTGTTTGTAAATATCCATTTAAAGTAATCAATTCTATTATTCCTATATCCTAATTAATATGTAATTATTCTACTTGTTATGGATACCTTGGTTGACATTTGTATTGCTGTATATTTGATTTAAGAATAACTAACAAATGTAAGCAGGGCTGTCGTGGTTATGATCGTATGGTTGTTAGATTTAATAGACAACTACCTGTGCAATCAGTGCTAATCACCACTAAAGTCTTGAGTTCAAAAGCGTGTTCATGGGGAGGTGTACTAGATGCAACCTTATGTGATAAAAGTTGTCCGTGACTTGTGACAGGTTGGTGGTCTTCTCTGGGTACTCCGGTTTCCCCCACCAATAAAACTGACCGCCACGATATAGCTGAAATATTGTTGAAAGTGGTGTTAAACACCATAAACCAAACCACGTCAAACAAATGTAAGCCTTTCAGCAGGTAAGTTTTAAATAGGATATTCCACATAATTTAACAATAGATTTATGTATGTGATATCAGGTGATGAAGTCTTGGTCTTTGAAGTGGAGACTCTTTTCTTTTTCAACAAAAATCTCTTAATTAATCATCAGAAATGTTTGTTATCTAATTTATGAATTTATGTTTTTGCCTTTCAGTTCAAAACAAAGGGAGGTAACAAGTGTTGGGATGGAATGGGACAACAAGTTGGAGGTGGACCTATTGGTCTTAGTTACTGTCATCACTTTGGTGGTAACCAGGTAAAATGGATGAAATCATTAATTAACACTCAGTGATATGGTCCTACTGTGGGGCTTACATTTAGTCAAACAAAGGATGAAATCATTGATTAACACTCAGTGATATGGTCCTACTCTGGGGCTTACATTTTGTCAAACAAAGGATGTACTCAAAAGAATAGTTTGATTTTAAAAGTGAAAGAGAAGATCATATGTTTGCAAAATATATTTCTCTGATACAAAATGAACATAGCTCACAAGTAATAGAGAAGCAAAATAATAGTTGCTCAAACCTATTACGGGTAATAGGTTGTTCTCCATTTTATACTGGGGTTTTTTATACTGTGAAATCACTTTTATTCATGGGGTACCAATTTTTTTGTGGTTTTCGTGGGTAGGGTGATCCATGAAATTAAGAATCCAACAAACAATGAAACTTGGGAAGCAGTTTGACATCTGTCTAATGTATCGATGATTTGCTACCCAATGAAACTTATTATTTTGAAAGTATAAAACCCATGAATTTTATTTTGGGTACAAACACAAAATCCATGAAATTATGAATCCATGAAATTGTAATATTTAACCAAACCATGAAAATTGATACCCCCAAGAAAAGTACTTTTGCAGTAGGTAATATATGTAAGGATGATTGATTTAAGTAAACAATATTATGTAACCATGGTATTGACAAAGTGTAAGATTTACAGTAGGAGAAAACTGGATGGGATGCACATCTTGCAAAATGACTTTAAAACTTTTAAAATATTTTTTTGACATTTCCTGTTGAAATAATTGGATGACCAAATTCCTTCAATAAACTATCTATTTACATGTGTTTACTTCACTTTTTATACAACTCCAAAAATGTTGTGAACATATTACAGTATTTGTGTGTCATTGTTTATATGTTGTTCTCCTTGTTTTATGTCTGTAGATTCAATGTTCTTTTCACTATAGCTTAAGTTCTATTTGTCCAATCTTTCTTAACTTTTGACACAATGATTCTTGGTACGTAAGAAATGTTTGGGGGAATTTGATGATTTTAGCCCCACCTGTTTCCAAAAGAGATGTCCAAAGTTACAGTACAGTCAGAGAAATACCATGATAAATCACTGTGATAGACATATCACTCATCTTGGTGATTTGGATATATCTTTTGTTCTATTAAATATATTTTCAAAATTTCTTTTACATTTAGAGTGTTACTTACTATCACCCAATAGACATATCAAAATAAGTAAATAGATTAAATAGATCAAAAGATATATCAGTATCACTATGAAGAGTGATACATCTATCATGGTGATTAATCATGCTATGTCTCTGACTATATTGTACCAAAAACTCATTGTTTTTATGTTGAGTGGTTATTTTTTATTCAATTTTTATGATTTTTATGTTCCTTAAAAATCTCATTATGTGGTATGCCAACAGATTTTTTATGATTTCCACCGTTTTCAAAATAGAAGGTGGTTAAAAAGCAGCCAACACTCAAAAGTTTGAATTTTTATCTAAAGTCCAGTTTGGATAGGGTTTTTCTTGAGATAGCTTATGAAATTTCCTGCACACATTTATTAATATTTATACAAAATTGTATCACCCATTCATTTGGACATTTTACTAAGTATTCATAGAGATTATCTATAAAGGAAAGAACACCTAATAGATAGTTTTATTTGAAAAAATACAACCTAATTATTTTCTGATCCTGAATTGAAGTCATTTTGCAGTTTTTGCCCCTGATCTTTAGTTTTCCCACCCATAGTCCCATATCACTGAGTAACATATAACTTGATGTTTCCATCCAGCTTACCATGCTGCCATCTTAGTGGCGACCTTGGTAAGCTGGTGACATTGTATGTAATCTTTATCATTTCAGTGTTTTACACATTATATCTGACTAACATAAATACAAACATTTTCCTGACTATACTAACATTGCGTTCGAAGTTCATATAACACTTTTCTTCTCAGGTAAATATTTGACTTCAGGTGGTGGGTTAGAAAGGTGTTAAATATTTGACTTTAGGTGGTGACTTAGAAAGGTGTTAAATATTTCACTTTAGGTGGTGACTTAGAAAGGTGTTAAATATTTGACTTCAGGTGGTGGGTTAGAAAGGTGTTGTTTATATTTTTATGTTAAGTCTTCAATGAAGGGGGAGATACAGTAGTGTATTTATGTTGCTTTATTTTATAAGGATATTGGAATTACAGCTTTTTCCAAACACCCAGGACTGGGTTGCATAAACCTTAATTATATTTAAGTGTCAATTAAAACTTAATTGATTGGTTTGGTTTATGGTGTTTAACGCCACTTTCAACAATATTTCAGTTATATCGTGGCAGTCAGTTTTATTGGTGGAGGAAACCGGAGGACTCAGAGAAAACCACTGACTTGTCAAACTTAATTGATGTTTAAAATTACTTTAAATGAACATGAAATTAATTAACACTTAAGGTTTAATTGAGACTTAATTTAATTGAGGTTTTGTGCAACCCAGTCCTGGTTATAATTGATACATGGGTATTATTAGCACTAGATATGCTGTGTAGACTTTTTAGATGTTATAATTGATACATAGGTATTATTAGCACTAGATATGCTGTGTAGACTTTTTAGATGTTATAATTGATACATAGGTATTATTAGCACTAGATATGCTGTGTAGACTTTATGTCATGTGTAGCAGTCACAAATTATGTCATGTGTAGCAGCCACAAATTATGTCATGTGTAGCAGCCACAAATTATGTCATGTGTACAGTACGGTCAGGGACATACCGTGATAAATCACTGTGATGGACATAAAATGAATCCTTCAGTTGGAATTTCACCGACATTTTCCCACTGTGATAGACCTTAATTCACCGGCAAATGGCCATAAAAATAAGTGAAAAGGATTATGGACATAAAATGAATCCTTCAGTGGGAATTTCACCGACATTTTCCCACTGTGATAGACCTTAATTCACCGGCAAATGGCCATAAAAATTAGTGAAAAAGATTAACTTTTATTGCCCCCATCTTCTAAATCTGATCTGTTTCTCCACAGGATATGTGACTGAAGTCGTAAATCTGGTCACAGTTGAGTGATTATCTAGAAGTTTTATCTTTCGTACATGTTGTTTTAATGGACATAATATTTATTAATCAGAACAAATTTTATATTCAATCTTGTAAAATAAAAGCAAACAGTTGTAAATAAATAGGCCTATTCCCGTTTAAAAAAAAAAAAAATCCATCTCTTTGCCATTTTTACGATACAATCTTTTGTCGTAGTTTTGACCTAGATATACAGGAGAGAAAAGTATGAAAGTAATTCCCTGGGTCTTATAAAATATTTCTTAATGGATTTATTTCTCTTTAATATATTCATCCATATATCTCAATATCTGTCACTGATAAATTGTATCAGTTTGTTGATTTTTTTGGTTGTGTATTGATTTTCATACCGGATGTTAAATTGTCACATCTAAATTTAGAATACTGATATATAAATTCTTCTCTTTTTTTCAGGTGTGGGCTGTTTCCATAATTAATAGAAATGAATATCTACAATGTATATGTGTACAGTTATTTGTAACTGTATATCATACTATTTAGATTCGGAACGGATGTAATAAAAATAAGGGCAAAAACTTGTTTCAGTTTGCTAGTATTTATTTCTTTTGGTTCTCTTTCCTTTGCATTTTTAAAATGTATCAATTGTTTTTTGTTTTTTTGAGGGTATGGACTTGTCTTTATGCCATATAAAAAAAAAAAAAATACTCCTCTACTAGACTAATCCAAATTAGTACAGTAGAGGAGTATTTTTTTTATAACATAAAGATGACAAGTCGCTTTGGGTATGTGGAGAGGCTGGTGGTGCTCTTGTCCTGTTTGTTTGTGCTTTGGGTATGTGGAGAGGCTGGTGGTGCTCTTGTCCTGTTTGTTTGTACTTTGGGTATGTGGAGAGGCTGGTGGTGCTCTTGTCCTGTTTGTTTGTGCTTTGGGTATGTGGAGAGGCTGGTGGTGCTCTTGTCCTGTTTGTTTGTGCTTTGGGTATGTGGAGAGGCTGGTGGTGCTCTTGTCCTGTTTGTTTGTGCTTTGGGTATGTGGAGAGGCTGGTGGTGCTCTTGTCCTGTTTGTTTGTGCTTTGGGTATGTGGAGAGGCTGGTGGTGCTCTTGTCCTGTTTGTTTGTGCTTTGGGTATGTGGAGAGGCTGGTGGTGCTCTTGTCCTGTTTGTTTGTGCTTTGGGTATGTGGAGAGGCTGGTGGTGCTCTTGTCCTGTTTGTTTGTGCTTTGGGTATGTGGAGAGGCTGGTGGTGCTCTTGTCCTGTTTGTTTGTGCTTTGGGTATGTGGAGAGTCTGGTGGTGCTCTTGTCCTGTTTGTTTGTGCTTTGGGTATGTGGAGAGGCTGGTGGTGCTCTTGTCCTGTTTGTTTGTGCTTTGGGTATGTGGAGAGGCTGGTGGTGCTCTTGTCCTGTTTGTTTGTGCTTTGGGTATGTGGAGAGGCTGGTCGTGCTCTTGTCCTGTTTGTTTGTGCTTTGGGTATGTGGAGAGGCTGGTGGTGCTCTTGTCCTGTTTGTTTGTGCTTTGGGTATGTGGAGAGGCTGGTGGTGCTCTTGTCCTGTTTGTTTGTGCTTTGGGTATGTGGAGAGGCTGATGGTGCTCTTGTCCTGTTTGTTTGTGCTTTGGGCTTTGGGTATGTGGAGAGGCTGGTGGTGCTCTTGTCCTGTTTGTTTGTGCTTTGGGTATGTGGAGAGGCTGGTGGTGCTCTTGTCCTGTTTGTTTGTGCTTTGGGTATGTGGAGAGGCTGGTGGTGCTCTTGTCCTGTTTGTTTGTGCTTTGGGTATGTGGAGAGGCTGGTGGTGCTCTTGTCCTGTTTGTTTGTGCTTTGGGTATGTGGAGAGGCTGGTGGTGCTCTTGTCCTGTTTGTTTGTGCTTTGGGTATGTGGAGAGGCTGGTGGTGCTCTTGTCCTGTTTGTTTGTGCTTTGGGTATGTGGAGAGGCTGGTGGTGCTCTTGTCCTGTTTGTTTGTGCTTTGGGTATGTGGAGAGGCTGGTGGTGCTCTTGTCCTGTTTGTTTGTGCTTTGGGTATGTGGAGAGTCTGGTGGTGCTCTTGTCCTGTTTGTTTGTGCTTTGGGTATGTGGAGAGGCTGGTGGTGCTCTTGTCCTGTTTGTTTGTGCTTTGGGTATGTGGAGAGGCTGGTGGTGCTCTTGTCCTGTTTGTTTGTGCTTTGGGTATGTGGAGAGGCTGGTCGTGCTCTTGTCCTGTTTGTTTGTGCTTTGGGTATGTGGAGAGGCTGGTGGTGCTCTTGTCCTGTTTGTTTGTGCTTTGGGTATGTGGAGAGGCTGGTGGTGCTCTTGTCCTGTTTGTTTGTGCTTTGGGTATGTGGAGAGGCTGGTGGTGCTCTTGTCCTGTTTGTTTGTGCTTTGGGTATGTGGAGAGGCTGGTGATGCTCTTGTCCTGTTTGTTTGTGCTTTGGGTATGTGGAGAGGCTGGTGGTGCTCTTGTCCTGTTTGTTTGTGCTTTGGGTATGTGGAGAGGCTGGTGGTGCTCTTGTCCTGTTTGTTTGTGCTTTGGGTATGTGGAGAGGCTGGTGGTGCTCTTGTCCTGTTTGTTTGTGCTTTGGGTATGTGGAGAGGCTGGTGGTGCTCTTGTCCTGTTTGTTTGTACTTTGGGTATGTGGAGAGGCTGGTGGTGCTCTTGTCCTGTTTGTTTGTGCTTTGGGTATGTGGAGAGGCTGGTGATGCTCTTGTCCTGTTTGTTTGTGCTTTGGGTATGTGGAGAGGCTGGTGGTGCTCTTGTCCTGTTTGTTTGTGCTTTGGGTATGTGGAGAGTCTGGTGGTGCTCTTGTCCTGTTTCTTTGTGCTTTGGGTATGTGGAGAGTCTGGTGGTGCTCTTGTCCTGTTTGTTTGTGCTTTGGGTATGTGGAGAGGCTGGTGATGCTCTTGTCCTGTTTGTTTGTGCTTTGGGTATGTGGAGAGGCTGGTGGTGCTCTTGTCCTGTTTGTTTGTGCTTTGAGTATGTGGAGAGGCTGGTGGTGCTCTTGTCCTGTTTGTTTGTGCTTTGGGTATGTGGAGAGTCTGGTGGTGCTCTTGTCCTGTTTGTTTGTGCTTTGGGTATGTGGAGAGGCTGGTGGTGCTCTTGTCCTGTTTGTTTGTGCTTTGGGTATGTGGAGAGGCTGGTGGTGCTCTTGTCCTGTTTGTTTGTGCTTTGGGTATGTGGAGAGGCTGGTGGTGCTCTTGTCCTGTTTGTTTGTGCTTTGGGTATGTGGAGAGGCTGGTGGTGCTCTTGTCCTGTTTGTTTGTACTTTGGGTATGTGGAGAGGCTGGTGGTGCTGTTGTCCTGTTTGTTTGTACTTTGGGTATGTGGAGAGGCTGGTGGTGCTCTTGTCCTGTTTGTTTGTGCTTTGGGTATGTGGAGAGGCTGGTGGTGCTCTTGTCCTGTTTGTTTGTGCTTTGGGTATGTGGAGAGGCTGGTGGTGCTGTTGTCCTGTTTGTTTGTACTTTGGGTATGTGGAGAGGCTGGTGGTGCTCTTGTCCTGTTTGTTTGTGCTTTGGGTATGTGGAGAGGCTGGTGGTGCTCTTGTCCTGTTTGTTTGTGCTTTGGGTATGTGGAGAGGCTGGTGGTGCTCTTGTCCTGTTTGTTTGTGCTTTGGGTATGAGGAGAGGCTGGTGGTGCTCTTGTCCTGTTTGTTTGTACTTTGGGTATGTGGAGAGGCTGGTGGTGCTCTTGTCCTGTTTGTTTGTACTTTGGGTATGTGGAGAGGCTGGTGGTGCTCTTGTCCTGTTTGTTTGTACTTTGGGTATGTGGAGAGGCTGGTGGTGCTCTTGTCCTGTTTGTTTGTGCTTTGGGTATGTGGAGAGGCTGGTGGTGCTCTTGTCCTGTTTGTTTGTGCTTTGGGCTTTGGGTATGTGGAGAGGCTGGTGGTGCTCTTGTCCTGTTTGTTTGTGCTTTGGGTATGTGGAGAGGCTGGTGGTGCTCTTGTCCTGTTTGTTTGTGCTTTGGGTATGTGGAGAGGCTGGTGATGCTCTTGTCCTGTTTGTTTGTGCTTTGGGTATGTGGAGAGGCTGGTGGTGCTCTTGTCCTGTTTGTTTGTGCTTTGGGTATGTGGAGAGGCTGGTGGTGCTCTTGTCCTGTTTGTTTGTGCTTTGGGTATGTGGAGAGGCTGGTGGTGCTCTTGTCCTGTTTGTTTGTGCTTTGGGTATGTGGAGAGGCTGGTGGTGCTCTTGTCCTGTTTGTTTGTACTTTGGGTATGTGGAGAGGCTGGTGGTGCTCTTGTCCTGTTTGTTTGTGCTTTGGGTATGTGGAGAGGCTGGTGGTGCTCTTGTCCTGTTTGTTTGTGCTTTGGGTATGTGGAGAGGCTGGTGGTGCTCTTGTCCTGTTTGTTTGTGCTTTGGGTATGTGGAGAGGCTGGTGGTGCTCTTGTCCTGTTTGTTTGTACTTTGGGTATGTGGAGAGGCTGGTGGTGCTCTTGTCCTGTTTGTTTGTACTTTGGGTATGTGGAGAGGCTGGTGGTGCTCTTGTCCTGTTTGTTTGTACTTTGGGTATGTGGAGAGGCTGGTGGTGCTCTTGTCCTGTTTGTTTGTACTTTGGGTATGTGGAGAGGCTGGTGGTGCTCTTGTCCTGTTTGTTTGTACTTTGAGTATGTGGAGAGGCTGGTGGTGCTCTTGTCCTGTTTCTTTGTGCTTTGGGTATGTGGAGAGGCTGGTGGTGCTCTTGTCCTGTTTGTTTGTACTTTGGGTATGTGGAGAGGCTGGTGGTGCTCTTGTCCTGTTTGTTTGTACTTTGGGTATGTGGAGAGACTGGTGGTGCTCTTGTCCTGTTTGTTTGTACTTTGGGTATGTGGAGAGGCTGGTGGTGCTCTTGTCCTGTTTGTTTGTACTTTGGGTATGTGGAGAGGCTGGTGGTGCTCTTGTCCTGTTTGTTTGTACTTTGGGTATGTGGAGAGGCTGGTGGTGCTCTTGTCCTGTTTGTTTGTACTTTGAGTATGTGGAGAGGCTGGTGGTGCTCTTGTCCTGTTTGTTTGTACTTTAGGTATGTGGAGAGGCTGGTGGTGCTCTTGTCCTGTTTGTTTGTACTTTGGGTATGTGGAGAGGCTGGTGGTGCTCTTGTCCTGTTTGTTTGTACTTTGGGTATGTGGAGAGGCTGGTGGTGCTCTTGTCCTGTTTGTTTGTACTTTGAGTATGTGGAGAGGCTGGTGGTGCTCTTGTCCTGTTTGTTTGTACTTTGGGTATGTGGAGAGGCTGGTGGTGCTCTTGTCCTGTTTGTTTGTACTTTGAGTATGTGGAGAGGCTGGTGGTGCTCTTGTCCTGTTTGTTTGTACTTTGGGTATGTGGAGAGGCTGGTGGTGCTCTTGTCCTGTTTGTTTGTACTTTGGGTATGTGGAGAGGCTGGTGGTGCTCTTGTCCTGTTTGTTTGTACTTTGAGTATGTGGAGAGGCTGGTGGTGCTCTTGTCCTGTTTGTTTGTGCTTTGGGTATGTGGAGAGGCTGGTGGTGCTCTTGTCCTGTTTGTTTGTACTTTAGGTATGTGGAGAGGCTGGTGGTGCTCTTGTCCTGTTTGTTTGTACTTTGGGTATGTGGAGAGGCTGGTGGTGCTCTTGTCCTGTTTGTTTGTACTTTGAGTATGTGGAGAGGCTGGTGGTGCTCTTGTCCTGTTTGTTTGTACTTTGAGTATGTGGAGAGGCTGGTGGTGCTCTTGTCCTGTTTGTTTGTGCTTTGGGTATGTGGAGAGGCTGGTGGTGCTCTTGTCCTGTTTGTTTGTACTTTAGGTATGTGGAGAGGCTGGTGGTGCTCTTGTCCTGTTTGTTTGTACTTTGGGTATGTGGAGAGGCTGGTGGTGCTCTTGTCCTGTTTGTTTGTGCTTTGGGTATGTGGAGAGGCTGGTGGTGCTCTTGTCCTGTTTGTTTGTACTTTAGGTATGTGGAGAGGCTGGTGGTGCTCTTGTCCTGTTTGTTTGTACTTTGGGTATGTGGAGAGGCTGGTGGTGCTCTTGTCCTGTTTGTTTGTACTTTGGGTATGTGGAGAGGCTGGAGGTGCTCTTGTCCTGTTTGTTTGTACTTTGGGTATGTGGAGAGGCTGGTGGTGCTCTTGTCCTGTTTGTTTGTACTTTGGGTATGTGGAGAGGCTGGTGGTGCTCTTGTCCTGTTTGTTTGTACTTTGAGTATGTGGAGAGGCTGGTGGTGCTCTTGTCCTGTTTGTTTGTGCTTTGGGTATGTGGAGAGGCTGGTGGTGCTCTTGTCCTGTTTGTTTGTACTTTGGGTATGTGGAGAGGCTGGTGGTGCTCTTGTCCTGTTTGTTTGTACTTTGGGTATGTGGAGAGGCTGGTGGTGCTCTTGTCCTGTTTGTTTGTGCTTTGGGTATGTGGAGAGGCTGGTGGTGCTCTTGTCCTGTTTGTTTGTACTTTAGGTATGTGGAGAGGCTGGGGGTGCTCTTGTCCTGTTTGTTTGTACTTTGGGTATGTGGAGAGGCTGGTGGTGCTCTTGTCCTGTTTGTTTGTACTTTGGGTATGTGGAGAGGCTGGTGGTGCTCTTGTCCTGTTTGTTTGTACTTTGGGTATGTGGAGAGGCTGGTGGTGCTCTTGTCCTGTTTGTTTGTACTTTGGGTATGTGGAGAGGCTGGTGGTGCTCTTGTCCTGTTTGTTTGTACTTTGGGTATGTGGAGAGGCTGGTGGTGCTCTTGTCCTGTTTGTTTGTACTTTGGGTATGTGGAGAGGCTGGTGGTGCTCTTGTCCTGTTTGTTTGTACTTTGGGTATGTGGAGAGGCTGGTGGTGCTCTTGTCCTGTTTGTTTGTACTTTGGGTATGTGGAGAGGCTGGTGGTGCTCTTGTCCTGTTTGTTTGTACTTTGGGTATGTGGAGAGGCTGGTGGTGCTCTTGTCCTGTTTGTTTGTACTTTGGGTATGTGGAGAGGCTGGTGGTGCTCTTGTCCTGTTTGTTTGTGCTTTGGGTATGTGGAGAGGCTGGTGGTGCTCTTGTCCTGTTTGTTTGTACTTTGGGTATGTGGAGAGGCTGGTGGTGCTGTTGTCCAGTTTGTTTGTACTTTGGGTATGTGGAGAGGCTGGTGGTGCTCTTGTCCTGTTTGTTTGTACTTTGGGTATGTGGAGAGGCTGGTGGTGCTCTTGTACTGTTTGTTTGTACTTTGGGTATGTGGAGAGGCTGGTGGTGCTCTTGTCCTGTTTGTTTGTACTTTGGGTATGTGGAGAGGCTGGTGGTGCTCTTGTCCTGTTTGTTTGTACTTTGGGTATGTGGAGAGGCTGGTGGTGCTCTTGTCCTGTTTGTTTGTACTTTGGGTATGTGGAGAGGCTGGTGGTGCTGTTGTCCTGTTTGTTTGTACTTTGGGTATGTGGAGAGGCTGGTGGTGCTCTTGTCCTGTTTGTTTGTACTTTGGGTATGTGGAGAGGCTGGTGGTGCTCTTGTCCTGTTTGTTTGTACTTTAGGTATGTGGAGAGGCTGATGGTGCTCTTGTCCTGTTTGTTTGTACTTTAGGTATGTGGAGAGGCTGGTGGTGCTCTTGTCCTGTTTGTTTGTACTTTGGGTATGTGGAGAGGCTGGTGGTGCTCTTTTCCTGTTTGTTTGTACTTTGGGTATGTGGAGAGGCTGGTGGTGCTCTTGTCCTGTTTGTTTGTACTTTAGGTATGTGGAGAGGCTGGTGGTGCTCTTGTCCTGTTTGTTTGTACTTTGGGTATGTGGAGAGGCTGGTGGTGCTCTTGTCCTGTTTGTTTGTACTTTAGGTATGTGGAGAGGCTGGTGGTGCTCTTGTCCTGTTTGTTTGTACTTTAGGTATGTGGAGAGGCTGGTGGTGCTCTTGTCCTGTTTGTTTGTACTTTGGGTATGTGGAGAGGCTGGTGGTGCTCTTGTCCTGTTTGTTTGTACTTTAGGTATGTGGAGAGGCTGGTGGTGCTCTTGTCCTGTTTGTTTGTACTTTAGGTATGTGGAGAGGCTGGTGTTGCTCTTGTCCTGTTTGTTTGTACTTTAGGTATGTGGAGAGGCTGGTGGTGCTCTTGTCCTGTTTGTTTGTACTTTGGGTATGTAGAGAGGCTGGTGGTGCTCTTGTCCTGTTTGTTTGTACTTTAGGTATGTGGAGAGGCTGGTGGTGCTCTTGTCCTGTTTGTTTGTACTTTATCTCTATATTATATATAACTGAATTAAAAAAAAGAAATAAAATTGTAATTCATTTAATTAAATTAAAGAATAGAAAATGGTATTATCGTTATGATATAGGTGTATAATTATTTATCATATTTTAACTTATTTGAGTCTAGTACACGACATTGCATTTTTTTTAGAAATGCATTTCGGCACGTACATAATTGTGGTATCTTACTTAGTACACACATAGAAAACACCCGATTTCTAGGCTATCAATTTATTAATCCTAAACGGTCCAACTACAAACCATGAATGAATCAAAAGCATGCTGCTCAGGTGAACTTTCCCATGCACATAATCTTACTAAAAATAGAAACATGTGCAGACAACATCAATCAAAAGATGACAGTCTCTGGGTCAGTTACTTCATGGTTCTATTTTAGGTAACATAAAACTGTTTACATTATCGATCATTATGCATGCATTCAATACGACAAATTTTCTTTTATTTATTGCTATTCAACTATTTTTATTTCCTTTATTAAACAAGAAACATTTCTTAAAGTAAATATTATCTTCTAACGGAAACCTGAAAAGAGAAAATATATATTCAAAGTTAACTTTGAATTGGAATTAATATACTAAATATACAGCTTTTAATAAAAAAAGAAAAACGTCATGTTCAATTTACCTGTAATCTAGGAACATCTGGTCTTACCTATAATTAGTTGAGCATGTACCTACCTGAGTTTTATGGTTTCCCCAATAAACATTTGATCACTAGGATCACTGTGATGAAAATTAAAAAGGATTAAAAGTTAATCCTTTTCACTATCACCGACAATATGTCTATCACGGTGATGTATCACGGTATGTCTCTGACCGTACAAATGATGTCATGTGTAGCAGTCACAAATTATGTCATGTGTAGCATCCACAAATGATGTCATGTGTAGCAGTCACAAATTATGTCATGTGTAGCATCCACAAATTATGTCATGTGTAGCATCCACAAATTATGTCATGTGTAGCATCCACAAATTATGTCATGTGTAGCATCCACAAATTATGTCATGTGTAGCATCCACAAATTATGTCATGTGTAGCAGCCACAAATTATGTCATGTGTAGCAGTCACAAAATACCGTATGTCATATGTGGCAGTCACAAATTATGTATACTGTAGAAACTTTTATCTTCTTTGACACCACAGGACCAAATTGTGCTACACCACTGGGTCAAATTTCTGAAACCACTGCACGAAATATCTGAAACCACTGGGCCCAATTTCTGAAACCACTGCACCAAATATCTGAAACCACTGGGCCATATATCTGAAACCAATGGTCCAAATTTCTGAAATGACTGGGCCAAATTTCTGAAACCACTGGGCTAGATTTCTGAAACCAATGGACCAAATTTCTGAAACCAATGGGCCAAATTTCTGAAACAACTGGGCCAATTTGAACCAATCTTGTGTGGATAATTTTTTTGTATTCCCATGTTATCCAAACTTGCAATTCCTATTTGATTATATATAATGATTCTAATTATTTTGGCTTTCTGATATTTTTTCAAATATTTATATATTGTATTTTTGTAGATGTTCCGCTTGAACACGAAAGGTCAGATAGGTGTTGGAGAGAGGTGTATTAAAGCTACTGGAGGGTCTACATTACATCTACAGTTTTGTGATGTACAACCAACAGGTCCCTGGTCCTGGGATGAGGTATAATCTTCAACATCATATTTAAGTTACAAGTAGATATATTTTCCACTAATTGTTTTTTTCAACGACAAAAGACGTAACTTATTGGTTTTGTTTGAAAGTAGTATAAAGGAACATTATATTATACTTATTGATCGATCGATCGATCGATCGATTGATTGATTGATTGATTGGCATTTGTGTCATCTTTGGTAATTATGATACTGATGACGTATTGACTACCATCTCTGGTAATCACAAGATTATTACCATCTGTGGTAGTCAATATTACTCAATCTCTGGCAATGTTTCAGCCATATCATGGTGTGAAATTATGAATAAATAATTAAAATCAAACAATGAATTTATGAGTTTGAGTTGTATTGTCACATGACTACTATTAATTATCTGTCATTTGTCACATGACTACTATTAGTTATCTGTCATTTTGAATTAGGAAAATTATATTATATATTTTGATAAAATTTAAATGTTATACCTTATATAATGATTTGTATGATACTAGGAAAGTGTCACAATAGTTCTGTAATACATATGTGCCATTTACATGTATATATTGTTTCTAATAACATAACTGTTGTGTTTCATTGTAAACATTGCACTTGATGAACTACAGTGGAACCTGAATAAACCAGAATTATATATGAACTGAACCCTAAATAAACCAGAATTATATATAAACTGAACCCTGAATAAACCAGAATTCTATATGAACTGAACCCTGAATAAACCAGGATTATATATGAACTGAACCCTAAATAAACCAGAATTATATATAAACTGAACCCTGAATAAACCAGAATTCTATATGAACTGAACCCTGAATAAACCAGAATTCTATATGAACTGAACCCTGAATAAACCAGAATTCTATATGAAGTGAACCCTGAATAAACCAGAATTCTATATGAACTGAACCCTGAATAAACCAGAATTATATATGAACTGAACCCTGAATAAACCAGAATTCTATATGAACTGAACCCTGAATAAACCAGAATTCTATATGAACTGAACCCTGAATAAACCAGAATTCTATATGAACTGAACCCTGAATAAACCAGAATTCTATATGAACTGAACCCTGAATAAACCAGAATTCTATATGAAGTGAACCCTGAATAAACCAGAATTCTATATGAACTGAACCCTGAATAAACCAGAATTATATATGAACTGAACCCTGAATAAACCAGAATTCTATATGAACTGAACCCTGAATAAACCAGAATTTTATATGAACTGAACCCTGAATAAACCAGAATTTTATATGAACTGAACCCTGAATAAACCAGAATTTTATATGAACTGAACCCTGAATAAACCAGAATTCTATATGAACTGAACCCTGAATAAACCAGAATTTTATATGAACTGAACCCTGAATAAACCAGAACCCTGAAGAGACCAGAATTTTATATGAACTGAATAAACCAGAATTTTATATGAACTGAACCCTGAATAAACCAGAATTTTAAATGAACTGAACCCTGAATAAACCAGAATTTTATATGAACTGAACCCTGAATAAACCAGAATTCTATATGAACTGAACCCTGAATAAACCAGAATTTTATATGAACTGAACCCTGAATAAACCAGAATTTTATATGAACTGAACCCTGAATAAACCAGAATTCTATATGAACTGAACCCTGAATAAACCAGAATTTTATATGAACTGAACCTTGAATAAACCAGAATTCTATATGAACTGAACCCTGAATAAACCAGAATTCTATATGAACTGAACCCTGAATAAACCAGAATTCTATATGAACTGAACCCTGAATAAACCAGAATTTTATATGAACTGAACCCTGAATAAACCAGAATTCTATATGAACTGAACCCTGAATAAACCAGAATTCTATATGAACTGAACCCTGAATAAACCAGAATTTTATATGAACTGAACCCTGAATAAACCAGTATTCTATATGAACTGAACCCTGAATAAACGAGAATTCTATATGAACTGAACCCTAAATAAACCAGAATTCTATATGAACTGAACCCTAAATAAACCAGAATTCTATATGAACTGAACCCTGAATAAACCAGAATTATATATGAACTGAACCCTGAATAAACCAGAATTCTACATGAACTGAACCCTGAATAAACCAGAATTATATATGAACTGAACCCTGAATAAACCAGAATTATATATGAACTGAACCCTGAATAAACCAGAATTATATATGAACTGAACCCTGAATAAACCAGAATTATATATGAACTGAACCCTAAATAAACCAGAATTATATATAAACTGAACCCTGAATAAACCAGAATTCTATATGAACTGAACCCTGAATAAACCAGGATTATATATGAACTGAACCCTAAATAAACCAGAATTATATATAAACTGAACCCTGAATAAACCAGAATTCTATATGAACTGAACCCTGAATAAACCAGAATTCTATATGAACTGAACCCTGAATAAACCAGAATTCTATATGAAGTGAACCCTGAATAAACCAGAATTCTATATGAACTGAACCCTGAATAAACCAGAATTATATATGAACTGAACCCTGAATAAACCAGAATTATATATGAACTGAACCCTAAATAAACTGAACCCTGAATAAACCAGAATTCTATATGAACTGAACCCTGAATAAACCAGAATTATATATGAACTGAACCCTAAATAAACCAGAATTATATATAAACTGAACCCTGAATTAACCAGAATTCTATATGAACTGAACCCTGAATAAACCAGAATTATATATGAACTGAACCCTAAATAAACCAGAATTCTATATGAACTGAACCCTGAATAAACCAGAACCCTGAAGAGACCAGAATTTTATATGAACTGAACCCTGAATAAACCAGAATTATATATGAACTGAACCCTAAATAAACTGAACCCTGAATAAACCAGAATTCTATATGAACTGAACCCTGAATAAACCAGAATTATATATGAACTGAACCCTAAATAAACCAGAATTCTATATAAACTGAACCCTGAATTAACCAGAATTCTATATGAACTGAACCCTGAATAAACCAGAATTATATATGAACTGAACCCTAAATAAACCAGAATTCTATATGAACTGAACCCTGAATAAACCAGAACCCTGAAGAAACCAGAATTTTATATGAACTGAACCCTGAATAAACCAGAATTTTATATGAACTGAACCCTGAATAAACCAGAATTCTATATGAACTGAACCCTGAATAAACCAGAATTCTATATGAACTGAACCCTGAATAAACCAGAATTATATATGAACTGAACCCTGAATAAACCAGAATTCTATATGAACTGAACCCTGAATAAACCAGAATTATATATAAACTGAACCCTGAATAAACCAGAATTCTATATGAATTGAACCCTAAATAAACCAGAATTATATATGAACTGAACCCTAAATAAACCAGAATTATATATAAACTGAACCCTGAATAAACCAGAATAAAGTCCCAATGTAGTAAATATTTGTTAATTTAACCTGTATAAACCAAACACCTGTCTATTCTGAACACAAAAGAAAGTCCTAGGAGATTCTCTTAAGACAGGTTTTACTGTACTTCTCAGAAATCACTTGACATTTTAATTGTTACTTTGTTGAATCTGTTTGTTATAAATGTAGATTGCACATATCACTTAGTTTAACATTGTAACCAATGTACCTCTTGTTTAATTACAGAATATAGGTGTGATATGAATAAAACATTATAACAATATGTAGAACTATGTGTAATGACCTTTATTGTACATGTATATTTTTTAATTACAGAATACAGGTGTGATACGAGAGCAGCACCATGACAAGTGTGTAGAGGCCATGGGTGACGGTAAACTAATGTTACAGCGATGCATTCCTGGAAAAGAGTCACAGAAGTGGGAGATCAATGAAATATATTCCTGGAAGAAATGATACCTTTATCAAAACTATCCTAGTCATTGCTCAATGTTATATATCAGAATTATATATACTTTATTTTAAGATAAATAATTTATATGTGAATATTCGTGCAAAATATTTAGTCAGGTAAAAATTAAAATAATAATTTATCTTCTGTAATAGAATTTTAACATTTGTAGAAAAGAAAATTTGAGTTTTAAAGAAATATATTAGAGGGATAGAAAAAAATATAAATATGATAATTATTCACAGGAAGTTATGGAATATTAAAATTAATAAAATGAAATATTGGAAAATATTGATAAAGTAGTAGAAAATTAGTTAGTAGAAAATCTGTTATTTACAATAAAAAGAACCAGAGTTGAGATAAAAATAATGACTGAATGTGTGATTGAATGTGGTGATGTTAACCTATTTATAGAAATATTTCTATGATAATGATATTGTGTGTGGTGATGTTAGCCTATTTATAGAAATATTTCTATGATAATGATATTGTGTGTGGTGATGTTAGCCTATTTATAGAAATATATCTATGATAATGATATTGTCTGTGATTGTATCTTATTATGGCATGAACTGTAAAAAATATGTTGATCTCACAAAAATTGTTGGTATAAATGGAATATTTATTTTGTTGTCATTTACAAACTATGCAATTATAATGTACACATGTAGCAGTTTGTAAATTTGAGGGATCTAAAATTAAAATTTATTATTGATATACATCTGACTCTGATTAAATTAATACAATAAATTAAATACAGTAGTCCCCCTCTTATAATCCCCCCTCCCCCTCCACCAATAAAGACCACACCTCTTATCAGATCAGGTTTCAGATTCTCTAAGATAATAAAATACTACTAGATTATGCCTATCTAGAGAGGTCACAAGAGCACTTTTTCATTGCAACAGGGGTGGTCTTATAAGAGGGGGACTATTGTATATGTTTAAACTGGACCATGATTTTACAATCAGGTATCATTGGTAAAGATTAGAATATATTAAAAAAAAAAAAAACAAGATTTCAATAATATTTTGTCTATCTAAATCTACCATTTACTATAACTAGTTGTAAGTGTATTATATTCTGCCAGTTACGGTAATCTACTACTGACAAAATATTTGTTCAGACCTTACTTATACAATAATATTGACCCGAAGGGGAGTGCATTATGCCTTCTAACCTTGGGACATATTTCGGCATATAACATGGACAACACAATATTATTGTTATTATTACTCTGAATGTCTTTGGTGATTTAAAAAATGAAATTTGTCTAAAATGTATTGATAGTATATATAAAGATTGGCAAATAATATTCATTTAAATTCAAGAATATTTAATTTCAACAATTACAATGAACTGTCAAATATTTAATTCCCAAACCTGGAACTGGCCATTGTGTTGACAGATGACAGCATCAACGTTAAAGAAAAACGTATAATACATTGTAAATTGTACACTGTTAAAAGCACTCAGGTGATCCCGTTTAGACCCGCCTATTTAAATGACGTAACATTGTTCTAAGCTCCGCCCATCAGCATAGTAATGACTCCAACAATAGTACTATGCGAGTGCATAATACAACGATGCTATTTATTCTTTGTAAAATTATGTTTCAATAATATCATGTCAATTATAATGAAAATTTCTTACATGAAGAGTAATAATACTTAATATAAATAATATTTGTACAATAGAAGAATTTCATGACTTTTGTACCAAGCAACTATTAATTTAATTATGTTGAATCATTGATACCAGAAAAGAAAATCAACTAAATTTTACCAGGTTTTTTGGATTTCTTAAAAAAAATTGTATTTAGTCAATTGAAATTACGATACAATTTTACTGTATTAGAATAAAAAGACTTAAAGTATGAGTTTTTCTATGATAATACCAGATTAGATTTGAGCAAAAACAAAAAAATTGTCTTCGCTTGGACATATATTTATTGTAGAGATCTAAAATATCTACCCACCGTTCTCAAATAGGAAACTTAATTAAACCATGCTTGTTGTATTTAAATGTGCCTGTACAGTTCAAATATGATTTGATGTCTCCAGAATGAATGGTGTGTGTTGCTGTGTGAAGTATTATAGTGAAATAAATATCTCTGAAAGTGTATCTATCTAGTGTATAAAACATTCCGCGTTTTTCACTCGCATGCGCCGAACGGTCGTGTGAGATTTTGTCATCACTCATTGCTATATGTAGTAAGATATTATAGGAAAAATTACAACATTTTTTAAGAGACTGCCAAACTGATTTTAATAAATTATTTTCAACAGTACTTCTTTGTAATCATTGGGGGTCAGTTATTATGAGAGAGGAAATAAGAGTACCACAAGAAAACCATTACGTACACAGATGGTATACATAACAATGTGATCATTTTGTGAATTATTTCATTGATATTATTAAACTCTATGCATTTTTATACAATTGCCATTATTTTGTGGTGGTAGTTTGTTATGGCTCTGTTGTCATCTCTCTATAGACTGAATGGTTTCTGTTGTCATCTCTCTGTAGAATGAATGGTTTCTGTTGTCATCTCTCTGTAGACTGAATGGTTTCTGTTGTCATCTCTCTGTAGACTGAATGGTTTCTGTTGTGATCTCTCTGTAGACTGAATGGTTTCTGTTGTCATCTCTCTGTAGACTGAATGGTTTCTGTTGTGATCTCTCTGTAGACTGAATGGTTTCTGTTGTCATCTCTCTGTAGACTGAATGGTTTCTGTTGTCATCTCTCTGTAGACTGAATGGTTTCTGTTGTCATCTCTCTGTAGACTGAATGGTTTCCGTGCAATAAATTTTGTTCTAGTTGACCGATCCTTCTAAAATTTAATATAAAGATCCTTTGCACAGAATAAAGTTTAGGATTTTGGGGATTATAGCCATATCCTCCTTTAAAAGAAGAGGTCCCAATGTACCTAAAAGGGGGTTACTGTTTTTGTATGTAGAGTGTTTTTCTTTCAACCAGTTTCTATAAATGAATGTTCTTTATGTTCCTTAAACAATTCTCTTTATGTACAATTCCAACATATCTTACATAGCACTTACCATTTTAAAGATATAAACAGATCAAAATTGGGCCAAAGTTGAAAGTTTTGAATTTTAAGTTAGATTTTCAAAAGGGTTTTTTTCATTCCTTATAAAATTACTGCATGTATTTTCCAAACAAATTTAACCTAACTCCTATGGTTACAGAGATAAAAAAAAAAAAAAGGGTCTAAAGGGAGTCAAAAGGAATCCATGCCCAAATTGATAACTTTTTATCTCTGATTTGTTTCTTCCATTTATTTCCTCACAAAAATGATTGTTTGGAGTGCTACTACATATTTGTTGTACATTTGTATCTCTTACCGGTACCAATGGCCAAAATTTTTGAATTTTCTTTTAAATCAGTTATTGATAGAATTTTTTAATCAAAGTCCTTATTATATGAATTCCTGCTCTTTTCAAGCAGATTCGACCTAGTGATGACTTTTGATTTAGTAAAATGTTGCAGGAGGAAGCCCTTGCCAACTTACTGCAGGCATATTTTGCTGTCTCCGGCGTAGGCGATAATGATTTCTTGCTTATTTTAATTAGTTCTACTGATTTTGTTATTTATTAATAGTGATACATGTATTAGTTCATTTGTCTCTGTATTGAAGTGTTAAAATAACATTATAAGGAGGTATAATAGAGTCCATGTACACTTAACGATGTTCATTTTGATGCATAGAAATCATAAATTATTGTATAGATTTTTGTCATATTTATTGTTGGTAATAATCAGAATATATTGTATATATATTATTTTTGTTTGAGGTTTTGATGTAGATTTTATATTCTTTGCACTTCTTACATTTTGTTCAGTCAAATGTTGCAACTGTCGCATTTCTACATGTTTTAATAACCAACTAAGAAACAATGAGAAACTAATCTGAATTCATAACTAAATAATGTAAAAAAAAATTAAATTAAAATAAGACAAGGATCCAATATTATTGAAAATCCTTCATTAGGCTATAAGTACATCTTATCTATTAGAAACCTTGAAATATTCATTGTTGTTGAGTATTCACAGGTTATGTGATGTTCTCATGTGGAAACTTTGAAATATTCCCTGCTTATGAATATTCACAGGTTATGCGATGTTCTCATGTGGAGACTTTGAAATATTCACAGGTTATGTAAAATTCTCATGTGGAGACCTTGAAATATTCCATGCTCTTGGGCATTCACAGGTTATGTGATGTTCTCATGTGGAGACCTTGAAATATTCTCTGCACTTGGGCATTCACAGGTTTTGTGATGTTCTCATGTGGAAACCTTGAAATATTCCCTGTTTTTTAGTATTCACAGGTTTTGTGATGTTCTCATGTGGAAACCTTGAAATATTCCGTTTTTTTGTATTCACAGGTTATGTGATGTTCTCATGTGGTTGTTTTACTCCTTATTGGAGGTAAATATAGAAGAAATCAGTTGAACCACTGCCCACGTTTATGTGTAATACATGGGGACAATTTTCTCTTCATTTACAAATTACTGTCCATCTGATTATCTTGTATTTTCAATTTTATTTGCCATTTATGCTGCATTGGTGCTCATTTGTTGATTTTGCAAGTTTATTATTGTTTTTGTTTGTCTATATCATGAAATACTTGTTTGTATGTTTTATTCTTTTGTTTATATTTGTTATAGCTGCTGGTGATTCTGCTGTCTTCTCTCTGTTAAGTTGAGGTTGACTCAAAATTAATATGTATCTTGTGTGTTATAAATCTATTGCAATGTTAAGAATGGTCTAACAAAGCTGAAAATAGGGTATTGACAAAAAACAAATTTCTAACTTGTAATTTTTGAAAGATATGATATTTTTGAAAATCATAGATTGTTCTTTTTAAATAGTTTAAATGGTCATTTTCCATCATAAAGTGTAGTCTTCCCATCATAAAGTGTAGAAATTAGAGAAACAAAGCATTTATAAAGTATGGGGCCATATATTTATATTAACCAGATCTCTTAAACAGCTAGTTAAAATGTGTTTACCTCAAATATTAGGTTTTGCCAAGTTCATGTTTTAATGTGATATTAGTCCAGAAATATAATATCTGATGTTTTCTTGAAAATACAAATTACTAAAGTTTGAGAATTTCTTTTCGTATTCAAATATTTGAATCTTTATAATTAAAACTTTTAAACCTGTCACAATTATTTCATTGTATTATTAGCACTGCCATGTCATTATGTTAATGAATTAGTGTTGACATTGTTTATTTTATTTATCAATGATTTTTTAAAGTAAATTTTGAGTTTATTAACTACTACTCTGTATTTTTTTAAATGATGTAATTAGTTATAAAATAGTGATGTCTAAGGGGTTGGCGTGTACTGTATAGATAATATGTAATCATTTGTTTACCTTGAGGAGAATGTGTATGCTTTATATTGTATCAACATATTACATTATGTATAATCCCTCATGAAAAACACAGTAAAACAGATTACATGAAATTTATTTTATAATGAATAAGAGGTTTGTTATGAATAAATTTAACTGTTCCAAAAAATGGAAACAATTAATGATTAATTGAAATATAGAATTTAGACCCATGATTTTAATCATTCAAAAACCTTGTATTTTTACATTTGTAGTAAAATGTTATAAAATTTGACATAAATTATCTCTCCATCAATATTCAGTTTTAATCATCAACTAAAATTTTAGATGTTATTAAAGTGACACTTTCTACCAATATAATAGTACGTAGTGGCCATTGTATAGGAATTGCATACAAATTTGTTTTATTTGTAAGTGTGAAATCTAGTCTTGAAAATGAATAACAGGTAGTTGCCATAGAAATAGATCATTAAGTTTTTCAATGGTAGATATTTTAGGAGAGAATACATTGTAACTTTTATATGGTTATCCATCGTTCGTAACCTACAGCCAATGATGCTCAGATAGTTAATCTATAGCTGATCATGCTACGATACTCTCCACTCATCATCAATGGGTTACGAGTGAGGAGTATCAAAGCTTGACCAGGCGTGGGTTACAACCGAGGATAGTTATCTTGTTGAAAAAAAACTATTTAAGACCAACTTATTTTTTTATTTTAATAGACCAGATAGGTTAAATTTACAATGATATTCATACATTGGTTTTGATTGAATTAGACAGGTCTGATGTTACTATGCATTGATTTATATTTTTTGAATAACAATTGACTTAAATGTTGTTCATACTTGACACAATTACTATACATTAAGTGTAAATTTAGAATGAGAATCCAGTAAAAACTACAGTCAAACCTGTATATAAAGACCACTCAAGGGAGCCTGAAAATGTGCCCTTAATAAACCTGTATATAAAGACCACTCAAGGGAACCTGAAAATGTACCCTTAATAAACCTGTATATAAAGACCATTAATGTATATTTGTCATATTGAATGGGGAAGGAACAGAAAAATAAAAATTATGAAAATATAGGAATTTTATTTTTTCTTAAACAGAATATTAAATACTTGTATTATTGTATTATTTGTTCTCCATCAATCTTTGAAATAATTTATGAACCATTTTATATACATTTCTCAAGCCAATATTACAGAAGTCCCCCCTCTTATCAGGCTACTCCTATTATAAAGCCACCTGATGGTTGCTTAAAGTAATATTACACCAGTTTTGGGTGAAGAAAATTTTTCCCTGAAAATTCAATTTGGAATACAGCGGTACCTTTACTAAGCGATTCATGCATGTTTCAAGTTGAAACATGTTCCCAACAACTAGAAATCTGCAAATCTGTGTGCATGTTTATCGTCCTCGTCATTATTGTGCAGACTGATTAACTTTCGGTTGTTTTGTTCCGATGATTGCCGATCATAACTGCGTAAAGAAATGTTTTGGTCCGATGATTGCCGATCATGACCTCGTGAAGAAAAGATAAACAATCATGGATGCTGAGGTAAGCACGCACACATTCCTGACAATGATTATTGAGGAATACGTCTGTTTCATGTCGTGTGAACCAATTTTTTTTTGCAATTATTCTTATGTGGTACACACGGAATATATATATATTTTTTCATCAACTGAACATTGCGCATGAGCGATAATCTCCCTGAAAGAGTTCAAATCTTGTGTCACGTGCATATCATTTGCATTACTGTACTGGAAAACAGAATTATCTGCTGTCAAATATTTTACAATTTGCTCTTAAAATCTGCTTTTGAGCGGATTTTTAATGTTATGCAGTTGATTTTAGTTAAAACAAGATATGATTATAATATAACGATTATGAAGTCTCCCAAACCGGCCACTGACACTATCTACCCACATATCAAATTTTGATGATATCGGACAATGTTGAATTTTTACCCCCCATTTATGCTGTGTTTTGGCAGCCATTTTGAAAATGGCATACATCTTGAAAATTTTGAAAACGCAGAATTGCTCCTCTAATGGTGACCTATCACTATGTCAAATTTTATGTCTCTATCATTATCCAGTTAGAAGTTATCAACATTAATGTACAAAATTTCAAGTTTCCCATAGGATTCTATAGTAACCCCCACCCTCTTTGAACCCCCAAAAATATGGCTTTGACCCCCTTTACCACAAATCTGAAAACTTTAGGATCAACTAGAAACATATATCTATAACTCCACCAAGTTTCATGAAATTCTGTCCTGTAGTTCCTGAGATCTGACGTGGACAAGTTCATGGTGCACGGAAAGAAAGAAGAATAAGAATAATAATAATAATAATAAGAAACGGAGCAAAAACAATAAGTCCCCCAAACTTTGTTTGGGAGACTTAATTAAGTGAACATATTTAATCCAAAAATTCCATGATATTTGCCTTTCATATTTCTTTAAGGAGATTAAGTACTGTATTTGAATCAAGATTATCATCAGAATAATACTGATATCTTTCATAAGAGAACTATAAGACTGAAGTTAAGTCAGAGCTGACATTACCCTCCCTAGATATCAATGGAAGGATAAATCATTCAACACAATTTCAGTGATATCATAGGGAATAGTTTTAATGGTTGAAGAAGTATCTGTGAACACCACCAAACTGTTTGTTAATTACTGATAAACTAACACTAAAGGTAAACCTCACAGTGAGTGCGATCAAACTCACAAACCTTTGGAGTGATAGGTACTGCTTGTACAACTGTAGATATAGATCTAACGATCATATGATCATGGCCACTAATTGTTCCTGACATGTTAGATGGGACATTTGATTCTGTGAATAATTGAAGCTTAACACCAGAGGGCAAGATGACAGAGCCTGTATCACTCTAATCACTAGTTGGATAAAGTGACAAGAAAAAAAAATTATTTATCTGGTTTCTTAGTATCAGATTTGTAAAAGATACAAAGTTTATCTGAAATAAATTGGGGATAATAGGAGCTCAGATGTACAAGGAAGGCATAACACATCATGTTCCATCAGTAACCTTACTATTTCTATTCCAGACTTAACCAACAGATTCTACCCCTACTAGCTAGTAGTCAGTTAATTACAAGCCTCTATTGACCTTGCTGCTGTGCTGTCCATGTTTATGGAGGCACTATGCAGATTTTTTATTTGTTTGTTTACATCTGTATTGCCATGGAGATCCAGTTATCAAGAGGGGGAGATCCCATTAACTCCTTTAATCTGCCACATTTTTTTGCCCATCTCAAGCCAGGACCTAGATTGCCAAGGGGGAGATCCCATTAACTCCTTTAATCTGCCACATTTTTGTGCCCATCTCAAGCCAGGACCTAGATTGCCAAGGGGGAGATCCCATTAACTCCTTTAATCTGCCACATTTTTGTGCCCGTCTCAAGCCAGGACCTAGATTGCCAAGGGGGAGATCCCATTAACTCCTTTAATCTGCCACATTTTTGTGCCAGTCTCAAGCCAGGACCTAGATTTCCCACATTTTTGTGCCCATCTCAAGCCAGGACCTAGATTGCCCACATTTTTGTGCCCGTCTCAAGCCAGGACCTAGATTGCCCACATTTTTGTGCCCGTCTCAAGCCAGGACCTAGATTGCCCACATTTTTGTGCCCGTCTCAAGCCAGAACCTAGATTGCCCACATTTTTGTGGCCGTCTCAAGCCAGGACCTAGATTGCCCACATTTTTGTGGCCGTCTCAAGCCAGGACCTAGATTGCCCACATTTTTGTGGCCGTCTCAAGCCAGGACCTAGATTGCCAATGTCATGTGCTGTGGTCTTTTTGGTATCCTATGATATTGGTTGAATTGTTGGCCTTCACTGTTTAAACTTTTTTTTCATAATTTTATCAACGTCATGTATAGTATCTAATAAAAAGAACTGCCCATCGTATTGAATCAATGAATGTGAGACAAATCTACTTACAGTTGCTCCAGGTAATAAGTTAGAGAGCCATCCATGAAATTTACCAGAGTAGGAATTCAAATATTTAGAAATCCAATAGTTCCATGTATGAGGTGTTGGTCTTGTGATTCCAGAATAATATATATGGTTGCTAAGTACTTATGTACCATAAGTAGAAATGTAATCTTTCCTATATTAGAACTCTAATTCATATTTTCAATCTTCATACATAAAAAAAGAAATCAAAATTCATTTTTACATGCCAGTTGAGTGAGTGAGTAATTGTTGTTCAACGCCAAATGAGATTTTTTTCAGCTATATCAATCGTGGCTGGTATGCCAGTTGGAAACTGGACATATTACAGTATACCGTCATCTGTCTATACAGCCGACAATAACTCAAGTTTGTTATGATCGAATTTCATTAAATTACGATAGCCTTAATTATGTTGATTAATAGAATTCTCATTGTTAAGTACTAGATTATCTCCCCCTCTTTGATCATTTTCTGGTCCATTGTTTAATTTATAGTTCACACACAAACTCATTTGTAAAACATCAGTTCTATTTCAATTTGAATAAACATGTACTAAACAGCATGAATGAAGGTAGTTTTTTTTACTACCATGCCCTGTTTCCAATATTTTCCAATTTCAGAGCGAGTGATTGCTGCTTAATGCCAACTCAACTATTTTTCAAATATAGCATGGCGAGAACAAGTTAATTTATATATCATGGCGAGAACAAGTTAATTTTCAATGAAATGATGATGAGGTCCGCTTTGTACTAGACCAACACGCTTAGTTGGATTTTTATAGTACTAGCTCAGTGAAACAACAGTCCGTGGATAGGCATGACGCCATACTCGGATATATTATCCTGATTCTGAGCCAACCAGTCTTTGCTCTCTTTCTCCTTAATGCTGTGTGCTTAGTGGAGAAGCAACAAATACCAATTTTATAGTGTTGATTTGACCCAATCGGGGCTTGAACCCACGATCTACCTTATAGTCACTCGAGGCGAGCATGCTAACCATTACACCACCAATGAACCCACGATCTACCTCACTCGAGGCGAGCACGCTAACCATTACACCACCGATGAACCCACGATCTACCTCACTCGAGGCGAGCACGCTAACCATTACACCACCGATGCAGTTTTTCCCATTTCATGTTAGAATTAAACATCAGGGTTCTAATATAACAATGCATTAATTATACTATAATATAGTTAACAATAATGATTAATACAGTAAAGTGTATAAAAAAATACAATAAATACAGATCACTTCAGATATATTGTAAAATAGTTTGTAAAGCTGATTGGAATTCTTAAAATTGTAAACATTTTCTACTGTTGCAGCAGTTGACATCTTGCTAAATTTCTCATTTGTAAAATTTGTAGTCTGCTATTTGCATAGAACACAACCATTACTTATAATATATCCACATCTTCTGTGATATTAACGACCAGTTGTCAAAATCTTCACAAATTCTATAAAAGAAGATATAAAATATTTTAATAATAACTAGAGGCTCAGTGGGCTGCACTGAGCCTGTGTCGCTCACCTTTCATTCTGCTTTGAGGAAACTTAATACAGAACCTTCCATACATGTAGATGCTACATGTACCTACCAAGTTTTGGTTCATATGCTAAGCAGTTTCAAAGGAGAAGATTTTTTAGAAATCGACCAATCAGAAACAAGAATTGCATGTGGTGGCCATGTTTGCTAACCAATCGGGAAGAAATGAGCAATCTTCATAGAGGACATTCCATAGATGCTTCCTACCAAGTTTCGGTGGTAGCCATGTTTGCTAACTGATCGGGACGAAATGAGCAATCTTCATAGATGCTTCCTACCAAGTTTCGGTTATTTGGCCAAGCGGTTTCAGAGGAGAAGATTTTTAATAAACAGCTGTGCCAAGAGTGCATGATACGACCGTCGTCAACATTCATACAATATTTGTAAAGACTTTCTTTCCCATAACTCTTGAATGAAAAAACTAAATTTCACCAAAAGGTATACAGACCATAAGACTATCAATTCCAATAACTCTGTGAAATTTGAAATGAATTGGCCAAGGGGTTCTCAATTTACAGTGTGACATATGAAAAATCACCTACAATTTGATGAATAAAGTCCCATAACTCTGGAATGAAAAATTGAAATTTCACCAAAAAGTATAGAGACTATAAGACTATCAATTCCAATAACTATGCGAAGTTTGAAGTGAATTGGCCAAGGGGTTCTCAATTTACAGCACGACATACAAAAAATTGCCTACAATTTAATGAATAAAGTCCCATAACTCTGGAATGAAAATTCGAAATTTCACCATAAAGTATATAGACTAAGACCATCAATTCCAATAACTCTGTAAAATTTGAAGTGAATTGGCCAAGGAGTTCTTAAGTTAGAGCACGACATGTGAAACGGACGGACGGACATTGTCTTAAAGACGGGCGTATAAAAATCAGCCAATCAGAAACAAGCATTGCCTGTGGCGGCCATGTTTGGTAATGGATCATAACAAATGTGCACTCTTTAGAGCAGGGACAGAAATTAACAGGTGCCCAGTTGCCCATGGCCCCTAGATTTTGGTCTGGGCTACTAAACTTTTACCTATAATTTAGTTAAACATTTACACATTTCTTATCAAAAATTTTGTCTGGGCTACCAGCTTGAACGTCCTAATTTACATCCCTGTAGAGAGGACCTTCCAAAGATGCTTCCTACCAAGTTTCAGTTCATTTGGCTGAGGGTTTTCAGAGGAGAAGATTAAAATGTGAAAAGTAAACGGATGACAGACGACAGACACCAAGTGATGGCAAGGTTTGCTAAAAAGAATATTAAAATGTGAATACCTACTTGTAATGTATAAAATAAACATGTTACACTATATATAAGCATTAATTAATTTCTAAGGGAGATAATGACAAGAGTTATCTTTCTTTTAACAAATGAAAAGATTTTTTAGAAATCAACCAACCAGAAACAAGAATTGCCTGTGGTGGCCATGTTTGTTAACCGATCGGGACAAACTGAGCAATCTTTATAGAGGACCTTCCATAGATGCTTCCTACCATGTTTCGGTTCATTTGGCCAAGCGGTTTCAGAGGAGAAGATTTTTAAAAATCGGCCAATCAGAAACAAGAATTGCCTGTGGCAGCCATGTTTGTTAATGGATCGGGACAAAATGTGCAATCTTTAGAGAGGACCTTCTATAGATGCTTCATACCAAGTTCCAGTTCATTTGGCTGAGGGGTTTCAGAGGAGAAGATTAAAATGTGAAAAGTTAACGGACGACAGACGCCAAGTGATGGCAAAAGCTCACACTGCCTTTGGCACTCTAGTGATGGTCAACAATTCTAACAATATCAACAAACGGAACAATCACCTCTTACCTCAAATCATTGAACATTGAAAAGACCATGACATAGGATGTTGGAAATTGAGAGGTCCTACATTGTACCTTGGGACAGGCACGAAGTGTATAATACAATTTTCAGTGCTCATAATTTACAACCTTATTTTCCAGTGACAAATTTACCATAATATGAATCCTTCACAAGTAATAAAAAAAGTGATAGAATGTGTCCATAGGATATGGATACCCCTATTTACCGCTGAAGTAAACAGGTGCATAGTTCTAGAATGAAAGTACCGAAATTCAACATGGCCTTCCTTGTATGGGCCCTTTAGCTTGTGTCCAAATTTAAAATGATTTGTTCCAGGGGAACTTAAGTTATCCAACAGAAACCAAATGCAGGATGGACATACAGATGTACATACAGACATGAGTAATACTTAGTGCTAGGCATCAGAGACATACAGATGTACATACGAACATGAGTAAAACTTAGCATCAGAGACATAAGAAATATATCAAATGAAGAATTGTATAAAATACGAACCATCATAATTAACTTGTCCATCACCAGTAATGTCTGCCTCTCTTATCATTTCATCAACCTCCTCGTCAGATAACCTCTCTCCCAGATTTGTCAAAACATGTCTCAGTTCAGAGGCACTAACATAGCCATTACCATCTTTATCAAATATTCTAAAACAATCTCTGATTGTGTCTTCTTTCTCTGGGGGAGGTGCTCGTCTTGAAATAATACTTTGGGTTTCATTAAAGTCGAACAGCTTGTTACCTAGAAAACAGATGACAAAATCTTCAATAACATAATACAGAAAACCTGTCATCAATAATTAAATATTTGAAGTACATGTAATACATTCATTTCATACAACATTTTAAGATTTCTTTTGCTATAATACATCAAACGATCTATTTGCTATAAGAACCGTTTTTGGATCTTAACTTTGGAGTTACTTAGGAGATAACTTTTTTTGCATCATAGCAATCATTTTAAAGTTATTCATCAATATATTACACTAATGAATTACTAATTAGTTACGCATATTGTTCAGTCTAATGAATTATAATAACAATGAAACTTAAATTGACTTTGATATAATTATTTGGAAAATTGTACTTTTATTTTAAATATATAAGTAAAATTGTAAGTCTTCAAATACTTTTGTCCTGTCTGTACATCATGTACATAAAGAAACTTATATACAGTAGTAAAAATAAATTCATCAAAATTGTTTGATATTTCCCCTGCCCATGACATTGGAGGATCTTACCATGGGTTGCACCAGATTCCTGGGCTATATTCTGGAGATCTGCCTGAGTAGGACTAAATCCTATAGACCTCATTACTGTGGCCAGCTCTTTCATGTTTATTTTCTTGTCATTATCTTTGTCAAATATTATGAAGGCTTCTTTTAGCTCTGAAATAAAAAAAAACATTAGTGAATACATTTTTAACTTAAGTGACAAAACAGATTATATAATTTGACAAAAATGTGTTAAATAATATTATATAATTATAAAATTCAATAAAATAAAGATATCAAAAGTCAAACAAAATTAATAATCATGGGGGAAATTTAGGTTTGGTTTGTTTTATGGTGTTTAATGCCACTTTCAGCAATGCTTCAGTTATATCGTGGCGGTCAGTTTTATTGGTGGAGGAAACCACAAGTCACTGACAAAGTCTATCACATAATGTTGTATCGAGTACACCTCACCATGAATGGGATTCAAACTTAAAACTTTAGTGGTGATAGGCACTGATTGCACAGGTAGTTGTAAATCTAACTACCATACTATCATGATGGCCCATCATGAAATTTATTAGTGCAAATTAGTGTACAGTTTTTGTATTTTGCACTGGTGATTTACAGGAGGCCTTAAAACTAAGTAACAACAGTTGAACATTGAGTTTAAACTTTATTTGAAATCATATAGAAAAAAATGTCTTACCTTCCAACTGCTGCTGTGATAATTTAGACTGAAAAATAAAAAAGTGTAACAATTAGCATGCTTAAGCTATATCTGTATTATAATCAACTGCTTAGAGATACAAAAAACAACAAGACGTCATAACATCTAATCGTGTTATTATGACGTCGTAATTTTTTTTTACTAAAAATAATCCTGAACATTATGAATAAATAAAATACACAAAGCTCAAGATCAAACTTTGTGTAATCTAAGACCTGTTAGACTAATTATTTTCTTTTGTTTATACCCTCTTGTTGAGTGTTACACATTTTAATAAACAGTGATTCACGGGTCTGTCTATATATTGTGTTATTTTTTCTTGAAATTTCTATTCCTGCGTATCTGAAATCGTCGATGGAATGGTCTTTTGAATTAAAATGTATTGAAACCGGCTTGTCATATTTTTTAAATGTTCTGATATCAGAAAGATGATTTTGTATCCGATCCTTTAACATTGTTTCTGTTTCACCAACATAAACTATGTGCTTACATTTTTTACAGTGCACCGCATAAACTACATTTGATGTTCTGCAGTTTATTTTCTTATTGATCTTAATAACTCTTCCGGATCTTGTTTTCAATTCTCCCCTAAAACTTTTTTCACAGATGACACATTTTCGTCCACATTTTCCTTGTAGTCTTGATTCTGGCAATGGGTTCTTCTTTAATACTTTTGCAGTCTTTTGGTGGACCATGATATCGGCAAGATTGTTATCCCTTCTAAATGAACAAAGAGGCTGATCCTTAAATATTTTTTTAGTTGGGGTGATTTCTTTATTATCTTTTGGTGACTACTAAGAATTTTTCCGATGTCAGGTAAAGCACGACTATAGGTTAAAATCAGGGGAACTCTATCCATTTTTTTATTCTTGTGTTTCTTTCTGTATTTTAAAGTTTCCTTTCGATCGAGCTCATCCACTTTCAACAGTTGTTTTTCTATCAGATTAGAGTTGTATCCTCGTTGTGTTAATCTCTCTTTTATCTTTTATAGTAACACCAAAAGACTGCAAAAGTATTAAAGAAGAACCCATTGCCAGAATCAAGACTACAAGGAAAATGTGGACGAAAATGTGTCATCTGTGAAAAAAGTTTTAGGGGAGAATTGAAAACAAGATCCGGAAGAGTTATTAAGATCAATAAGAAAATAAACTGCAGAACATCAAATGTAGTTTATGCGGTGCACTGTAAAAAATGTAAGCACATAGTTTATGTTGGTGAAACAGAAACAATGTTAAAGGATCGGATACAAAATCATCTTTCTGATATCAGAACATTTAAAAAATATGACAAGCCGGTTTCAATACATTTTAATTCAAAAGACCATTCCATCGACGATTTCAGATACGCAGGAATAGAAATTTCAAGAAAAAATAACACAATATATAGACAGACCCGTGAATCACTGTTTATTAAAATGTGTAACACTCAACAAGAGGGTATAAACAAAAGAAAATAATTAGTCTAACAGGTCTTAGATTACACAAAGTTTGATCTTGAGCTTTGTGTATTTTATTTATTCATAATGTTCAGGATTATTTTTAGTAAAAAAAAATTACGACGTCATAATAACACGATTAGATGTTATGACGTCTTGTTGTTTTTTGTATCTCTAAGCAGTTTATGTTTTGCAACTGACGAAGACGGTTGTGCCGTCGAAAAATTTTGCAACACTTTGTTTAAATGTATAAATTATAATCTCCATGAAGAAATGTTTTGTTTTAATGTGTATTATAATCAGTATTGTATATTTTGGTTCACAGTGTTTAAGAATTGATTATCGGATCGGACGTTGACCTACGACTGATTAGTCAATGTTTCTGATGATAGGTTCACCACTAGTAATCAAACAGTTGTTTCCCGTTTGCATTGAAGAGAATAAATTTCAAAAAATATTAATGTCAGTTTATTTAAATACTACACAACATTTATAAATAAAACTCCAAAATTATGTTCATTGTATACATTTTTTGTACATTTATAATATACCAGAATGTGTCAAAATAAAATTGATACCGTACTCAGTTGAATAATTATTCTGATTTAAATTTTAATTGACTTCAATGAAGAACCTGAGGCTGAGGATTCCATATGTTTTCAGAGATTACCAAAGTCTGTCTCACTTTACCAGACATTCAGTCTGGTAGACTCCCTTTTCACCAGACCAAACAGAATTTCACAGGACCGAAAAAATATCAAGCTTTTCCTGCAGTGGTTGCTTTCAACCAAGAGCTACCAATTTTCCATTTCTCATTTTAGTAATGCAAATTAACTGTATATACATTTTTCTGAACATTGATTGTTAAAACAAGTCTGCTTTGAAGTAAACATTTTGTAGAATTTTTTTTTTATATAAATAAAGCAAAGTATTTTATTTAAATTCATAGAGAAATAACAATTTTAGTGGATCTTTTCAACCATTTGTCTTAATCAGGAAAAAGCTTGTAATATTTGTCCATTTCAAAGGTTTCAATATTTCCTAAAAGTCCTCTATCGTATTTTGAACAAAAGACAAGTTTAAATTTGGTGCCAAATTGATAGCGATAATTTTAACGTGTCCGGTCCAGAGTAATTCTTGCTCTTATATTTCAAATATTGATAATTTCGTTCATTAAAGCGTTTCTGAGATTGCGACTTTAACTTTGTCAATGTCCTTGAACTTTTTCAAAGCATGGAGGAACGATAAATGATACAATAAAAGAGTTTTTATCTGGTGTTTCACTTTAGTTTTAATCAAAATAAATTATGGACAAATTGGAGATCAAACAGGGCTCTTCTATACAACATACCCAGTATTTTATACCGGACAGTCGGTCCGGTCGAAACCAATGTTTTTCCGGATTTGTCCATCGAACCGGCATGTTTGGGAATCTCCGTGTATTCACCTCAGATTATTTGTTTATCAATAAAGATCATGGTTTCTGATAGTGATTGATCAGTAACCTGTATCATGCGACCGATGATGCTTGCAAAACTCTCCCGTATTACCATGATTGTGCTGTAATATTGTTGTAATATTTACATATACGAGGTTAAATTGAAAGTAAATAAAAAAAAATATTTAAACAAAAATGTAAATATTTGTACATTTTTATGTATTTGAAAAACTTTTTATTTACTTTATTTATCAAAGCGGATTAAGAGTAAATGGAGATGGACCTTCGTCAGCAGCAGGGCAAAATTGGTTTGTATCTGCAATCCAATAAATTTTGAGACTGAGAAAAAAGTAAGTAATCCTCTGGTCCTACTCCTACGTCTAAAAATAAAACAGTTTAAAAGTGAAATCCATTCACAAAAAATTACTAAACCGCTTTGTTTACATTTTACATTTTTTCTTGGTCACAAGTCACTGATGAACTTTATCGAGTACACCTCACCATTAGCAAGATTCGAACTCACAACGCTAGTGGCGATCAGCACTGATTACAACTACCATATGATCACGACGCACCTTTTTTTTGCATTGGAAGCCTCCTCCTTTTACATTACACAAGACACTATATTTTCTTACCATTTACTATATGAATTCTTTTTATATAGTGTCTAGTGCCTGTGTTTGTATAGAATAGAATAGAATCTTTTTATTTCCATAAAGTAAAAGGACATGGGGCAAATGTTTACATAATAATACATGTACATACAATGTATATTTCTACTCAGGATTCAGGTATTATTAGAATTACATACATAAGTCGATCTTATATACTTTACAATAGTTTTCATGTCACAGGTGAGTTACAAAAAAATGTACCTGTCGCAGGCCGTCCTTGTGAGGCCGTGTTTACTTTTTTCTCCATAAATTATTTAACAATTTCTCCCTAAATTATATCACAATCTGTGCTCGGAACGAGTAGAATCACTGTAAATTCTTACCATGTCAAAAATTATAATGCTCAGGTTAATCTAACGCTTTCTCATGAATTTGTTTTTTCCAGGTGTGTCCTGTATATTTACTTCCGGTGAATGTAAAACGAATGTTGATTGGTTGATTAGTTTCAGAAACCGGTTGTAACGAGTTCGTCTGTAGATGGATAACTTGTCCACTTTATAATGCCTTTGAGAACCTGTTCTCCCAGGAAACCATTTCCCGCCCAGTTTATTGTTCTCATCCACTCGAAAGTAAATCATATATACTTGCCTAGATCTACATTAATAATGAACTGTGCATTGAATAAAAGCGTATATATATATATATATATCTAATTTAGCTTGCACGACGCGGACTCGAAGGTGCATACTATTCTTACAACTGAGATAAAAATAATAAATAAATAAACAGCTAACATAGTTTCGGTACCTTTAACCATATAAAAAGTCTATATATGAGTAATATAAATAAAACTTTACATTTTGCCGGACGATTCGACTGAACACAACATGTCTCAGTGGCAAACAAGTTATTGCAATGACAATTGTGATAGAAACACTGGGGATGTTTCACACTCTAACCATGTTATTAAGTGAATCACATTACAATATTGACGACGTCATAATATGACAATAATAGCATTTGTAATATAGACGACGTCATAATGCAACAGTGAAATTACACTACAAAATAGATGACGTCACAATGTGACAGTAGGATTACATTAAAGCATAGACGACGTCATAATGAACTTTGAACTTTTAACTTTATTGATATTAAGTCTTCAGACATATGTATACAAGATATGTTACATGAGACATCAAATAATAATAACGAATACAACATACTACTTAAATTAAGATATATATGTATATGACATACATTACCAGGGGCGGATCCAGGATTTGGGATTAGGGGGGGCGTGAGTAGGAGAGGGATCTAGGGACCGCTTAAGGTCCCCAGCGGGTCCAGGGCAGAGCACCAGGAGGGGGTCCAGGTGGGCGAAACCCCTCCCCCCTAAGCTCTGGGGGTTTGAGGAATTACAGACATTTATTTGAACGACAATTTTGAACCAATCACACCATTTTTATCAGACCAAAAAAACTTTACTTTGAGTCTTAATTTAGTCGGATAATTGTTAACAGTATGTTTTTGTCAGATTATAAGAACCTGAAGTAAAACTTTTTTTTTAACAACCGTGATGCGAATTGTTCAACTCATGACTGATCGATCACGATAGTTTAACCCTTCAAAGAACTAATGGTTTAGTTTTAACGTATTCCTGGGGTCCGGATGGCTCAATGAGTTAGGTCGTTGGATCTAACAGCTCATACAAGCCTATCACCAATACGGCGTGGGTTCGCGCCCAGCTTTGTAAATTACAAAAAAGGGTACTCGACTCGCAGTCGCAAGTGATAAAGTTTATCAGTTGCGTCAAGTGTTTGAGCAACGGGCGTAAAAACCTCATTACACTAAAAGATCAAACAAACAAAATGTATCAAAGTTCTCGAGAAATATGTTTACGGAAATCAGGTGTGAGATATGCATAAACGATTTTGTCGAGATTATTTTCACACTTTCATGTGCAGTTGTAGATATTAATTTATTACAAATAAATTGTAGTCAGAATTTTTTGTTAAAAATGTGTAAAAAAATTTGTACAGACATCCATTGGTAGATATAAATAATATAAACGTACCCGGACAAAGGATTTGTTCACACTTTATTGTGTGCAGATACCTCGGGAAGATGCAGAGATTGTTACAAATAAATTGCCGCTAAATATTTTTTTTATTAATATGTTACTTTTGTATTTTAATGTACAATATACCAACGCGTATTTTTACTGATCTTTACTTGAAAAGTAAAAGGCAACATTTTCGGGTATTTGTATACAAATCAAACTTATATTTCTTTTTCATATGAAATTGCAGAATTTCGAATTCAAGAACTATTTGAACCATGATTCTCTCGTTATAGGTTTTCGTTGTATGTTTTATAAATGAGATCAATTGTTAAATTAATTATTCGAAGTATTGATTGAATTTACTTTTTAGTTTACCTTTGACTTTTCTCGTCTCGTCGAGGAATCAGAAATATATCCAATCTTGCTTATTTTCTTGGCCTAGAATTTTCGTCCATTTTATAATTTCTAAATAGCACGTGTACATGTAGTTGTAAAATTGACTGCAGAAATAATGTTTAATTAGTGTGAGAAAATAGTTGATGTCTGGTACCTCGGAACCAATCAGAAAGGAATAATCTTTGAACTACTGACGGCGAATACATATATGAATCAGCGAACACATCCAACGTGTATTTACAATGTGTTCAAGAATATTTTTACTACAGGTCACGAGTTAGCCATTCATGAAAAAGTTATTTATTGAACTGCTTAATTAACGTTGTATTTATATAACATATGCTTTGCGAATTTTAGGGGGGCGCACGCCCCGCACGCCCCCCTCTAAATCCGCCACTGATTACAATAGTTTTGAAAATTCTCTGACAAATTTACAAACATTTTGACAGTAGGATAACCTTGCAATATAAACGACGTCATAACGTGACAGTAGAATTACATTAGAATAAAGACGACGTCATAATGTGACAGTGGAATGACATTACAATAAAGACGACGTCATAATGTGACAGTGGAATGACATTACAATAAAGACGACGTCATAATGTGACAGTGGAATGACATTACAATAAAGACGACGTCATAATGTGACAGTGGAATGACATTACAATGTAGATGGGGATTACACTACATTAATGGATAAACAACTTGTTTGATGATAGAAACGAACCAAATGGTAATAAGCCACGTACTTATAGAAAATTTAAAAGTTTTTTAAATGTTAGTTCATATGTAAAAGATGTTTTATAAATAGACAACATAGACGTATTTTATCAAATTTTAGAAGTGGCTGTTTACCATTAGCAGTAGAGACAGGTCGATACACCAGGCCAAAAAATCCCATTAAATGAACGGAAATGTATATTTTGTAATAAAAATTCTGTTGATGAAATTCATTTTTTATTAGATTGTGATTTTTATTCAGATTTACGATATGCTTTAACAGTATTTTATTTGAAAATTTTGAAAATCTCATTTTAGAAGATAAATTTATTTTTATTATGTCAAATGAAGAAATCCAACATTTTTTAGCAAAAACTTTATATAATATGTTTTATAAAAGAAAGCATTGTTTGCAATGACATGTATTTTAATAAATCATAAATATTTTAGGCATGTGGATGTATATATTGACAGTGTCTCATAAGCCATATGTGGCTGGGTACTAATATTATAATTGATACAATTTTATTGTGTATGTTTTTAATTGTGTTAAACATGTACTACAGATGTATGAAATGTTTTATATTGGTATGTGACACTATAATAAAATAAAGTATATAAATGCAGATTTCCAAAATAAAAAAAATAAAAAAATCTCCCATTAATTTAACTTGCTAAAATTGTTTCTAGTAATCTATGCGACACCCCTCCAAATTAATCAATTGAGCACATTTAAGCTGACTTACTTAAATCATATATTGTAACTTCATTTGAAGATTGTTTAGTTTTATCAACTCTTCCCATCTTGAACCTGTAATAATGCTTGTATATTAATATTGTTTTCGGTCATTTGTACACAATATGTTATGTACATGTATACACGGTTGTCGAATACACTAATTAACATCAACATTAACAGGGATTACCAGAAAAGAGGATTAAATAATAATGAAGTTTAAATATTAGTTTACAAGTAATAATTCCATTTGAGCATGTGCAATGTCCTGGGGAAATTGTCCACCAAAGTAAGTGTTTTTAAATGACACATGTATCTTAACATACAATTTATAGTATTGTTGTACACAATAAATTCCACTTTGATGTTCAATCAGGTTCAAATATCAGTTATTTTTTGTTGTTTTTTTTTTAAATGACATTTCTTTTGTTTCACTCCTGAAATTCTCGCTATAGAAATGAGACATTATTTCTCCGACCTACGGAGTATGCTCTAATGTTGACCCTATGTCCAGCATAATCATCCAAACACACGTCCGCCCCGAACATGGCATAAATGTCCTGTAGCGAAATCAGCGTTCACATCAACATATATGTAATTACCTGGATTGTCCCCCTTTGTTATTACAATGGTCATATTAGAAATCCGTTGACATCCGTGTTATTTTTAATCAAAACATGGCACAAACGATATTTATTTGTTAAGGATGAATTAATAAACACATACAGATTATTATCTTTAGATTATCACTTATTTGGAATTAATATTTAACAAGAAACATTTGATAATGAATTCAGCTTGTTAGGCTAACCGAACATCATATGAAACAGTTGTTTTGATTGGTTAATTCAATTTAGAACTTGACAGGCTTTCTTTTAGGGTCGCGTTCATCGTACTTAAGCCCGAAGATTTGGCAGTGAAGGGGCTGGTTGTGAAACAATACGACATTTTGCTGGGTGCTGCGTTGTTCCTCTGGCAACAACTCATGGCCCTCATGGGTTGGCGATTGTTTCAAGGTTAGTGACAACCTTTTGCTGGGTCCGGTGTTGAAACCAGTGGTTACAACTGACGACTCACATTTGGTTTGGGACTATTATTAATTCACAGTTTTCATGTTGTTTATGGTATAGATCTGTCGTCTAAGGTTGTGACATAGTTTTCGGTTGAGACAAGGTTTGAGACATAGGGTTCGAGACATAGGTCTGAAGCAGGTGTTGGTGACTGGTGACTGGTTAGTTAGGTTTCAGACAGGGTCTGAAACAAAGTAGTTGTTTATAAATATTCATTGTTTATATTGTGGTCTGTGTAGTGTTAGTGTGTGTTGCATTAGGATAGTTATATATTAGTCTGTGTAGATAGTGATTTAGCATTTATTATTTGCAAGGAGCCATTGTACCTATTTTAGTTTGTTGGGTTAGACATTGTTTGAACATTTTTGTTATACAAGACTATTATTTGTCAGGTCCCCAGGAAACTGGTACGGACCCAGTGTTTATATACATCCATTCAGGTTACACGCTACAGTCCGTTAGTATTGTTGTTCACAGAATATGTTCTAATGTTGACTGAATGTGCTGCATAATCAACCAAGCACACGTCCGCCCGGAACATAAATCCCCGTTATTATTGTACCTCACATAAGTGAAATATTTTCGTATAGTTTAGAATAGAAATATAATCTTTTTTCAGTTCTCATCGACAACCCATGACCACCCCCGATATTCTCCATATATACTGATGAGTCGAAATTATCGAAGCGTGATCAGCTATGGGTTACAGATGATGCAGCTTCACTGAGTTGATACATCTGCTGATGGATTATTATCCTCCGAGGGTATCATCCGCCCCCATTAGTCAGTGTTTCGACACTGACATGGTGTGATATTTTCAGTCGGAGGTTATTTTGTGTAAAGAAATCTTTTCATGGCACATGCATACAAAAACAACAACTTTAAATTACATCAAAGACAGGACCAACGTTCAGAACGGAGGTGTGTAATCAATTATCAGCTGGCTATTTGGGATGAAAGGATTTATCAATTATTAAAGACCAATCAAAGATTACACGAATTATGGTATACCCTCGTCAATCTGTCCATCTACTCGTCCACAAATCTCAGATTTGCTTTGACTAAATTTTCGGCAGGACATTTTTACGTTATGGAATATCTGTGTCACAAATGACCACGGATTGTTTCCTTTGTCGTAAACACTTCCCACTCCTTTCCTCATCTTATCTCCGGGGTTGTAGCTAGATTAACACGACGGGTGCCACTAATGGAGCAGGAACCGCTTTGCCTTCCGTAAAACCTGAATTCAATCCCCGGTTTTAAGTGGGGTTCGTGTTACTCGATCCTTAATTAGTTTTATATGTATGTTTTGTAGATCGTTGTTTGTCCCTTTGTCCTTTTTCTGTTGGTCATTGTGTTGATTGTCCTATTTACGGATTTTGGTTTACCCTTTTGGTATCATCAAAACCTTCTTAAAGGGACGTAATTATAAAACATACAGAAAAGTAGACCCGACAACGAAATGGCGCAAATTATAGCGAGAAAGAATATAAAAACGATAATTTCATTGTGAAATTATCGTTTTTATTTAACTCGGAAAACTCTGTAATTCACAGTTATCTATATATAAATCTTTTTATACAGATGCAGTGTTTTAGTATGTGGTGTACCTTGTGGCAAAACCTCTCTCATACAACGTTATACAGTAAGTCGTTTTATCTAGGTGCAGTGTTTTAATTTGTGGTGTACCTTGTGGCAAGACCTCTCTCATACAACGTTATACAGTAAGTCGTTTTATCTAGGTGTAGTGTTTTAGTATGTGTTGTACCTTGTGGCAAGACCTCTCTCATACAACGTTATACAGTAAGTCGTTTTATCTAGGTGCAGTGTTTTAATTTGTGGTGTACCTTGTGGCAAGACCTCTCTCATACAACGTTATACAGTAAGTCGTTTTATCTAGGTGTAGTGTTTTAGTATGTGTTGTACCTTGTGGCAAGACCTCTCTCATACAACGTTATACAGTAAGTCGTTTTATCTAGGTGTAGTGTTTTAGTATGTGTTGTACCTTGTGGCAAGACCTCTCTCATACAACGTTATACAGTAAGTCGTTTTATCTAGGTTTAGTGTTTTAGTATGTGTTGTACCTTGTGGCAAGACCTCTCTCATACAACGTTATACAGTAAGTCGTTTTATCTAGGTGTAGTGTTTTAGTATGTGTTGTACCTTGTGGCAAGACCTCTCTCATACAACGTTATACAGTAAGTCGTTTTATCTAGGTGTAGTGTTTTAGTATGTGTTGTACCTTGTGGCAATACCTCTCTCATACAACGTTATACAGTAAGTCGTTTTATCTAGATGTAGTGTTTTAGTATGTGTTGTACCTTGTGGCAAGACCTCTCTCATACAACGTTATACAGTAAGTCGTTTTATCTAGGTGTAGTGTTTTAGTATGTGTTGTACCTTGTGGCAAGACCTCTCTCATACAACGTTATACAGTAAGTCGTTTTATCTAGGTGCAGTGTTTTAATTTGTGGTGTTGCTTGTGGCAAGACCTGCCTTATACAATCTTACACAGTAACTACTTGGTTTTTTTTATCTAGATTCAGAGTTTTAGTTTGTGGTGTTCCTTGTGGCAAGACCTCTCTCGTACAATGTTACACAGTAGGTCCTTTCTATTGAAGTGAGCAATGTTTTAATATTTTGTGTTCCTTGTGGAAAGACTTCAATATTGTGACACCTTCTTCAATTCTGAATACCTGCCACAAAACCAACAATCCGTAGCTCTAAACTCAGAAACGGAAAAATGATAATAGGAAAATTGAAATGTCAATTTAGAAAAAAAAATTAGTTATCACTGGTTGTACATTAAAATAGATAAACTAATTTCTGGACAGACAGAAACCTTTTATTGAAGGATATTAAACCACTTTTCATTATGAAAAATATGAACTTTGACTTGAATATTTATTCTTGTACTGTACATGTATGAATTAAAGTTGAGTGCACTGTACATGTATTAATTAAAGTTGAGTGCACTGTACATGTATGAATTAAAGTTGAGTGCACTGTACATGTATGTATTAAAGTTGAGTGCACTGTACATGTATGAATTAAAGTTGAGTGCACTGTACATGTATGTATTAAAGTTGAGTGTACTGTACATGTATAAATTAAAGTTGAGTGCACTGTACATGTATGAATTAAAGTTGAGTGCACTGTACATGTATGAATTAAAGTTGAGTGCACTGTACATGTATGAATTAAAGTTGAGTGCACTGTACATGTATGTATTAAAGTTGAGTGTACTGTACATGTATAAATTAAAGTTGAGTGCACTGTACATGTATGAATTAAAGTTGAGTGTACTGTACATGTATTAATTAAAGTTGAGTGCACTGTACATGTATTAATTAAAGTTTAGTGCACTGTACATGTATGAATTAAAGTTGAGTGCACTGTACATGTATGCATTAAAGTTGAGTGCACTGTACATGTATGAATTAAAGTTGAGTGCACTGTACATGTATGAATTAAAGTTGAGTGCACTGTACATGTATGAATTAAAGTTGAGTGCACTGTACATGTATTAATTAAAGTTGAGTGCACTGTACATGTATGAATTAAAGTTGAGTGCACTGTACATGTATGAATTAAAGTTCAACTATAGACTTGCCATACATATTTGTTTTAAACATTTTATTTTATAGCATGATGTATTTGTAGAAGACTATAAGCCGACAGTCAAAATAATCCCTGTAAGTTTGTATAGAGGCCTCTACCCGAACAGTCAAAATAACCTCCTGTAAGTTTGCAGAAGACTTATTACCGAACAGTCAAGAAATGTTTGAAATATAGAGAATACAATGGTCAAAATAAAAAAGGACGAAAGGACAAACAATGATCTTCAAAATACTGGAAAGTAAAGATTGAGTAACACGACCCACACTAAAAACCGGGAGTTAATTGAGGTGCTCCGAAAGAGCAGTAAACAGTTCCTACCTTACTAGTGGCACCGGTCATGTTCCTCTTGTTACAGAACACAGCGGTAAATCATGAATTATGAAATCAGTAACAAACTAGTCTGTGTAAATTACACATCTCATTATAATATGTATCAGAAAGTACCAGACGTGAGTATATCAAATTAATGAAAAGCACGATGAAATGTAAAAAAGTACATGGACAAACACAATTCACAAATACTGAACACCATCAAAATAAAAACCGGGGTGAACACGGGTAAACTGGACGGGTAGGCAGTTCAGGCTCCACTAGTGCCGCTCGTTGTACCGGGGTGAACACGAGTAAACTGGAAGGGTAGGCAGTTCAGGCTTCACTAGTGCCTCCCGTTGTACCGGGGTGAACACGGGTAAACTGGAAGGGTAGGCAGTTCAGGCTCCACTAGTGCCGCTCGTTGTACCGGGGTGAACACGAGTAAACTGGAAGGGTAGGCAGTTCAGGCTTCACTAGTGCCTCCCGTTGTACCGGGGTGAACACGGGTAAACTGGAAGGGTAGGCAGTTCAGGCTCCACTAGTGCCGCTCGTTGTACCGGGGTGAACACGAGTAAACTGGAAGGGTAGGCAGTTCAGGCTTCACTAGTGCCTCCCGTTGTACCGGGGTGAACACGGGTAAACTGGAAGGGTAGGCAGTTCAGGCTCCACTAGTGCCACTCGTTGTACCGGGATGAACACGGGTAAACTGGAAGGGTAGGCAGTTCAGGCTCTACTAGTGCCGCTCGTTGTACCGGGGTGAACACGAGTAAACTGGAAGGGTAGGCAGTTCAGGCTTCACTAGTGCCTCCCGTTGTACCGGGGTGAACACGGGTAAACTGGAAGGGTAGGCAGTTCAGGCTCCACTAGTGCCACTCGTTGTACCGGGATGAACACGGGTAAACTGAAAGGGTAGGCAGTTCAGGCTCCACTAGTACCGCCCGTTGTACCGGGGTGAACACGGGTAAACTGGAAGGGTAGGCAGTTCAGGCTCCACTAGTGCCGCTCGTTGTACCGGGGTGAACACGGGTAAACTGGAAGGGTAGGCAGTTCAGGCTCCATTAGTGCCGCCCGTTGTACCGGGGTGAACACGAGTAAACTGGAAGGGTATGCAGTTCAGGCTCCATTAGTGCCACCCGTTGTAACGGGGTGAACACGAGTAAACTGGAAGGGTAGGCAGTTCAGGCTCCACTAGTGCCTCCCGTTGTACCGGGATGAACACGGGTAAACTGGAAGGGTAGGCAGTTCAGGCTCCACTAGTGCCGCCCGTTGTATCGGGGTGAACACGGGTAAACTGGAAGGGTAGGCAGTTCAGGCTCCACTAGTGCCGCTCGTTGTATTATCAAAATATTAGTGTTTTACACTCAAATTTCTTATGATGTTTATCTAAATCATATTGTACCGGTTTCTTTCCATTTTTACACAGCTGCGTTACATTTCATTTTCGACTTGTCTGATTCTTTCACATATTAATGCTTTGCTCACATGGGTTTGTCCAACATTTTAATTTGAAGAGCGAACGGAGGGAGACAGAACTGTGATTATAAACCAGAAACAGTGATAACTCAATGCAACATCTATAACAACTGATAACGCTTGTCAGTAACTTGAGGGTGGTCAGTGGTATTTTCCCCCATGGTCAGTAACTTGAGGGAGGTCAGTGGTAATTTTCCCCATGGTCAGTAACTTGAGGGAGATCAGTGGTATTTTTCCCCATGGTCAGTAACTTGAGGGAGGTCAGTGGTATTTTCCCCCATGGTCAGTAACTTGAGGGAGGTCAGTGGTATTTTCCCCCATGGTCAGTAACTTAAGGGTGGTCAGTGGTATTTTTCCCCATGGTCAGTAACTTGAGGGTGGTTAGTGGTATTTTTCCCCATGGTCAGTAACTTGAGGGTGGTCAGTGGTATTTTCCCCCATGTAATCCTGTTTCTTCAACAACAACAAAACCTGATCGACACAATATAACTGAAATCTTGTTGAACTTAACCCCATACAATCAACTATATAATATATGTTTTTGTTACTCTTTCAGTCAACAATAACGGTTGAAGTTGACAGCGAGAACATTGGTTTTTTCATCGTAAGTATTTAGTTTGTATAGAAAACAAACATAAAAAAACGATTCGAACGTCATAAATGTTCTGCTAGCGACACCCGACATGTGATCATTATCCGAATGTTTGTTTGTTTGATGGTGTTTAACGCTACTTTCAACAATATTTCAATTATATGGTGACGGTCAGTTTTATTGATGGAGGAAACAGGAGTACCCTGAGAAAACCACCGATCTGTCGCAAGTCACTGACAATCTTTATCACATAATGGTGTACACCTCGACCTGAACTCACAACATCAGTGGTGATAGGCACTGATTGCATAGGTAGTTGTAAATCCAACTACCATACGATCATGGCTACGACGGCCCTTTATTATCCGAACCTCATAAAGTATCCCGACATGTTTTGATCACTATCCGAACGTCAAAAAGTATCTGACAGCAAGCCCGACAAGTCGCGATCGTGATCACTATCTATGCGTCACAATGTATTTGCAGTGCTCCCCTTTTCCCCACCATGTCGTGATCACTATCTGTACGCCACAGTATTTCTGCCAGCACAACCGACATGTCGACATTCGTACGTCATAAAGCATCTATCAGTGCCACGATATGTCGATATCATTATACGTACGTGACATAGCATCTGCCAGTACCCAGACAGAACCTTACAAAATGCCTTCTCATTAGCTTCTATTGTGCACCTATTTTATTGGTTTTTTTTATTTTATTTTGTCTTTCTTTAGGTTTCCACATGCCCATTTACTTGATGATAATTTATCAAAGTTGTCACTGTACACGTCGGGTAACATACGTTTTTCGGGAATGACATGTCAATTTAATTTTCAGTATGACAGTTGCGGAAGTAATACCACCAATGAAATGAGCATTGGCCCTCTGTTAGGAAAAGATGGCTTTATAGTCGTATACGACATCACTAATTATGTGAGTATGAACAATAAGTTGACAAATGATTTTTGGGCGGGTCATCCCGAAAGTTGTGTAATGGTTAACATGCTCGCCTCCAGTGCGATAGAACGTGGGTGCGAGTTCTGCTCGGGTCAAACCAAAGACTTCTGCTTCTCCACTAGGCATGCAGCTTTAGCTATATAGATTATTGTTGGTTTTGGGTCAGGAGAATGTGTCTACCCTTGGAGTGTTGCTTTAGTGAACTAGCACTATGCAAATACATCTAATATTGTAGATCAGTACAAATTGGACATCATTATCAACATGGCGTCTAACTGTGTCTTGGTTTTGACATGAATAGCTGAAAAAATGCTCAAACTCTCTTTTGAGAACTTATAGCCTACATATTATTTTTAGGAATCATTTGCACACACAAAATCTTTCTTCGATGTCATCAGATGTTATGCTAATAAGAAGACACTTCCGATTCTGGTCGGAAATAAAGTCGACCTAGGTTCAGAGAGAGAAGTTAGTCAACTTGTAGCTGAGGTATATTCATATTGCTTATTTTTGTAAATTTCTTTTTATTGTTAACTCTTATACAATAAGATTAATGTATATTGACATTTAACACAAAACAATTTAGATGTAAATGAACATGGAATAAAATCCGTTCAAAACTAGGGTAGATTGAAAATTAAAAAATTGGGGTGTTATTGCTGTCCGTCATCTGGAGGTCACCGTGAAGTATTCAATGATAAATATAAATAATAGCTTAGAGGAAGATTAAGGATCATACAATAATTAAAATGTAGATGAGTTCAACTCTAAATTTCTAAGGGATAAATACTTATTTTGTGGTGTTGGAATCAGATATATCATCAAATACAAATAAACCAAGAAAATATATATTTTGTTTAAAGTGTAAGAATAAGAATATAAGAATGAGAATACTGTATTGGCCAATTTAGGACCCACAATGGGCATAGCAATTACAATGATTGACAATATGGAATACATACATATACAATGTACATAATAACAACAAGGAAATATTGATAATTTCATATAAGCCACCAGTGCAATTTGTTTGAATAATATAGTTTTATTTCCAGTAAAATAAACTTGCCTTTTACACACTCATATTTACTATCTTTTAATGAACTGTATCTTCCTGTGAAATCAGTAAAGCTTTCACCCGTCATTAAATTGTATGCTCTATAATTCTATACAGTTAGGATTTTTTTTTAAATCATTGTTTAAACGGATCCTACTTTCCTTCTTTAAATATCATTATCTTAAGAAGTCAATGCTCGGTCCACCTGACTTATCTGTCAATGATCGGTCGACCTGATTTATCTGTCAATGCTCAGTCCCCCTGACTTATCTGTCAATGATCGGGCGACCTGACTTATCTGTTAATGCTCAGTCCACCTGATTTATCTGTCAATGGTCTGTCCATCTGACTTATCTGTCAATGCTCAGTCCACCTGATTTATCTGTCAATGGTCTGTCCACCTGACTTATCTGTCAATGCTCAGTCCACCTGACTTATCTGTCAATGATCGGTCGACCTGATTTATCTGTCAATGGTCTGTCCACCTGACTTATCTGTCAATACTCAGTCCACCGGACTTATCTGTCAATGATCGGTCGACCTGATTTATCTGTCAATGGTCTGTCCACCTGACTTATCTGTCAATGCTCAGTCCACCTGACATATCTGTCAATGATCGGTCCACCTGACTTATCTGTCAATGCTCAGTCCACCTGACTTATCTGTCAATGCTCAGTCCACCTGACTTATCTGTCAATGATCGGTCGACCTGATTTATCTGTCAATGGTCAGTCCACCTGACTTATCTGTCAATGGTCTGTCCACCTGACTTATCTGTCAATGCTCAGTCCACCTGACTTATCTGTCAATGATCGGTCGACCTGATTTATCTGTCAATGATCTGTCCACCTGACTTATCTGTCAATGCTCAGTCCATCTGACTTATCTGTCAATGATCGGTCGACCTGATTTATCAGTCAATGCTCAGTCCACCTGACTTATCTGTCAATGCTCAGTCCACCTGACTTATCTGTTAATGCTCAGTCTACCTGATTTATCTGTCAATGGTCTGTCCACCTGACTTATCTGTCAATGCTCAGTCCACCTGACTTATCTGTCAATGATCGGTCGACCTGATTTATCTGTCACTGGTCTGTCCACCTGATTTATCTGTCATCTTCAAATCCAGTGTTCTTAGAAAAATCTGAATTCAGGCGTGGGTCCAGACTTTGGTGTTGGGGGATGGTATGAAATCTAGGCGAGAGATTTTGGGAAACACTTCGGCCCACATCGACTACTGAGTATAACCCTGTTAGGAGTTAAGTGGAACACGTCCATCTTTATTGTTAAATTTTGCTATTTAACATAGTTGTTTGATCTTTATTGTAGGATTTTGCCAAAGAACTTAACATTCCTTATTTAGAGACAAGTGCCAAAGATGGACTACATGTCAAGGAATTGTTTGAGAGTGTTATTAACAATATTATCAAGCCTAGTGAGAATGTTCTTGCCAAACAATGGACTCCATTAAGACAATCCATGGCTTGTACAAAGTGTACATGTATTATAACGTAAATCTTTATGCATTCACGTAAAATTGATGATGAATGAATCAAAGTTAAAACACGTGTTGGCATGTTCCAGTTAAAATGATAGAGTTAACTGAAGGAGTATAGAAGATTACATGACAAATCACCATATTATTATCTTCAGTAAATTATGTTATAGAATACCACAAACAGCTTGAATCCATTGAAAAACTCGTTGTCATTTATAAAGTATATGATCAAGGTACTTTGTATGGAAACATGCCTTTATTCATATTTTGTAAGGAAAATTTCTACACAACAATAAATTGTTCAAATCCTGGATGTGCTCATTTACAATATATTTTTCCCTTTTGTTAATCGACAGTACATGCATATTTGTGTTGGTTGGTACAGTATTTATCTCGCTGTGGTAGGCGACAAAGTTTTCAGTTTTTGTCGACCACAAATCCAGTATGGCCACCATCACAAGACATTGTTCAACAAAGGGCTCTATGGGAATGTGAGTAATATTTATAACCCTGCAGACAAGGCCCCTAACGATATCGTTTTTGTGTGTAAATCATATTGCATATAATTTAGTATTGATAATTCATTTGGAATATACCCCGACGACGAACCGCATCGGTTGTGTAATGGATAGCGTGCTCGCCTCGGGTGCTTTAGATTATGGGTTCGAGTCCCAATCTGCTCAATCCAAAGACTATAAAATTGTGTACATGTATTTGTTGCTTCTCCGCTAAGCACGCAGCATTAAGGAGAAAAGAGCAAAAACTGGTTGGTTCGGAATCAGGATAATGTGTCCGAGTGGGGCGACATGTCTATCCGCGGACTGTTGTTCCAGTGAGCTTGCACTATAAAATTCCAACTAAGCGTGTTGGTCTGGTACAAAGCGGACCCCATCATTATTTCTTTGAAAATTAACTTGTTCTCGCCATGATATAGCCGAAATACTGCTGAGTTGGTGCTAAACAACAAGCACTCACTCACAATACCCCGATGACAGTAGTAATGTGTGAGGATTTTTATGAAACATAGGCGCTCAGTGACTTGCGGCAGGTCGGTGGTTTTCTCCGGGTACCCCGGTATCTTCCACCAATAAAACTGACCGCCGCGATATAACTAAAATATTGTTGAAGGTGGCGTTAAACACCATAAACCCAAAACCCTCATTTCAGCAGCAGTCCTCGTTCTATTAGTGGAAATTCTAGTTGCTAGATCTTTGATTCTTTATTTGTTTTACATTCGTGTCAGAAACACCACGTGCATTTCTGCAATATGAAAATGTATTGTATATTTGGTCTATGTCTTCCGTTCGTGATTATTTGTTTTATTAAAGTAGACAAACATTCACACATAGTGATTAAAAAAAACCCAAGCATGTTGATACGCTGACAAAAATCTCTAGTAGTTACCAGAGGCGGATTTAGAGGGGGGAGTGCGGGGCGTGCACCCCCCCTAAAATTCGCAAAGCATATATTATACAACGTTAATTAAGCAGTTCAACAAACAATTTTTTCATGAATGGTTAACTCGTGACCTGTAGTAAAATATTCCTACACATTGTAAATATACGTTGGGTGTGTTCGTTGATTCATATATGGATTCGCCGACAACTTCCGCTTTTGTTTGTCTATAAACAAAAACGGTCGAACCATGTTTTTAATGATGAATCAAACGACGAAAAGAAAAGCAGTATTAACTAGAACCACCCGAAAGGACAAGCACCGAAAGTACAGACCAATTAGTGAAATGAGGAATGCGTTAAAACTAAACCAATAGTTCTTTGAAGGGTTAAAATATCGTAATCGATCAGTCATGAGTTGAACAATTCGCATCACAGTTGTTCAAAAAAGTTTTACTTTAGGTTCTTATAATCTGACAAAAATATACTGTTAACAATTATCCGACAAAATTAAGACTCAAAATCTAGTTTTTTTTGGTCCGATAAAAATGGTGTGGTTGGTTCAAAATTGTCGTTCAAATAAATGTCTGTAATTCCTAAAATCCCCAGAGCTTCAGGGGGGCTTTGCCCCCTGGGCCCCTACCAGGGTTCGGCCCTGGACCAGCTGGGGACCTTAAGCGGTCCCCAGATCCCTCGCCTACTCACGCCCCCCCTAACCACAAATCCTGGATCCGCCCCTGGTTACCCCCCACCCCAAAAGAAAAAAAGGAATTTTATATACAAAAAAAAATACATTATCAACTTATGAACTTATACAAATAATACAGCAAACCAGAATGTGGGTAAGCATGACACACCACACAAGAAAGCATGACACATATCAACTGTTTAGGTATAGTACATGTTTGTCCTTTAAGTTTAAATATTTTACATGTTATAGTGCAAAGGTGCGGCCAGAAGAATCCGACACATCTGCTAATTTACCATTATGAAAAGAAAGTAACAACAAAGCGAACAAATTTGAAAACACCTCTCACCTCAAGTCATTGAAGACAGAAAAGATCACGACATATGACATTGGAAATCCAGGTCCTGGCTTGGGACAGGTACAACAATGTGACGGGGTTAAGCTGATAAATAGGATTCCCAGCTCTTTCCCATTTAAATTGGGGTCGTCTTTGTGTGATCGTATGGTAGGTGGATTAACAACTACCTATGCAATCAATGCTTATTATCACTAACGTTGTGAGTCCCGCTCATGACAAGGTGTACTCGATACAATATGTTATCATACCTCATTAATATCTGAGTCATTATTGATCTGTGACAGATATTACCTAGCAATTTACCCCATCCAAAAACAAAATGGCCACTTTCATCGCTTGAATTTCAAAAAGTGCTATCTCGGTCAAGTCAGGTCACCTCGAATCAAAGACTTCTGGTACACATTTTTTGCTATTGACCTCTCAAAGAATAATTAACTGTATAATGTGATAAAGTTTGTCAGTGACTTGCCGCAGGTCGATGGTTTTCTCCGTTTCCGCCACCAATATAGCTGAAATGTAGAACATGGGTTATGTAGAGTAATCTAAACAGGGATGTGGTATGTAGAGCAGGGTAAACAGCCATGGGTTTTGAAGAGTAAGCTAAATAGACACGGGTTATGTAGAGTAAGTTAAACAGCTAAAGATCTTGTATTTGATAAATTCACTAAGTTCACTTTGGTCGCTGCAATACAATCATGGCCATTCTTAAATTTCCTTCCTTATCTTTTCATATGCCTTCAAATATATGAGTCATGAACAACTGTGCAATATCGAATTAATAGCTTACATATAGTTTATATACGTGTTGAGCACACATTGACGATCACTAGACAAACTAATCAGAATAGTGATAATAATTTACATATCAGTAGGAATCACGCAAAAGGGGGGGGGGGAGGGGGGGGGGGGGGGGGTGCTGCTTCCTATGCAGAAAAATCAATACAGACGTGTCGCTGGACTGGATGGGCTTTCTCAGTCTCCAAATATAAGATTGGGTCGTATATTGTCCGATTCAATTTAGGGGCCTATCAATAAATAATAATAATAATAATAATAAATTCTTTATTTAAAGAGGGTAACTCAGTTAGCAAAGAGATGCTAATCTCACCTGAGGCCCTCTGAAACTAAAACTACAATGTATATGTAACATATAAATCTCATGCAAAAACAATCAATACAAGAAAAATAAAAATATGATGATGAAAAATTGACTAGAAAATAATATCAAATGCTAATTACTAAAAAAAAAAAAATAATAATAATAATAACTACTGTTACAACAAAAAATAATACTGAAAGTTCATTGGTACATACATATATTACAGTACAGGAGATCTTGGAAGTTAGACATTCTCAATTTGAAATCTTAACAAGATAATCTTTTACTTTGGTTTTGAAACATATTTCATTGTTTAAACTTTTAATGTTGGATGGGTTATTTATGATATATTTGGTATTATTTTTGTTTTTAATTACATTGTTTTGTTGTTGAATGAATTAATCAATATTTTGTATCAGTGTTATTTTTCTATTCAACATCCGCATACCATCCACTTCAACGCGGACCTCCTTGAAAACACTCACTGTACAATTTTCATGTATACACCAGCTTAAAATACTTAGACTCTAACTATAACATAGGTAGAATACATCCATTATTGAAATCGCAAAGTGCCAACATACAGGACATCAGAAGAATACCAACTCGGCTAAAAGTTGTTACAGGAACATATATTCTACAGACAAATAGAGCTGTTTATTCCAAACATCTTATTTCTGCAACTTGTAATCTATGTAGAAATGCAGACGAAACCATACAACATTTTGTATTATGCTGTGAGGCATTGCAGGATATTAGGGAGCCATTAATCAAGAGGATAATAGACGTAGGTAGTGAAGTATTGGCAAAAATCAAGGCAAGTCAGCCAATAGATATACTAAAACTTATTATAAATCCGTTTATTTATGTCAATAAGTATGACAGAACCCATAAGAAGTCTCTGGATACCATTGGAGAAGTGCTGGAACCTTTATGTAGACAATTATTATATAAAATCCATAACAAACGATACGAACTCTTAGGCTTAATGGAGAATAAGAAAAAGGAGAATGGAAAAAAGAACTGATATATTAACATATAATGAAGCTATTAATAGGTGATCAACCCGGTATATGATTTCCTAATGGATGCTTATTTAGTAACCGTCCTGGAGAGTGCGCACATGGACTGCAAAATCCCACTTTATCAAATCTTTTAGATTTTAGATAAGATCCTTCTTTTATTCAAATCTTTTAGATTTTAGATAAGATCCTACTTTTTCAAATCTTTTAGATTTTAGATTATACATTATCTATCTACTAGATCTATAACAACCAGTGTATATACATATTTTATGAGTCGTTTTATGTGACTGTGATAGGAACTTTTATAAATATTTATTATACGCGTCGCTATATATTATGGCATACCTGTTAACCCTCCCCCTTTTCGCGGGAGTCTCCCGTGTAAGAGCCTTATCTCCCGCATGGACTGTGTCTCATGCGCGGGAGACATTAATCTCCCGCGCACACCTTTTCCTCCCGCACGATATCCCCCCAACAAAAAAATCAAGTACAATAAAATCTTGACCTACATTTTGCGATCAATATTTCTGGAAATTCCCCATTTGGAACTCCCGCGCTGATGAAAAACGCCGAGAGATACGAATGTAAATGATATCCGGTTATTGATCTGTTTGACACCTTTACAGGTAAATTGGGTCATGGAGATTAATTAAGGTGTTGATGATTATACAACAATTATCCACTGATTGACAGTTAATTGGGGATAAGGAAGTGGGTTTGTGGCACACGCGTAGATGATTAGAAGTGTGATAGCGGCAATTAAAAATAGTTATAAACCGTTGTGCAAACAGGAGTCGGACAACCTTTGATGCCGAGGAAAACTTCTTATTTCGATCAAACGTGCAATGAATTCATCTCGGATTGAGTTGTTATGGCTTGTTTGGGACCAAAGCCGATCAAAGTATTATTTAAGGACTAAGTTCCAGGATGGAATTGATAAACCACAAAAATGCCAAAACGTATGCTATCACCCAACGCACCAGCGGCAAAGTGACTTTTTAATTTTAGTGCTCTATGACTTGATTGTTCAGAGCATTCTGTCTTCATTTTTATTGCTTTGTTATAACCTTATGATTATGAATAAATTATAAATACAGTTTTTATCCTTCATTCATCATATGAAACACTACTAATAAGACAGAAATGTAAACAATATATATTGAAATGGGATGCAGTTGGTTCAATACTGAAACAAACAAAAAGAAAACATCAATTAACAATAAAAACATGCACCAAATACGTCGATAAAAAATCTCCAGTTATGAGACCAAATCTCCAGCCAAAAATTTACCAATCTCCAGTTGTAGCATAGCAACTCTATCACATGTATGCAACTACAAGGTGCAATTTTGTGCGTTTAAAGGCGACGCACAAAATCTCCCCCTTAGAAGAGTTGGTAGGGGGGAGATCTCCCCCCTAGCAGTTCCCAGAGGTTAACAGGTGGTGAATTGACATATTATGTGTTTTATATTGTGGTGATAGTGACTTTTATGTATCCTAGATAGTGACTTTTATATATATATTTTACGCGTCGTATTTATTATAGTGGTGGATTAACCTTCCTCTTTCACAGTGTATAACCGGACAGTTTTGAAAAACGGAAGTTGCTGTACTGTCCGACCAGGTAAGGTTAGTTGCTTGCAGAAATTTGGATATTTTTGGATGATTATCCGTGATTTATTCTTTGAAAGTGGATCAAATGAAGCAACAAAAATAAACAAAATACTACAAAGGTGTCATTTATATTTCTGATCAAATAACAGTGCCCTATTGGAACACTGAAACTGGAAATCGTCGTTTAAACATCGTGGATGGTATGTTTTCCCTCGAAGAAAGGGGGTAAAAATCTATGTTCTCACTATCTGATGAAATAGACATCGACGTTTTCAATGCAAGGAAAATATGACCGTAAACGCACTCATTTTCCTTACGACGGGTGCATTTAACATCGTTCTTCATTCTACGTCACTGTACGCCTAATTGCTAATACATTTGTCTGTCCTGTCCGCATAATTGTGTATTCCTTCAAGTTTCGAAGTTGTTATCTGTTGTTCTAAAATTTCATACTTTTCTACGTCATAATGTACTATATACTTATGTTAAATATGAACATAAAAATTTAAATTTTGAGTTTTAACTTACTGTTATTCAAAAATTGCAAAATTATTTCAAAATTACTGTAGGAAACTATATTAAATTTTAATTTTAATGGTGAAAATTTATGAAAATCGCACCAGAAATGACTTTGGTAGAATTTTTGGAAAAAAGAGAGCTTTATATATAATATATAGGAAAAAAGACATTTGTTCATAAATACAAACAAAATGTATATGGCACAACACTGTATGTGATGTTTCATTTCACACAATTCGTATGACATATTTTTTATTGATGTAGTTAACTCATGAATACATAAGTGTGAGTACTTTTCGAAAAGAATTGCAGAAATTTATATTCAATTGTTTTTATGTTTTAATTTTATACAGACTAAGTATTAGGTCATCTATTGTTGTTATAACTCATTGTTTACCTTCGTTTTTAAGTTTTCTTTTACAGAAGAAGAGATCCATTTTTTTACTGTTGTTTTTTGTTATTTTTAATCAAGTGTTATAACATGAAATATTTTGCTTATGTTAGTGTATTCAATGAGGAGATGTAATTAGGTCATCTTGTTAGTCGTTGGACAGATAGAAGTGATGAGTTTTTGCAGAAAACCTATCAATAGATATGCACATAGAATCACCCAAAACATTTTGCTTTGCGATTTCTGATAATGTACTTTAAAATGAACCAACCAGCCAAACCACAAGTCCAGAGGTCGCAATGCAGTATTCAACACGGTAGAAACCACACAGCGAACAACATATACAAATGTTGGACGAGCTGCAACAAGTGTAAATATTTGATTTTGCAATATTCCGTGTCAAATCAAAAGCATAATTCATGTAAAATATATCAAAAAATTCTGCAGGTAGTGTCAAAGGGGAGAAACATATCTTGGTTGGCAGGCGGGGTCATCGGATATGATTCTGAAAGGGGGCCACACAAGGACCATTCCACCAAAGTCTGGTCCCAATTGGCCAAGTTAGTTTCAGAGGAGAAGATTTTAAATGATTTTTTTTGGTCGAATTTTCTATTTTCAGCAATGGGGCCATCTTGGTTGGGAGCGGGATCATCGGATACAATTCTGAAAGGGGACCACCCAAGCACCACCAATCTTGCCAAGTTTAGTCCCAATTGGCCCAGTGGTTTCAGAGGAGAATATTAAAATACAAAAGGTTAACGACGGACGGACGGACGACGGACGCCCAGTGGTAGCAAATGCTCACATGACCCTTACAAAACTTTTAAGGAAATGACTAAGATCAAAATGTTAGATAATGTGTTTTTAATATACTATTCCTGAAAGTCAAATCAAAGTCTTTTATGCGGTAATATTTTTTCTTCGTTGTACTGATGGTATTGTCTTATAGGTTTTATTTCCATACATGGTGCACCAAATTTCGTAATGGTCGCATTTTTTCGCTTAGCATGCTTCCGCTCAGCCCTGTCTTCAGAATCGAAGAAATGATCCTTAGGTTCTATTAACTGTATATTGAATGGGTTTAGAAATACCTTTTTTACTGCGGATTCCGGTGGCTTTACGCATTACTCTCGGGACTCGTCTTATATTGCACCGGTACATTGTGGCGAGAATTAATTCCTAATGTATGAAACACGATATTCGTATCAATCACGTAGTTGTAAAAGACAATCATCACAGTCAATGTATAGACACCTGCTGCTAGAGGAAGATAACTCTGTAAACGGGAGAAAACTCATTTAACTTGTTCCAAAAACTGGAAATAAGATACAAATGTATTTGAATCACATATCATCTAAGATTACCGAATATCTGGTAAATGTAGTTCCTTACAAGTCCTCCAATGCAGGCAACACATAAACTATCTTAATTTTCGGTAAAACTAAATTTGTAAAGGATTAGACTGTAGAAAAGTTCTCGATCAACTTTAACAAAAAACAATTAGGCGGACAGACGAGTTTTAAGATTCTGCAATTAATGATAACGTACAGTAGCAATTAAGCGTACAGTGACGTAGAATGAAGAACGATGTTAAATGCACCCGTCGTAAGGAAAATGAGTGCGTTTACGGTCATATTTTCCTTGCATTGAAGACGTCGATGTCTATTTCATCAGATAGTGAGAACATATTTTACATAATTTAAAGAATAAGTGGAGAAAAATTAGATTTTTACCCCCTTTCTTCGAGGGAAAACATACCATCCACGATGTTTAAACGACGATTTCCAGTTTCAGTGTTCAAATAGGGCACTGTTATTTGATCAGAAATATAAATGACATACCTTTGTAGTATTTTGTTTATTTTTGTTGCTTCAGTTGATCCACTTTCAAAGAATAAATCACGGATAATCATCCAAAAATGTCGAAATTTCTGCAAGCAACTAACCTTACCTGGTCGGACAGTACAGCAACTTCCGTTTTTCAAAACTGTCCGGTTATACAATGTGTCTTTTATTGAATGCCGGACAACTCGGCCCGCGGACAACTCGGACCGAGACAAGTCGGCCCGCAAGCGAGGACAAGTCGGCCCGTAAGCGAGAACTAGTCGGCCCGTATGTTAAGACAACTCGGACCGTATTATTGTTTTATAATATTGTTCAATATTTATATGTGTATAATTATTTATTTATTTAAAAGACAATTATTATCTTTTAGTGAAAATGAATTATTTATTAAATGATAATATTAAGTGACCAAAATGTGATTAGGGTGTGATTTTTTCTCATAACATGGTCTATTACGTATCATTTACAGGAATAAAATTAATATAAAAAATTTAAAATAAATAATTTAAGAACAAAATATTTAGAGCTTATAAATTATGAAATTTCATATAAGCATTATGTATTATTTTTGTTTGTATGAGCTTCATGGTTGTTGGAAACACCCTGTGAATCAAGATATTTTGAAAGTTCAAAAGCCTCTTTCAATAATGGATTTAAATTGTCAGTATGTAGTCTGGCAAGATATAAAATTGCTTGCGAATTAATAAAATTTTCAACAGGAAATCTACCAAGTTCTGCTCTCACTCCTATATTTGAGGAAGTCTTCTTTGTTCCCAGGAGATGCTTACAAAAAATCAAGTGAACTTTTTCGAAGGGGGTTCTATCAATAAAAGTGAAATGGTCCATGTTACCATTTCTTAGTCAGCTCTTTGCTTTGCCCTATGGTAAACAAGAAAATAATCCATAAAAGATATTTCAGAATTGTAGGTCAAAATAGGTCTAACCAAACATATTAAGTTTATTAACACTAGACTATCTATCAAAATCTTTGAAATGAAGTTGCACATACAGTCATCTGTCAAAAGTTTTGGGAAACGTAAAAAAACCATATTTTATCAAAAAATTATTGTGAAGTCATTTCTGGATAGATTTTAACAAATTTTACACCAAAACATTCGGAATTATCTATATTTTGTTTGTTTATTTGCTCATTATGTTTATATGAGCGGTTTTTATTTGTACATAATTTTTCCATTATTGTCAATTTTTAGGATTTATTTTTAGTTGAAATACAATGGAAAATCAAATTTTATTTGTTGTGTTTAAATTATGTACAAATAAAAAATCACTCATAACAACATAATGAGTAAATAACCAATCAAAATATAATATAGACAATTCAGAATGTTTTGGTGTAACATTTGTAAAAATCTATCCAGAAACGACTTCACAATAATTTTTTGAAAAAAAATATGGTTTTGGTTGATTATATTCCCGATTTGCGATAACTAGAGTTATCGTTCTTGAATCGAGTTATCTTTTCCTGACAGAGGGTATGTACACATCCGGTTACATAACTTAGGAACGTCACAAAAAGTTTTTAAAAAAATTGTAAAAACTATGTATTCTTATTCAAATAAAATCCGATTTATTGGAATTATTTTATTTAGCTTTTTATATCGGTAGATTCTATGAGATCTGAATTTTATTTCATATCCTGAATGACCGTAATAATTAATAAATTCAGTGTTTTATATTCAAAGATGTAGCATTTTCTCGAAAATCGGCTTTGCTGTTAAAATTACGGACGTTAATAGCGAGGAATCATTTGTTTTATTTCCTTTTACAGGGGATTATCTTAATCTTGAAATGTTCAAGATATATTATCTGCTCGGAGTCTATTAAAAAGATGTCTATTTTTGCATGATATTTAGTTTTTGTTTTCTTTTTTTCAAGAGATCAATGCAAATTCCCATAAAAATTCTGACAGGCTCCATTCAGGATAAAGAAATTAAATATTTTACCTTTAGTTATATACATGGTTCATGACTTCATTCCTATTCATTCTTTGGTTCCACTGCGGATTTTGTAATAAAAAAGGAACATTTAGGGTTTTTACCGGATTTGGCCATCTCCAAACGTCAGAGACGTCAGGTAGAAATATGACCGTAGAGTTAGACAGCCGGCATCCGGTCCTTCCAAAAACTGGATGGGGTAAAATGAAAAGGTTGCAGATACAAGTGCTTTCAATGCTGGTGTAAAGGAGAAAAACACGAAAACAAACAAAATTACAATTGTTAAAAATCAAAAACTTGCAACACAAAACTTCCTTTTTAACATGCATATAAATTTTCCCCTTGGTAACATATAAAGACTTTCCCTTTTATGGAATATGCTTAAATATGATTTTATGAAATATAGGCATCGTCTGCTTTATTATAGAGTTACACTAATTTACATCAGGTACACCTTATATACCACAAAAAAAGAAAACAAAACTTACAAATGTGATCATTGTACCATAGCCGTGATCGTATAGTCGCTGCTTCACGACCCCTGCAGATTTACGCTGAGAGTGCGAATCCTATCGGAGCAGTTTTGTCTTGTTTTTTTTTGTTTTTGTTTTTGTTTTTTTGTTTTTGTCTTTTTGTTTGTTTTGTTTTTTTTTTTAGGAACATTATGTGTTTCGTTATTAATATCTGTTAAAGTGATAAAAATGGAGGCTATATTTTAATATATGAAGTTTTTTTTTTTTTTTTTTTGTTGTTTTTTTTTACATATTATAAGAAATGTGATACAGTAGATTTGTATTGATTTTTCGAAAGCCGTACAACGCATATTTCCTTACATATGAAATAATAACACCAATGCAAGCTGTTAATTTCATATTTTTCTTTATCAATATTATCTAGTCTGTCGGGTTTTTTTTTCTTTTCCAAACATCACGTAAACTGTCATAATCAATAAAAATTAAAAAAATTAGCACATGTCGTTTTTATCGTAAGCAAACCATCAGAGCTTTTTTTTAATTTTTTTTTTTGTGCTTGGTAGTTATTTTCTTAAATCTGCAGTCGAGAAATCAAATCGTCTACTATGTTTACTAATTCGCATTTTATCCCATCACTACTGTATTAAGTAATAAATTTACTTGACTAAATGCGGGAGCACAATAGTCATGATCGCATTGGCGCTGCCTTGTGATGGAATGGATAGTTCTAGAAGGTGATTCGAATCCCATCAGTCCTTTTGTTTGTTTGTCTACATTGTTAAGCTTAGCTTCAGAACGTCATTTTTGGCTGTAAGATTATGAGACTGTAAATGCATTTATTGCAAAATAACCTATTTGTCGTCAGTACTTAGACGGTATCCGAAAACATGGGTAGCGGTCGAGAAGTGCATATGTCTAAAAATACATCTTTAATATGACAGATAAGTTTCAATGGACAGAGATGCGATCTCCAAATATACCATTGTGTTTTAAACGATAGACCGATTGCTTGTTCTTGATATATTAAAAACAGAAAAAAGCCGCGTTCGTGATCGTTTTATTTCCTATTCAAAATATTCCAGACGAGGGACATTATTCATTTAGAAAAAAGTGGGATCTGCTCTGACGGAAACCGAAAATTGGGATTTGCTTGTTGACTGTACAAGTCGAGATGGTCGGCAAATGTTAGATGCAGGTGTTCATTTATCTGATAAGCGCACATTGCTAATGAAGACGCACATACCGTTTCAAACACAATACAAAATATTCTAACAAATCCGCTTCTGCTTTTACCAATGATGAAGAAACAACAGATTCTATTATTTCTAAAATGCTTTCAAATTTATCTTGCCTTGTCTTTGACCGCTCGAGTGTAATGAAAAAAATCAAATACAATTAGTGAAAGGAGAGAAAATCTTTTTTAAAAAAAATATTCCCGCTTTCAGTGTACAAGGAAAATCGCGCAGTATTTCCGTTTTGCAGAAAAATCTGGTGACAATCATCCAAAACATTTCAGAAAGTTAATTTTGTAACATGTTCAGTGGTATGAAAATACAAACTTGGAGATATTTGTACAAAAATGTTACAAATCCAGAGAAAAATATGTTTTAAAGTAAATAACTTTTTTTTATAGAAGTTTAAAAAAAGGGAATGTCGTGTATATAATTTTCTTTATTAAAGTTAAAGACTCTAAATGAACTGTCTATAGTAGCTCATTTTTTTCATTGTCATCTGACGGGCTTTTTAAAAGATACGTCTCTACATCTTTGTCGGAGCGTAAGCTAATTCTTGATACCACTGATTTTTTCATTACATTTCCGTAGAAACTGTACAAGTTCAGTCTTTTTTTTAAAGTTAGGAAGACTTCAAGTGTTGCCTTGGAATCTACGTCAATTAATTTCATATTTTTTCGCACTTATTATTTATTCAATCAATTTATTAAAAACCGCCAGGAAAACTTTTGCAACCGGAAATGCTATGTACCCACTGCCAAGGACGATAATTCAAATTACGAACGATAACTCCATTTTCCGCAAAGAGGGAATAGGGATTTTTTTTTTTACATTTGCCAATACTTTTGACAGATGTCAGACTGTATCTTTATGATTTCCGTCAATTTTATTAAAAAAAAAAGTAAGACAACAATAATTATTGATGGTCCGAGTAGTCTTTTCATACGGTCCGAGTTGTCTTAACATACGGGCCGACTTGTCTCGGTCCGAGTTGTCCGCGGGCCGAGTTGTCTGGTACCCCTTTTATTGAGGTGTGCCTTGATTGGCAGAAATTCGTCTGCAGATACAGATTAATGTTCGCATACTCTTTGTCTTTGTACAGGTAAAATTCCTCCGGAATTCGGAGCACTCCAATTAAGGATAAAATTATAAAACCTAACTTAACGGGCATATACTTAAAAAGATACGTATTTACAGTTATGATCAAATATACGTAGTAGTTAAAAGTTCATCATTTCCATGTTGTATAAATTTGGTTAGTGGCATAAAAACGTATTTACATCCATTACTAAAAAGTATAAAACGTGTGTTGTAAAATAGTCGTTTCAGTAGTATTATAATTGATAGCGTTGTTAAAAGTCCATTCTGTCGTTTAATTATTCATATTAGTAAAAACGTATATACACACAGCACTAAAAGATAAAAGCGCAATCGTAATTTATACAATGTTCTTTCCTTCACGCACTCTCCGAATACAGCAATTCTTCCGTTGTTAAAACAAATTGACTCATAAAAGGTAAAATCATCATTTAAGTATGCGTATAGACTTTAAAAGGTAAAACGATCTCTTTAATGAACGGATCGGGTGCTGGACACAGTAAGAAAAATATTATATTAGCTTACTTATAAAAGGAAACAGTTCTATAAAAGTACTATCAGCTATTGACTATCTGCCTTTCTACATAATGTTCTTCAATATTTCAGTTCTCTTTTGGTGTAGCACAAAGCAATAGTGTTGCGTGGCTCTTTCGATTTGCACTAAATCCTGGTTTGAATATGGAATCAGTTGGTTTATTTTATATGAGGTGCAGTCCAAGATGATTTGCATAAGCAGCCCATTTTGTTCTATAGTCCGTGTATTTCTGCTTTTTGTATGTCGGTACTTTCGATTTTTCACACTTCGTAATATGTTATGTGGTGTTCCTATTGGATTTTGTTGAATTTCTAGATATTCTAATGTAGATTTTATTTGCTTTTCGTTTGTCCATTTATCGTACCAAAAGCTGTTAATGGCCTTTTTCATTGCATTTTTCCACTGCTGTTTTTTTGGAGGATTTTCTAGTATTTCTTCTGGAGATGGCAGATTATATTTCTGGAGCGTCTTCCTAATTCTACAGATGAATAATCTGTCTTCTTCTTTTGAGTTTTCCATTTCCCATATGAGTATGTCTTTTTCGATGGATGAGTCAAGCCTGGCTAAGGTGGTAAATAAGATCATTGCATTTTTGTCCAGCGTTGTCTCTATTGGTTCTGCACCTATTAGTGTGTAGATGGCTACTGCTGCGGTTCGCTCTGGAAGGCATTGAAATTGTCTGCAGGTTGCCCTTTGAAGCTGTTCTAATTTCTTCGTGTCTAATGGTGTATATGCTTGGATTTCCAGCCCATATAGATAACGTGGGACAGCGTATGTATTCCAGATTTTCAGTAGAACCACTGGGGACATTCCTGATCTTGCATGCAGTCCATGTCCTAGTAAGGCATATATTGTTCGTCTGCCTATACTCAATCTCTCTTCAATATTTATTTTCCCGTTTTCTTGGTAAGTTATTCCAAGGTGCTTAATTGATTGTACCCTGTTTATTTCCTGGTCTCCTAATACATATTTTTTCGGATGTGTTTGTAGAGCTTTTGATACATTTATTACTTCAGTTTTTTCCGGGTTTAGTTTCACTAAATCTCTTTTGGTGTTATATTCTAGGAGATTTAACATGGCTTGAATGTCCTTACTCTCTCCCAGCAGAGCAATGTCATCTGCACAGGCTGGCGCTGATACAGTAATATTTCCAATAGTAGCTCCTAGCGTGCTTTTTGTAATACTATCCAAAATTGTGTTATTATACCTCTTGTAGAGTAAGGTTGACAGTTTTGCACCTTGGCGTATCCCTTGTTTAATATCTATACTTTCTGTGGTTTGGTCTCCCCATTTAACTTTCAGGATTAGCCCATCATAAATGTTCCTTAGTAATAGCCACATATCACCAGTAATTCCATCGTGGTATAGCTTATTTAACATTATGTCATGGTTGACGGTATCAAATGCTTTTTCTGCGTCTACAGTCAGAAGTTCTAAATCCCGATTAAATTTTTTGTATATTAATATAGTTTCTGATGCTATAAATGCTGTAAATTTAATAGATGCGTGTTCAGTAAAACCTCTCTGTAAAGGATTTTGCGTTGGAGATAGCTGTTTTTCTAATCGCTCTTTGATGACCGACTCAATAATTTTTGAGAACGTGTTTGTAACGACTATGCCTCTATAATTTCCTGGTAAAGTTTTGTCCTTTTTCTTTTTCAATACTGGTGTTAAGATTCCTTTTTTCAAAGTATCTGGAATATTAAGCTCTTCAAATATTTGGTTGGTGATACTACATATTTCTGTTGCCAATTCAGCATTTGCAAATTTAAAGTGTTCTGCTTGTATTCCATTTTCATCAGCAGCTTTCCCATTATTCAGCTTTCGGATAGCTTGTTTTACTTCTGCTTCTGTTGCTGGTGGAATTTTCACCTTATTGGCTGTTACTTCTGCTATGATGTCATTTTGTATTGTGCAGAGGCTGTTTCGTTCTAGGTCAAATTTGTTTTCGTCCAGATTAGAAGTAGCCAGATTTTCAAAATGTATTCTCCAGGCTTCCATAATATTATTTTGGTTGTATTCAACATTGTCTATGACCAGTGTATCAGTATTTATTGCCGAGTTACTTCTCTGCATTCTTAGCAATTTGTGGAATGTTTTACTATCGTCTTGAGATGCCTCCATAATTTCTGAGATCAGTTTATCCTTCTTTGAGGCGTATGCTTGTCGCTGTACTTGACGCAATGTTCGTTTTTTCTTTATCATATCCTTTCTTTCGCTTTCAGTGCTACCGTTCGAATTTCCCTTATTTTTCCAAATCCAGTGTGCTTTTCTAGCCTCTTTAGATGCTTGGTCGATGTTACGATTCCATATTCCTCTACCTACAGATTTGAGTGTCTTTAGGCGCCTGTATTTTGGTATTGACTTCCTTCCTGCCTTGTGTAATGTATTTTCTAGTGTGGCTATTCTGTCTGCAACACTTAGTTTTATAGTGTTTTTTTGCTTTCTTATTTCTGTTTGTATGATTTTCTTATATTCGTCAGAATTGCATTTGTCCCATGCTGGCTTGGTATATATTTTAGCTGATTTTGGTGCCAATTTACTTATTTGGGTGGTAATTTCTACTTTAATGAGAGTATGGTCCGAGGTGTTTATAGCATCGAACGGCATGATTGAAACACTAGGTTGTAGGTTCAAAGTTTTTCCTTTAAACAGAATATAATCTATCTGAGATTTGCCTTTTCCGTTATGATGGTGGAATGTAAAGTCAATTGGATAGTTTGTAGGCAATATCAGGTTGCTTTCTACAGTAAACTTCTTAAAGATGCGATCCCTTCGTCTGTCGTCTCTATGTAATGAAGCATTCATATCTCCACAGAGTAGGATGTCGTATGTTTCTTCATATTTTTGTATGACCTCATTCAATTGATCCATCATGTCTCTGTATTCAAAATCTCCCTCCTTGATATCGGATGGCATGTAAACATTTACTTTTTCATGAATCTCTAGATTCGCCTTTCACTAAGGAAGTTGTCAGAGAGCAACCGAAAATGAACATGAAAATCACGGATTATTTGCAGAACATTGATCACTAAACAGTTTCCGAGAAATTGACGATATTATCACACGTAAGCAGTTGAAAATGGACTCGATTTTATTTTGTGCATTGTTTGCCATTCTACAATGGACAGGAACGAAATGTATACCAGCTAATGAAATGAAATTTGAACATATGAAAGTGTTAGACGATGCAGAATTGGATAGTCTTCGACAGAAGAACGAAGTGTCTGCAGTTTATTATTATAAACGTGGTAAGATATTAGCATTCAGTATCACAACACATGGGTTTTGGAAAAGAAATATAAATTTCATAATCTATATAATCCAGAGGTATTTATGAGGTAATTTTTGTTTTGAGGAAGGAGGAAAGGCTTTTTGGGGGAAATTTTTGTTAAATTTACATGAAATTCTTTATCCTACTTGTTTTTACTTTTTCATGAAGTATCGATGAGCAGCTCACTAAAATTACTGGGTTGCACATGTGAACAAATTGATAGACCATGAGCAAGTACATTTATAACCTGTTTCATATTAGTCTGGCTTGTAGTTGTAGCCATAGGGGAAACAAATCATCTGTAAGCAATATTGCATCTGGATCTGAATGGGAGAAATCTTGCAGCAGTTTCATCAATAGTAGAAAGTGGAGTGGTGGGTGACAAGCTAGGCAGCGTTCATATCAAACCTTGTTCTTCTTCTTCTTTCAATAAATGCATCCCTCTTTCCAGAGTATTGTCGCATTGAAAACTATATACATGTGGTCAGGTCAGCAACCCTCCATTTACAATTAAAAATAAAAACTTTCCAGAAATGTACAATTAAAAACAAAGAAGTAGAAATTATGGAAGGCTGGTGTTTGTCAGGCTATGACGGAAGGTGTCAATGGAGCCTGAGCTGACTAGGGTCTGTGGTAGGTTGTTCCAGAGTCTGATGGTGCTAGGAAAGAAGGAATATTGATATGCTAGCACTCTGGTTGAAGGTTGTAGGTATCGGATGTTGTGTCCTCTGGTACCTGATCTGGATGGAATGAGATAGGTAATAGATGGTATTTCGATGAGATGGTAGGTAATACGGTACATCATGATGACTTTGGCCAGTTGGCGTCTGTGTTGTAGGGTGGGCCAGTTGAGGTCTTGTAGTAGTGTTGTAACACTGGCTCTAGGGTCGTAGTTGTTGGTGACAAATCTGGCAGCTCTGCATTGGATGCTCTCTACTTTATTGATGTTGGCCTGAGTATGTGGATCCCACACAGTAGAGGCATATTCAAGTGATGGTCATACGAATGTGTTGTAGGCCTGTGTCTTGGCTCTCTGTGGGCAGTTTCGGATGTTGCGTCGAAGGAAGGCTAGGGTGGAATTTGCCTTCTTTGTGATGTTGTTTACGTGATTGTTCCACGAGAGATTTTTGGAGATGGTAAGGCAGAGGTATTTGGCGTTGTCGGCGATTTGAAGTTGTTTGCCGTGGATATAATAAATTGCCATGATCTTGTTACGCTTGTTGGTGATGCGTAGTACCTCACACTTGTCGGGATTAAATGACATCTGCCAGGTACTTTCCCAGTTTTGCAGGGCATCGATGTCCTCCTGGAGCTTGGTGGCATCAGCTTCAGTTTTGATGGGCCTATATAGGAGGCAGTCGTCCGCAAATATTCTTGCTCTCATGAGACACAAGGTGGCATGTCGTTTATGTAAACGAGAAAAAGCAGGGGACCAAGGACAGTGCCTTGGGGGATGCCAGAAGTCACTTTACATTGTGCAGAGTGTTTACCTTCGAGGACTAATTCCTGGGAGCGACCGGAGAGAAAGTCTGCAATCCACGACAGAGTATTACTTCTCACTCCAGAGTGGTGGAGTTTCAGGAGAAGACGTTGGTGGGGAACTTTATCGAAGGCCTTTGAGAAGTCCAGAAGTATGGCATCTATCTGTTGGCCCTTATCAAGGTCGGCTGCAAGGTCTTGTACAGTGAGAATCAGCTGGCTTTCAGTAGAACGTTTTTTTCGGAATCCATGTTGTAATTCTGAGAGGACATTGTTATGTTCAAGATGGGAGATGATGGTTGAGTGAAGGATGTGTTCCAGAGTTTTACATAAGATGGAAGTTTGAGCATCTTTATAATGTTTATTCCTTACAATTGACAGACAGGTTCAAACCAAAAGATTTTTATATTATTTAACTTTCCAATATTTCGGCATTGAGCGTACCTGATGAAGGTTATTCCAGAAACGTTTCATGCACACTAAATTTGATATCTACGTTTTTATTATACACAAATTAAGCTTACCAGTACATGTATATATTTGAACAATATTTCTTAGTTGAGTTCAAAAACCCTAATTTTTAAGAGTTACAAGATAAGATAAGATTTTATTGTCCAATCAAGGTCCCAGCAAGGGACAGAGTCATTACAGTGATTTATATTACACACAAAAACCAACATTCTAATACATAGATGTAATAAACAGTATACAAACAAGCAATTTGCAGAAATTAGATTGGTACATAAGTACTAAACATATGTATGTCTCTGATGAGTATAATATTTGGAAGAGTCCACTGGGAAATTACAAAAAAACACTTGTACCTGTTCAGTGTTGTTTGTATGTCCCTTGACAATGCTTGAAAATGTTAAACAGGAAGAAAAATCTCTTATTAGAGTACTAGATCAGAGAAAAACTGTATATTTAATAGATTCCATCCAAATTTATGTACATCAAGAATATCTCTTGTCTACATTGATGTGACTGTTCCCCATTCAGAGGTACAGGTATATGAAATTAAATATTGAAATTTTCTGCTTGTCCTCCCGCAAGTTATCTGAGAAAAGACTGACATACTAGTTGATATTGGTGTATGGAATTATTAACCATCACTGTTTAAACTTTCTTTTCATAATTACATATCTGTACAAAATCATGTTTTTAATGTGGTAAGAAAACAAGGAAGTTCTTCAACTAAATATACATTTGTATAATAATTATGTATATCTTGAGTTATTACAAGTGAACTTAAATATATATAAGTGTGTTAGGGGCCATTGTGGCCGTGATCGTATGGTAGTTGGCTTTACAATTACCTATTCAATCGGTGCCTATCACCACTGATGTTGTAAGTTCGAATCTCGATCAGGGCAAGGTGTACAACATTATGTGATAAATTTGTCAGTGGTTTTCTCCGAATCCTCCGGTTTCCTCCACCAATAAAACTGACCGCCACGATATACATGTAACTGAAATATTGAACTTTTGAAAGTGGCGTTAAACAGCATAAACCAACCTAAACCTCACTCGTTAAAGTGCCACCTTTTGGACCACATAATATATAAGTGAGCTCATTTTTTATTAGTATTTCTGAGACTTCTCGAGATGTTCATTGTCACTAGAACCTATTGCAGCTGTATTTATCCATTGTTGTGAAAAGCGATTTGTAAGGAATTTGTATTTTGGCATCCAACTTGGCTATAAAACAACAAAAAACATTTTTCAATTTATCATGCATATGCAGCATAATAAATTTATCAAAATGACAGAAAATGTTGAAAATGAACAAGAAAAGAGGGATATAAACAAGAGAAGAGGGATATAAACAAGAAAAGAGGGATATAAACAAGAAAAGAGGGATATAAACAAGAGAAGAGGGATATAAACAAGAAAAGAGGGATATAAACAAGAGAAGAGGGATATAAACAAGAAAAGAGGGATATAAACAAGAGAAGAGGGATATAAACAAGAAAAGAGGGATATAAACAAGAAAAGAGGGATATAAACAAGAAAAGAGGGATATAAACAAGAGAAGAGGGATATAAACAAGAAAAGAGGGATATAAACAAGAGAAGAGGGATATAAACAAGAAAAGAGGGATATAAACAAGAAAAGAGGGATATAAACAAGAAAAGAGGGATATAAACAAGAGAAGAGGGATATAAACAAGAAAAGAGGGATATAAAAAACACAAAATCATCATCATCTACCTTGAAGTCATTACTAAGTGACTTATTGTAAGGTCATGGTAAAATTGATACATTGTACCCCTGTCAGAATTTATTGTTTGTTGTTAGATGCAAGTCTGTAACTGAAGATGATGATTTAAAAAACAATTTGAAAAAAACTGCTATTTTTATGTTTCCTACATGCATGGAGTAGGGTTAAGATTGTGGTGTTTATTGCCACTTTTAACACTATTTCAGTTATGTCGTGGCAGTCAGTTTTATTGATGGAGCTTCAAGGAGTAAAAAATAATAAGACTTCAGTATCTAGGACTTATCAATACACATGTACCGTATATATACATGTAGCGTATCAATACACATGTACCGTATATATACATGTAGCATATCAATACACATGTACCGTATATATACATGTAGCGTATCAATACACATGTACCGTATATATACATGTAGCGTATCAATACACATGTACCGTATATATACATGTAGCGTATCAATACACATGTACCGTATATATACATGTAGCGTATCAATACACATGTACCGTATATATACATGTAGCGTATCAATACACATGTACCGTATATATACATGTAGCGTATCAATACACATGTACCGTATATATACATGTAGCGTATCAATACACATGTACCGTATATATACATGTAGCGTATGTAACCAGGAAGAGGAAGCTAAAGCTACATGTACCATTGTACAACAGATGGTTGATCAGAATTTTATAAAAATATATTAAAGATGTATGCATTGAAATAATGCCCTTCAATGAACACAAGATTGGTTCTGGTAACTTGTCTCCTTTTAAAGAATAGAATACTGTAGCATATACATTATAACCATGATAAGAAAGCTCTTATATATATCTATCAAGTGAACAACATTACATTTCATCTTCAGACATGATCAGTATTACATGTACATGTAGTATTATCCTTCCTTCTTTTATCCTGCAATTGTGTAATTTTGAGTACTAATGAAGGGGATCAAATAAACTTCAGTGCTATTAGGTCATGGACCTGATAAAGTATTTCTGGTACCTGAATCATATAGAGCCACAAAAAGAAACAGTAACCAGGGTTGGTCGGGAATTCCCAGTGGTAATTACCGGGAAATACTGGGAAATATGATTTTTAGATGTGATTAATTTCTTCAAAGTTGCTACCACCTGTCAAAATAAAAAATAACAGCTTGTTTACTTCTTTGAACAGTTGATTTACAATAATCACTTAACAATTAATAGCTGATTGTTTTGCCAGGTTGTGTACATGTAATCTAATGGTAGCATCCCAAATTGCTGATTCCTAGTTTGCCGAATCCCAAATTGCCAAGTCCAATTAGCCGATTCCCAAATTGCCGACATATGAAAAACATTGTTATTGCAAGTAGAATAATGCTTCTAATTTATGAAGGAAGATTGTAAATAATTAAATAAATATTTCTGTTGAAATGGTCCGACATACCAGGGAGTTTAGATTATAGCATTCGAGCTCAAAAGGATATACGGTGGATTAGTCCTGCAGACAACCATGATTTCTGTCAAGATGAATGATGCCAAGAAATAATTTCAAAACATATGCTCTGTGAATAATAACTAGCATAAACATGAGAGAATACACATTTTTTGTTTTGTAAATACGCCCCAAATTTGTTGGGAGTTAATTAATTGCCGATCATTTATTAAAATCTACCATAATCACCTAGCTTGGATATTGTGGGTATAGTACTAGTTCATTTTTAGATTACTGAAATCATCAATCAGTTCTAAATAATTTGCTATTTAACGACAATTTTTTGCATTTTTTTTCTTTCTTAGTAAAACTCTAAAAAAAACCATTTACTTATTTGTAGTTTTTTTCCATTGTTCTTCAGTTGTTTGAGTAATGAGTATCGACATCTCCTATTCAACAATCAGTATGCATTTGATTATGGTTTTTCTAATTAAAATTGCGTGAAAAATTACTGCTTTCAATAAAATATGTATACATGATCATCAATATTTTCTTTTTAAATAAAAAATAATATGATATTTTTTTCATTTTTAACAAAAGTCGGCAATATGGTATTCGGCAATCTGGTACTAATTTAATCTAATATCCTAAGGGCATTTCCTTTATGCTATAATAATGACTAACTTTTTTAATTTGTTTTTACAAACTAATTAACACAGGTACATCTTCAATAACCTTTAGAAATCAATAAGTTCAGTTTGTAAAGACAAACAATAAACATGTCAGAATATGGTTTTAATTACTAAACAAAGGAGGTACAAAGTATATATAGTGGGGATAAAGAATAATTTTCTTAATATTTCTATCAAAATCAATATTTTTTTTTAACAAATATCAATTTACCAATATCAATTTTATATGTACAGGTATCTGTACAATTACATTAACACTATCCATTTTTTTTATTTTATTTTTTTCTGTAAGGCCAATATATTTATATTTGTATCCATTAAAGATTTTTTATATGCAATTTTAGCCATACATGCAAAACATCAATTTAGAAGTTTCCTGAGTTTGACAAACCAAAGATTAAAAAACATATTGGCCTTACTGTTCTAAAAGATTTTTTTGTGAATATTTACCTTGTTTATTGTTCAATGGACTATTCATTTCTTTATAATTATAAGTTCTTTTTCTTTTAGGTGTTTTACATTTTAGATTTTACAAACAGATTAACTCAAGTCTATATTATACTCCAAATAAATGTTCAATTTGCTTATTTATAAGAAGATACCTGTATATCGCAATAATCTGGAACTCAAAAGAAATTTACACTATGTGCAGTAAACAAGTGCACAATGTGTACAGGTTCATGTACCATTATATTTGCAAATTAAGAATCAATCTTATTTCCCAGTATTTCCTGCCGTCCTGGGAAATATGAGTATTTCCCGCTTTTTTGCCAACCCTGACAGTAACAGTATAAGCGCTGACGTCACCGATGACTCAAATGAAAACGATTAGAACGACACTTGTTTCAGCTATTTTTAGACAATTTGGCAGTTGTTTTAGACTTTTTGATATTGGAGGATAAACACAATATACGTACATTGTCGTTAAATATATAATTGATTTGCACTCGCTGCAAAACAGGCTAGTAGAGCTAGACAAAGGCTCGCTTTTATGCTTGTTTCTAAAGCTCGTACAAATAAATTATATATTTTCCAACAATGTACGTCTATTGTATATAACTTTTAGAACTTGCAAATATTCATCGACCCTGTTAGTTACGCGAGTACAAATACAGATATGAAATAGACAACAAACTCTCTAATATCTTTGAATGAGGGTAGGATGCTTAATGCCACTTTCAACAATATTTCAGTTATATCGTGGCAGTCAGTTTTATGAGTTGAGGAAACCGGAGAAAACCACTAACCTACCACAAGTCACTGACAAATGGGAAAATTATTAAATATTTTCTTTGAGAAAGTACAAATCTGATTGATATGAATATAGTACCGCTCTCATCTTTTCAGAGAGAAAAAAATAGAATGAATATGATCAAGTTTGTAGATCTAACTGATTCTTCAAATTCAGTACATAATAGTATGTTACGATTGGTATCAGAAAGTTTTATTTCAATTGAAATAATTGCTGATATAATATCTTGTAATAAATAAGCACAGGATGATTGAATATTGATTTATCAGTATTTACAATAAGGTACACTATGTGGGAGACAAATACAGTATCATTTCACTTTCCATGTCTTTATAAGACATCTGCCATAAGACCAATTTAGCTTATTAAGCAACAATATCTACTATGCATTACCCTAATAGATTTATACAACCCACAACCGTTTGTATTGATCTTTGTGTTTCCAGTGAAAAGAAAATTAAATTTGACTAGTACTGTCAATTTTAAAAAATCTATATAAATAGAAAAACAATTCTGATTGCTCAATTCCTTGCAATTTGGAAAATCTATTTTATAAAGATATAATTTGATTAATGGTGGTATATTGATTGTACAATAACATTAATAGACATGAACCAGTAACTTGCTTATTTATTTAATTTCATTTTTGCTTGCGATACAACATTATGTGATAAGGTTTGTCAGTGTCTTGCGACAGGTCGTAACTTGTTGGTTTTCTCAGGGTACTCCGGTTTCATCTACCAATAAAACTGACCACCACAATATAACTGAAATATTGTTGAAAGTGGAGTTAAACCTTATAAATCTAAACCCCCCCTCCCCCCCCCCCCCCCCCCCCCCAAAAGAACAATTTTTTCCCCTTGAACTGGATGTGAACCTAAAATAATACTACAGTGTATGCATGTAACAGGGATGAAGCTTAGAAGTGGCCCTGAGTAACCCAAGACCATTAAGATATGGCATGGACCCCTGAAAATTTCAGACAGTAGCCCAGTCATAGTTGGTAACCCACAGCTGATCACACTCCGATTACTTTCCACTGATAACCTGTGGGTCAACTGGCAGAGAAATACTTGTTTCTTTGAACAAAGCCAACCAGTATTAGTTACCAATCAAAATCATCATTTCATATTGTTAATCTCCTTCTTTGAGGTAAAAAAGGAATACAGAATTTGAATAATTTGCAAAGAATTCCATTCTTAATTTAGATCCATTTAAAAGCTGTGATTTGATTAGCTATCACAAGACAGTTGTTGGGACATATTAAAGTGTTTATATTGATCACATGACTGAGGATATCTCGGCCATTTAACCCATGGGTGATGAGTGGAGAGTAATCAAAGACAGATCGGTTACCAATGATATAACCCAGCAGGCTACTTGGAATTTTTAATATTTCATGTGCAAAGGTAGCACTGTAAAAATCCAACTTCACTATGTTGGTATAGTACCATGGCATAAAACATAATCTCACAACACCATCAAGCAAAGCCAAAAAGATACTTGTTCTTGCCATCATAATTAGCTGAAAATTGCTCACTTGACATTAGCCATTTTTACTCATCTGTTGTTTTTTTCAATAACAATACAGGCCATATTAAATTATTATCCCAAAATTCAATATTTGATCTGTATATTCATAATGTCCACACTCATAGCTATTTTTTCATGTACATGTATTAACATGCCTGCAAATCATGGTCTAATTAAAGTTAAAGACAAATCTCTTTATTTTTGTTTATTCACTTCAGTAATTTTAATAAAATCACATTTGTAATCATGTTTGTGTATTACAGATGTTCCACGATTGAAAGGATTTCTGAAAGAGTTAGACAATACAGCTGAATATTTAAAATTGTATGGGGTAGAGATAGGATTTGTAAGTATAGCACTACTCCAATTATGATTTGTCAATTTTTACCCAATTTGCAGTAATTTGGTAGGCAGATACGGTGCATATAAATTCTTTGTATAGTGTATATATATATACAAGTCCTCTAATATCTTTATTCCTCGATAGATTCAAACCTTATTTATAATGCATACACAACCTTAATATGGATAATCTCTCAGTGGAGTCTGAAAATCATATTTTCCCTCTAGAATTACGTCCCTTGAATATGCAAAAAAGTGTTAATACAGGTATGTATCATCTTTATTCCATGACAGATTCAAACCAAACACAAGCTACATTGAATATATGGACAATTTATCCACGATATCTGTCGAATTCAAACATCATAATTTTTAGTCATGAATATTTAGGGCTATGAACTTATCTTGAAGATGTGAAAAAGTATAATAATGATTTTTTAGCACATTAGCAAAATAGTTCAACAGAATCAAACCAAAGTTTAACACAAATTTGAATATAGAATATCGCAGTCAATGTTTCTTTCAGTTTGATTGTGGAAATTTGCACGAGGCTAAAGAACCAAAATGTACAGAACATAATGCTGAGTTCCAGATATTTACCTACAAGGGTAATAGTGTGTTACTAGAGCTAGGACTGGAGACCATGTTTGATGTCAATTCTATCATGTCTAACATGCTACAGTAAGTGGTGTATTATATACCAGATATTTACCTACAAGGGTAATAGTGTGTTACTAGAGCTAGGACTGGAGACCATGTTTGATGTCAATTCTATCATGTCTAACATGCTACAGTAAGTGGTGTATTATATACCAGATATTTACCTACAAGGGTAATAGTGTGTTACTAGAGCTAGGACTGGAGACCATGTTTGATGTCAATTCTATCATGTCTAACATGCTACAGTAAGTGGTGTATTATATACCAGATACTTACCTACAAGGGTAATAGTGTGTTACTAGAGCTAGGACTGGAGACCATGTTTGATGTCAATTCTATCATGTCTAACATGCTACAGTAAGTGGTGTATTATATACCAGATACTTACCTACAAGGGTAATAGTGTGTTACTAGAGCTAGGACTGGAGACCATGTTTGATGTCAATTCTATCATGTCTAACATGCTACAGTAAGTGGTGTATTATATACCAGATACTTACCTACAAGGGTAATAGTGTGTTACTAGAGCTAGGACTGGAGACCATGTTTGATGTCAATTCTATCATGTCTAACATGCTACAGTAAGTGGTGTATTATATACCAGATATTTACCTACAAGGGTAATAGTGTGTTACTAGAGCTAGGACTGGAGACCATGTTTGATGTCAATTCTATCATGTCTAACATGCTACAGTAAGTGGTGTATTATATACCAGATATTTACCTACAAGGGTAATAGTGTGTTACTAGAGCTAGGACTGGAGACCATGTTTGATGTCAATTCTATCATGTCTAACATGCTACAGTAAGTGGTGTATTATATACCAGATATTTACCTACAAGGGTAATAATGTGTTACTAGAGCTAGGACTGGAGACCATGTTTGATGTCAATTCTATCATGTCTAACATGCTACAGTAAGTGGTGTATTATATACCAGATATTTACCTACAAGGGTAATAGTGTGTTACTAGAGCTAGGACTGGAGACCATGTTTGATGTCAATTCTATCATGTCTAACATGCTACAGTAAGTGGTGTATTATATACCAGATACTTACCTACAAGGGTAATAGTGTGTTACTAGAGCTAGGACTGGAGACCATGTTTGATGTCAATTCTATCATGTCTAACATGCTACAGTAAGTGGTGTATTATATACCAGATATTTACCTACAAGGGTAATAGTGTGTTACTAGAGCTAGGACTGGAGACCATGTTTGATGTCAATTCTATCATGTCTAACATGCTACAGTAAGTGGTGTATTATATACCAGATATTTACCTACAAGGGTAATAGTGTGTTACTAGAGCTAGGACTGGAGACCATGTTTGATGTCAATTCTATCATGTCTAACATGCTACAGTAAGTGGTGTATTATATACCAGATATTTACCTACAAGGGTAATAGTGTGTTACTAGAGCTAGGACTGGAGACCATGTTTGATGTCAATTCTATCATGTCTAACATGCTACAGTAAGTGGTGTATTATATACCAGATATTTACCTACAAGGGTAATAGTGTGTTACTAGAGCTAGGACTGGAGACCATGTTTGATGTCAATTCTATCATGTCTAACATGCTACAGTAAGTGGTGTATTATATACCAGATATTTACCTACAAGGGTAATAGTGTGTTACTAGAGCTAGGACTGGAGACCATGTTTGATGTCAATTCTATCATGTCTAACATGCTACAGTAAGTGGTGTATTATATACCAGATATTTACCTACAAGGGTAATAGTGTGTTACTAGAGCTAGGACTGGAGACCATGTTTGATGTCAATTCTATCATGTCTAACATGCTACAGTAAGTGGTGTATTATATACCAGATATTTACCTACAAGGGTAATAGTGTGTTACTAGAGCTAGGACTGGAGACCATGTTTGATGTCAATTCTATCATGTCTAACATGCTACAGTAAGTGGTGTATTATATACCAGATATTTACCTACAAGGGTAATAGTGTGTTACTAGAGCTAGGACTGGAGACCATGTTTGATGTCAATTCTATCATGTCTAACATGCTACAGTAAGTGGTGTATTATATACCAGATATTTACCTACAAGGGTAATAGTGTGTTACTAGAGCTAGGACTGGAGACCATGTTTGATGTCAATTCTATCATGTCTAACATGCTACAGTAAGTGGTGTATTATATACCAGATATTTACCTACAAGGGTAATAGTGTGTTACTAGAGCTAGGACTGGAGACCATGTTTGATGTCAATTCTATCATGTCTAACATGCTACAGTAAGTGGTGTATTATATACCAGATATTTACCTACAAGGGTAATAGTGTGTTACTAGAGCTAGGACTGGAGACCATGTTTGATGTCAATTCTATCATGTCTAACATGCTACAGTAAGTGGTGTATTATATACCAGATATTTACCTACAAGGGTAATAGTGTGTTACTAGAGCTAGGACTGGAGACCATGTTTGATGTCAATTCTATCATGTCTAACATGCTACAGTAAGTGGTGTATTATATACCAGATATTTACCTACAAGGGTAATAGTGTGTTACTAGAGCTAGGACTGGAGACCATGTTTGATGTCAATTCTATCATGTCTAACATGCTACAGTAAGTGGTGTATTATATACCAGATATTTACCTACAAGGGTAATAGTGTGTTACTAGAGCTAGGACTGGAGACCATGTTTGATGTCAATTCTATCATGTCTAACATGCTACAGTAAGTGGTGTATTATATACCAGATATTTACCTACAAGGGTAATAGTGTGTTACTAGAGCTAGGACTGGAGACCATGTTTGATGTCAATTCTATCATGTCTAACATGCTACAGTAAGTGGTGTATTATATACCAGATATTTACCTACAAGGGTAATAGTGTGTTACTAGAGCTAGGACTGGAGACCATGTTTGATGTCAATTCTATCATGTCTAACATGCTACAGTAAGTGGTGTATTATATACCAGATATTTACCTACAAGGGTAATAGTGTGTTACTAGAGCTAGGACTGGAGACCATGTTTGATGTCAATTCTATCATGTCTAACATGCTACAGTAAGTGGTGTATTATATACCAGATATTTACCTACAAGGGTAATAGTGTGTTACTAGAGCTAGGACTGGAGACCATGTTTGATGTCAATTCTATCATGTCTAACATGCTACAGTAAGTGGTGTATTATATACCAGATATTTACCTACAAGGGTAATAGTGTGTTACTAGAGCTAGGACTGGAGACCATGTTTGATGTCAATTCTATCATGTCTAACATGCTACAGTAAGTGGTGTATTATATACCAGATATTTACCTACAAGGGTAATAGTGTGTTACTAGAGCTAGGACTGGAGACCATGTTTGATGTCAATTCTATCATGTCTAACATGCTACAGTAAGTGGTGTATTATATACCAGATATTTACCTACAAGGGTAATAGTGTGTTACTAGAGCTAGGACTGGAGACCATGTTTGATGTCAATTCTATCATGTCTAACATGCTACAGTAAGTGGTGTATTATATACCAGATATTTACCTACAAGGGTAATAGTGTGTTACTAGAGCTAGGACTGGAGACCATGTTTGATGTCAATTCTATCATGTCTAACATGCTACAGTAAGTGGTGTATTATATACCAGATATTTACCTACAAGGGTAATAGTGTGTTACTAGAGCTAGGACTGGAGACCATGTTTGATGTCAATTCTATCATGTCTAACATGCTACAGTAAGTGGTGTATTATATACCAGATATTTACCTACAAGGGTAATAGTGTGTTACTAGAGCTAGGACTGGAGACCATGTTTGATGTCAATTCTATCATGTCTAACATGCTACAGTAAGTGGTGTATTATATACCAGATATTTACCTACAAGGGTAATAGTGTGTTACTAGAGCTAGGACTGGAGACCATGTTTGATGTCAATTCTATCATGTCTAACATGCTACAGTAAGTGGTGTATTATATACCAGATATTTACCTACAAGGGTAATAGTGTGTTACTAGAGCTAGGACTGGAGACCATGTTTGATGTCAATTCTATCATGTCTAACATGCTACAGTAAGTGGTGTATTATATACCAGATATTTACCTACAAGGGTAATAGTGTGTTACTAGAGCTAGGACTGGAGACCATGTTTGATGTCAATTCTATCATGTCTAACATGCTACAGTAAGTGGTGTATTATATACCAGATATTTACCTACAAGGGTAATAGTGTGTTACTAGAGCTAGGACTGGAGACCATGTTTGATGTCAATTCTATCATGTCTAACATGCTACAGTAAGTGGTGTATTATATACCAGATATTTACCTACAAGGGTAATAGTGTGTTACTAGAGCTAGGACTGGAGACCATGTTTGATGTCAATTCTATCATGTCTAACATGCTACAGTAAGTGGTGTATTATATACCAGATATTTACCTACAAGGGTAATAGTGTGTTACTAGAGCTAGGACTGGAGACCATGTTTGATGTCAATTCTATCATGTCTAACATGCTACAGTAAGTGGTGTATTATATACCAGATATTTACCTACAAGGGTAATAGTGTGTTACTAGAGCTAGGACTGGAGACCATGTTTGATGTCAATTCTATCATGTCTAACATGCTACAGTAAGTGGTGTATTATATACCAGATATTTACCTACAAGGGTAATAGTGTGTTACTAGAGCTAGGACTGGAGACCATGTTTGATGTCAATTCTATCATGTCTAACATGCTACAGTAAGTGGTGTATTATATACCAGATATTTACCTACAAGGGTAATAGTGTGTTACTAGAGCTAGGACTGGAGACCATGTTTGATGTCAATTCTATCATGTCTAACATGCTACAGTAAGTGGTGTATTATATACCAGATATTTACCTACAAGGGTAATAGTGTGTTACTAGAGCTAGGACTGGAGACCATGTTTGATGTCAATTCTATCATGTCTAACATGCTACAGTAAGTGGTGTATTATATACCAGATATTTACCTACAAGGGTAATAGTGTGTTACTAGAGCTAGGACTGGAGACCATGTTTGATGTCAATTCTATCATGTCTAACATGCTACAGTAAGTGGTGTATTATATACCAGATATTTACCTACAAGGGTAATAGTGTGTTACTAGAGCTAGGACTGGAGACCATGTTTGATGTCAATTCTATCATGTCTAACATGCTACAGTAAGTGGTGTATTATATACCAGATATTTACCTACAAGGGTAATAGTGTGTTACTAGAGCTAGGACTGGAGACCATGTTTGATGTCAATTCTATCATGTCTAACATGCTACAGTAAGTGGTGTATTATATACCAGATATTTACCTACAAGGGTAATAGTGTGTTACTAGAGCTAGGACTGGAGACCATGTTTGATGTCAATTCTATCATGTCTAACATGCTACAGTAAGTGGTGTATTATATACCAGATATTTACCTACAAGGGTAATAGTGTGTTACTAGAGCTAGGACTGGAGACCATGTTTGATGTCAATTCTATCATGTCTAACATGCTACAGTAAGTGGTGTATTATATACCAGATATTTACCTACAAGGGTAATAGTGTGTTACTAGAGCTAGGACTGGAGACCATGTTTGATGTCAATTCTATCATGTCTAACATGCTACAGTAAGTGGTGTATTATATACCAGATATTTACCTACAAGGGTAATAGTGTGTTACTAGAGCTAGGACTGGAGACCATGTTTGATGTCAATTCTATCATGTCTAACATGCTACAGTAAGTGGTGTATTATATACCAGATATTTACCTACAAGGGTAATAGTGTGTTACTAGAGCTAGGACTGGAGACCATGTTTGATGTCAATTCTATCATGTCTAACATGCTACAGTAAGTGGTGTATTATATACCAGATATTTACCTACAAGGGTAATAGTGTGTTACTAGAGCTAGGACTGGAGACCATGTTTGATGTCAATTCTATCATGTCTAACATGCTACAGTAAGTGGTGTATTATATACCAGATATTTACCTACAAGGGTAATAGTGTGTTACTAGAGCTAGGACTGGAGACCATGTTTGATGTCAATTCTATCATGTCTAACATGCTACAGTAAGTGGTGTATTATATACCAGATATTTACCTACAAGGGTAATAGTGTGTTACTAGAGCTAGGACTGGAGACCATGTTTGATGTCAATTCTATCATGTCTAACATGCTACAGTAAGTGGTGTATTATATACCAGATATTTACCTACAAGGGTAATAGTGTGTTACTAGAGCTAGGACTGGAGACCATGTTTGATGTCAATTCTATCATGTCTAACATGCTACAGTAAGTGGTGTATTATATACCAGATATTTACCTACAAGGGTAATAGTGTGTTACTAGAGCTAGGACTGGAGACCATGTTTGATGTCAATTCTATCATGTCTAACATGCTACAGTAAGTGGTGTATTATATACCAGATATTTACCTACAAGGGTAATAGTGTGTTACTAGAGCTAGGACTGGAGACCATGTTTGATGTCAATTCTATCATGTCTAACATGCTACAGTAAGTGGTGTATTATATACCAGATATTTACCTACAAGGGTAATAGTGTGTTACTAGAGCTAGGACTGGAGACCATGTTTGATGTCAATTCTATCATGTCTAACATGCTACAGTAAGTGGTGTATTATATACCAGATATTTACCTACAAGGGTAATAGTGTGTTACTAGAGCTAGGACTGGAGACCATGTTTGATGTCAATTCTATCATGTCTAACATGCTACAGTAAGTGGTGTATTATATACCAGATATTTACCTACAAGGGTAATAGTGTGTTACTAGAGCTAGGACTGGAGACCATGTTTGATGTCAATTCTATCATGTCTAACATGCTACAGTAAGTGGTGTATTATATACCAGATATTTACCTACAAGGGTAATAGTGTGTTACTAGAGCTAGGACTGGAGACCATGTTTGATGTCAATTCTATCATGTCTAACATGCTACAGTAAGTGGTGTATTATATACCAGATATTTACCTACAAGGGTAATAGTGTGTTACTAGAGCTAGGACTGGAGACCATGTTTGATGTCAATTCTATCATGTCTAACATGCTACAGTAAGTGGTGTATTATATACCAGATATTTACCTACAAGGGTAATAGTGTGTTACTAGAGCTAGGACTGGAGACCATGTTTGATGTCAATTCTATCATGTCTAACATGCTACAGTAAGTGGTGTATTATATACCAGATATTTACCTACAAGGGTAATAGTGTGTTACTAGAGCTAGGACTGGAGACCATGTTTGATGTCAATTCTATCATGTCTAACATGCTACAGTAAGTGGTGTATTATATACCAGATATTTACCTACAAGGGTAATAGTGTGTTACTAGAGCTAGGACTGGAGACCATGTTTGATGTCAATTCTATCATGTCTAACATGCTACAGTAAGTGGTGTATTATATACCAGATATTTACCTACAAGGGTAATAGTGTGTTACTAGAGCTAGGACTGGAGACCATGTTTGATGTCAATTCTATCATGTCTAACATGCTACAGTAAGTGGTGTATTATATACCAGATATTTACCTACAAGGGTAATAGTGTGTTACTAGAGCTAGGACTGGAGACCATGTTTGATGTCAATTCTATCATGTCTAACATGCTACAGTAAGTGGTGTATTATATACCAGATACTTACCTACAAGGGTAATAGTGTGTTACTAGAGCTAGGACTGGAGACCATGTTTGATGTCAATTCTATCATGTCTAACATGCTACAGTAAGTGGTGTATTATATACCAGATATTTACCTACAAGGGTAATAGTGTGTTACTATAGCTAGGACTGGAGACCATGTTTGATGTCAATTCTATCATGTCTAACATGCTACAGTAAGTGGTGTATTATATACCAGATATTTACCTACAAGGGTAATAGTGTGTTACTAGAGCTAGGACTGGAGACCATGTTTGATGTCAATTCTATCATGTCTAACATGCTACAGTAAGTGGTGTATTATATACCAGATACTTACCTACAAGGGTAATAGTGTGTTACTAGAGCTAGGACTGGAGACCATGTTTGATGTCAATTCTATCATGTCTAACATGCTACAGTAAGTGGTGTATTATATACCAGATATTTACCTACAAGGGTAATAGTGTGTTACTAGAGCTAGGACTGGAGACCATGTTTGATGTCAATTCTATCATGTCTAACATGCTACAGTAAGTGGTGTATTATATACCAGATATTTACCTACAAGGGTAATAGTGTGTTACTAGAGCTAGGACTGGAGACCATGTTTGATGTCAATTCTATCATGTCTAACATGCTACAGTAAGTGGTGTATTATATACCAGATACTAGTATGTGTGTTAGGTTCATGTATATCTATATGTGTGTTAGGGTCATGTATATGTTTGTTAGGTCATGTATATCTATATGTGTGTTGGGGTCATGTATATGTTTGTTAGGGTCATGTATATGTGTGTTAGGGTCATGTATATGTGTGTTAGGGTCATGCATATGTTTGTTAGGGTCATGTATATGTTTGTTAGGGTCATGTATATGTTTGTTAGGGTCATGTATATGTGTGTTAGGGTCATGTATATGTGTGTTAGGGTCATGTATATGTGTGTTAGGGTCATGCATATGTTTGTTAGGGTCATGTATACGTGTGTTAGGGTCATGTATGTGTGTTAGGGTCATGTATATGTGTGTTAGGGTCATATATATATGTTTGTTAGGGTCATGTATATGTGTGTTAGGGTCATGTATATGTTTGTTAGGGTCATGCATATATGTGTTAGGGTCATGTACATGTGTGTTAGGGTCATGCATGTGTGTTAGGGTCATGTATATGTGTGTTAGGGTCATGTATATGTGTGTTAGGGTCATGTATGTGTGTTAGGGTCATGTATATGTTTGTTAGGGTCATGTATATGTTTGTTAGGGTCATGTATATGTTTGTTAGGGTCATATATATGTGTGTTAGGGTCATGTATAAGTGTGTTAGGGTCATGTATATGTGTGTTAGGGTCATGTATATGTGTGTTAGGGTTATGTATATGTGTGTTAGGGTCATGTATATGTGTGTTAGGGTCATGTATATGTTTGTTAGGGTCATGTATATGTGTGTTAGGGTTATGTATATGTTTGTTAGGGTCATGTATATGTGTGTTAAGGTCATGTATATGTTTGTTAGGGTCATGTATATGCGTGTTAGGGTCATGTATATGTGTGTTAGGGTCATGTATATGTGTGTTAGGGTCATGTATATGTTTGTTAGGGTCATGCATATGTGTGTTAGGGACATGTATATGTGTGTTAGGGTCATGTATATGTGTGTTGGGGTCATGTATATGTGTTAGGGTCATGTATATGTTTGTTAGGGTCATGCATATGTGTGTTAGGGTCATGTATATGTGTGTTAGGGTCATGCATATGTTTGTTAGGGTCATGTATATGTTTGTTAGGGTCATGTATATGTGTGTTAGGGTCATGTATATGTGTGTTAGGGTCATGTATATGTGTGTTAGGGTCATGTATGTGTGTTAGGGTCATGTATATGTTTGTTAGGGTCATGTATATGTGTGTTAGGGTCATGTATATGTGTGTTAGGGTCATGTATAAGTGTGTTAGGGTCATGTATATGTGTGTTAGGGTCATGTATATGTTTGTTAGGGTCATGCATGTGTGTTAGGGTCATGTACATGTGTGTTAGGGTCATGCATGTGTGTTAGGGTCATGTATATGTGTGTTAGGGTGATGCATATGTTTGTTAGGGTCATGTATATGTGTGTTAGGGTCATGTATATATGTGTTAGGGTCATGTATATGTGTGTTAGGGTCATGTATATGTTTGTTAGGGTCATGTATATGTGTGTTAGGGTCATGTATATGTTTGTTAGGGGGTATTGATATTGCTTCTGTTTTTATGATTATTTGATTGGAGTTTGAAACTGTTCAAACAGTGTGGAATTTTTTGTTTTTATTTTATTTAAGCATGTGATATTACTAGAACATTGTCATGCCCTCATGGTGATATAAATGCTGCTGTTTATTTTAGGTTTGTATTTAATTTTCAGATTGGTTTTGATTCATGATGTTCCCATACTACAGTCTGTTGAGGAGAGGTTAGAATTTGAGAATAAATACAAAGGCCAGAAGGACATAATATTTACTTATCAGAAAGCTATAGGAACTTTTGGTAAGTTGTTTCATGACATGTTACAAGGAGTAGGGTTATAAATACTGGTATTTTACACCATTTTCAATGAATATATCTGAAATACTGCTGACTTGTCGACATTAACAACCAATTAATCAATCAATCAATTATATTGTACTGTTATGTATTTCAGAACACAGAATTTTTATGGAAGTAGCCTTTGCTTACCAAGGCAAATTTAAGTTTGCTGTTTGTACCAATAAACTGGCAGTACAAGATCTCAAGTAAGCTTAACATTTCTTGAATTGTGAAAAAAGACGATTAAGCAAAATGAGATAGGAATACACAAGAAAAATTATCTAATAAAAATGTACAAAAATGTAGATATTTAATGTGTACAACACTCAAAGTCAAAAGATTGGAATTAGGTTATACAGGAACTAAAATGAACTAGAATATGTTATGATAGTTCATACTGGACTTTTTATTTTTAAACTGAACCTTGAATGAACCAAAATCTCGTTAAATCTTAATAAAATGTAGTGCCAAATGTCAATGTAATCCTATTATCTGTCTTTTCTGAATAATTGCCCGTAAGTTGTTCTTTTGTTTAAAAACATTTGACTCTGTCATTTTGATTTAATCAGATGACAGCTCACAGGGATAATGCATTAAAATGGCCATATTGTGCTTATCGAAATCTATTTTAGGTGACGACAGAAGACTCTGATATCAAATATTGTTAAAAAATAGTGCCATCGAAAGGAGATTGATGGACCATTTTATTTTGGACCAGCAAAATAATTACAAAGTACACCAGGCCATGTTACTTGGTATGAAACTCAACATGTTAAATATTTATGTGTAGTGTATACTATCCTTTAAATGCTACAACTGAAGTTGTGAGTTCGAATCCTGCTCAGGCGAAGTGTACTCGATACAATATTAGGTGATAAAGTTTGTCTTTGACTTGCGACAGGTTTGTGGTTTTTTCCGTGCACTCCAGTTTCCTCCACCAATAAAACTGACCGCCACGATATAACTGAAATATTGTTGAAAGTGGCATTAAACACCATAACCTTCACCCTACCTCTAAATGCTACAGTACTTTAATGATCAATGATATATGATAAAACATGTAATTTCAGAGACCATCCATCAAGTACAGTTGAGAAAGCAATATGGGTGTTAAGATGCAAGGACTGGACACAAAAAGATATTCCGTGTCCTTATTGGAAATTAAACAGGAAACATGACCTGGCAACCTTAGCTAACTTTGTCAAGATACTGACATACCCAACTGTAGTATGTATAATTAGTACTGAATTAAACATAGTTTTATTTGAATAATATTAAAGCAAAATGGGATCTGGCACAAGTTATTACAACATAATATGAAACCCTTTCCCTGTTAGTATATCACTTAAGTCATTTGAAGGGCCCAGGTGGTTCAATGAGTTAGGTAGTTGGATTACCTGACAACTCATACAAGTCTATCGCCAATACGGTTCACGCCCGGCTTTGTAAATTACAAAAAGGGGTGCACTCGACTCGCAGCCGCAAGTGACAAAGTTTACCAGTTGCTTGCCCATGGTAGGTGGTTCTCTCTGGGTACTCCGGCTTCTTCCACCACTAAAACTGGTCACCATGATATAGCTGAAATATTGCTGAAAGTGGCATTAAACACAATAAAAATCAATCAATCTAAGTCATTTGAACCTGGCAAATTTGATAGACCATATCCAAGTTCTGATATTTGGTATATTGTCCCCCTCTGCTCCGTCTGTCACACTTTGTGAACACAACTGTTCTGAAACCGTACGACAGAATATATACATGTTTGGTAGGATTGTTAGTCATGACACGTACTTGAGCCTTCTTTGGCACGATTTTGATTCGACAAAATTTGTAGGAGTTATGGGACTTTGACTATTTTATACATAGTGTAACATAGTTTATGTTTATATACCTCGGTGTGCATACTTTTATGACTACATCCACCTTATTCATCTGCCCATGACTCATGTTTATAAATCATTCCATGGATTTATTGACTCTTAATCAAAGATCATATGTGAAAGGTATCAAACCAGTTTATTTCTGGTCTGACATTTGCAAGAGGTAGTAATCAACCTTTTAGATCAAATGACATTGCTTTTCTGTCTTCTTCAAGAGCTGATGTTCAGACTTATGAATTTTGAAAACGCAGTAGAGGGGACACCTTTACTAATATAAATATATCACATGGATAACATACTCGCATTACACCTCTTTCTTTTGCGGCGGGGGACATATGGCTACGTGTAGCAATCTTTTATCATTTAGATTTTAAAGTTTTAATCAACAGTGGTGGTTAAGTGACCATCCTTGCTGCACAAGATTAAAAATTTCTTTCTTGTCCAGTGTCACCTTGGAGGGGGGAAAAAAGGTCAAGTTGGGCGGTCATTTAGCATATATTTTAGATTTATAAATAAAAAGCCAAAAATCTGGTCTCAGCGGTTGTTGATTTCAGGCATTAATGCCACTAACTATGTATGGGTGGGACTTGCAAGAAAGTTATCACATGTTGTCATGAATTGATGTACTTGGAGATTATAAATGTTATGTCATGTCCGATAAAATAATTTTGATCACAGAAATTTGCATATATTATTATAATTAACTCAAAAGTTGGTCCCAATGGTGTTCGGTTTAGACAAGTTTCACTACATAGTATTATAATTTAGATTACTTATATAATATTTTTAGTTCAAGATGCCTTCAGATGGAACAGATATACCCTACTACCAAGATAAGGGAATGATTCCTGTTGTGTATTTCTTTTATGACAAGAACTCAGAAGAACAGTCACTGAGTGCAGCTAAAGATACAGCTAATGCCTTCTATACAATTGTTGGTATTGTCGCTGCAAACATGTAAGTACAAGTTATATAGAATCTAATTATTCTTTGGAGTGTTAAATCTCTAACAAACCATGTCTTCCAAGAATTATTTCTTAAATATAACTTAAATGTACTCTCCAACAATATTGCTAATAATTATACCTTACATGATATTTGACTAAATAAAAGAAATAAGACAATTTGAATGTTTTATGGAAATTTGTTGACGTGGGAGACAACCCAGTGAACAACCCAAACATATATAATGTAGAGGAAGACAATAGGTTGTCACCCAGTCTACAGCCCCTGGCAATCAGAACTATGTTGAACATTTTTCAGTCCGTTTCTGTAATTGTTTTTTCTATGCCGGAAATTATTTTGTTGTCTTCCACAAAACAAAACATTCAAGTCATAAACATCTTGGAGTAGTTTCTATAAAACAGTTACTGCCTTCATATGAGGTGAACATCAAGTTTTCAACCCCCAGGTTTTTCCTCAGGCTAAAGCTGTCGGGTGGACAACTTTCAATGTTCACCTCATCAGAGTTGCAGATAAACAAAAATGCCTGTCATACATTGGGTCCTGCAAGTAAGAGAGTTTTGCCAGACCCATCAACTTTTTGCCAGACCTCCTTTTTCTTGGAAATTTTTTATTATTTCACTTTCAATACAGTATGATTAAAGGGACAATCTTGACACAGCTAACGACTACTACGACCAGAATCAGATTAAGGATATTGCCAAAGGGGGGCTAGTGACTGAGACCACATTCAATTTAGATAGCCCTGCAACATCGAATAATCAATACTTCATATTAGTAAGATTTTATTATTCCTCTAATGAGTATTATGTCTTCCCCCCCTGTTATGTTCAGTAAGGACATATTGTTTTTGTCCTGTCCGCCACACAGTTTGTCAGCGCAACTCCGCTGAAACTACTGAACAGAATTTCATGAAACTTGGTAGGTAGTAAGGACACCATATGTAGTTGTGCATATTACCAGGACATTTTGATCCCCTAAATTTTGTGGGAGTTATGCCCCATTGAACTTAAAAAATTCCCCAAATATACTTCTGAAGCAGCTTGTCAGCGCAACTCCTCTGAAACTACTAAACAGAATTTCATGAAACTTGGTAGGTAGTAAGGACACCATATGTAGTTGTGCATATTACCAGGAAATGTTGATCCCCTAAATGTTGTGGGAGTTATGCCCCTTTGAACTTGAAATTTCCCGAAATATACTTCTGAAGCAGCTTGTCGGCACAACTCCTCTGAAACTACTGAACAGAATTTCATGAAACTTGGTAGGTAGTAAGGACACCATATGTAGTGCATATTACCAGGAAATTTTGATCTCCTGAATTTTGTGGGAGATATGCCCCTTTGAACTTGAAATTTCCCGAAATATACTTCTGAAGCAGCTTGTCAGCACAACTCCTCTGAAACTACTGAACATAATTTCATGAAACTTGGTAGGTAGTAAGGACACCATATGTAGTTGTGCATATTACCAGGAAATGTTGATCCCCTAAATTTTGTGGAAGTTATTTGCAAACACTAGTGTAATATCCCTTACTGAAACTTGTAGATATATATATATATATGTACAAGAGTCTATCATAATGTCACTATTTCCCTGAAAAAGTTTTCATCACCAATCCATTGATTTTAGAAGAACAAAACTCCTTTAAAATCATTGGAACATGGGCTGAGCAATTTTCTGGAATGGGGAACTTTGCCGTGACAATATGGAATAGTACCTGTAACCCTTGCTTTAGCACTTTTGGTCAAATTTTTTTTGTGTTTCATGGATTAAAAACAGGTTTTTTTTGTTATTCATTGAAGCTTAATTTTATTTGTTACCCAAATAGATTTTTTACCTATGACTACAGTTTGTGGGCCGGGGGTGACATACGTTTTAGCGGGCAAAAACAAACTTTAATTTTGATATCAAATCGTCATTTGTTTGTTCATTTTGTCCTTCCATTTTCGATTAAAGGACCGCCCCGGTCGCCTCTCCTTTTCATATGCCGACCTTTTGGCTTTTTTATTCTCTGTAGATAAATCGATAGGTAGTGGGTGCTTTTTTCCAGATTTAGACCCCTCCGTAAACTTAATTGGCCATGCAGCCATAACGGAAATGATCAAATTACAATTTACAACGATTACCGATAGGATACGAAATAAAATCCGGAATGGGAACTGGTTCCCGAAATTTAGCATAAACAGAAAGGAACAGAAATTTTTACCGATTTGTTTACGACTTTTGACTTTATTAGCGATAATCAAAGATCCTTCGCTTAGGGGTCTAAGAGGTAACCAGGACCGACAGAAATTTGATTTTTGACAGCCCCAAGCAGTAAAAATGTTTGCCGGTCATTAGGTCTGACACAAAGACCTCATTTGCCGGACCCTCTAAAATTCTGCCCCCTAGGTCCGACAGGGCCGACGGTTAGCTGCATCTCTGCCTCATATGAAGGCAATAATTGTAAAGTAGCAATGCAAGCCATGCCACCATTGTTGCAGAATTCCAACTCTTATCCTCGCTACTCAGAGTTTCAATGTTTATGAGTATCCATAAACCTCTGACAAACATAGCTGTAGTTTCTTGGGTTAGTAAACAATCTATTTGATTGGATGCTTCTCTATTTATGAAGAGCCAATCAAAAATGTACTCAAGCATAGATATATCAAATGAAGGCAGTGAAGTTTTAATAATCGTTGTAGATATTTTGAAATGAGTTTTTCTTTTATTAAAACAGGTCATAGACTCCTAATGTTTTACCATTTCAGAGATGAATTAAAACCAGGGGACGTAGAAGAATTACGTTTCAGTGGCAGCTATCCAGCTGTGGCCTATCACCATAGACAAATGGTAGGTAATATTTTCATTACTGGGATATGACTTGTATTTTGAATTTTTGTGAAATTTATGGTCATTATTAGACAGCTCACTTTAGTACTATTTTAATTTCTTTTTGTTCACAACTTATTATCCCCTCGCCAACGAAGTTGCGAAGGGATATAGTAACGCTACCGTCCGTCCTTCCATCCTTCCGTCCGTCACATCCTTGTGAACACTCTAGGATCAACATCCTTCAATGGATTTTGACCAAACTTGGTACATATTTAGTCCTTAAGAGAATCTGGAACCCTATTGATTTTCAAGGTCATAGGTCAACGGTCAAGGTCGCCGGGTCAAATTTTTACTGCATAACATCCTTGTGAACACTCTAGAATCAACATTCTTCAATGGATTTTGACTAATCTTGGTACATACTTAGTCCTTAGGAGAATCTGGAACCCTATTGATTTTCAAGGTCAAAGGTCAAGGTCACGGTAAATTGTTTACCGTGTAACATCCTTGTGAACACTCTAGAATCAACATCTTTCAATGGATTTTGACTAAATTTGGTACATACTTAGTCCTTAGGAGAGTCTGGAACCCTATTGATTTTCAAGGTCATAGGTTAAAGGTCAAGGTCACTGGGTAAATTGTTTACCGTGTAACATCCTTGTGAACACTCTAGAATCAACATCCTTCAATGGATTTTGACTAAACTTAGTACATACTTAGTTCTTAGGAGAGTCTGGAACCCTATTGATTTTCAAGGTCAAAGGTCAAGGTCACTGGGTAAATTGTTTACCGTGTATCATCCTTGTGAACACTCTAGAATCAACATCCTTCAATGGATTTTGACCAAACTTGGTACATACTTAGTCCTTAGGAGAGTCTGGAACCCTATTGAATTTCAAGGTCAAAGGTCAATGTCACCGGGTCAAATTTTTACTGCATAACATCCTTGTGAACACTTTAGAATCAACATCCTTCAATGGATTTTGACCAAACTTAGTACATACATAGTCCTTAGGAGAGTCTGGAACCCTATTGATTTTCAAGGTCAAAGGTCAAGGGGTCAAATTTTTACCGCATAGCATCCGTGTGAACACTCTAGAATCAACATCCTTCAATGGATTTTGACCAAACTTGGTACATACTTAGTCCTTAGGAGAGTCTGGAACCCTATCGATTTTCAAGGTCAAAGGTCAAGGGGTCTAATTTTCACTGCGTAACATCCTTGTGAACACTCTAGAATCAACATCCTTCAATGGATTTTGACCAAACTTGGTACATACTTAGACCTTAAGAGAATCTGGAACCCTATTGATTTTCAAGGTCAAAGGTCAAGGTCACAGGGTCTAATTTTTAGGCGAGGGGATACGCCACGCTTTGCATTGCCCTTGTTTAACATACAGACGTATTGCATGTGTGAGAAAAAAATACAGAGATGTCTTTAATACTTGTATATTTTTCATAATGGTCAACTTTTTAACCATTTAATCAATAAACATTATGTAATGAGAACAAATCACATTCGATTTCATGTCATATTTTTTTTTTACAATTTCTTACATTGAAATGTAAAATGTTCAGTATAATACAAAATTGAACTACCGTAATTTACGGACTATAGGTCGATGGGGACGATAGGTCGAATTGCTGCTTTTCGGCTAAATTTATTGGGAAATACTAAGATAGGTCGAAGCATTCCATAGGTCGAGGATGCCGATGACAACTTGGGTAAGTATCGTCACATCAAACTTTTTTTGTGTTTTTTTTTTTACATCGGTAAACATTTGCCCTATAACGATGTTCTTCGGTAAGTATATGTAAGTATTAACTCAAGAATACTATTCTTATGTGTCATAAACGAAATAATTATGAAAATTAAATTAAATAAAATTTTGTTTTTAAACTTTTTTTTTACGGGGAGTCTGGTAGCCAGACATCGATGACATTCAAATCAGGCCATCTGTGGGTGTCACAATAGATGGTAAACGGATGTTCATACAATAAAATAATCAAGCTGTCAAAACAATGTATCACCTTGTGCAGTTTTATTGACATACCTTTAAGCTGTGTTTAATTAGTAGTACACAAATTATGTGATCGTCTCGGTCCAGTAAATTTTCAATCAGCTGATCAGGATAATTAAGTGCCGACTGATGTTCACCTGTGTTGATTATCTCATGGTGATTATTTTATTTGTTCCTAATTGACCAATTCAAGTGTAGAACATTCTAGTTTAACGAAATTGATAATTATTTTCCAGTATATTTAGTATAAAAAGCTTGTTCTCCACGTGTATTCAAATTATTGTGAGATGTAATGCAACCGCCATTTTTTACTAAAACCCCGTGCGCATGCTCGTGGTAGATGGAAAACCTATATAGCTATATTTAGATATTTTGTGACAATAATTTTATATTGTAAAACGATCCACCCTGTGATTTTTTTTCAACAACATACATTTTTTATAGTATATATTTTATTATACAATTCAATATTGAACTGATTTTCGCTAACACTTCAATCATTGAATATTATTGATTTTTTTCGGATGTTGAACATTTTTTCCCCGGAATTGCACCCCTTGTTAGTATACTTTTATTCCCCAAGAACATCGATGATTTCAGTCTTCTTATTCAGAAAAAAAACCTACAGCAAATTCAAGGTATACTGTAAACAAAATCGTCATTTTTATCGAGATTTTTTTTTAGGGATTCCAGATTTTTTTAGCTTCATCCTTGTATAGGTCGATGTGGACGATAGGTCGAAGCCAGCGTGTTGAGGGAAAAAAATATTGACCTATCGTCCGTAAATTACGGTATTCCAAATATTGTTATTCACCTGAAGGCAGCTAGAGGTTCTATATATGTATATCAGAATATAGGTAGTTCTATACAAATGTACATCTGTACATTTATTATAAAATTTGTTTTTATGTAGGATAAACCAAAATTCATGGAGATAAAGGAGTTGGACATGCAAAAGATTCACACCTTCATTATAGACAACCTCAACAAAAGTCCTCACGACCATGTGACAGAAGATGACACGTCTGGCGAAACACGAGACGAAGATGACGTACATGCAGATGATGGTGTGCCACACGGTGGTGATGAAGAATATCTGGATGAAGAGGAACGGTTTGATGAGTCAAGCATGGAGGAAGGTATTTAATACTTGATTAATAAATACAGCTAATTTTAAGTTTTTCTTTCATAAATGTAAAAGAAAACTAATTAAAATTTAACATGGGTATTATTTTGTGACAAATGAAACTCTTTTTTCTGGCAAAAAAATATAAAATCCATTATTAAATGATTTTCTCCCTCCTAAGCAATATCATTGTGTTGTAAATTTTTAAATACAGTGCTCCCTCGTTAAGCTGCCACCTTCTGTGCAGTCGGTAGTTTGGCGGTAAACTGAGGGACATTGAAAACCGGAAGTTATGTGATCATATGAAAAGATAAACTTTCAACTCGACTGACATGCATTTTGCACTTGTACAAATACATAAGTATAAATAATACATGTTTAATAAATAAATAAATTAGAATAATTACATTCACATCGGAAATGTCCTGTACAGTTTGCAGATCTTTGTCAATGTTGACAAATTCTTGAACCGTCGTTTGTAGCTTGGGACATCAAGGTCATTATAAACACATGACAGCAACAGTTCATCTTCATTTGTGAGGTTATTGGAAGATCCCATTTAATTGTCAAATTATTGGCAATTTGTTGTTATGTTAATTTTGGATTTTCCTTTGCATAACTTATAATTGCACGTTTTTGTTTGTCGTCTAATTAATTACACTTTCTCTTCAAGCACGACATTTTTATGACAACAAATTAAATTACAAATTTTACTCAGGATTAAAAGTACAAATGTAATCACTAGAAAAGTAAATACAGGTAATTATTCTAATCAAAACAACTGATCACCTGTTCCGACCCTCAACTATGAGATCAATGACCGTGTCCGATGACCAGTTTTGACATTCCATAATTACTGATCAATACACAGCTGTCAAAAGGTAGTTGTGGGTGGTACTAACGGGGGAATTTAAATTGGTTTTACGACTTTTGTGTCTGAAAACCTGTGGCGGATGACGGTAGCTGAGTTTGGCAGTATAACAGGGTATTTTTAATGGGGGAAATCGGGACAGACGAGAATTTTGGCGATAGGCGAGGGGGGCGATAGACCGAGGGAGCACTGTACTTTGTTTTTGTCTTTTTCTAAGAAAATTGTATTAATAATTGTACTGTTTTAATTATAACTATTGTATATAAGTTGAGAGAGAAAAAAACACTTTTATTTTCTATGTTCTGTTATAACACTATAAAAACTACTGTCTGATTTTATTTGAACAGAGTTTACCGAAGGTAAGGAGTGCATGGCCTCTTCTTCAAAAAACCTTGCTTGTTTTGTTTTTATTTATCTTTTTAGCTCACCTGACCCAAAGGGTCATGTGAGCTATTGTCACCACTGAGCATCTGTCGTCCGTCCGTTAACTTTTCACATTTTAATCAACTCCTCTGAAGCCACTGGGCCAATTTGAACCAAACTTTGGTGGAATGGTCCTTGGATGGCTCCCTTCCAAAATTGTGTCCGGTGATCCCGACTACCAACCAAGATGGCCACCAAGCTAAAAATAGAAAAAAGGGGGGGATGAAATTTTAATTGTCCATTGCTGCTTTAGTATCAGTCAAAATGAGCTCAAATTTTAATTGCAGCTACATGGCAAGGAGTAGTTTAACATATATTCCGGGTTTTTCTGTGAAATTTTTCTTTCAGCCGATTTATACCGATTATACAAATTAGGCATATTTTGATAAAAGATCACATTTAAATCTTCTCCTCTGAAACCGCTGAACCAAATTACACCAAACCTGGCAGGGATGGTACTTGGGTGGGTCCCTTTCAAAATTGTGTCCAACAGCCCTGCCCTCCATTCAAAATGGCTGCTGTTACTAAAAATAGAATTTATTTTAGTTGTCAATTTCTGCTTTATTACAAATCAAAATGAACTCAAATTTTATCTGCAGCTACATGGCAATGAGTAGTTTAACATATATTCTGGGTTTTTCTGTGAGAATTTTTCAGCCAGTTTATTCCGTTTAGGAATATTATTAGATCAAAATCACATCAAAATCTTTTGCTCAGAAATTTGAGTTGAAATGATTGAGTGGCCCACTTTCAAAATTATGTGTAACACCCCCATTTTCTATCAACTTTAGATATCAAATTGAAAACCAGGTGAGTGATTACAGGCTCCTGGGAGCCTCTAGTTTTCATATTGCACTACTATATATATATATATATATATGGCTACAGCAACACAATTACAGAAAATATTAAATATAAACTTCACTATTTACATGTCTAAAGTCTGCTAATGATCCATAATGGTGCATTATTTCCTTATATTGGTATCTAATTTTCTCTGAATAATTTTGTATATTGCTTTATATAGTCATATAAAGTACTTATTTTTTTTTCTTCGTGCATGGGGCATCTAGCAAGTATATGCCTTGAGAGGGAAGCATATTGAATTGAAATAATCTTTACCATCCCTTACTTGTACTTCAACTATTTTCCTATGACTCTTTTCTCACTATGGCATTTTATTTTTCATTTCCATTTTTAGCTCACCTTGCCAAAGGCAACGTGAGCTTTTGCCATCACTTGGCGTCCGTCGTCTGTCGTCCGTTATCTTTTCACATTTTAATCTTCTCTGAAACCCCTCAGCCAAATGAACTGAAACTTGGTATGAAGCATCTATGGAAGGTCCTTTATAAAGATTGCTCATTTTGTTCCGATCCATTAATAAACATGGCCGCCACAGGCAATTCTTGTTTCTGATTGGCCGATTTTTAAAAATCTTCCTCTCTAAAACTGCTTGTCCAAATGAACCAAAACTTGGTAGGAAGCATCTATGGAAGGTCCTCTATAAAGATTGCTCATTTCGTCCCAATCCGTTACAGTGCCTGAAAAAAAAAATTTGGGCCAGTAAAAAATTAAGAGTCACTGGTCCAAATGGCATAATGGTGGCCCAAACATTTTGTGACATTTATTTTATGAAAAAAAGACATCAGATTTCAATATATAAACAGTTTTCAGATTAATTGTTTTTGATCAATAACATTAAAATTCATTCTTTCACTAGTCTCCCTAGGGTTGGGCTCTTCAATGTAATTTTGGTAGGTACAGGTGTACAGCTGAAATTGCGAAAACACCCCAATGCATATGGGTCATTCTACAGTACTGATGTATGATATGGGACATTCATACCATTTTTTAAAGTAAAGATATGTTATGATTTTCAAGCTTTTTGTTCACAATCTGTTTTTAGTTCACCTGGACCAAAGGTCCATGTGAACTATTGCCATCACTTGGCGTCCGTCGTCCGTCGTCTGTCGTCTGTAAACTTTTCACATTTCAAGCTTCTTCTCCGAAACCACTGGGCCGATTGGAACCAAACTTAGCAGGAATGTTCCTTGGATGGTCCTCTACAAAGTTACTGTTTTTCGTTCCAGTCGGATATTCAATATGGCTGCCAGGGCCAATAATATGCTCTGATTGGCTGAAATTTCAAAGATCTTCTTCTCTGAAACTAATGAACTGTAAATGAATGATCATTAGAATGTCCTTTATCAAGTTTCTGTTTTTTATGCCGATCGGAAATCCAAGATGGCCGCCATCGCAGGACATAGATTAACATTGGACCCTATGGGAAAATGTTCAAATGCCTTCTTCTCAGAAACTACAAATATGATTAAAGCCAAACTGTACATGAATGTTCATTGGACGGTCTTCTACAATCTCAAGGTTTTTTGTTCCGAAATGAAATTCAAAATGGTGGCTACGGCAGGACTTAGTTTAACATTGGACCCTATGGGGAAAATGTTTCAAAATGCTTCTTCTCTGAAACCACTAGGACAATTGAAACCAAACTGCCCAGGAATGATCATTGGAAGGTCCTATGCAAAGTTTATGTTTTTTAAGTCGATCGGAAATCCAAGATGGCCACCACTGCAATACATAGATTAACATTGGACCCTATGGGAAAATGTTCAAATGCCTTCTTCTCAGAAACTACAAATATGATTAAAGCCAAACTGTACATGAATGTTCATTGGACGGTCTTCTACAATCTCAAGGTTTTTTGTTCCGATATGAAATTCAAAATGGCGGCTACGGCAGGACTTAGTTTAACATTGGACCCTATGGGGAAAATGTTTCAAAATGCTTCTTCTCTGAAACCACTAGGACAGTTGAAACCAAACTGCCCAGGAATGATCATTGGAAGGTCCTCTACAAAGAATATGTTTTTTATGTCGATTGGAAATCCAAGATGGCCGCCACCGCAATACATAGATTAACATTGGACCCTATGGGAAAATATTCAAATGCCTTCTTCTCAGAAACTACAAATATTATTAAAGCCAAACTGTACATGAATGTTCATTGGATGGTCCTCTACAAACTGTACGTTTTTTGTTCCGATATGAAATTCAAAATGGCGGCTACGGCAGGACTTAGTTTAACATTGGACCCTATGGGGAAAATGTTTCAAAACGCTTCTTCTCTGAAACCACTAGGACAGTTGAAACCAAACTGCACAGGAATGATCATTGGAAGGTCCTCTACAAATTTTATGTTTTTTATGCCGATCGGAAATCCAAGATGGCCGCCACCGCAGGACATAGATTAACATTGGACCCTATGGGAAAATGTTCAAATGCCTTCTTCTCAGAAACTACAAATATTATTAAAGCCAAACTGTACATGAATGTTCATTGGATGGTCCTCTACAAACTTTACGTTTTTTGTTCCGGTATGAAATTCAAAATGGCGGCTACGGCAGGAATTAGTTTAACATTGGACCCTATGGGTAAAATGTTTCAAAACGCTTCTTCTCTGAAACCACTTGAACAATTGAAACCAAACTGCCCAGGAATGATCATTGGAAGGTCCTCTACAAAATTTATGTTTTTTATGTCGATCGGAAATCCAAGATGGCCGCCACCGCAATACATAGATTAACATTGGACCCTATGGGAAAATGTTCAAATGCCTTCTTCTCAGAAACTACAAATATGATTAAAGCCAAACTGTACATGAATGTTCATTGGATGGTCCTCTACAAACTTTACGTTTTTTGTTCCGATATGAAATTCAAAATGGCGGCTACGGCAGGACTTAGTTTAACATTGGACCCTATGGGAAAAATGTTTCAAAACGCTTCTCTGAAACCACTAGGACAATTGAAACCAAACTGCCCAGGAATAGTCATTGGAAGGTCCTCTACAAAGTTTATGTTTTTTTTATGCCGATCGAAAATTCAAGATGGCCACCACCGCAGGACATAGATTAACATTGGACCCTATGGGAAAATGTTCAAATGCCTTCTTCTCAGAAACTACAAATATGATTAAAGCCAAACTGTACATGAATGTTCATTGGATGGTCCTCTACAAACTTTACGTTTTTTGTTCCGATATGAAATTCAAAATGGCGGCTACGGCAGGACTTAGTTTAACATTGGACCCTATGGGAAAAATGTTTCAAAACGCTTCTTCTCTGAAACCACTAGGACAATTGAAACCAAACTGCCCAGGAATAGTCATTGGAAGGTCCTCTACAAAGTTTATGTTTTTTTTATGCCGATCGAAAATTCAAGATGGCCACCACCGCAGGACATAGATTAACATTGGACCCTATGGGAAAATATTCAAATGCCTTCTTCTCAGAAACTACAAATATGATTAAAGCCAAACTGTACATGAATGTTCATTGGATGGTCCTCTACAAACTTTACGTTTTTTGTTCCGGTATGAAATTCAAAATGGCGGCTACGGCAGGACTTAGTTTAACATTGGACCCTATGGGAAAAATGTTTCAAAACGCTTCTTCTCTGAAACCACTAGGACAATTGAAACCAAACTCCCCAGGAATGTGTTTTTTATGTCGATCAGAAATCCAAGATGGCCACCACCACAATACATAGATTAACATTGGACCCTATGGGAAAATGTTCAAATGCCTTCTTCTCAGAAACTACAAATATTATTAAAGCCAAACTGTACATGAATGTTCATTGGATGGTCCTCTACAAACTGTACGTTTTTTGTTCTGGTATGAAATTCAAAATGGCGACTACGACAGGACTTAGTTTAACATTGGACCCTATGGGAAAAATGTTTCAAAACGCTTCTTCTCTGAAACCACTTGGATAATTGAAACCAAACTGCCCAGGAATGATCATTGGAAGGTCCTCTATAAGGTGTGTGTTTTTTATGCCGATCGGATATCCAAGATGGCCACCACCGCAGGACATAGATTAACATTGGACCCTATGGGAAAATTTCAAATGCCTTCTTCTCAGAAACTACAAATATGATTAAAGCCAAACTGTACATGAATGTTCATTGGATGGTCCTCTACAAACTTTACGTTTTTTTCTTCTGATATGAAATTCAAAATGGCGGCTACGGCAGGACTTGTTTAACATTGGACCCTATGGGAAAAATGTTTCAAAACGCTTCTTCTCTGAAACCAAACTGCCCAGGAATGATCATTGGAAGGTCCTCTGTTTTTTATGCCGATCGGAAATCCAAGATGGCTGCCACCACAGGTCATAGTATTAACACAGGACTATATCGGGAAAATACAGAAATATCTTCTTCTCTGAAGCTATTGCACTGATTGAACCTAAACTATGCATCAATCATTGGAAGGTCCTTTACAAACTTTGTGTTTTTTTTGTTGATTGTAATTCCAAGATGACTACCACTGCAGGACATAGTTTTTACATAGGACCAATTGGTTTTTTTTATAACCAGGTGAACGATACAGGCTCTTGAGAGCCTCTGGTTGGTAAATGTTATTGGTAACTGTCATAAAAATAAATATATTTGAATATATTGTGATGCGTAAGATGATCTTTTCGAGTGAAAAGCCCCCAAAAAATTAATAAAATAAAAAAACACAATGTCCCTGATTTGCATCGTTCCCTTCACCGAATCCGTTTCTATTTAGAATTTTGTTTACAGTTCCGGCAACATGGCAATGTGTCGATCATAAAAATGTGGTCGTTCCTGAAGCATTACGACAGAGCTCAGCCGGGAAAACGTAAAACGGCCATTGCCACCCCAACTGGAGATTGAGAGAGTCTAGTGACTTTTAGAATATTGTTATTGTAATCTCAATAAGATTTAAAAAAATGATATTTTAAATCTGGTAAATTTTTCAAAGTTTGAGGGTATCCCTAGCTGGATTTGGCTACTCTTTTTTGGTGCATGGTTTCAACTTTTTGGTTTATTCTGGATTATAGGTGACTGGTCTTCCTATTTTTAGGCCTCTACCAGTACTAATGAAGTTAAATACAGAAAGCGCTCTGCTAGACTAAAATAATAATAACGGTATGACATTGCTTTGCTTTAAAACAATTTTACATAAAAAATGTAGGTCCGGCAAAAATTCAGAGGGTCCAGCAGAAAATTCCTGGGTGCTGAACCTATGTCCAGCAAAATGAAAACAAATTTCAAAAAGTCTGCATATATATATTGCTTAAAATTGAGTAGGATGATATAATATACAGTATGTCAAAGTCAGAGGAGCCTCTGGTTTGACTTTGTGATATCCATACCTATGAGTTATTCAGGATTAACTGAGCTGAAAGAGACTAATAACAGACCAAGTTTTTACTTCAGGTTATACAAGGAAACAACTTGTTCAAGTGCATGAAACTGCATCGGTGGCGCAATGGTTAGCATGCTCGCCTCGAGTGCGGTAGATCGTTGTTTGATCTCTGGTCGAGACAAACCAAAGACTATAGAATTGGTATTTGTTGCCTCTCTACTAAGCATGAAGCATTCAGCAGAAAGAGCAAAGACTGGTTGGCTCGAAATCAGAATCATGTGTCCGAGTGGAGCGACATGTCTACCTACGGACTGTTGTTTCAGTGAAAATTCAACTCGGCATGTTAGTCTAGTACAAAGTGGACCTCATCATCATCTCATTGAAAATTAACTTGTTCTCGCTATGATATAGCTGAGAAATTGCTGAATTGGAGTTGAATAACAATCACTCACTCACTCAAGTTCATGATACTGTTTCCCTATTGTTGATCTTATTTTTGCCCTGAATATGCATGAAATATTTGTTCCTGTATGTTAAGCTACAATCAATTAATCAAGTTCATATGAACTGTATTTTGATCATAATTACTAAATAAAATGACATATAACTTTTACTAGTGGTGATTGTACGACAAATGGAGAGCGAGTATGTTGGGAAGTTATTCTCCCATATATAACTGCAATTATTTACAATATAAAACACGTTTGGAAGTTGGATGGACACAATTTTGACACCAAGGATAAAGAAAGCTCTTCATATATTACAATATATATTTCAATATCATTTGTATATCAGTGTGTTATTAAATGCACTGTTGAGGTACCTGGTCACAATAAAATAGAAGTTTTGCAAGTCATACAGGGTCATTGTTCCTCCATTAATAGATGTGTATTTGTATTTTATATTAAGTTTTATCTAACACCAGATCTTAAGCATATTCAGAACAATTTGAAATCTAAGTTAGCTGACCTGGTTAAAACATTTTTTTTACTTTACGAGAAATACTGCTTGGAAAGTGATTGTGGTTGAGGGGTCATGAAATCAAATAAAAAACAAAAAATACCACACGTTTGGAACAGTTCTAATATTCAATAAAAAATGTACAAGGAGAAAAATTGAAACCCCTAACATACAAATACATGACCGCTCACTTTTGTGGCTTAATAATAATAACAGGTACTACAATGAAATGTGACAGACTTGACCTAGTTTTATTGAAAAGTGTTTAAACTGTTTGGATCTAATTCAAATTTAGGAGGCTATAGCCACTAATTTGTCCAGGCACTTTCAGTTAGGGACCGACGTTTTTATATATGTGTAGATAAAGTTGTAAATATATAGCACTGTAGTAAAGGAATCTTTGTAAAGATTAGAATTGTTTAAATTAAAAAGCCAAATTCACAGGAATGTAATAGGGTTGAAAAGTTTGTACAGAATTTGTTATATTTATCAGGTGAGCATTGTAATCCATGCTTTCTTCAGCATTAATCTGAAATTACAGATAATAATTTTGTTGAAATGATTGTGGATGGGGAAGGGAAGTGCAAGGAGTGGGGGAAAGCATGGGTGTCAGTAAATTTTAAGAGAACAAGACATTGCTATAAAAAAAAATTCTTTACATCACGGATGTCATCTTCAAAATTTTTTGTTCAAGATTATAAACACCATACTATACATGTATAATCATTGTATTGTCCATTACAGAGTTTTAAATTTTTATTAGGATTTAAAATCCAAGATGTCCACCGTTGCAGTACAAAATTTTACATAGCACAGTGTCTTCTTACATGTATAATTTTTCTGTAACAATTGACTACCTTTTCTGTTTTAGATTTAATTTTCCATCGAGCTTATCAAGATCAAAACATATTCAAATTAAAAATGATGAGACTCAAATGTTTTGGTCAGTTTTTCATGGATAATAATAATATTAATTTAGATCAAATTTTAGTGTAATTTTAAAATTATTTACTCGTCTATTTTTCTAAAGTGGAAATACAGGATGATTCTGTTGCTGATGCTGTTTACCAGTCAAGGAGAACACCTCCACAAGTAGACCTGATTGATGCTTTAACAGACAAAACATTCCCTACTACTGTCAAAAATAAAGACCTAGTGTTTGTTCTCTTTTATTTACCATGTAAGTATGAGGTCTCTGTGTAAAACAACAGAAATTGTCCTGAAATACAGTAGTCCCTCCTCTTATTGGGCCATTGTCTGCAATGAAAAAGTGGCCTCTTTTTAAAGGAATGACCTCTCCGAGACCAACAATTTAGTAGTATTTTACTATATGTATCTGAAATCTTACCTGATAAGATGGCTGACTTTTGGTTGAAGACTGACTTTATATGGAGACAACTGTATTCTTTGATTCTCTTAGAAATGTAAAAAAAAAACCAAGAACATTCCAAATGAAGTTTATATTTTTTCTTGTTGGTCAGAAATGATAAAATGAATACCCACAACGACTGGAAAAGTTTAAAATGACCAAATAGAGAAATGTTAAAGAATATATTTACAGAATGTACAAACCTGAAGGAACCATAGAATTCCATAGAAAATTCCTGTCTGAACTATTCCAGCATAAATGTTATAGCTCTTACTCCCAGATATAAGTGATCAAATAGAGACCAATGTCCAAATTTTCTGTCTTTTTTTGTGTTTTTTTTTGTTTGTACCAGTATACAAGATTTAACTAGTAAATTATGTTCTTTACAAGTAGATGCATTGAACTTGGGAAATGAAAAGTAATTAAAAATAAAACATGTAGTAATTATACCCCCGCTCCCCGAAGGTGGAGGGGGGGTACACTGTTTTACCTCTGTCCGTCCTTCCGTCCGTCCAAGAAAGTTTTCGTCGCACTTTTCTCAGTAACTGTTGATGGCAGAGATCTGATATTTGGTCACAAGCTTCATATAGGTACCCCATATCGTGGGAAGCATTTTTGGACCCATCAGATTCCTACTTCCTGTTTGCCGACTTTGTTGATTTTTATTCACATTGAACATATATATCGCATTTTTCTCAGCAACTATCGATGGCAGAGATCTGATATTTGGTCACTAGCATCATATAGGTACCCCATATCGTGGGAAGCGTTTTTGGACCCATCAGATTCCTACTTCCTGTTTGCTGACTTTGTTGATTTTTATACACATTGAAGATATATGCACATTTTTCGTCACATTTTTCTCAGCAACTATTGATGGCAGAGATCTGATATTTGGTCACAAGCTTCATATAGGTACCACATATCGTGGGAAACATTTTTGGACCCATCAGATTCCTACTTCATAAGTAAGCATTAGCTCACAGCTCATTTTGTTGGTTTATTGTTTTTTTTATGGTATTTAATGCCCATTTCAACAATATTTCAGTTATATCGTGGCGGTCAGATTTATTGGTGAAGGAAACCGGAGTACCCTGAGAAAACCACAGACCTGTCGCAAGTCACTGACAATTTTGAAGTATTCAACCATACTCTTTCAGATGGAAAAATATTTTCTAGGAATGCATATTTTTTCATTTCATTTTATGTCATAAAATATTGAAACTTTGATAATGGAAATTATCAAAGGTTTGATCTGAGTTATAAAATTTAACAATTATTCTCCTTGTTTCATCACATGTAGACTCTATGGTAAGCTCCCATTATCAGTGTTACATATATCAATTCTTGGGGCCGTGGTGGCCGTGATAATATGGTAGTTGGAATCAGTGCCTATCACCACTGATGTTGTGAGTTCGAATCTCGATCAGGGCGAGGTGTATAAAGTTTGTCAGTGACTTGCGACAGGTCGGTGGTTTTCTCTGGGTCCTCTAGTTTTCTCCACCAATAAAACTGACCGCCACAATATAAATGAAATATTGTTGAAAGTGGCATTAAACACCATCAAACCAAACCAACCAATCTTATATCAATTCTTTAAAACAAATGTTTGGATGATTATTTTCTAGTTTGAACATAGAAAATGCACTATTTTATTAATTTTACAGTTGATGATAAGAGTATGGTATTTCTTTATTCTTATGCTGATGCTTCCAAAGAAATAGAGAGTGATCCAGCACGATCTTTAACCAGGGTCAACTGTCATGACTGGACAGATATTTGTGGTAAAGAAAATATAGTGATATACCCTACGTTGAGAATATACCGTAATGGCAAGATGTTAAAAGATTACCAAGGCTTGATAGATACCAAGGCTGTCGTAACTACGCTCAAATTGTAAGTTATACATAAAACAACAAATAATATAGAATTGGACAAAATCTGTAATATCATTAGCAGTATTCTAAAAAAAGCTTGTGTGGGGTTAGATGGCCTTTATATATGTTGATAAGAGTAGTAGGGTCAATAGCACATTTTATAGAAATATAAAGGATTTCTTATTAGAATTATGGGTAATATGTGTTGGAAAATATGTGTCTATCAATCCCTATAGCTTCTTTGAAGCCCCTATTACAATTTTTTTCTCGAATATCCCTAAGCTGATCTTGTATTTTCCTGATTTTTTTAAGTCATTATTATTGGGGCATATTAAGTTGCATGGATTTTATGTGTATTCTATACAACATGATATAGAATATAGAGTTATACAGTTGACTCTCGTTATCTCGAATTCGATGGGACCATGGAAAAAATTCGAGTCAACCGTAGTTCGACTCAAGAGGAGCTATGAAAATACCGGAAGTGTAGTTTGTTTAACAACGAAAGGGAGACAACTCGAGCAAAATTTTGAAGAGCTAAAACCAGCATCGCATGTCTAGATTCTCGGAACGATTTAAAACTTATTCGATGTTTTTGTTGCTGGTTTTTTTTCTGTTAAATTCTTTGAATCTTGTGGAATGACTGATAACTGCTAGATATCCTTTTTTTTGTGTGTATGATTATGTTTATCTGTTGTGTTGTATTGATTCCATAAAGTGTAAAATAAAACTTTTCTCGACCGAAAATAACGCCAATTCTGAGAAATAGCGTGATTTCCACTTTTATTACAACAGTTAATTAAGAGTAACATTTTTTTTCAAATCTCTCAAAATTGAGAAATTATACATCTTTAATGAAAATTAATTTCCGACAAATAAATCAATAGATAAAACGCTTCCGTTGTGTACTTTTCACAATCATTGATGTATGCCGACCCAAGCGCATTTATTATAAATCGATAATTTGTTATTGTACACATTTAACCTGTGTCATAATAGATTATACCAAGCCAATTCAAATATTATCACTAATTAATTAGACAGATTGTTAAAATAAACATGTGAAATAGCATAAGGTAAAAATGTCAAAGTCAATGACCGGATGTTTCACCTGTGATCCGATTTTAATCCCAAGGTAATACACATGTTTTGACAGATAAATTTGACTTAACGAATGTAAATAATATGGTTTTCTACATTTCGGGACCAAAACTTTTATTCGAGACAACCGAAATTTCGACTCATCCGAATTCGACTCAACAGGAGTCAAATTATATATATTTATACACAACGAAGTTCGGGACTTCGATAAAAATTCGACTCAACCGGAAATTCGAGTCAACCGAGTTCGAGACAACGAGAGTCAACTGTATAACCACATCGGTGGCACAATGATTAACATCCTGGCCTGAAGTGTGGTAGGTCTGGGTTCGACCCCAAGACTATACAATTGATATTTGTTGCTTCAATTCTGTGCTAAGCGTGCAACATCAAAGAGTAAGAGCAAAGACTAGTTGGCTAGGAATCAGAATAATGTGTCAGAGTGAGGCTCTACCTGGGACTGTTGTTTTAGTGAGCTAGGAATCAGAATAATGTGTCAGAGTGGGGGTCTACCTGGGACTTGTTTTAGTGAGCTAGGAATCAGAATAATGTGTCAGAGTGGGGGTCTACCTGGGACTGTTGTTTTAGTGAGCTAGGAATCGGAATAATGTGTCAGAGTGGGGGTCTACCTGGGACTGTTGTTTTAGTTAGCTAGGAATCGGAATAATGTGTCAGAGTGGGGGTCTACCTGGGACTTGTTTTAGTGAGCTAGGAATCAGAATAATGTGTCAGAGTGGGGGTCTACCTGGGACTGTTGTTTTAGTGAGCTAGGAATCAGAATAATGTGTCAGAGTGAGGGTCTACCTGGGACTGTTGTTTTAGTGAGCTAGGAATCGGAATAATGTGTCAGAGTGGGGGTCTACCTGGGACTTGTTTTAGTGAGCTAGGAATCAGAATAATGTGTCAGAGTGGGGGTCTACCTGGGACTGTTGTTTTAGTGAGCTAGGAATCAGAATAATGTGTCAGAGTGAGGGTCTACCTGGGACTGTTGTTTTAGTGAGCTAGGAATCAGAATAATGTGTCAGAGTGAGGCTCTACCTGGGACTGTTGTTTTAGTGAGCTAGGAATCAGAATAATGTGTCAGAGTGAGGCTCTACCTGGGACTGTTGTTTTAGTGAGCTAGGAATCAGAATAATGTGTCAGAGTGGGGGTCTACCTGGGACTTGTTTTAGTGAGCTAGTAATCGGAATAATGTGTCAGAGTGGGGGTCTACCTGGGACTGTTGTTTTAGTGAGCTAGGAATCGGAATAATGTGTCAGAGTGGGGGTCTACCTGGGACTGTTGTTTTAGTGAGCTAGGAATCGGAATAATGTGTCAGAGTGGGGGTCTACCTGGGACTGTTGTTTTAGTTAGCTAGGAATCGGAATAATGTGTCAGAGTGGGGGTCTATCTGGGACTTGTTTTAGTGAGCTAGGAATCAGAATAATGTGTCAGAGTGGGGGTCTACCTGGGACTGTTGTTTTAGTGAGCTAGGAATCAGAATAATGTGTCAGAGTGGGGGTCTACCTGGGACTGTTGTTTTAGTGAGCTAGGAATCAGAATAATGTGTCAGAGTGGAGGTCTACCTGGGACTGTTGTTTTAGTGAGCTAGGAATCAGAATAATGTGTCAGAGTGGGGGTCTACCTGGAACTGTTGTTTTAGTGAGCTAGGAATCAGAATAATGTGTCAGAGTGGGGGTCTACCTGGGACTGTTGTTTTAGTGAGGTAGAACTACAAAAATCCCACTAAGATTGTTGGTCTAGTACAAAGTGGACATCATCATCTTATTGAATGTACCTTGTTCTCGCCATGATATAGATGAAAATTTGCTCATTTGGCATTAAACAGCAATCAGTCACTCACCCTATATAGAGCTATACAGATATCTGACTGAGTAATGTTTTGTCTGCTTTCTCTTTGAGAAAAGATGAACACATTGCTTTAGTAAAACCTTCTAATGCATATCACTTGTCTATAGTTAATGCTACAAATCAGTCTGACAAACTAATTATAATGATGCAGAGTTGTGATATAGATATTCAAATTTGTACAATTAGGAAATTAAATACTAGAATGTTTTGTTTTACCCAATAGTATAAAATTTTTAATGGTATGATTTTCTTTTAGTAATATTGATGACTCATTTGCAGGAACCTGTAAAGATCTGAGTATTAGGATAAGTCGGTAGACACCAGGTTATTTAATATTTCTGGTGTCTTTCTTATATTTACAATATACCTAATGTGAAATACTTTGGATCCAGTGCTATTATTTTTCATAAGTCTGTATTGTCAGTATAATGTAAATTCATACAATAACATATCTGTTTCTAGACTTAATTGTTTTTCTTTCTTGTTCAAGGCCCTCTGGTGTAGAGGCATCTGTTCTTTGGTGAAATAGAAAGTTGTCAGCAATATTAAATATCTGTCGTTTTCTCGAGCTTATTCTTTCATAAGATTTAATCACAAACAAAATTACAACTAAGCATTTTTCCCACTAGCTAATGTCAAAATTTTTGCATGCAAAATGTAATTTTTAGAGTTTGGAGTTTTTGTGTTTAACGCCACTTTCAACAATATTTCAGTTATATCCTGGCGGCCAGTTTTATTAGTGGAGGAAAGCGGAGTACCCGACGCAAGTCACTGACAAACTTTACCAAATAATGTTATATCGAGTATGTAATTTTGAGCCTTGAAGTTGCTTACAAAATAAGAATAATGAATGTTTTTACTTGTGAGCTTACACTATAAAATAGTTCTCTTCTTTATAGGTTAAATCAGACCAATCCACTTAATCTGAAAGATTCTTCTGCAATTATGAATATAATGAATGGAGTATTACCAAATGGGGAACCAGTCATAACAGAAACTGTCGTCATGGCATTGTTAGATAAGTCACATGATAAAGGTATTGTGGTTATATACAGAGTGATTAGAACAAGTGTGTAACAACTGCGGATAATGGGGGAGGGGGGGGGGGGATTATGGGTTGTGAGACATGAGACGTTATGAAGGAAATGGATTCCATGTCATCTACATTTCCTGCAATAAAAACTAATCATGTTTACCTTCTATATGTTGTGGATATTGGTTCGGTCATATCTTCATAAATTTAGAGAATGGATCACATTGTTCCAGAATTTAAATCAAGATTCCTTTTAAATTCAAGGAATCTATCACATTATCTCATAATGTATAAATGAAGACTATCATGACAACCAACATACTAAATATATAAAAGCTATCTGTGTTCCTGCTAAAGTTGGCATTAAACACCAATCAATCAATTAAACTGTGGTCCTGTATTGTCTACTTTCAGTTTGTCCTTTGTAACATGGAAAGTAATGTGTATCATGCTTTTTAAAAAAAAAGGAATCCCATGGATATTGTTGGGCAGAAAGTTCCTTCTGATTTTTAGTCAGATTTATTTTGTATTTGAATGCTTTAAAACAGGATTCTGTGAACTTAACAGAAACTCAAGCCTCTTTGCCCATGTCACACAATTTTTTTAGATGTAAATGCTGAATATGTTTTTGTAAAAATATTTTTTTTTAAAGTTTTGTTGAATTAGGGTCAGGAAGGAGGGTTGTTTGGTCGTAATTGAAAGTTGATTCCCCAATTCCCCAAATCCCCATTCTGATTTGTTGAGAAAAGATCTTCATTCTACCCCTACCCCACTCCCTTCCAAGTTGTAGGAAAAAGATTTAATATTCTGTTTCAAGACAGTGCAAAAATTGCTGCCCAATTTATTATTCATTTCTTGTCTTGCAAACCACTAATTCACCAATCAGAGCTTAGAACATATACAAACGTAGTCCCTTTTTAAAGAGAAAAGTTCCTTTCTCTTTGTTGTATTTTGAAAAATATTAAATGTAATCGCATAAATAAAATTGGTAATTGAAGGTCAATATATAAGGATTATTTTAAGCCCAAATGTGGTTGCATTTAGTTGTATTTTAATCTTTTATGACCTATAAATACTGAATTTTCGGGAATGACATTGCTATTTTTAGAGTAGGGGATGTCCCAGAGTATGGTATTTCACTTCAAGACTTTAAACATCCCATGATATTTTGACAGAACGTAGAGGAATCATGTACATTTCAGAATATATATGATGTTGGAAAGGTTAAACTTCAGACAAAATGGTCAGGTAGATTTGAAAAAACACAAATTTAGTAGAAAATCTGAAAGAAATTAAATAGTGGTTTTACACCTAAAGTATATATGATAAATTTGTTAAGAGATTAGATCTTAATTTGATTACAGAGATGAAGATAGTTGAAGCAGTGTCCAGTCAGTTAGAAGATATGGTAACTTTTACCTACAATCTAGATGGAGCCGCTGACAAAATGTAAGTAGAATATATAACAATATATTATCTAAAATCACTTATTATTGAGGGATTATAGGATTGTACTCTATGTCTATCTGTCTATTGTACAGGTATTTTTTTTAGTTTTTTTTTAAATTCCAACAAAATACAAATCAATAAATATCCAGTTTAAAGTTAGTTTCAGATCTTACTTTGTATCTGCTATTAAAGTAGTGTACAATGGAAAACTGATGCACACAATTTTTAGTTCTTTTTAGCTCACCTGGCCAAAGGCCGTGTATGATTTTCCCATTACATGGTGTCCATCATCTCTTTGTAGTATGTTGTACACTTTCACATTTAAATCTTTTTTTCTGAAATCACTTAAAAAAAAATTAACCAAACTTGGCTAGGATGGTTCTTGGAGGGTCCCCTTTCAGAATTGTGTCCGACAGATCCGTCCTCCATTCAAGAAGGCTGCTGTTACTAAAAATAGAAATTCTTTAATTGTCTATTGCTTCTTTATTATAAGTCAAAATGAACTCAGTAGTTTAACATATATTCCAGATTTTTCTGTAAAATTTTCTTAAAGCTGATTTATACCGACCATGCATGTTTGGATAAAGAAGTACAACCGTATAAAGATAATATGATCATTTTTTATTCTGCAAAATTCAAAGAAGACTGCACATTTTTTTTGTCCCAGGATTTTTATCATGCCTGTAGATTAGAACTTGGAAACCTTATTCCCTGGGGACATATTTTAACACATAAATTTCTTTTTTTATATACAGTATACCTCCAAATTAATATATACAGTTGATTGTTTTTAATTTGATAATATCTTTATCTTTCAGACCAGACTTTAAATTCCACAGTCCATCCATAGTCATTTTAAGAAGATCAGATATTCTGAAGCCATATGTAGTTTATAATGGTGAAATGGATGTAAATAATGTGAAGGAATTTGTACTCAAAGCCAGCATACCCTCTATGGTAAGAAATCATATTCAATAGTAAAAACTGTTTATTTTACACTAAAATAATTGTTTGATGAAGAGTGACACAATAGGGTGAAAAGTATAAAAAAAAATGCTTATTGCTGCAGATAAAGACAAACTTTGAAATTGGCTATTACTTTCTTCAAATAATTAAGTCTTTGACTCCTTAAATATATGTAACTATGGTAACTAGAATGATTTACTAACTTAACTAAGTGGTGAGTGACATGTAATTAGAGGACTCAAATCTCCTGTATTATTTGTGTCTTAAGAGATTATGATTTTTTTTCAGCCTGAGTTAACAGTGGAATGGTTTCCTAAACTGTTCAAACAAGGGAAGCCATTCGTGATTTTATTTTTAGACAGTTATCAAGAGTCTGCTAGAATCAAGAAAGTCATAGAAGATGTTGTTTTGTCAGCCAAGTTTCCTCAGATACAGTTTGTCTGGATGAAGTAAGTTGGGTTAGAGTTTATTGTGTTTAATGCCACAATATTTCAGTTATATTGTGGCCTTTATTGGTGGACGATGCAGGAGAAAATCACTGACCTGCCTCAAGCCGCTGACGAACTTTATCACATAATGTTGTATCAAATACACCTCGACAGAACAGGAGTCGAACTCACGACATTAGTGGTGATAGGCACTGATTGCATAGGTAGTTGTAAATCCAACTACCATATGATCACGACCACACCAGTCCTAAGTAAGTTGGTGATAAGATGAACTACCAATGACAATTGCGGTCGTGTTGTTTTAAGATTTCCGAAACAAAATACTATTGTGTGTTAGGAAGAACAATTATTGTAAATGTTTCAACTAAGGATATTTATATATGGATTTGATTTGATTTGATTTATTGTGTTTAATGCCACTTTCAGCAATATTTCAGCTATATCATGGCGACCAGTTTTAGTGGTGGAAGAAGCCGGAGAGAAACACCAACCATGGACAAGCAACTGGTAAACTTTATCACTTGCGGCTGCGAGTCGAGTGCACCCTTTTTTGTAATTTACAAAGCCGGGCGCAAACCCACGCCATATTGGTGATAGGCTTGTATGAGTTGTTAGGTAATCCAACTCAATGAGCCACTCGGGCCCTTATTTATATATGGATTGTTCAGTCATATTTTGGCAGGTCAGGCAGTCATCATTTATTTTACTGTGATCAGTTTTATATGCCATATATATATGACGAATTGTGATATTGCTAGTTTTTTTCTTATTAATATTATATGATCCTTTATGACACTGGTGTAAATCTTTGTTGTAGGGCAGAACCTGGGACAATGGGAAGACGAGTTCTTAGCGAATACGAACTTAACAGTAGGGTGCCAGCTATATCATATGTTAATCTTAGAAATGTAAGTTAGTGATCATAATAAAGTTATACTGATACAGTACTCACTCGTAAGGGGCCGTTGTGGCCATGATTGTATGGTAGTATCACCACTTGTGAGTTCGAATCTAGCACAGACTAGGTGTGCTCCATACACATTATGTGATAAAGTTTGTCAGTGACTTGCGACAGGTCGGTGGTTTTTTCCTGGTACTCCGGTTTCCTCCACCAATAAAACTGACCACCACAATATTACTGAAATATTGTTGAAAGTGGCGTTAAACACCATAAACCAACCTAAACCTCACTCTTTAAAGTGCCACCTTTTGGACCACATAATTTTTAAGGGTGTATTACCAACGACAGCTGAACTATCTTCTGAATGAACAATATGATAATGCTGATAAGGGAATTTTAAACTTTATATGTGATTATGCTGATTATGCTATTTTGTCATGAATAAATAAAATGTTAAAATATAAAATAATATAAAATAATTACTTCTGTCATGATTGGCTGAAAACAATTTAAAAATAAATTAAAATTTCTTGATAAAATGTTATAGATGATAGACTTTAAAGTAAAATGTTTTTATAATTCCTTCAATGACTAATGCGTAAAAGAGAATTATTTATAGAGTTATGTCCCTTTGACCACCAATTTAATCTTCTGTACATAAATTGAAAGTAAAATTTAGGAGGGAATCATGATTATGGGTGTTTAATGCCACATTCAACAATAATTCACTTGTATTGTGGCTTCCAGTCATATCTATGGAGGAAACTGGAATATTCTGGGAAAGCCACTAACTAGCTACAAGTAAACGACAAGTCTATCACATAGATTTGTATCAAGTACACCTCGCCATGTGTGAGAATCTGAACTTGCAAAGTTTAGTGATGATGTACTCGGCGGCAGTACATTATCACTAAACTTTGCAAGTTAGATTCTCGCACATGTACACTGATTACATAGGTAGATATATATCTAAGTACAGTAGCCACTCAGAGGACCACCCTATTTACATCTAGCTAAGAAAACGTAAGATCTTGTGGTCTTTTATTGTGACCATTATAGAGTTAAGAATCTTTCGAAATTGTGACCTGAATTTGATTCACATGTTTGGTTATTAGTTACACTGTGTAACAGTTGGATTGAGTTTTTTTATAACTGAAATAAATCTTTTGAAGCAGAATTAAAAATGTAATCTATTTTAACTGAAGCATCATTATTATAATATACAAATTAAAGTTTGGTTTTCACTACTTTTTTTTCAGGGAACTGTATTTAACAGCAAAGAAGAGTACCCCCTTGAAGAAACAGTTTCCCAATGGTTGTCTGACATAATTAAAGGAAAAACTACACCATCAAGTTAGTATACTTTAAATAATATAGATTTTGTCACTTCACCGAATTACAATTCAGAAATATGAAACACATTGGATGAATCAACTACCTGTATTGAAATTGGCTTTCTCTGATATTAGAGGCCGTCGTGGTCGTGATCGTATGGCAGTTGGATTTATAACTACCTGTGCAATCAGTGCCTATCACTCCTAACGTTATGAGTTTGAATCCCTGTTCATGGCGAGGTGCAAATTTCTGATTTTACACTGTAAATTTTCTTGATTTTATGACTTGCGACAGGACGGTGGTTTTCTCAAGGCACTCTGTTTTCCTCCACCAATAAAACTGACCGCCACGATATAATTGAAATATTGTTGAAAATGGGGTTAAACACCGTAAAAAAACAAACCAAACCAATCAATGTTCACCGGATTGAATAAAGAGTTATGGTCATAAAATCAAATGACTTAGAATATAAATGGTTTGACTGTTACAGAGGTGCTAGAGCAAGGAGATTGGAAACCTAAAAAGAAAGGCTATGATTTCCTGAGTATGATAGACAGAGAAAAAGAAATGAAGAAAAGAAAACGGCAAAAAAGTCGTGAAGAAAGAAACATGGAAGAACAAGGCATTGGTTGGTTAAAATAATTTTTAGATATTTTATAGCACTTTTTATTTTGAAAATATACATTAAAATGTGCAGAATGTAGAAAGTATGTGTTCCCATATAGAAGATGACAGTGGGTTAATCTGGTTTTCTACCAATAAAACTTAAGATACATCTGGAACTGGGGTTATTTGAGTGATTTTTTGGAACAAAGTAGGACTGGGTTGATATAAGTTTGATGTTAGAACAAGGTCTAATGGAGTATTTTGACAAATATAAGGTATTGTTTGGTCTGATTGGTTGCAATGAGGTAAGTACATTTTAAATTGAATCATATGTTATAATAAGAATAGATAATATACAATTATGGCCTTCATGAGAAGTTAATATCCATAATTATTAAATCTCGAAAGGGTTATTTTCCCTCCATCCTTCGGACCTCGGGAAAATAGCCCTTTCTCAATTTAATAGTTATGGATATTAACTTCTCATGAAGGACATAACTGTATTATTATACTGAACTAATATGAGGGAAATAACTAGTTATTGGTTTGGCGTGCAAATGCGCGCCAAATTCAAACTGTTATTTTCTGCTACGTGCAGATTCCCTCACAGTTATTTGACCTACGTGCAGTTTGCCGCGGGAATAATGAGTTATTTCTTGTTCCATGTAAAATATCTTAATTATTTCTTGCTTGGTTTCTATAGTAAAGTATAATAATGTATTTTATTATCTTTGTGTATGATATGATAGTTTGAATATTATTCAGGATTTGATAAGGATGGAAATGAAGTGGATCTTGTTACAGAAAAATCAAAGCATGAAAAGGATTATCAGGAGGATGAGGTTAGTAAACATTACACTGGTAAAAATTAAAAGATCACTATATATTTTTTAGAGTATGCAAATTTTTTGATTTCACACTCTGCAAATTTTCTGATTTAGCACTCGGTAAATATTCTGATTTTATGCTATGCAAATTTTCTGATTTCACACTATGTAAATTTTCTGATTTTACACTCTGCAATTTTTTGATTTTACACTATGTAAATTTTTTGATTTTACACTCTGCAAATTTTTTGATTTTACACTATGTAAATTTTCTGATTTTACACTGCAAATTTTCTGATTTTATACTGTACATTTTTTGATTTTACGCTATGCAAATTTTCTGATTTTACACTATGCAAATTTTCTGATTTCTGATTTTACACTATGCAAATTTTCTGATTTTACACTATATAAATTTTCTGATTTTACACTATGCAAATTTTCTGATTTTACACTGCAATTTTTTTGATTTTACATTCTGCAAATTTTCCGATTTTACGCTATGTAAATTTTCTTATTTACACTGCAAATTTTCTGATTTTACACTGCAAATTGTCTGATTTTACACTGCAAATTTTCTGATTTTACACTGTAAATTTTCTGATTTTGCACTATGCAGATATTCTGATCTTACAGTGTGTAAATTTCAAAACATGTTCCATCACAGACAGCATAGCAAATTAATTTTTGTTGCTTCTTAAATTACATCAATTGTTTGTTTTTTTCAGATAAGAGAAGAACTATTGGCACTTCACAAGACTCGTCTCTATAGAAATAAGCACTTCGACCACACGGCAGAATCTGTTGTCTCCCAAAAGGACAAGTCTCCTACTGAAGATAGACGAGCTCATGAAGAGTTATAAATGTTCATTAACATTAGGTATATCTGTTAGAAAAATTATGTTTAATTGTTGTCATCTGTCTTAAACAAAATCAAAAGTAATTTTAATTGATACCAGTTTTTAAATACTTCCTCCAAAATAAGTCATATAAAGGTGTTTTTTTAGAAGTGAGGTTCTTTGTAGTTATATTTCTTATAAAATGTTAAGGGTTATGTTTGAATTATGTGATTACTTTGAGATATCAAGTCACAGAAAAAAAAATCAACTTTTGACAAACTTTGTGAAAAATAAGTAACACAAATTAAATTTGTCTTAGCATTCAGTTAGAATTTAAATAAACTTATTGTTTTTTTATTCTACAATAATTATTTGAAGCTTCTAATTTAGAATAATAACAACATGATCTGAACATTAATAATAACAAAAAATATTGCAACAAATAGATTAAAAAAATCATAGTTATAGAATTATAGGATATTGAAATAGTCTTTTTATGTTGATTGTGTTAAATGACATTTTATTTGTTTTATTTTGTTTTCTTAGAACAAATTCCTCTGGAGGAGGTTCGAAATATATTATTTTAAAATCATCCAAGAATAGGAAAAGGCATGTTAATGCTTCTCTTTGAATGTGAGATGTGACATCACATGACTATATAAATTCTATATATTGATATTAATATAAGTAATCAAAATTATTTTGATTTATTCATCAACCAATGAAAAAGTGCAATTGTGTGATGTAGTTAGAAAGATAAATGTGTGTCTCATACTATTTATTGTAAGAAGAATTGTTAAGAACTGCATAATTTAGTTTTTAGAATGTTTATTGATATATTTACTCTTGTTAAACTTATTTATCATTGTTTATTTTTTATCTTTATTCATTGTTTGACAAGTATTTGTTCCATCTTTATATGGGTGTTTTTTTTTATGAAATCCAAATTGTTTTTCATTTGTTACCGGACGAAATCCATATTTTTTTCATAAACATTTTTTTTTTCAATTTATAGTTTTATTTATAATTTACATCAAAGTAGATACATTTGAATCTTGTTATGAAGATAAGTTATTTCCCTTGTTAAATTGGAGTAAGGGTATGAACATTGGAATCTTGTTATGAAGATAAATTATTTCCCTTGTTAAATTGGAGTAAGGGTATGAACATTGGAATCTTGTTATGAAGATAAGTTATTTCCCTTGTTAAATTGGAGTAAGGGTATGGTCTGTATATATCTATCTAATTATATTTAATGTTTCTTGTATCTTTTCTAAATATTGTTTCTATGGCTACACACTAACATTCCTCACAATGAACATGACCAGTCAAATTTTGTTTGGACCAGTAAATTTAAATTGTCATTTTGTGGACTGCACTAGTAGATTGTATTTATAGGAGATGTTAACTTCTATTTTCTTGATAAATCAGACTCTTTTAATTCAAAGTTAAATTATAAGTTCCTTAAATTCAAAGTTTAATTTCAAACAAAATCTCTCAACTTCTACGCAACAAAAAGAAATGACTTCATTGTCGTCTTCATTAGATATTAATAAATTGTCATATCATACATGATTTATAAGAAAATACAGTGCCATATTTTGATGTAATACTAAATGTTTTATTTAAAAGATAAATGTGCCATGTTAAAAGTATTATGTAGATATTTGCAAAAGTAGTCCCTTAGTCAGTGTTGGGTTTGACTCTGTTAGGAGCTGTGCGAGGAAAGTAAAACAAGAAATGTGTGCACATGGTGGTTTATTTTTGAAACAATCGTATGTCTGTAGTATCTGTTTATGAGACATATATTGTTTGTATTCTGACATGAAAGTAAGAAATTACCTATTACCCTCCAGTGTTAAATATGTTTTAAAAATATCTCTATTGTTTATATTAAAGAAAAATATTTTATAAAGGCCAAACTTTTCACAATATATGCATGGGTTTATATATAGTATATAGGATAAAATATCTAATGGAAAATGACAAAAGTAAACGTGATTTTTCATTGTTTTTGAGAGTTTTCTAGAATATACCTTTTAAATATATGACTTTCTATACTAGATATTGTTTGGATGGTGTTTGCATTAATATGTTTGATTTCAAAGTTGTATATTTATATGAAATGCATCAATATAATTGTCTCACTCTAAATGCACAGTATTTTATGTGATGCCAAAATATTTCTCCACATTCCTAGCACAAAATCAAAATAAAGTTTTGTATTATATGTGTTGTTTTCTTCATATTTGCAAGACGAGATATGGGCATGACAGTTTTTAGATGGTCCAGAATGAGCGTAATGTTGTTCAGGATTCTTTTTTGACTGGAACTGAGCCAAAAGTCTATATGAGGTATTGTCATCACTGTTGGTATGATATCTCTAACTTTTTCATTTTTTTTTCTTACTAATGAACCAAATAGAATATACATGTATGGCTTTAGTGGCAGACTAACTTCTGACTACAATCCTCAACTATTGAGGTTGTCAAGACACCTGCCTAAAGCCTGTCGTGTCATTGGTCACTTCATAATGCATGTCCAGCCTGCCTTCCCCAATAAGTCTGTGAGTTGGGATATAATTAAGTGAGAAAATGCTTAAGAGTGAGGATAAACACATATCACATCATCAAAATTTAACCTAACATGGCTAAAGTGCTACTTAGGTTACCCTCAACATGTTATATGATTTTTCTTCAACTTGGAGATTTAACATGGCTACTAGAGGCAATTATGCTTTCTGATTAATAGTTGAAATTACATGTACATGCTCAGAAATTACATGTACATGCTCAGAAACCACAGGGAGTGTAAACTGCTACAGTATCACTGCACTCAATGAGAAGTTCTGCAAGACGTCGAAAAATAATCTCTTCCCATTACAGCAGGACTACAACGTTATGTAAGCTAGCTGGATCCTTAAATTTCATGTTCCCCTATATAGATGAGGTTCTTAGCCTTCACCAAATAATTCTAAGTTTTGTGATCATGTTGATAGCATCTATCCCATTGTGTGTGGAATAAAAGCCTAAGATTACACTAATACAGATAGGTGTTCTTCGTACCTTCACGTACACTTAGAAATTGACTGAGGGCCATTTTACGACAATAGAGATGGTTTCAAATTTGCCATTGTGCACTTTCCATTTATATGTATCAACATTCCAGTACATCTACATCTACATTCTACGACAATCCATCAATGGTGATGATTACTTGTCGGGCGCAGCGCAGCGCGAACAGACAAAAAATTATAAAAAGAGTGCAGATCATATAAACAGTGACAAGATAAAATTATATACAAAATTTATTTACAGACTGAAGTTTGTTGTTTAGTAGTAATGGCTTTGGGCCAATGATTTAAATTGGTCCAAAGTGGATGCCATGAGTGTTGCATGTGACAAAGAATTCCATAAGACAACTGTGTGTGGGAAATAACTACTTGAAATAATTTGTTCTAGTGTTGAAAAGTTGGTACTGTAAAATGTTAGAATTCCTGGTGTGCATGATGGGTTGTTTGACAAGGTAGAGGTTATGATCTATTGCTACTAAGTTGTGTGTGATCTTATACAACATAGTCACTCTATTGATGTTTCTTCTATTTTCAAGTGTGTTCCAATTTAGGTGGATAAGCATAGATGTAACACTGCTTGTGTTGTGATACCTTTTTGTTACATATCGGGCTGCTCTTCTTTGTACACTTTCTATTTTGTCAATGTGTTGTTTAGTATGAGGTGCCCAAATTGAAGAACAGTACCCCAGGTTTGATCTTACCATGGATTTGTATGCCAGACTTTTGGTCTCTTCCTGTTTGATCTGCAAGTTTCTATGCAAAAAGCTTAAGATCTTATTAACTTTTGCAGTAATGTTATTGATGTGTGTGTCCCATGACATATTGCTTGACAAAGTGATGCCTAAATATTTTGCAGTATTTACTGACTCGAGTACCTGACCTTTGAGTGTATAATTGAATGCATGAGGTTGGTGTGATCTTGTTATACTTAAAGAATTACATTTTTGCGGATGATACTGCATACCCCATGTTGATCCCCAGATTGCTAATTTATTTAAGTCCATTTGCAGAGTGACACAGTCTTGGTGGTTTTCTATTGTTCGATATAAGATACAATCATCTGCAAATAAGCGTGTTTTAGATGAGACTGATGCTGGTAAGTCATTAATGAACACAAGGAAGAGCAGCGGCCCAAGGACCGACCACTGACAACAGGCATTTGACTAGAAACCTCACCATCAAGAACTTCTCGTTGTTGCCTATTGTTAAGGAAAGCAGAGATCCAATTCCAGATGTTTCCCCTGATGCCGTAATTGTCTAATTTCCTTAACAGTTTCTTGTGGGGGACCTTGTCAAATGCCTTAGAAAAATCCAGAATCGTGCATATAGAGTATGTATCTCTCAATTGATCCATATTCCAGAGCTTGTGGTTCCCACCATGCTTTCCTTGATAGAGGGTTGCTGCAAACAAAGAAACTACTGAACCAAGGGTTAATTACTATTGTGGGTAAATTGAAGTCATCACTTCGAACATTTTCCGGTCGCCACCATAACCTGGTTAACGCATGTTAATGCATGTTTTTTTAGTTGTTTTGCTTTGTGATGTCGTGTAATATGTGCTTGTAAAGTTATTTTATACTTGTATGTGCTTTTTATGTAATAGTCGATTCAAAAGCTCACTAGAGCTTATGTTATGTGTTATAGATATTTCGACTTTAAATAAAACTTATTTGATTTGAACGCCACCATGACCTGGTTAATGATTACGGCCTCTAGTGGAGCAGAATATACTTTTTCTTTCTGAAGAACTGAGTTCAACCCTGTTTTTTACATGATTTGATGAGGTTCATGTCAAATAACATGTCCTCATGTTCTTAGTTCCATGTAGTGATTCCTCATGTTCTTAGATCCATGTAGTGATTCCTCATGTTCTTAGTTCCATGTAGTGATTCCTCATGTTCTTAGTTCCATGTAGTGATTCCTCATGTTCTTAGTTCCATGAAGTGATTCCTCATGTTCTTAGTTCCATGTAGTGATTCCTCATGTTCTTAGATCCATGTAGTGATTCCTCATGTTCTTAGTTCCATGTAGTGATTCCTCATGTTCTTAGATCCATGTAGTGATTCCTCATGTTCTTAGTTCCATGTAGTGATTCCTCATGTTCTTAGATCCATGTAGTGATTCCTCATGTTCTTAGATCCATGTAGTGATTCCTCATGTTCTTAGTTCCATGTAGTGATTCCTCATGTTCTTAGTTCCATGTAGTGATTCCTCATGTTCTTAGATCCATGTAGTGATTCCTCATGTTCTTAGTTCCATGTAGTGATTCCTCATGTTCTTAGATCCATGTAGTGATTCCTCATGTTCTTAGATCCATGTAGTGATTCCTCATGTTCTTAGATCCATGTAGTGATTCCTCATGTTCTTAGTTCCATGTAGTGATTCCTCATGTTCTTAGTTCCATGTAGTGATTCCTCATGTTCTTAGTTCCATGTAGTGATTCCTCATGTTCTTAGTTCCATGTAGTGATTCCTCATGTTCTTAGATCCATGTAGTGATTCCTCATGTTCTTAGATCCATGTAGTGATTCCTCATGTTCTTAGTTCCATGTAGTGATTCCTCATGTTCTTAGTTCCATGTAGTGATTCCTCATGTTCTTAGTTCCATGTAGTGATTCCTCATGTTCTTAGTTCCATGTAGTGATTCCTCATGTTCTTAGATCCATGTAGTGATTCCTCATGTTCTTAGATCCATGTAGTGATTCCTCATGTTCTTAGTTCCATGTAGTGATTCCTCATGTTCTTAGTTCCATGTAGTGATTCCTCATGTTCTTAGATCCATGTAGTGATTCCTCATGTTCTTAGTTCCATGTAGTGATTCCTCATGTTCTTAGTTCCATGTAGTGATTCCTCATGTGCTTAGTTCCATGTAGTGATTCCTCATGTTCTTAGATCCATGTAGTGATTCCTCATGTTCTTAGATCCATGTAGTGATTCCTCATGTTCTTAGTTCCATGTAGTGATTCCTCATGTTCTTAGTTCCATGTAGTGATTCCTCATGTTCTTAGATCCATGTAGTGATTCCTCATGTTCTTAGATCCATGTAGTGATTCCTCATGTTCTTAGTTCCATGTAGTGATTCCTCATGTTCTTAGTTCCATGTAGTGATTCCTCATGTTCTTAGTTCCATGTAGTGATTCCTCATGTTCTTAGTTCCATGTAGTGATTCCTCATGTTCTTAGATCCATGTAGTGATTCCTCATGTTCTTAGTTCCATGTAGTGATTCCTCGTGTTCTTAGATCCATGTAGTGATTCCTCATGTTCTTAGATCCATGTAGTGATTCCTCATGTTCTTAGATCCATGTAGTGATTCCTCATGTTCTTAGATCCATGTAGTGATTCCTCATGTTCTTAGTTCCATGTAGTGATTCCTCATGTTCTTAGTTCCATGTAGTGATTCCTCATGTTCTTAGATCCATGTAGTGATTCCTCATGTTCTTAGTTCCATGTAGTGATTCCTCATGTTCTTAGTTCCATGTAGTGATTCCTCATGTTCTTAGATCCATGTAGTGATTCCTCATGTTCTTAGTTCCATGTAGTGATTCCTCATGTTCTTAGTTCCATGTAGTGATTCCTCATGTTCTTAGTTCCATGTAGTGATTCCTCATGTTCTTAGATCCATGTAGTGATTCCTCATGTTCTTAGTTCCATGTAGTGATTCCTCATGTTCTTAGTTCCATGAAGTGATTCCTCATGTTCTTAGTTCCATGAAGTGATTCCTCATGTTCTTAGTTCCATGAAGTGATTCCTCATGTTCTTAGTTCCATGTAGTGATTCCTCATGTTCTTAGATCCATGTAGTGATTCCTCATGTTCTTAGATCCATGTAGTGATTCCTCATGTTCTTAGTTCCATGTAGTGATTCCTCATGTTCTTAGTTCCATGTAGTGATTCCTCATGTTCTTAGATCCATGTAGTGATTCCTCATGTTCTTAGTTCCATGTAGTGATTCCTCATGTTCTTAGTTCCATGTAGTGATTCCTCATGTTCTTAGATCCATGTAGTGATTCCTCATGTTCTTAGTTCCATGTAGTGATTCCTCATGTTCTTAGTTCCATGTAGTGATTCCTCATGTTCTTAGTTCCATGTAGTGATTCCTCATGTTCTTAGTTCCATGTAGTGATTCCTCATGTTCTTAGATCCATGTAGTGATTCCTCATGTTCTTAGATCCATGTAGTGATTCCTCATGTTCTTAGATCCATGTAGTGATTCCTCATGTTCTTAGTTCCATGTAGTGATTCCTCATGTTCTTAGTTCCATGTAGTGATTCCTCATGTTCTTAGATCCATGTAGTGATTCCTCATGTTCTTAGATCCATGTAGTGATTCCTCATGTTCTTAGTTCCATGTAGTGATTCCTCATGTTCTTAGTTCCATGTAGTGATTCCTCATGTTCTTAGTTCCATGTAGTGATTCCTCATGTTCTTAGTTCCATGTAGTGATTCCTCATGTTCTTAGATCCATGTAGTGATTCCTCATGTTCTTAGTTCCATGTAGTGATTCCTCATGTTCTTAGATCCATGTAGTGATTCCTCATGTTCTTAGATCCATGTAGTGATTCCTCATGTTCTTAGTTCCATGTAGTGATTCCTCATGTTCTTAGTTCCATGTAGTGATTCCTCATGTTCTTAGTTCCATGTAGTGATTCCTCATGTTCTTAGTTCCATGTAGTGATTCCTCATGTTCTTAGATCCATGGTAGTGATTCCTCATGTTCTTAGTTCCATGTAGTGATTCCTCATGTTCTTAGATCCATGTAGTGATTCCTCATGTTCTTAGATCCATGTAGTGATTCCTCATGTTCTTAGATCCATGTAGTGATTCCTCATGTTCTTAGATCCATGTAGTGATTCCTCATGTTCTTAGTTCCATGAAGTGATTCCTCATGTTCTTAGTTCCATGAAGTGATTCCTCATGTTCTTAGTTCCATGAAGTGATTCCTCATGTTCTTAGTTCCATGTAGTGATTCCTCATGTTCTTAGATCCATGTAGTGATTCCTCATGTTCTTAGATCCATGTAGTGATTCCTCATGTTCTTAGTTCCATGTAGTGATTCCTCATGTTCTTAGATCCATGTAGTGATTCCTCATGTTCTTAGATCCATGTAGTGATTCCTCATGTTCTTAGTTCCATGTAGCGATTCCTCATGTTCTTAGTTCCATGTAGTGATTCCTCATGTTCTTAGATCCATGTAGTGATTCCTCATGTTCTTAGATCCATGTAGTGATTCCTCATGTTCTTAGTTCCATGAAGTGATTCCTCATGTTCTTAGATCCATGTAGTGATTCCTCATGTTCTTAGATCCATGTAGTGATTCCTCATGTTCTTAGTTCCATGTAGTGATTCCTCATGTTCTTAGTTCCATGTAGTGATTCCTCATGTTCTTAGATCCATGTAGTGATTCCTCATGTTCTTAGATCCATGTAGTGATTCCTCATGTTCTTAGTTCCATGTAGTGATTCCTCATGTTCTTAGATCCATGTAGTGATTCCTCATGTTCTTAGTTCCATGTAGTGATTCCTCATGTTCTTAGTTCCATGTAGTGATTCCTCATGTTCTTAGTTCCATGAAGTGATTCCTCATGTTCATAGTTCCATGAAGTAATTCCTCATGTTCTTAGTTCCATGAAGTGATTCCTCATGTTCTTAGTTCCATGTAGTGATTCCTCATGTTCTTAGTTCCATGTAGTGATTCCTCATGTTCTTAGATCCATGTAGTGATTCCTCATGTTCTTAGATCCATGTAGTGATTCCTCATGTTCTTAGTTCCATGTAGTGATTCCTCATGTTCTTAGTTCCATGAAGTGATTCCTCATGTTCTTAGTTCCATGAAGTGATTCCTCATGTTCTTAGATCCATGTAGTGATTCCTCATGTTCTTAGTTCCATGTAGTGATTTACGTGTAAAGACGATGTTCGGTTCGTCTATATTCCTATTTGTTTTATAGGGGATTCATGTTTTATTTGTTTTTTTTATTTACTCCAACTGGTGTCCAACACGATTTCCATATCAGGGGTCCGTTGTTGAACATATGATTAAGTTAATCATGATTAGCCCTAATTACATTTTTAATTCCTAATCACATAATTAGCTAATACAATGATTAAATATTATTAGTTAATACATTGATTAAAAACAGTTCAGCAACAGAATTTAATCATTGTATTACTTAAGTTAACAGCAACACGAAGGTTAGGTATCATTGGTAATTGTATTGCTTGTCCAATTTTCTGTTAGAGTGCATACAATCAAGGTGAAACACTTCTCTATCGTCTATACAACTATTCCCTATAGTTACTAAAAACTAAAAGACTTAATTAGTTCAAGAAGAGTTTGAAGGTACCAAAGGGGTAATCAGAATCTGTAGATCGAAGGACATACAACACAATGGCAAAACGAAAAAGGACAAACAACGATCTACAAAACATACTCGTAAATCTAAAGATCGAGTAACACGAACCCCACTAATAACCAGGGGTGAACTCGAAAATGAATGGCCAACGTACATACAAATACCTTGTTTTAGGAAGGGACAAATTTCTTATAAAATACAGATTCTATCAAAAACTTCTCTGAAACTGGTATCGTCAAAATGCTCAAGTGATTTAACTGACATATTGTTATGTTCGGTGGACATGTTTTCAGCAGACGGTCGGTATTCCTATGGTTACACAAACTGTGCGGGCCGTCGTGCTCGTCATATGGTAGTTGGATTTAAAACTACCTATGCAATCAGTGTACTTAATACAACATTGTGTGATAAAGTTTGTCGGCGACTTGCGCCATGGCGGTTCTCTTCGGTTTTCGCCACCAATAAAACTTGCCGCCACGGTATAACTGAAATAATTGTTGAAAGTGACGTTAAACACCATAACCCTAACACAAACTGCTCTTTTCTCACCAACCTGTTCATTTATTTTATGAGGTAGACTTCAAGATAAACTAATAGAAACTAGCACTATCATTTAAATTCACGTTCAGCTGTATATATGATGTTCTTTCACTAATTGATTCTAATTTTGGTTATTGTATTGATCACGCCTATCCCACTGAGCGTGAAATAAAGGGCACCACAGGTACAGCTAAATCGTCATACCTTGACCACAGGCACTTGGGTCCAGGATTTTTTTTATATATTTATTTTTTTAAATTTAAAATAAGCTATCTAGAGTGTATGTTTAATTTTAGGGCCCCCTGACATGTTTTATTACTATTTTAAGCCATATAATAAAACATGCCGGGGGGGGGGGGGGGGGGGGCTCTAAAACACAATCTTTTAATTAATTCGTTAATTATTTACAATATATCTCTACATATATTATATGCATGCTCGGAATGATCATTATACTGTGTATTTATTGTATAAATGGGAGAAGACTTTATACGTTGGTAAAACTTGTGTCCTATCCCTTTTGTTAATTTAACAAATATAATCATCATAAACTAAACTCTAAAATTAAACATACACTCTAGATAACTTATTTTAATCTTAAAAAATACCCAACAACAACCTGGAGCCAAGTGTCTGTGACCTTGACCTACACCTAGCAATTGACAGTGAGGGACAGTCAGTAATATATAAAAAAGAACAATTACGACAAAAAGAGATGAATTCAATTTTACCATTGTGTACTTTCCATTTATATGTAGGAACATTTCAGTATCTTAATCGATACGATATTCCAGAGCTTGTGGTTACAATCATGATGCCGAGCAATCTGCGTAACAGAACGAGTGTAAAAGACGTTAAATTTCAAACACGACTGACAGATATACAAACATCTTTATGTTGCCAGAAAGAATAAACTATTTAAAAAAGGGAATCAATTACTGTTTTCTACATGGTTTTAGCTGAAACATTATCATAATTCCAACTTTTAACTGGACATGCGACCTTCATAGACAGGAAGACATAATCTTCCCCATCGAGGCTAGCACACTAACTCTATACATCATCAATGTCTTTTTCAATTTAACAATAATGTTATGTTTACAAATCCATTAAGACAATAGAATTACGTGATATAGTATTGAGCATACGTTTTATTATAAAAAATAGAATAAATTATAGCATGATTTACAATATGACAAGAAATGAAAGTTATGTATAGAATAGAATATATTTTATTGCCTAATCATAGGGCCCACATGAGGCATCATTAACAATACAAACATTCATGATTGATAAATGAGACATACACAAAAAAAGAAAAATGACATAGTTTAAGGTTTTTATATTTCTAAAAATATAAATATAATTATTAATATTTAGTAGATCATGTTCTGGTTTGTCCCCTATATCTCAGATCCAGTGTGACACTTTACATATGTTGCATATTCCCTAACAAGTAGTAAACCTGCTAAAAACACCAAGGGACGATGCTTCTGACACACCCTATCTGATAATTGTATTTTCTCACAATTATATAGTAAATAATTATATATAGTATATATTTAAATATGACGTACCACACAATATTAAGTGTATAAATAGATAAATTGTGTGAAATCAATATATTATATTATATTATTTTACTATATTTAGTAACTGAATACATCATCGAATGTTCCATCAAAACAAATACAAATTAACGAACCGGATAACACTTGTATATAACTTGATGAATGTTAACGTTACAAAGTCAATGCATATTTTACTTTGATTAAAGCTAACAAGGTCAACACAAATAATACAACGAAAATACATAGTGCTGAAACTGTGAATACGATCTTCTTTGTTTGTCCACTAACATGATAGAATTTCTTCTTGTATAAATCCAATTTCATCACACCAGTATTTTGTTGTTTATTTTTAACATTTTGAGGTTCTACAGAATAAATATCCTCTTGTAGTTCTAAAGAACCTGAAATGACAGGAATATTCAATGGCCGACTGTCATCAAGTTGTTCATCCAGCATTTTGTCTTCATCATCCATGATGTCTAACTACACAGGAATCCTTGCTAACTACACAGGAATCCTTGCTTCACAACCTGTAGTAAACAATCCTTTTTGTTTATTTGCAGTCAACTAAGTAAGAATATGTGTCCGGCATACATTACAGTTTAAAAAGGAAATTAAATTATAAAATGTGTATATGTTGTGTATATCCTGGTGTTTTACCTGACAACATTTTTTTATTCGTTCTGTGTGACATATTTTAAATGGTATGTGCAGTGGAGCAAACTAAATACAACAATTAATAGGTCAATAAGGAAAACAATATTGGTGGAAGGGGTGTGTTATTGAATAAAATATATATGTGAGAGTTGCCTTTTTTTTTTTTTTTTATGTGGAAACACTTTTATGAGAGCATGATTTCCATAAAGGGGCGATTTGAGTCTATAAAACTTAAAAACCGTCGCTTTGTATTGCAGTTCTTTTGTATTTAGGGACTGTTCTGACGGTGAGGTATTTTTTGTTTTTCATTAATACGTATTTGATAAAGGGAAATTAATTTCGTTTTTGGTCAATATTTTTAAAAGAAAAAAAAGATAAAATTTCTATTGAGAGTAACGTCTACATAACAATATACACAGTCATTAAACGTGAAATTCTAAAATACATTTAAGTACTGGATTCATTTGGAAAATGACTTTAAAGGTACCAGATAGTAAGGTTTAAGTCTTAAGAATAAATAGTCGTTGATTGGTTTTGCTGCTCTTCAATACGCCATAGTTTAATTTGGTTGTTTTACAGTTTGGAGTCCAGCACCACCTGTACATACAATAATACATAAATATCATACAGTTAAATACTAGCCCTTTCCTTGAAATAGCTTTTTCTGTGAATAATTTGATTACTAACTAGTAATTCACGTGGCAACTAAACGTGTTGAATATTGTAGATATACATGTAGTTATTACTGTTCAAATCAAATTTCAATAGTTTCATATTGATGGTGTATTATTGTATATCTGATTTCTCACCAAGTTCATATATGTGATGTTTATCATCAACTTTATTAAATAGAATAGAAATATTGTGATTTCCCCGTGTTATTAATATATTACCCATTCCCGGCTAGAAATCTAAATGCGAGCATTCATTGACCCCTTTTTGTTGAATGCATGTTTTTATGGTCGTCTTCTCTGTGATTGTATACAGTCGTATGGACTGAACCTGTTAAACCACAGTTCTGTTTAGCTTGATCATTCTGTATATGTTTGGAAAATGCCCCGTGACTCCACAACGGCACATGGTGTATTTATCCCTAACTTGATATATAATATCCATTCTAACACACCTTAGCTCTGGTACTTTGCGTGTTTATCTCCTGGGAGAAATATAACTATTATACAGCCATATTGTGTGTTTATCACAATCTAGATATAAGATAATAATTATACAGCATCTTTTACCCCAGTATGTTGTCTGTTTATTCTACAGCACCTTTTACCCCAGTATGTTGTCTGTTTATTCTACAGTACCTTTTACCCCAGTATGTTATCTGTTTATTCTACAGCATCTTTTACCCCAGTATGTTATCTGTTTATTCTACAGCACCTTTTACCCCAGTATGTTGTCTGTTTATTCTACAGTACCTTTTACCCCAGTATGTTATCTGTTTATTCTACAGCACCTTTTACCACAGTATGTTGTCTGTTTATTCTACAGTACCTTTTACCCCAGTATGTTATCTGTTTATTCTACAGCATCTTTTACCCCAGTATGTTATCTGTTTATTCTACAGCACCTTTTACCCCAGTATGTTGTCTGTTTATTCTACAGCACCTTTTACCCCAGTATGTTGTCTGTTTATTCTACAGTACCTTTTACCCCAGTATGTTATCTGTTTATTCTACAGCATCTTTTACCCCAGTATGTTATCTGTTTATTCTACAGCACCTTTTACCCCAGTATGTTGTCTGTTTATTCTACAGCATCTTTTACCCCAGTATGTTATCTGTTTATTCTACAGCACCTTTTACCCTAGTATGTTGTCTGTTTATTCTACAGTACCTTTTACCCCAGTATGTTATCTGTTTATTCTACAGCACCTTTTACCACAGTATGTTGTCTGTTTATTCTACAGCACCTTTTACCACAGTATGTTGTCTGTTTATTCTACAGCACCTTTTACCACAGTATGTTGTCTGTTTATTCTACAGCATCTTTTACCCCAGTATGTCATCTGTTTATTCTACAGCACCTTTTACCCCAGTATGTTGTCTGTTTATTCTACAGCACCTTTTACCACAGTATGTTGTCTGTTTATTCTACAGCATCTTTTACCCCAGTATATTGTCTGTTTATTCTACAGCACCTTTTACCCCAGTATGTTGTCTGTTTATTCTACAGCACCTTTTACCCCAGTATGTTGTCTGTTTATTCTACAGTACCTTTTACCCCAGTATGTTATCTGTTTATTCTACAGCACCTTTTACCCCAGTATGTTGTCTGTTTATTCTACAGCACCTTTTACCCCAGTATGTTGTCTGTTTATTCTACAGCATCTTTTACCCCAGTATGTTATCTGTTTATTCTACAGCACCTTTTACCCCAGTATGTTGTCTGTTTATTCTACAGCATCTTTTACCCCAGTATGTTATCTGTTTATTCTACAGCACCTTTTACCACAGTATGTTGTCTGTTTATTCTACAGCACCTTTTACCACAGTATGTTGTCTGTTTATTCTACAGCATCTTTTACCCCAGTATATTGTCTGTTTATTCTACAGCACCTTTTACCACAGTATGTTGTCTGTTTATTCTACAGCACCTTTTACCCCAGTATGTTGTCTGTTTATTCTACAGCACCTTTTACCCCAGTATGTTGTCTGTTTATTCTACAGCATCTTTTACCCCAGTATGTTGTCTGTTTATTCTACAGCACCTTTTACCCCAGTATGTTGTCTGTTTATTCTACAGCATCTTTTACCCCAGTATGTTGTCTGTTTATTCTACAGCACCTTTTACCCCAGTATGTTGTCTGTTTATTCTACAGCATCTTTTACCCCAGTATGTTGTCTGTTTATTCTACAGCACCTTTTACCCCAGTATGTTGTCTGTTTATTCTACAGCATCTTTTACCACAGTATGTTGTCTGTTTATTCTACAGCACCTTTTACCCCAGTATGTTGTCTGTTTATTCTACAGTACCTTTTACCCCAGTATGTTGTCTGTTTATTCTACAGCACCTTTTACCCCAGTATGTTGTCTGTTTATTCTACAGCACCTTTTACCCCAGTATGTTGTCTGTTTATTCTACAGTACCTTTTACCCCAGTATGTTATCTGTTTATTCTACAGCACCTTTTACCCCAGTATGTTGTCTGTTTATTCTACAGCACCTTTTACCCCAGTATGTTGTCTGTTTATTCTACAGCATCTTTTACCCCAGTATGTTATCTGTTTATTCTACAGCACCTTTTACCCCAGTATGTTGTCTGTTTATTCTACAGCATCTTTTACCCCAGTATGTTATCTGTTTATTCTACAGCACCTTTTACCACAGTATGTTGTCTGTTTATTCTACAGCACCTTTTACCACAGTATGTTGTCTGTTTATTCTACAGCATCTTTTACCCCAGTATATTGTCTGTTTATTCTACAGCACCTTTTACCACAGTATGTTGTCTGTTTATTCTACAGCACCTTTTACCCCAGTATGTTGTCTGTTTATTCTACAGCACCTTTTACCCCAGTATGTTGTCTGTTTATTCTACAGCATCTTTTACCCCAGTATGTTGTCTGTTTATTCTACAGCACCTTTTACCCCAGTATGTTGTCTGTTTATTCTACAGCATCTTTTACCCCAGTATGTTGTCTGTTTATTCTACAGCACCTTTTACCCCAGTATGTTGTCTGTTTATTCTACAGCATCTTTTACCCCAGTATGTTGTCTGTTTATTCTACAGCACCTTTTACCCCAGTATGTTGTCTGTTTATTCTACAGCATCTTTTACCACAGTATGTTGTCTGTTTATTCTACAGCACCTTTTACCCCAGTATGTTGTCTGTTTATTCTACAGCACCTTTTACCCCAGTATGTTGTCTGTTTATTCTACAGCATCTTTTACCCCAGTATGTTGTCTGTTTATTCTACAGCACCTTTTACCCCAGTATGTTGTCTGTTTATTCTACAGCACCTTTTACCCCAGTATGTTGTCTGTTTATTCTACAGCATCTTTTACCACAGTATGTTGTCTGTTTATTCTACAGCACCTTTTACCACAGTATGTTGTCTGTTTATTCTACAGCATCTTTTACCCCAGTATATTGTCTGTTTATTCTACAGCACCTTTTACCCCAGTATGTTGTCTGTTTATTCTACAGCACCTTTTACCCCAGTATGTTGTCTGTTTATTCTACAGCACCTTTTACCCCAGTATGTTGTCTGTTTATTCTACAGCACCTTTTACCCCGGTATGTTGTCTGTGTATTCTACAGCACCTTTTACCCCAGTATGTTGTCTGTTTATTCTACAGCACCTTTTACCACAGTATGTTGTCTGTTTATTCTACAGCACCTTTTACCCCAGTATGTTGTCTGTTTATTCTACAGCACCTTTTACCCCAGTATGTTGTCTGTTTATTCTACAGTACCTTTTACCCCAGTATGTTATCAGTTTATTCTACAGCACCTTTTACCACAGTAAGTTGTCTGTTTATTCTACAGCACCTTTTAACCCAGTATGTTATCTGTTTATTCTACAGCACCTTTTACCCCAGTATGTCATCTGTTTATTCTACAGCACCTTTTACCCCAGTATGTTGTCTGTTTATTCTACAGCACCTTTTACCCCAGTATGTTGTCTGTTTATTCTACAGCACCTTTTACCCCAGTATGTTGTCTGTTTATTCTACAGCACCTTTTACCCCAGTATGTTATCTGTTTATTCTACAGCACCTTTTACCCCAGTATGTTGTCTGTTTATTCTACAGCACCTTTTACCCCGGTATGTTGTCTGTTCATTCTACAGTACCTTTTACCCCGGTATGTTGTCTGTGTATTCTACAGCACCTTTTACCACAGTATGTTGTCTGTTTATTCTACAGTACCTTTTACCCCGGTATGTTGTCTGTTTATTCTACAGCATCTTTTACCCCAGTATGTTATCTGTTTATTCTACAGCACCTTTTACCACAGTATGTTGTCTGTTTATTCTACAGCACCTTTTACCACAGTATGTTGTCTGTTTATTCTACAGTACCTTTTACCCCGGTATGTTATCTGTTTATTCTACAGCACCTTTTACCACAGTATGTTGTCTGTTTATTCTACAGCACCTTTTACCCCAGTATGTTGTCTGTTTATTCTACAGCACCTTTTACCCCAGTATGTTGTCTGTTTATTCTACAGCACCTTTTACCCCAGTATGTTGTCTGTTTATTCTACAGCACCTTTTACCCCAGTATGTTGTCTGTTTATTCTCATTCAGCTATATTAACACCACTCAACGAACATCTTAACTGACATATGTTGTGTGTTTATCCCAAGCAGTTAAATGATTACCATTTTACAGCATCTTAACTCCTGTATATTCGTTCTAAGATATCCAATTTAATAAGTACGACACGACACGTTTCTTAGATAACCTACATTAACCTTAAGATCAAAGTAGAAAGCTTGGAAGGCCAGTAATATTTAAATATTGTAATAATATTTACATAAATTATGCCTGCCAAAACACCAAATACTTGGACAGGTGATATCCTTGAGGGATAATAGTCCACCAGCTAATGTTTAGATAAATAACTTTGTGAACACAACACTGGGCAGTTCTGAAATAATCAATGGGCTAAACCGGTTATTCGTAATTGACTTAGAATATCTATGTCTAAGGGGTATGAACTTTAGCTTTAATGATAATTACATTATTTGAGATATGTAAATGAAAATAAAATAAACATATCTCATAAATCATATCAGTGCAGAAATAGTGACTACTGGACGGATGATATCTTTGTGGACTAATATACAGTCCACTAGCCGAGGTTATGACATATCCTTGTGGACTAATATACAGTCCACTATCCGAGGTTATGACACAAACATAGTAATAAGAAAACATTAAAGATGCCGAATGACAGACAATACAATGACCAAATGAAAATGTACAAACAAAAGAGAAAAAAAAAAGACACAACAGTGGTGTACAAAACACCAGACAGAAACCGGATGTGAACTCGGGTGGCGCCCCGGAAGGGTGAGTAGTTAATGCTCCACTCGTGACGCCCGTGATGTTATTATAAAACGACACAAACATCATCTGATATACATATAAAGGTTTTAATCCTGTTTTTCTATAGAATACATACCTCATGTTAAATAATAATCAGTTACTTATGAATGAGCTGTCTTGTTACCCTAAAATACATTGGAAGCATTGTATGATTATTGAATAGAGATCTGCTATAATAAAGTACGTTTAGACATATAACCTTCAAACATTTTAAGTTACTGGCCACATAGACACATACCGGGAAATCTGCAGAATTGAACATACATGTGTCGTGCGTAATTGGATTGTGTTTAACGCCACTTTCAACAATATGTCAGGTATATCATGGTGGTCACAAATACAATCTCCACTTAAAGAACAATTAAAAAATAATAATAAAACAGTTATAAAGAATAAGAGACCTCATGTCAATATCCTTTATACTTTAGCCATTAAGGGATGTGATCTGTTACACTCGGTACTTGTTTTAGGGATTTGGAACATTTTTCGTTCTTTTGATTATGCTATACAGCTTTACATTTTGTTTTTGGAATGTCCAGTGTTTCCTATTACTTCTATACGTTTTCATAATGTACTAAATGTTAAAAGCGTGTTTGAATGTCAGTCAAGCTCTGGTTATCATGGTAAAAACAATGTACAGAAAGACAATGCTATGCAATACTAACCTTAAAGTGTTCATCTGGATCATGTACGACCTCCTTAATGTTATTTATATCAACTATTGTTAATATTAAAATAACACACAGTATCACAAATATAGTAACTCCTATCATACACCTACTCCTTCGTTTGGATAAACATAGATATTCAAAAACTCTTTCGTGAATCTCCTTTTCAGAATTTTCTCCTGATAAGCGGACATTGCTTTCAAACCCTGCATCGTCTTGATCATTGTCGCCTAGAAGACAAGCTGCATTTTCATGAGTAATATCAAGAAGTTCATCATCAGAATCTGGTCCGTCATGGCCATCGTCTGTGTCTGGTCTGTCATTCCGAGGAACACTTTGGTATTGGCCATTATCCGACATTTAAGTTTGAATGTTAATAAACATGTCAATAAACATGCTTTACTAGATAAACATCAAGAATTACTGCTAGATAAAACTTGTAATTCATGAAATATATTCCATTGTTGATTGTCAATAATCAGGATGTAAGACATATTATGGGTTTCTACCTGTGACAAACAATATATATTATATGTATGATCTGAGACGGGGTGTGTCTTGTCGGATATCTCTTCTTTAGATTTAAAGGGAAAACGTATCATAACCGTCACATATCGATTCAGAAGAATTGATTAGCATTCTATCTCAACATGTGAATATATAATATACAATATGTGTAACTGCAAGTGTGCAATGCGTTCCAATTTTTAATTTTTCAAACTTTAGTGTAACAAAAACTTGTCGGGTAACTATAAAAGTGAATTCCATTTTAACAAAGGTTCATAGTGAAATTACAACTTTGAACTAGGCCAAAGATATTTACTCAAACCGATGTCTCATCAAATAGAGTATTACAGTAGACAAATCGACATTAGATAGAAAACATTAGATTAAAAAGGAGAGGAGAAAGCAGTCTTCATGCAGTCCGCCGCATTATAATCTCAATAGCTTCTTTACCTCTATGTTGTCTTTTGGTGACTATTTGTTTTTCATCTATTAGATTTTCTGTGTTGTGTGTTTGTTTTGTTTTATATTTGTTTTGTTTTATATTTGTTTTGTTTTATATTTGTTTTGTTTTTGATTTTTGTTTTTGTTTTTGTTTTTGTTGGTTGTCGTCGTATTGTGTCTCGTGTCTCTGGATTATTGTTTTTGTTGGTTGTCGTCGTATTGTGTCTCGTGTCTCTGGATTATTGTTTTTGTTGGTTGTCGTCGTATTGTGTCTCGTGTCTCTGGATTATTGTTTTTGTTGGTTGTCGTCGTATTGTGTCTCGTATCTCTGGATTATTGTTTTTGTTGGTTGTCGTATTGTGTCTCGTGTCTCTGGATTATTGTTTTTGTTGGTTGTCGTCGTATTGTGTCTTGTGTCTCTGGATTATTGTTTTTGTTGGTTGTCGTCGTATTGTGTCTCGTATCTCTGGATTATTGTTTTTGTTGGTTGTCGTCGTATTGTGTCTCGTGTCTCTGGATTATTGTTTTTGTTGGTTGTCGTCGTATTGTGTCTCGTGTCTCTGGATTATTGTTTTTGTTGGTTGTCGTCGTATTGTGTCTCGTGTCTCTGGATTATTGTTTTTGTTGGTTGTCGTCGTATTGTGTCTCGTGTCTCTGGATTATTGTTTTTGTTGGTTGTCGTCGTATTGTGTCTCGTGTCTCTGGATTATTGTTTTTGTTGGTTGTCGTCGTATTGTGTCTCGTATCTCTGGATTATTGTTTTTGTTGGTTGTCGTCGTATTGTGTCTCGTGTCTCTGGATTATTGTTTTTGTTGGTTGTCGTCGTATTGTGTCTCGTGTCTCTGGATTATTGTTTTTGTTGGTTGTCGTCGTATTGTGTCTCGTGTCTCTGGATTATTGTTTTTGTTGGTTGTCGTCGTATTGTGTCTCGTGTCTCTGCATTATTGTTTTTGTTGGTTGTCGTCGTATTGTGTCTCGTGTCTCTGGATTATTGTTTTTGTTGGTTGTCGTCGTATTGTGTCTCGTGTCTCTGGATTATTGTTTTTGTTGGTTGTCGTCGTATTGTGTCTCGTGTCTCTGGATTATTGATTTTGTTGGTTGTCGTCGTATTGTGTCTCGTGTCTCTGGATTATTGTTTTTGTTGGTTGTCGTCGTATTGTGTCTCGTGTCTCTGGATTATTGTTTTTGTTGGTTGTCGTCGTATTGTGTCTCGTGTCTCTGGATTATTGTTTTTGTTGGTTGTCGTCGTATTGTGTCTCGTGTCTCTGGATTATTGTTTTTGTTGGTTGTCGTCGTATTGTGTCTCGTGTCTCTGGATTATTGTTTTTGTTGGTTGTCGTCGTATTGTGTCTCGTGTCTCTGGATTATTGTTTTTGTTGGTTGTCGTCGTATTGTGTCTCGTGTCTCTGGATTATTGTTTTTGTTGGTTGTCGTCGTATTGTGTCTCGTGTCTCTGGATTATTGTTTTTGTTGGTTGTCGTCGTATTGTGTCTCGTGTCTCTGGATTATTGATTTTGTTGGTTGTCGTCGTATTGTGTCTCGTGTCTCTGGATTATTGTTTTTGTTGGTTGTCGTCGTATTGTGTCTCGTGTCTCTGGATTATTGTTTTTGTTGGTTGTCGTCGTATTGTGTCTCGTGTCTCTGGATTATTGTTTTTGTTGGTTGTCGTCGTATTGTGTCTCGTGTCTCTGGATTATTGTTTTTGTTGGTTGTCGTCGTATTGTGTCTCGTGTCTCTGGATTATTGTTTTTGTTGGTTGTCGTCGTATTGTGTCTCGTGTCTCTGGATTATTGTTTTTGTTGGTTGTCGTCGTATTGTGTCTCGTATCTCTGGATTATTGTTTTTGTTGGTTGTCGTCGTATTGTGTCTCGTGTCTCTGGATTATTGTTTTTGTTGGTTGTCGTCGTATTGTGTCTCGTGTCTCTGGATTATTGTTTTTGTTGGTTGTCGTCGTATTGTGTCTCGTGTCTCTGGATTATTGTTTTTGTTGGTTGTCGTCGTATTGTGTCTCGTGTCTCTGGATTATTGATTTTGTTGGTTGTCGTATTGTGTCTCGTGTCTCTGGATTATTGTTTTTGTTGGTTGTCGTCGTATTGTGTCTCGTATCTCTGGATTATTGTTTTTGTTGGTTGTCGTCGTATTGTGTCTCGTGTCTCTGGATTATTGTTTTTGTTGGTTGTCGTCGTATTGTGTCTCGTGTCTCTGGATTATTGTTTTTGTTGGTTGTCGTCGTATTGTGTCTCGTGTCTCTGGATTATTGATTTTGTTGGTTGTCGTATTGTGTCTCGTGTCTCTGGATTATTGTTTTTGTTGGTTGTCGTCATATTGTGTCTCGTGTCTCTGGATTATTGTTTTTGTTGGTTGTCGTCGTATTGTGTCTCGTGTCTCTGGATTATTGTTTTTGTTGGTTGTCGTCGTATTGTGTCTCGTGTCTCTGGATTATTGTTTTTGTTGGTTGTCGTCGTATTGTGTCTCGTTTCTCTGGATTATTGTTTTTGTTGGTTGTCGTCGTATTGTGTCTCGTGTCTCTGGATTATTGTTTTTGTTGGTTGTCGTCGTATTGTGTCTCGTGTCTCTGGATTATTGTTTTTGTTGGTTGTCGTCGTATTGTGTCTCATGTCTCTGGATTATTGTTTTTGTTGGTTGTCGTCGTATTGTGTCTCGTGTCTCTGGATTATTGTTTTTGTTGGTTGTCGTCGTATTGTGTCTCGTGTCTCTGGATTATTGATTTTGTTGGTTGTCGTCGTATTGTGTCTCGTGTCTCTGGATTATTGTTTTTGTTGGTTGTCGTCGTATTGTGTCTCGTGTCTCTGGATTATTGTTTTTGTTGGTTATCGTCGTATTGTGTCTCGTGTCTCTGGATTATTGTTTTTGTTGGTTGTCGTCGTATTGTGTCTCGTGTCTCTGGATTATTGTTTTTGTTGGTTGTCGTCGTATTGTGTCTCGTGTCTCTGGATTATTGATTTTGTTGGTTGTCGTCGTATTGTGTCTCGTGTCTCTGGATTATTGTTTTTGTTGGTTGTCGTCGTATTGTGTCTCGTGTCTCTGGATTATTGTTTTTGTTGGTTGTCGTCATAATGTGTCTTGTGTCTCTGGATTATTGTTTTTGTTGGTTGTCGTCGTATTGTGTCTCGTATCACTGGATTATTGTTTTTGTTGGTTGTCGTCGTATTGTGTCTCGTGTCTCTGGATTATTGTTTTTGTTGGTTGTCGTCGTATTGTGTCTCGTGTCTCTGGATTATTGTTTTTGTTGGTTGTCGTCGTATTGTGTCTCGTGTCTCTGGATTATTGTTTTTGTTGGTTGTCGTCGTATTGTGTCTCGTGTCTCTGGATTATTGATTTTGTTGGTTGTCGTATTGTGTCTCGTGTCTCTGGAATATTGTTTTTGTTGGTTGTCGTCGTATTGTGTCTTGTGTCTCTGGATTATTGTTTTTGTTGGTTGTCGTCGTATTGTGTCTCGTATCTCTGGATTATTGTTTTTGTTGGTTGTCGTCGTATTGTGTCTCGTGTCTCTGGATTATTGTTTTTGTTGGTTGTCGTCGTATTTTGTCTCGTGTCTCTGGATTATTGTTTTTGTTGGTTGTCGTCGTATTGTGTCTCGTGTCTCTGGATTATTGTTTTTGTTGGTTGTCGTCGTATTGTGTCTCGTGTCTCTGGATTATTGATTTTGTTGGTTGTCGTCGTATTGTGTCTCGTGTCTCTGGATTATTGTTTTTGTTGGTTGTCGTCGTATTGTGTCTCGTGTCTCTGGATTATTGTTTTTGTTGGTTATCGTCGTATTGTGTCTCGTGTCTCTGGATTATTGTTTTTGTTGGTTGTCGTCGTATTGTGTCTCGTGTCTCTGGATTATTGATTTTGTTGGTTGTCGTATTGTGTCTCGTGTCTCTGGATTATTGTTTTTGTTGGTTGTCGTCGTATTGTGTCTCGTGTCTCTGGATTATTGTTTTTGTTGGTTGTCGTCGTATTGTGTCTCGTGTCTCTGGATTATTGTTTTTGTTGGTTGTCGTCGTATTGTGTCTTGTGTCTCTGGATTATTGTTTTTGTTGGTTGTCGTCGTATTGTGTCTCGTGTCTCTGGATTATTGTTTTTGTTGGTTGTCGTCGTATTTTGTCTCGTGTCTCTGGATTATTGTTTTTGTTGGTTGTCGTCGTATTGTGTCTCGTGTCTCTGGATTATTGTTTTTGTTGGTTGTCGTCGTATTGTGTCTCGTGTCTCTGGATTACTGTTTTTGTTGGTTGTCGTCGTATTGTGTCTCGTGTCTCTGGATTATTGTTTTTGTTGGTTGTCGTCGTATTGTGTCTCGTGTCTCTGGATTGTTGTTTTTGTTGGTTGTCGTCGTATTGTGTCTTGTGTCTCTGGATTATTGTTTTTGTTGGTTGTCGTCATATTGTGTCTTGTGTCTCTGGATTATTGTTTTGTTGGTTGTCGTCGTATTGTGTCTCGTGTCTCTGGATTATTGTTTTTGTTGGTTGTCGTCGTATTGTGTCTCGTGTCTCTGGATTATTGTTTTTGTTGGTTGTCGTCGTATTTTGTCTCGTGTCTCTGGATTATTGTTTTTGTTGGTTGTCGTCGTATTGTGTCTCGTGTCTCTGGATTATTGTTTTTGTTGGTTGTCGTCGTATTGTGTCTCGTGTCTCTGGATTATTGTTTTTGTTGGTTGTCGTCGTATTGTGTCTTGTGTCTCTGGATTATTGTTTTTGTTGGTTGTCGTCGTATTGTGTCTCGTGTCTCTGGATTATTGTTTTTGTTGGTTGTCGTCGTATTGTGTCTCGTGTCTCTGGATTATTGTTTTTGTTGGTTGTCGTCGTATTGTGTCTTGTGTCTCTGGATTATTGTTTTTGTTGGTTGTTGTCGTCGTATTGTGTCTCGTGTCTCTGGATTATTGTTTTTGTTGGTTGTTGTCGTATTGTGTCTCGTGTCTCTGGATTATTGTTTTTGTTGGATGTCGTCGTATTGTGTCTCGTGTCTCTGGATTATTGTTTTTGTTGGTTGTCGTCGTATTGTGTCTCGTATCTCTGGATTATTGTTTTTGTTGGTTGTCGTCGTATTGTGTCTAGTGTCTCTGGATTATTGTTTTTGTTGGTTGTTGTCGTATTGTGTCTTGTGTCTCTGGATTATTGTTTTTGTTGGTTGTCGTCGTATTGTGTTTTGTGTCTCTGGATTATTGTTTTTGTTGGTTGTCGTCGTATTGTGTCTTGTGTCTCTGGATTATTGTTTTGGTTGGTTGTCGTCGTATTGTGTCTTGTGTCTCTGGATTATTGTTTTTGTTGGTTGTCGTCGTATTGTGTCTTGTGTCTCTGGATTATTGTTTTGGTTGGTTGTCGTCGTATTGTGTCTTGTGTCTCTGGATTATTGTTTTTGTTGGTTGTCGTCGTATTGTGTCTCGTGTCTCTGGATTATTGTTTTTGTTGGTTGTCGTCGTATTGTGTCTTGTGTCTCTGGATTATTGTTTTGGTTGGTTGTCGTCGTATTGTGTCTTGTGTCTCTGGATTATTGTTTTTGTTGGTTGTCGTCGTATTGTGTCTCGTGTCTCTGGATTATTGTTTTTGTTGGTTGTCGTCGTATTGTGTCTTGTGTCTCTGGATTATTGTTTTGGTTGGTTGTCGTCGTATTGTGTCTTGTGTCTCTGGATTATTGTTTTTGTTGGTTGTCGTCGTATTGTGTCTCGTATCTCTGGATTATTGTTTTTGTTGGTTGTCGTCGTATTGTGTCTTGTGTCTCTGGATTATTGTTTTTGTTGGTTGTTGTCGTATTGTGTCTTGTGTCTCTGGATTATTGTTTTTGTTGGTTGTCGTCGTATTGTGTCTCATGTCTCTGGATTATTGTTTTTGTTGGTTGTCGTCGTATTGTGTCTCGTGTCTCTGGATTATTCTTCATTTATGTTTTTTCTAACGTTTACTTAGATAATATAAGTTATAAGCTCCCTAGTGACCGTCTATAGTTATTTAGACGGTCAGTAAATCGTTGAATCAACAATTTACTGACCGTCTAAATAATCATAGTCGGTCACGGGAGCTTATAACATTTTTGTATGATATTGCTGATCTATAACTTGAAACAGTAACTAAGTTTTTTCCACGAACTATGTTTGACGGACTTTCTTGGAAGTTCTAAAGCTAAAGACGTAATGGTCAATACACAAAATTAAGCACCGCCCACTGACCTTCTGTAATTTTCCATCTCCATCGTTTCGTAACTGCACGTTATTTTAGAAGAAAATATAAATCATCTTTCTTGCAGTTGTGTTTAACTACAAGCAAAAATACTGTCATGGGATTGATAAATTAATATTTAAGATTAATAGAATAAACACTGTCTTAAAACGTAGTATGCTTGATGTTGTATATGCTATAAGACAGATAATACAGATGCTGTTTTTTAATATTCAAACAAGAGACTATACTATACACCTGATATAGAAAATGTTCTATGATGATGGAGATCTTAATAAACAGTTCGGCATGAAAAACACAAATTGTTAAAGGACTTCCGAAAAGTAGACGGAATTATTTCAATGGAGAGGAATCAATTTGCTAATAGGGTCTTAGTTGTCCCGATATTACGACAATTTGTTATTGTAGATCGCTATAAAACAAAAGTTTGGAAGAGGAAAATCTAGAATTGGTTTAAATGAGTGATCTATTTTATATACAGGTGTGGACATATTTGTACTCGACAGTTATTTCAAGTTTCCACTATTTCAATTTTCACTCACTCATTATTAATGCGCTAGACGGATGGTACAGATGAGACAGGAAATACCATGGATATACGAACTAGAGGCCCACGTGTGCCTGTACATCTAGGTAAATATATGTATGATTTATTATGCAATGATCAATTATGTACAATAAATTAGTTCAGTCAGGCTTGTTTGTACTGCCACTCATACAATAAATACATCATTTAATTCAGATTTATCAAATCCTTGGTATTTATGTGTTTTGAACAACACTGACCACTGGTGAACAAATTGCATCGGTCGTGTAATAGTTAGCGTGCTCGCCTCGAATATTCTAAACTGTTGATTTGAGCCACGTTCGGGTCAAACCAAATAATTGGTATTAGTTGCTTCTCCGCTAAGTACGCAGCATTAAAGGAGTAAGAACAGACTGGTTGAAATCACGATAATGATTGGAGCGATTTGTCTACACGCGGGCTGGTTTTCGTCAATGAGCTAGCATTGTAAAATATCAACTATGCGTGTTGGTCTAGTACAAAGCGGACCTTCTCATCATCTCATCGAAATGTAACTTGCTCTCCCTATAACACAGCTGAAACATTGCTCACCTGGACAAAAACAGGAATCACTCTCTCACTGATGAGAAAACATATACTTGTTTTTGCAGTGTATTTCTTTTCACCTCTTGGATTTGTCTGGTCTTTGTAGGGGGTTCATGTAACTTTGTATACTCTTTTTGTTTTTAATTCACTTTGCTTTCATCGGTTTATAATGTTCCTTCTTAAGTTTGTATTTAATTATTGTCTTATAACTAAACGAGCACTAGTTTAACAGTACTATTCCAAACACGGATATTCATGCAGAGACAGTTTTAACCGATTTATAACATGAAAAGAATATCCTTATGTAGTGATTAGCCTTAAGTAATATTCAACACATTTATACGTGATATATCGCTACAAGATTGCACCTGATTTGAAGTCTACGGCAATCACGGCAATCACGAATTGGTTGATCATTACGAAACATCAATGGATATTTACCTTTTTAAGTAGAAGTTATCTTTTCTCTATAACCGACAATGTTTTTACCGGGCTTGACTATATGAGTAACACGGAAGTAAGAGGAACTACATACACTTCGTGAGCACATGTGTTAACCCAAGTGTGATCGTCTTTTTTAGCTTTCTGTAGGTTTTTGTTGGTTTTGTTTCCCTTTGTTCTGTGTAGTGCCTAATGTTTCCAGTGTCTCTGGATTGTTCATTCTTGCCCTTCGGCATTCCCTAAACCTTTTGTAAAGGGAAGCTGTAAACACATTGATCATAAAGTTAGTTCATATACAAAAATGACATTATACGAAGTGTAACTAAAGTCGATATACAACCAATTACATGCTACAATTTTATTGGAGATGGTAATATACAAAATACAAATTCAACAATAATAATAATAATAATAATAATAATAATAATAATAAAAAAAATTAATAATAATAATAATAATAATAGTAATAATAATAATAATAATAAAAATAACAAACAATAAACACAACAAGTTTCCAAACTTCGTCTGAAAGACTTAAATACCAACGGAAATGCATGTTAGTTGTGATGTACATGTATATCCTCTCGATTATATGATTTTGTGCTCACTTTCACTCATCATCTGAACACATCTTATTTATTAGTGAATGTTACTAGATTCACAACACTATGTAATTCTGACTAGATCACATTCTACGTTCTATCACAACCATGTCGTCAAACAATGGCTGACATCAGCGGAAGCTACATATTTGGACTATTCTGCAACTGCTTCACCTATGCAATAAATAAAAGTATGAAATATTTTATAGACCTATAACACAAGACAAATTCTTAAATTGTTTCCATTTCCTTATATGAAGTCATTTTATCGTGTCTATATACTGAATATTAATTTTAATCTTTGAATCAATTTTCACTATATACGCCTATCCTCTATGAATGTAATGCTTCCAGCAAATTGTAATTCGGTTTTCTGCTCCTTTATATATTGTTATCTGACACACTAGAAAGTACGTGAAAAGATATCCGACAGGACAGGTATTTAATTCTCGAGACAAACATAGTGATGCCACAGACACCTAATGATTCTGTGCAATTCATTATTTAGCTGTAGCAGGCTGTTTGTCGAAATATACCAAGGTACCGAATTGTTCCTAATGGCGAAAATATACCAAGGTACCGAATTGTTCCTAATGGCGAAAATATACCAAGGTACCGAATTGTACCTAATGGCGAAAATATACCAAGGTACCGAATTGTTCCTAATGGCGAAAATATACCAAGGTACCGAATTGTTCCTAATGGCGAAAATATACCAAGGTACCGAATTGTTCCTAATGACGAAAATATACCAAGGTACCGAATTGTTCCTAATGACGAAAATATACCAAGGTACCGAATTGTTCCTAATGACGAAAATATACCAAGGTACCGAATTGTTCCTAATGGCGAAAATATACCAAGGTACCGAATTGTTCCTAATGGCGAAAATATACCAAGGTACCGAATTGTTCCTAATGACGAAAATATACCAAGGTACCGAATTGTTCCTAATGACGAAAATATACCAAGGTACCGAATTGTTCCTAATGACGAAAATATACCAAGGTACCGAATTGTTCCTAATGGCGAAAATATACCAAGGTACCGAATTGTTCCTAATGACGAAAATATACCAAGGTACCGAATTGTTCCTAATGGCGAAAATATACCAAGGTACCGAATTGTTCCTAATGACGAAAATATACCAAGGTACCGAATTGTTCCTAATGGCGAAAATTAAAATTACCACATACAGTCAAACCTGCCTTAAAGGTCACCTCTATATAGCAAATCACTGTCTATAAAGGGCAGTCTCATTATTTCCATTAATGAGTAGTGCACATAATTTTAACCTGTATATAAAGGACAACTGTTCATAAAGACCACATTTTCAGGTTCCCTTGAGTGGCCTTTATTGAATACTAAAGTCTACGACATCCAACTGTACATAATTAATTGTAAAACTATATTGTTTTCATTTTATTGGTTCCTATTTAAAGTGTTTTAATACTTTTAGCGATTTTGTAATAAAATGGAAAAAAAACCAACAGTGTCGAAACAATTCTAACGTCCAATAGAATAATTGTAGAAACAGGCAGAATCGATACCCCTAACACACATACATGACCTCTCACTTTATTGGCTTGGTACAGGCACTTAAAAAAGGTGACGTTGCTAAACTAGATATGTAAGTGATACAAGAACTTACCTCTCTAAGATCTATAAATCATCCTAACTATAACTGTCAATCAGAGACGGGATAACTATACATGAACCGACAACAGCCACCACAATCACGATAGTCTTCTTCTTCCTGGACGACATCTTAGATAATCCGTCTTTCTTCCCCACAACATAACTTGATATATCACTCATTCTTCTCTGAAGTGTATTGAAGGTAGAATCCATAGTAATATTAGGAGATAACACAAAATAATAATAATAATAATAATAAGTCCTGTTTATAATGAAAATGTTATCTAAGTTCTTGACTGCAAGAGATAACACAAAATGATAATAAGATTCTGTTAATAATCTAAGTGTTATTTGGATCCTAGCCTGTAAGAGTGAACACAAAATAATAATAAGATTCCTGTTTATAATGTAGGTATTATTCAACTTCTAGCCGGTAAGTATTTAGCCCTAAGATAAAGTCAATAATATACACGGTTTACCAATAGGTAGTCACAAACAGCGTTATTATTCTATCAGGGTTATTTATATTCATTACATATATAAGATATGTTATGTATTTGGTTAGAGGGTATAAATGACATACCTGTAATAAATATCTTACAGGTGACAAACAGGTAAAATGTTTTGATATATGTACTGTTAATACATTATGTATAGGAGAATGTCCGAGTAACTCTCCATTCCTTAAAAATAATGGAGCCGAGGCCCATTGTTTTTAAGGAATGGAGAGATACGAGGACATTCTCCAACTTAAAATCCACCCATTGTACTTTATTAATTATATTAATTATTAATCCTGTAACAAAAAAAAGTATGTGTATAGTATCTAAAGTACAAAGAGAACAATAACTCCATTCCTTAAAAATAATGGAGAATTTTGACAATAGATTTACATAACAGGTGGATTTTAATTCATATTACTCTACAACATGTATACAGTATATTAACGTAAGACGTATTTTCTCTTCTTCGGCCAATGGAAGTCCGGGGAGCGGCGAAATAAACTTGGGAACGGCAATACAAAATTGGGAAGTGGCAATAAAAACGATGGATCGGCAATAAACATAGTAGTGACAATACAAAATATTTAATAACCAAAGATTAAAAACATACATAATTTATTTAACAAAAAGAGTTTGAAGGTACCAAAGGGGTAACCTGAATCAGTCGAAGAACAGACAACACGATGGTCAAAAGAAAAAGTACAAAGGGACAAACAACGATCTACATCAAGCACGATTCTTAAAACGAAATAAATCCTTATGTCCCAATTCTTTCAAATCTCCGCAATTCAACATATAATACTAAGGAGATCTTCACACAGGTGGTATATTATAGTTATAGACATAACACAAGGAGATCTTCACACAGGTGGTATATTATAGTTATAGACATAACACAAGGAGATCTTCACACAGGTGGTATATTATAGTTATAAACATAACACAAGGAGATCTTCACACAGGTGGTATATTATAGTTATAGACATAACACAAAGAGATCTTCACACAGGTGGTATATTATAGTTATAGACATAACACAAGGAGATCTTCACACAGGTGGTATATTATAGTTATAAACATAACACAAGGAGATCTTCACACAGGTGGTATATTATAGTTATAGACATAACACAAAGAGATCTTCACACAGGTGGTATATTATAGTTATAGACATAACACAAGGAGATCTTCACACAGGTGGTATATTATAGTTATAGACATAACACAAATTGATCTTCACACCGGTGGTATATTATAGTTATAGACATAACACAAGGAGATCTTCACACAGGTGGTATATTATAGTTATAAACATAACACAAAGAGATCTTCACACAGGTGGTATATTATAGTTATGGACATAACACAAGGAGATCTTCACACAGGTGGTATATTATAGTTATAGACATAACACAAGATCTTCACACAGGTGGTATATTATAGTTATAGACATAACACAAGGAGATCTTCACACAGGTGGTATATTATAGTTATAGACATAACACAAGGAGATCTTCACACAGGTGGTATATTATAGTTATAAACATAACACAAGGAGATCTTCACACAGGTGGTATATTATAGTTATGGACATAACACAAGGAGATCTTCACACAGGTGGTATATTATAGTTATAGACATAACACAAGGAGATCTTCACACAGGTGGTATATTATAGTTATGGACATAACACAAGGAGATCTTCACACAGGTGGTATATTATAGTTATAGACATAACACAAGGAGATCTTCACACAGGTGGTATATTATAGTTATGGACATAACACAAGGAGATCTTCACACCGGTGGTATATTATAGTTATAGACATAACACAAGGAGATCTTCACACAGGTGGTATATTATAGTTATAGACATAACACAAGGAGATCTTCACACAGGTGGTATATTATAGTTATGGACATAACACAAGGAGATCTTCACACAGGTGGTATATTATAGTTATGGACATAACACAAGGAGATCTTCACACAGGTGGTATATTATAGTTATGGACATAACACAAGGAGATCTTCACACAGGTGGTATATTATAGTTATGGACATAACACAAGGAGATCTTCACACAGGTGGTATATTATAGTTATGGACATAACACAAGGAGATCTTCACACAGGTGGTATATTATAGTTATGGGCATAACACAAGGAGATCTTCACACAGGTGGTATATTATAGTTATAGACATAACACAAGGAGATCTTCACACAGGTGGTATATTATAGTTATGGACATAACACAAGGAGATCTTCACACAGGTGGTATATTATAGTTATGGACATAACACAAGGAGATCTTCACACAGGTGGTATATTATAGTTATGGACATAACACAAGGAGATCTTCACACAGGTGGTATATTATAGTTATAGACATAACACAAGGAGATCTTCACACAGGTGGTATATTATAGTTATGGACATAACACAAGGAGATCTTCACACAGGTGGTATATTATAGTTATGGACATAACACAAGGAGATCTTCACACAGGTGGTATATTATAGTTATGGACATAACACAAGGAGATCTTCACACAGGTGGTATATTATAGTTATGGGCATAACACAAGGAGATCTTCACACAGGTGGTATATTATAGTTATGGACATAACACAAGGAGATCTTCACACAGGTGGTATATTATAGTTATGGACATAACACAAGGAGATCTTCACACAGGTGGTATATTATAGTTATGGACATAACACAAGGAGATCTTCACGCAGGTGGTTTATTATAGTTATGGACATAACACAAGGAGATCTTCACACAGGTGGTATATTATAGTTATGGACATAACACAAGGAGATCTTCACACAGGTGGTATATTATAGTTATAGACATAACACAAGGAGATCTTCACACAGGTGGTATATTATAGTTATAGACATAACACAAGGAGATCTTCACACAGGTGGTATATTATAGTTATGGGCATAACACAAGGAGATCTTCACACAGGTGGTATATTATAGTTATGGACATAACACAAGGAGATCTTCACACAGGTGGTATATTTTAGTTATGGACATAACACTGCTTCTATATCCTAGTAGATAAGAAAAACATCTGGTCACATGAAACGCTTGAAGATAACAATGGATCAATCAGAAGCCGTAGGTTGATTGTACAATGGCCAAAAAGAAGGGACGGAAAGACAGACACTGGTCTACAAACAGAAATATAAATATTGAGCAAAAAGAATCCCATTGCAAAAAACCGGGAGTGAACTACGTCGTAATAATATCTTGTTTAAAATAATGTCTAATGGACAAACTATCATTATTTGAATGCGCGTCATGATACAGCTGAACAATCACTACTTTTGTGTTATACAACAATCACCCAACGTGCCGTGTAGTTGTGAATTTGACTTTATTCCGTCAAAAAATAGTGCCATCTGGCATAAATACAGATGTAATAATGTCGAAAACACAATATTTCATGTTTAAATCAATTAACATAAAACAATAAAACTGGACCCCCATATGCACTATGTAGTGGAAGTAGTTATACACCTAACACAGATCTTATGATTTTGTGGGAAAAAAAACAACATTTGTTCACATTATAAACCACAGAACGAGAAACCAAACAACATTGTCTATTGTTATCTAAGTGCTAATTTATAGAGCTCGACTTCTTTGTTTTTATAAATCGCTTCTGTGGTGTGCTCGGTTCAGTCAAACAAACGGCTATATATATATGTCTATAACATTGGTATGTGCTGCTTCTCCACAAGCACGAAGCATTGGGGAGTAAGAACAGACTGACTAATTCGGAATCGAGATAATATTTTAGAGTACTTCGAACTGTTGCTTCAGTTAGCTAACACTATAGAAGGCCAATCAAGCGTGTTGGTCTCTTATCAAGTTAGCTAACACTATAGAAGGCCAATCAAGCGTGTTGGTCTCTTATCAAGTTAGCTAACACTATAGAAGGCCAATCAAGCGTGTTGGTCTCTTATCAAGTTAGCTAACACTATAGAAGGCCAATCAAGCGTGTTGGTCTCTTATCAAGTTAGCTAACACTATAGAAGGCCAATCAAGCGTGTTGGTCTCTTATCAAGTTAGCTAACACTATATAAGGCCAATCAAGCGTGTTGGTCTCTTATCAAGTTAGCTAACACTATATAAGGCCAATCAAGCGTGTTGGTCTCTTATCAAGTTAGCTAACACTATAGAAGGCCAATCAAGCGTCTTGGTCTCTTATCAAGTTAGCTAACACTATAGAAGGCCAAATCAAGCGTGTTGGTCTCTTATCAAGTTAGCTAACACTATAGAAGGCCAATCAAGCGTGTTGGTCTCTTATCAAGTTAGCTAACACTATAGAAGGCCAATCAAGCGTGTTGGTCTCTTATCAAGTTAGCTAACACTATAGAAGGCCAAATCAAGCGTGTTGGTCTCTTATCAAGTTAGCTAACACTATAGAAGGCCAATCAAGCGTGTTGGTCTCTTATCAAGTTAGCATCATTATCATCTTCTCATTAGAAAGTTACTTGTTCTCATCATGATATAGCTAAAATTACTTACTTTGTGTTTATCACAAAAGACCCTTTCTTCACTGTTTACAACATCCATTAAGACGACATTAAAATAAACACAGACATTTTTAAGAAAGCATACGCTGTATGATAAATTCAATGTAATATACTAACTTCAGAAAATATTTAAACTTTTGACATTAATGAATTGCTTAGATTCGATTTGAATATAATGCTTATCATTTTCTTTAGTTTTATATGTATGTTTTGTTGATCGTTGTTTGTCCTTTTGTACTATTTCTATTGGCCATTGTGTTGTCTGTTCTTCTTCGATATACGGATTCTGATTGCCCCTTTGGTATCTTCAAACTCTTCTTTCTGTTCAACGATTATTCAAAAAGCGACGGGTGTATAAGAAGTAGTCATGATCTGCACAAAACATGTCAACATTTGACTTTTCGTCTAAATCTTCTTTTTGTGGGATTCGTGTTACTTAATTTATTAGTTTTCTGTGTACATAGTGTTTTGTTATTCATTGTTTGTTCTTTAGCCCTTTTTGGTCGTTGTGTTGTCTCTCTTTCTTCGATTTGGGGTGTTTGAATACCCCTTGGGTATCTAAAAACTTGTCTTATTATGAACGTTTACTATGGTATACTATAGTCATATAAAATATATTCTAATATTTCCCCCAAACATTTTAAATATTAAAATATATTTTAACGTTAATTTTAGCTTGTTTCCTAATCCTGTTATATATAATATCTTGCATGAATTGTAAAATAACTCTCTGCTTTATTTTGAATAAAATATGTTAAAACTAATTAAGGATACATGGTGGAGGTTAATCAAGAAACGAACAGTGGACACTAAATTATGTATAATTATAAATCATGAAGCGTGTATATATGGTATTTGGAATTAATGCCTTATGCCTGCATTGATTTAATCCTTATATGCTAATTCCCTTTTCTAATTATTGTACAAAAATGGCGAGCACCTGAGTTCACCCCTGATTTTAGTGGGGTTCGTGTTACTCGATCTTTAGTTTTATGTGTATGTTTTGTAGATCGTTGTTTGTCCTTTTTCTTTTGGTCATTGTGTTGTCTGTCCGTCGTCGATTTACAGATTCTGATTACCACTTTGGTATCTTCAAACTCTTCTTGTTCTGTAACAGATACTCCAGTTGTTTTGGCTATTCTCAAGTCTATCGGTATAAAAAGTTAAAGACAAATGTTTCAACCTTCTCAGTCATATTTAAGCATGCAATAAATAACAGATATTAAACAACAAAGACATATTCTCACCTCTCTATTTGTGTTTGAATCTAATTTGGAACAGAAGCACAGCATCTGTATGCAGTATTTTGTACATAAACAACGCACAAATGATCACAATTAGAAAAATAATCCATATTGTGAGCAAAGTTATCAAAAATAAATATCTTCCTCGCTCGGCATAACTCTTCTTCGTATGGACATCAAACGTTTCCGGTGCCAAGCATTGGACACACACGGCTTCTTTTTCCATCGATTTGTCTGCATCCATTTTATTGTGAAGAATATTATATTCAAAATGCATGTAACAAAATAATCTTTGGAATATATAATAATTTTCATAGTTTGATCATTCTACCCAAACATTTAAACAATTTTCATTAAATCTATTCTTGTTGAACACATGGCAGAAGGATGACATTTATAGTCTAGTGACCAATGAAATCAGAGATGCTTTTGTTGTGATTAATTACTAATGTAGACTATCTTGTCACATGGCGTCAATCTATAACTATTACATAAGCTTAATTATCCTAACAGGAAATGAATCTCCATCTTTGTATCTCTCTCCCATTTAGTTTTAACATATTTCATTTTAAAATCACAACATTAACATCCCATTTAATGATTAATAGGAATATATTATAACGGTACCAGGACATGATGGCACACAATAGGGCTATAGTACATGTACTAGACAATACTCATCTATTATAATCTCATGATTGCATATTATTTCAATAGAACATTCGCACTTTCCCGAATGGATTCTAAAATTATACACTTTTTTTGACGTATTTTAATAGGAGTCGTTTCCCTGGTAATTCATGTTCCACACCAACAGAGTAAGTGAGTGATTCCACACAAGAGCAACAGAGTAAGTGGGTGATTGGTGTTTAACACCAACAGAGTAAGTGAGTGATTGTTGTTTAACACCAAGTAAGGAGTTGAATGTTTTGTAGATCGTTGTTTGTCCTTTTGTACTTTTTCTTTTGGCCATTGTGTTGTCTGTTCTTTTTCGATTTACGGATTCTGATTACCCATTTGGTATCTTCAAACTCTTCTTCCAGCTACATCATAGCGAGAAAAAGTTACATTCGATGAAATAAAGATGATGTCCACTTTATATTAGACCAACACGTTCAGTTGAATGTTTATAGCTCTTGTAGCTCACTGCAGCAACTGTTCACGGGTGGACAAGTCGCTCCACTCGGACCTTTTATCCTGCTTCCAAGCTATTCAGTATTTCCTAATGTTGGATGCTTAGTGGGGAAGCAGCAAATGGCAATTTTATATTCTTTGGTTTGACCCTACCCGAGTCCGATGTCACCATCTACCGCACTCGACGCGAACACGCTAACGCAACCGATATGGCTGATTTAAAATATAAGACAGTTTGGGATGTCAGTATAACAACAACAATGTAATTTATCTATTTATACAACACAGTAATATATATTCCAACATTCAGATCTCCTCAACTTAGGTATATTAATTTGTCAGTACTATATCCTGATCCACAATCTCTGCTCTGTCCTTTGAGACGATACTGTGTCGTTATTTTAGCTTCTATAATAATGATTCGGACCAGTGAAGAAGCCTCTCTAATATCAATGATTTTCTGAAAATACAAAGTTATTAAGATTGTGCTATATTACGACAATAAATTAGTTAGACAACACAGCAAAGGTTTGCATTGTGAATCACTGACCTTTATATAAAACATATTAAAACTTAGTAAAAACAGTAAAGCAATGACTCTGTAATGTTGAGGAAGGAACACAAAGGTTCTCCTCTCTCAGTGATATGTAACCTTAGCCTGTAATGTTGAGGAAGGAACACAAAGGTTCTCCTCTCTCAGTGATATGTAACCTTAGCCTGTAATGTTGAGGAAGGAACACAAAGGTTCTCCTCTCTCAGTGATATGTCACATTAGCCTGTAATGTTGAGGAAGGAACACAAAGGTTCTCCTCTCTCAGTGATATGGAACCTTAGCCTGTAATGTTGAGGAAGGAACACAAAGGTTCTCCTCTCTCAGTGATATGTCACCTTAGCCTGTAATGTTGAGGAAGGAACACAAAGGTTCTCCTCTCTCAGTGATATGTCACCTTAGCCTGTAATGTTGAGGAAGGAACACAAAGGTTCTCCTCTCTCAGTGATATGTAACCTTAGCCTGTAATGTTGAGGAAGGAACACAAAGGTTCTCCTCTCTCAGTGATATGTCACCTTAGCCTGTAATGTTGAGGAAGGAACACAAAGGTTCTCCTCTCTCAGTGATATGTCACCTTAGCCTGTAATGTTGAGGAAGGAACACAAAGGTTCTCCTCTCTCAGTGATATGTCACCTTAGCCTGTAATGTTGAGGAAGGAACACAAAGGTTCTCCTCTCTCAGTGATATGGAACCTTAGCCTGTAATGTTGAGGAAGGAACACAAAGGTTCTCCTCTCTCAGTGATATGTAACCTTAGCCTGTAATGTTGAGGAAGGAACACAAAGGTTCTCCTCTCTCAGTGATATGTAACCTGATCCGATTGTTGTTACTCTGTTTAGGCCATTAGACATTTAAATTACTTGGTGTTCCAATATTTGGACTTTTAGCGTAATAACAAAGTTTATTACAGAAATCCGTCGTGCTTTCTAAATTGTATATCTACATCATATTTTAAATACCCCAATTAGGGTGAAACATTATGAATTATGTTTTGTTATCTCTGAAATCTACATAGAGCCTAATATTTCCAGATGCTGTTACTCACATCATTAGAGAGCCTAATTTTACTAAAGGCGGCAATCTATATACAAATTGAAAACTATCAATGCATTTACATCCGCTCGATGACTATTTACATCCGATAGATTAGCATTTCTATAACATACATTCCACAAGTTCCACAGTCAAATCATCGGATTGATAAAGGGTAACAGTAGCATAGAACACAATATCTAAAGCAATACCTGCAACAGAAGACCTACAGCACAATATCTGTACCACAAAATCAACAACACAAAACATACATAAGAAAACGTAGACCACAAACGTACAACACGAAACATACACCACAGAACCCAGAACAACACACTCACAACAAACAAAAACGTCCAACAAAAAACCTACAACACAATACCTACACCATAAAGCATACAACACAAAACCTACAACACAATACTTACAATACAAATACCTACAACACAATACCTACACCATAAAGCATACAACACAAAACCTACAACACAATACTTACAATACAAATACCTACAACACAATACCTACAACACAATACTTACAATACAAATACCTACAACACAATACCTACACCATAAAGCATTCACCATAAAACCTACAACACAATACTTACAATACAAATACCTACAACACAATACCTACACCATAAAGCATACAACACAAAACCTACAACACAATACTTACAATACAAATACCTACAACACAATACCTACACCATAAAGCATACAACACAAAACCTACAACACAATACTTACAATACAAATACCTACAACACAATACCTACACCATAAAGCATTCGCCATAAAACCTACAACACAATACTTACAATAAAAATACCTACAGCAAAAATACCTACACCATAAAGCATACAACACAAAACCTACAACACAATACTTACAATAAAAATACCTACAGCAAAAATACCTACACCATAAAGCATACAACATAAAACCTACAACACAATACTTACAATAAAAATACCTACACCATAAAGCATACAACACAAAACCTACAACACAATACTTACAATACAAATACCTACAACACAATACCTACACCATAAAGCATTCACCATAAAACCTACAACACAATACCTACTGGTGTCCAAGACAGGTTCCATATCAGAGGGTGTTCATGTCGTTTGACAGTAGCACGAAATGTGCCACTAGTGAAGAATGAATAGTCTAACCTTCAGGAGCACCTTAGTTTACTCCTGTTGTTTTAGTGGAGTCGGTGTTGCTCTATATTTAGTGTTCATTGTAGTATTTTGTCAAGTCAATCATTGTTTGTCTTTTTTTGTGTCTATCAAATTACAGCTTCTGATTACCCCTGTGGTATCTTCAAACTGTTCCACAACACAATACCTACTTGTACAACACAAAGCCTACTACACAATAACTACTTGTACAACACAAAGCCTACTACACAATAACTACTTGTACAACACAAAGCCTACTACACAATAACTACTTGTACAACACAAAGCCTACTACACAATAGATATGTACAGCACACAACCTACAACGTAACACGATACCTATAACACAATGTATACGTCACAAAGCCTACAACACATGACCTAAGTCATAAAACCCAGAACACACTACCTACATAAAAATACCTACAATGTTAAACCTAAACCATAAAACCCAGAACACACTACCTACACAAAAATACCTACAATGTTAAACCTAAACCATAAAACCCAGAACACACTACCTACACAAAAATACCTACAATGTTAAACCTAAACCATAGAACACAGAACGAACTACCTACACAAAAATACCTACAATGTCAAACCTAAACCATAAAACACAGAACGAACTACCTACACAAAAATACCTACAATGTTAAACCTAAACCATAAAACACAGAACGAACTACCTACACAAAAATACCTACAATGTAAAACCTACTGAATATCTACATAGCAAAACATACAATAGTATTAATAAAATACGTAGTTTTTTTAAAATTCATTTTATTTACTATGTCTGTGAATTTACAAAACAGTATGAAAATACAATTCATGCCGGTACATTAGGTACTATGCTGATGATACACCCGACGGGGGTCATCAATCTATCAGCGTACAGCTACATATACATGTACCAATATATGTGTAGTTATTGAATCGATACATGTACACTAGATGTACAGTATTTAGATAACTGTTATCACGTCACTAAGTATCTATATGTGTAAATATGTTATCGACTAGTCAAATACTGTTGTTCCTGAGCATGCAAACTCTCACGTGCAATGATATCTACCGTGTCCACGGCTTGTACAACTTTAAATAATATGAAGACTCCCAGAATCACAATAACAAACAGAAATCCAACGACAAGTAATATATGTAACAAAGAAAATGTATGTCCTATTGCTTCATCTTCTTTATCATCTATTGAAATGTCTGAGTTTAAATATAAAACACACTCTGTCTTTTTTGTTTCATTCTTTTCGAAATGATGACCAGTGTGTGGACTTTGACGATCCATATCGTATGCCAGTTTTATTTCTCTCTGTTGCTTTCTCGTTAAAACTGACTTATTTTATAGCATAATTTACCAGTAATACATCTATTTTTGAAAACATGCAATAACAAAGAATATTTTTATCTCATGTTGTCATGCCATCACACTATTACCTCATGTTGCCATGCCATCACAATAACTTACTAAAGGAAAGTCCGAGTGACTTAAATAAGGTTTTAGTTTAAAAAAAAAAGTAATATTTGCTGATCTCATGTGAAGTGAATGACCTACTCTAAACTTTGAATTATCGTCTTACGATTCAGAACTAATCTTTATCTTTTCATCGTCTTTGAATTATCGTCTTACGATTCAGAACTAATCTTTATCTTTTCATCGTCTTTGAATTATCGTCTTACGATTCAGAACTAATCTTTATCTTTTCATCGTGTATTCTATATTTACAAAGACTTACAAAAATGAAAAAATTTAACAACATAGATATTTCTGTAAAATATAAGAGTTTTCGTTATTATTAAATCAGTCTACGATAAGGCGTATGTTATCTGTCATTTAAATGTACCATGAAAATTTCCACACAATTGACTAATTTTATGAATGAATACACTTAATTTAAAATTAATCGACTGTTCCTATAAATAGCTGAAGTAATTTAAATCTGAAATAAATATGGAAATGTACTCTACACGTCTCTTATCATCCTATGTAGGTGGTGATTGCTTCAACATGAAATGGCAGTCTCTTGAAGTGGTATAAACAAATGTACATGGATGGTTAAAATAGAGATACATGTATATTTATAAATGAAAATGAACTTAGTATGTGTGATGGGTGTCAAAAGAATATTTAATTGATCAATGTAATTGAATGTACACATTACATGTTTATTCCTTTTTCAAAAATAAACAAATTACAAAAAAAAATATAGCAGAAGTAAACCCATGACAATGTTAAAGGGCAAGGACATCCAATCATGATACATGGTTTTAAAATCGTTATTACTTATTAGAAAAGTAACAAACACATTTTCTGGTTACATGAATCGCAGAAAGCTATTAAATATGTAGAATAACTTTTTAATCACATATTATAATATTCCTGCCTGTCAAGGCAGCTGTCATGTTAATAAATGCAGTGACGTCACGCCGTATGTTCCGGGTAATTCCAGCATCAGTTATCAACACAACGCATATTGTCACACTATCAAGAATATGCACATTTATTGAATTTTAGTTAATAAGGAAGCAGACAATATGGCTTTAGTTCCCGATAATTTCGATCCAGAATATTCAGTAGAGGAGAATACACAGTCACCACTGAACAATTCATAGCCGAAACAACAACGCAACTATTCCCCTTTTCTGTACTCATTTTTCAGAACGTTAGCTACACATCAAAGCTATTGTTGTGGTTTTCTTCCAGAAAATATATGTGCGACAAATTTCGAGAAATTTGCTTATCTTCGGCTATTGTACAGTATGTATCGTTAGCGAATGGTATTTGACATAGGCACAAGGAAAGCGAAACAGACGGTGTGATCACAGGGCCTTGTCACTATCCACGTAAATATACTATCAATGCATAAACGTACAACTGAAAACGTAGACCACAAACGTACAACACGAAACATACACCACAGAACCCAGAACAACACACTCACAACAAACAAAAACGTCCAACAAAAAACCTACAACACAATACCTACACCATAAAGCATACAACACAAAACCTACAACACAATACTTACAATACAAATACCTACAACACAATACCTACACCATAAAGCATACAACACAAAACCTACAACACAATACTTACAATAAAAATACCTACAGCAAAAATACCTACACCATAAAGCATTCACCATAAAACCTACAACACAATACTTACAATAAAAATACCTACAACACAATACCTACACCATAAAGCATACAACACAAAACCTACAACACAATACTTACAATAAAAATACCTACAGCAAAAATACCTACACCATAAAGCATTCACCATAAAACCTACAACACAATACTTACAATAAAAATACCTACAACACAATACCTACACCATAAAGCATACAACACAAAACCTACAACACAATACTTACAATAAAAATACCTACAACACAATACCTACACCATAAAGCATACAACACAAAACCTACAACACACTACTTACAATACAAATACCTACAGCAAAAATACCTACACCATAAAGCATTCACCATAAAACCTACAACACTATACTTACAATAAAAATACCTACAGCAAAAATACCTACACCATAAAGCATACAACATAAAACCTACAACACAATACTTACAATAAAAATACCTACAACACAATACCTACACCATAAAGCATACAACACAAAACCTACAACACAATACTTACAATAAAAATACCTACAGCAAAAATACCTACACCATAAAGCATACAACATAAAACCTACAACACAATACTTACAATAAAAATACCTACACCATAAAGCATACAACACAAAACCTACAACACAATACTTACAATACAAATACCTACAACACAATACCTACACCATAAAGCATTCACCATAAAACCTACAACACAATACCTACTGGTGTCCAAGACAGGTTCCATATCAGAGGGTGTTCATGTCGTTTGACAGTAGCACGAAATGTGCCACTAGTGAAGAATGAATAGTCTAACCTTCAGGAGCACCTTAGTTTACTCCTGTTGTTTTAGTGGAGTCGGTGTTGCTCTATATTTAGTGTTCATTGTAGTATTTTGTCAAGTCAATCATTGTTTGTCTTTTTTTGTGTCTATCAAATTACAGCTTCTGATTACCCCTGTGGTATCTTCAAACTGTTCCACAACACAATACCTACTTGTACAACACAAAGCCTACTACACAATAACTACTTGTACAACACAAAGCCTACTACACAATAGATATGTACAGCACACAACCTACCACGTAACACGATACCTATAACACAATGTATACGTCACAAAGCCTACAACACATGACCTAAGTCATAAACCCCAGAACACACTACCTACATAAAAATACCTACAATGTTAAACCTAAACCATAAAACCCAGAACACACTACCTACATAAAAATACCTACAATGTTAAACCTAAACCATAAAACCCAGAACACACTACCTACATAAAAATACCTACAATGTTAAACCTAAACCATAAAACCCAGAACACACTACCTACACAAAAATACCTACAATGTTAAACCTAAACCATAAAACCCAGAACACACTACCTACACAAAAATACCTACAATGTTAAACCTAAACCATAGAACACAGAACGAACTACCTACACAAAAATACCTACAATGTCAAACCTAAACCATAAAACACAGAACGAACTACCTACACAAAAATACCTACAATGTCAAACCTAAACCATAAAACACAGAACGAACTACCTACACAAAAATACCTACAATGTAAAACCTACTGAATATCTACACAGCAAAACATACAATAGTATTAATAAAATACGTATTTTTTTTTAAAATTCATTTTATTTACTATGTCTGTGAATTTACAAAACAGTATGAAAATACAATTCATGCCGGTACATTAGGTACTATGCTGATGATACACCCGACGGGGGTCATCAATCTATCAGCGTACAGCTACATATACATGTACCAATATATGTGTAGTTATTGAATCGATACATGTACACTAGATGTACAGTATTTAGATAACTGTTATCACGTCACTAAGTATCTATATGTGTAAATATGTTATCGACTAGTCAAATACTGTTGTTCCTGAGCATGCAAACTCTCACGTGCAATGATATCTACCGTGTCCACGGCTTGTACAACTTTAAATAATATGAAGACTCCCAGAATCACAATAACAAACAGAAATCCAACGACAAGTAATATATGTAACAAAGAAAATGTATGTCCTATTGCTTCATCTTCTTTATCATCTATTGAAATGTCTGAGTTTAAATATAAAACACATTCTGTCTTTTTTGTTTCATTCTTTTCGAAATGATGACCAGTGTGTGGACTTTGACGATCCATATCGTATGCCAGTTTTATTTCTCTCTGTTGCTTTCTCGTTAAAACTGACTTATTTTATAGCATAATGTACCAGTAATACATCTATTTTTGAAAACATGCAATAACAAAGAATATTTTTATCTCATGTTGTCATGCCATCACACTATTACCTCATGTTGTCATGCCATCACAATAACTTACTAAAGGAAAGTCCGAGTGACTTAAATAAGGTTTTAGTTTAAAAAAAAAGTAATATTTGCTGATCTCATGTGAAGTGAATGACCTACTCTAAACTTTGAATTATCGTCTTACGATTCAGAACTAATCTTTATCTTTTCATCGTCTTTGAATTATCGTCTTACGATTCAGAACTAATCTTTATCTTTTCATCGTCTTTGAATTATCGTCTTACGATTCAGAACTAATCTTTATCTTTTCATCGTGTATTCTATATTTACAAAGACTTACAAAAATGAAAAAATTTAACAACATAGATATTTCTGTAAAATATAAGAGTTTTCGTTATTATTAAATCAGTCTACGATAAGGCGTATGTTATCTGTCATTTAAATGTACCATGAAAATTTCCACACAATTGACTAATTTTATGAATGAATACACTTAATTTAAAATTAATCGACTGTTCCTATAAATAGCTGAAGTAATTTAAATCTGAAATAAATATGGAAATGTACTCTACACGTCTCTTATCATCCTATGTAGGTGGTGATTGCTTCAACATGAAATGGCAGTCTCTTGAAGTGGTATAAACAAATGTACATGGATGGTTAAAATAGAGATACATGTATATTTATAAATGAAAATGAACTTAGTATGTGTGATGGGTGTCAAAAGAATATTTAATTGATCAATGTAATTGAATGTACACATTACATGTTTATTCCTTTTTCAAAAATAAACAAATTACAAAAAAAAATATAGCAGAAGTAAACCCATGACAATGTTAAAGGGCAAGGACATCCAATCATGATACATGGTTTTATAATCGTTATTACTTATTAGAAAAGTAACAAACACATTTTCTGGTTACATGAATCGCAGAAAGCTATTAAATATGTAGAATAACTTTTTAATCACATATTATAATATTCCTGCCTGTCAAGGCAGCTGTCATGTTAATAAATGCAGTGACGTCACGCCGTATGTTCCGGGTAATTCCAGCATCAGTTATCAACACAACGCATATTGTCACACTATCAAGAATATGTACATTTATTGAATTTTAGTTAATAAGGAAGCAGACAATATGGCTTTAGTTCCCGATAATTTCGATCCAGAATATTCAGTAGAGGAGAATACACAGTCACCACTGAACAATTCATAGCCGAAACAACAACGCAACTATTCCCCTTTTCTGTACTCATTTTTCAGAACGTTAGCTACACATCAAAGCTATTGTTGTGGTTTTCTTCCAGAAAATATATGTGCGACAAATTTCGAGAAATTTGCTTATCTTCGGCTATTGTACAGTATGTATCGTTAGCGAATGGTATTTGACATAGGCACAAGGAAAGCGAAACAGACGGTGTGATCACAGGGCCTTGTCACTATCCACGTAAATATACTATCAATGCATAAACGTACAACTGAAAACGTAGACCACAAACGTACAACACGAAACATACACCACAGAACCCAGAACAACACACTCACAACAAACAAAAACGTCCAACAAAAAACCTACAACACAATACCTACACCATAAAGCATACAACACAAAACCTACAACACAATTCTTACAATAAAAATACCTACAACACAATACCTACACCATAAAGCATACAACACAAAACCTACAACACAATACTTACAATAAAAATACCTACAGCAAAAATACCTACACTATAAAGCATTCACCATAAAACCTACAACACAATACTTACAATAAAATTACCTACAACACAATACCTACACCATAAAGCATACAACACAAAACCTACAACACAATACTTACAATAAAAATACCTACAACACAATACCTACACCATAAAGCATACAACACAAAACCTACAACACACTACTTACAATAAAAATACCTACACCATAAAGCATTCACCATAAAACCTACAACACAATACTTACAATAAAAATACCTACAACACAATACCTACACCATAAAGCATACAACACAAAACCTACAACACAATACTTACAATACAAATACCTACAACACAATACCTACACCATAAAGCATTCACCATAAACCCTACAACACAATACTTACAATACAAATACCTACAACACAATACCTACACCATAAAGCATTCACCATAAACCCTACAACACAATACTTACAATACAAATACCTACAACACAATACCTACACCATAAAGCATACAACACAAAACCTACAACACAATACTTACAATACAAATACCTACAACACAATACTTACAATACAAATACCTACAACACAATACCTACTGGTGTCCAAGACAGGTTCCATATCAGAGGGTGTTCATGTCGTTTGACAGTAGCACGAAATGTGCCACTAGTGAAGAATGAATAGTCTAACCTTCAGGAGCACCTTAGTTTACTCCTGTTGTTTCAGTGGAGTCGGTGTTGCTCTATATTTAGTGTTCATTGTAGTATTTTGTCAAGTCAATCATTGTTTGTCTTTTTTTGTGTCTATCAAATTACAGCTTCTGATTACCCCTGTGGTATCTTCAAACTGTTCCACAACACAATACCTACTTGTACAACACAAAGCCTACTACACAATAACTACTTGTACAACACAAAGCCTACTACACAATAACTACTTGTACAACACAAAGCCTACTACACAATAGATATGTACAGCACACAACCTACAACGTAACACGATACCTATAACACAATGTATACGTCACAAAGCCTACAACACATGACCTAAGTCATAAAACCCAGAACACACTACCTACATAAAAATACCTACAATGTTAAACCTAAACCATAAAACCCAGAACACACTACCTACATAAAAATACCTACAATGTTAAACCTAAACCATAAAACCCAGAACACACTACCTACATAAAAATACCTACAATGTTAAACCTAAACCATAAAACCCAGAACACACTACCTACACAAAAATACCTACAATGTTAAACCTAAACCATAAAACCCAGAACACACTACCTACACAAAAATACCTACAATGTTAAACCTAAACCATAAAACCCAGAACACACTACCTACACAAAAATACCTACAATGTTAAACCTAAACCATAGAACACAGAACGAACTACCTACACAAAAATACCTACAATGTCAAACCTAAACCATAAAACACAGAACGAACTACCTACACAAAATACCTACAATGTAAAACCTACTGAATATCTACACAGCAAAACATACAATAGTATTAATAAAATACGTAGTTTTTTTTAAAATTCATTTTATTTACTATGTCTGTGAATTTACAAAACAGTATGAAAATACAATTCATGCCGTACATTAGGTACTATGCTGATGATACACCCGACGGGGGTCATCAATCTATCAGCGTACAGCTACATATACATGTACCAATATATGTGTAGTTATTGAATCGATACATGTACACTAGATGTACAGTATTTAGATAACTGTTATCACGTCACTAAGTATCTATATGTGTAAATATGTTATCGACTAGTCAAATACTGTTGTTCCTGAGCATGCAAACTCTCACGTGCAATGATATCTACCGTGTCCACGGCTTGTACAACTTTAAATAATATGAAGACTCCCAGAATCACAATAACAAACAGAAATCCAACGACAAGTAATATATGTAACAAAGAAAATGTATGTCCTATTGCTTCATCTTCTTTATCATCTATTGAAATGTCTGAGTTTAAATATAAAACACATTCTGTCTTTTTTGTTTCATTCTTTTCGAAATGATGACCAGTGTGTGGACTTTGACGATCCATATCGTATGCCAGTTTTATTTCTCTCTGTTGCTTTCTCGTTAAAACTGACTTATTTTATAGCATAATGTACCAGTAATACATCTATTTTTGAAAACATGCAATAACAAAGAATATTTTTATCTCATGTTGTCATGCCATCACACTATTACCTCATGTTGCCATGCCATCACAATAACTTACTAAAGGAAAGTCCGAGTGACTTAAATAAGGTTTTAGTTTAAAAAAAGTAATATTTGCTGATCTCATGTGAAGTGAATGACCTACTCTAAACTTTGAATTATCGTCTTACGATTCAGAACTAATCTTTATCTTTATATCGTGTATTGTAGATTTACAAAGACTTACAAAAATGAAATAAAACAATATAAATATTTCTGTAAAATATAAGAGTTTTCGTTATTATTAAATCAGTCTACGATAAGGCGTATGTAACCTGTCATATAAATGTACCATGAAAATTTCCACACAATGGACTATTTTTATGAATGAATACACTTAATTTAAAATTAATAGATCGCGACTGTTCCTATAAATAGCTGAAGTAATTTAAATCTGAAATAAATATGGGAAATATTATTTTCTATATTAAGGTGAACATTGTGTTTGATAAATCTGATCCTTTATCTCTGTATATCTAAGATCGGATTAAGGTGAATTTCTCTACTGAAAATGAATGTACATATACAAAAGGGGACATGTTTTTATGTGTCGAATTCTCTGTCTAGCTGTTGGTATTGTTAAATGTGTCCCTATTTCCAAAATGCCAAAAAAGTTATATGTGCAGTGTGATTTCCTATGCCCCCGAATGAGTATTTAATTTCAATTACATCCATAGTTAATTAATATAATAAGGTGAAAAGAAAAGAAAACAATACCACACATGGCTTTCCCTTATTGACTTGTATATTCGAATTCTACATCCGAAATCCGGTATTACAAAACAGCGTGTAAGAATGATTGTTATTAATCTCGATTCCACAGAAACAAAATGATGTCGATATGCACACTATCTAATACTAATATACAATTTAAAGTGTTCGATTTCTCAACAGTTTCAAAATTAAACTAAAAACGCAGGTTCTGGAGTATAAACATGATATTGTGATATGAAAAATCGTCTGCGATCTGCATAAAAACGAAACTCTGCAAGAATAAAGATTAGCTAAATACGAGAAAATGAAAAACAGAGAATATCACACTGTCCGAACATTAATTTTCGAAAATCTAATATTAAAATCGTAGAAGGAGAAAAAATCGACACATCTAACACACAAATACACGACAGCTCACTTTCCTGGCTGGTCACAATAAAAAAGGCGAGGTTAAAATAGTTTTATGGGCGCAAATCACGCTGTGATTTTAATTAAATTGAAATAAATGTTTATTATACATACCATTTAATATCTTGTGCTAGCTTGTGGTCAAGTTTTTCTGAAAACATCAATATAAATAATTAAAATAAATAAACAATATATATTGCATTTATTTCATGAATGTAGTAGAAAACAAAAATCACGAATGGACAATCCAGAGACACTAGAAACATTGGGCAGAAAAGACACATGAAGAAGACAAACAAAACAAAACACATGAAGAAGACAAACAAAACAAAACAAAACAAAACAAAACAAAAACAAAACAAATAAAAACAAAACAAAAACAAAAACACAACACAATACAGAAAGCTAAAAGGATGAGCACCACTGACCACACCAAAACCCGGGATGAACCCATGTCTTCGTGAAGGGTAACCAGTTCCTGACTCTTATAACCCGGGATGAACCCATGTCTTCGTGAAGGGTAACCAGTTCCTGACTCTTATAACCCGGGATGAACCCATGTCTTCGTGAAGGGTAACCAGTTCCTGACTCTTATAACCCGGGATGAACCCATGTCTTCGTGAAGGGTAACCAGTTCCTGACTCTTATAACCCGGGATGGGATGAACCCATGTCTTCGTGAAGGGTAACCAGTTCCTGACTCTTATAACCCGGGATGGGATGAACCCATGTCTTCGTGAAGGGTAACCAGTTCCTGACTCTTATAACCCGGGATGGGATGAACCCATGTCTTCGTGAAGGGTAACCAGTTCCTGACTCTTATAACCCGGGATGGGATGAACCCATGTCTTCGTGAAGGGTAACCAGTTCCTGACTCTTATAACCCGGGATGGGATGAACCCATGTCTTCGTGAAGGGTAACCAGTTCCTGACTCTTATAACACGGGATGAACCCATGTCTTCGTGAAGGGTAACCAGTTCCTGACTCTTATAACCCGGGATGAACCCATGTCTTCGTGAAGGGTAACCAGTTCCTGACTCTTATAACCCGGGATGGGATGAACCCATGTCTTCGTGAAGGGTAACCAGTTCCTGACTCTTATAACCCGGGATGGGATGAACCCATGTCTTCGTGAAGGGTAACCAGTTCCTGACTCTTATAACCCGGGATGGGATGAACCCATGTCTTCGTGAAGGGTAACCAGTTCCTGACTCTTATAACCCGGGATGGGATGAACCCATGTCTTCGTGAAGGGTAACCATTTCCTGACTCTTATAACCCGGGATGGGATGAACCCATGTCTTCGTGAAGGGTAACCAGTTCCTGACTCTTATAACCCGGGATGGGATGAACCCATGTCTTCGTGAAGGGTAACCAGTTCCTGACTCTTATAACCCGGGATGGGATGAACCCATGTCTTCGTGAAGGGTAACCAGTTCCTGACTCTTATAACCCGGGATGGGATGAACCCATGTCTTCGTGAAGGGTATCCAGTTCCTGACTCTTATAACCCGGGATGGGATGAACCCATGTCTTCGTGAAGGGTAACCAGTTCCTGACTCTTATAGCCCGGGATGGGATGAACCCATGTCTTCGTGAAGGGTAACCAGTTCCTGACTCTTATAACCCGGGATGGGATGAACCCATGTCTTCGTGAAGGGTAACCAGTTCCTGACTCTTATAACCCGGGATGGGATGAACCCATGTCTTCGTGAAGGGTAACCAGTTCCTGACTCTTATAGCCCGGGATGGGATGAACCCATGTCTTCGTGAAGGGTAACCAGTTCCTGACTCTTATAACCCGGGATGGGATGAACCCATGTCTTCGTGAAGGGTAACCAGTTCCTGACTCTTATAACCCGGGATGGGATGAACCCATGTCTTCGTGAAGGGTAACCAGTTCCTGACTCTTATAACCCGGGATGGGATGAACCCATGTCTTCGTGAAGGGTAACCAGTTCCTGACTCTTATAACCCGGGATGGGATGAACCCATGTCTTCGTGAAGGGTAACCAGTTCCTGACTCTTATAACCCGGGATGGGATGAACCCATGTCTTCGTGAAGGGTAACCAGTTCCTGACTCTTATAACCCGGGATGGGATGAACCCATGTCTTCGTGAAGGGTAACCAGTTCCTGACTCTTATAACCCGGGATGGGATGAACCCATGTCTTCGTGAAGGGTAACCAGTTCCTGACTCTTATAACCCGGGATGGGATGAACCCATGTCTTCGTGAAGGGTAACCAGTTCCTGACTCTTATAACCCGAGATGAACCCATGTCTTCACGAAGGATAACCAGTTCCTGACTCTTATATCCCGGGATGGGATGACCACATGTCTTCACGAAGGGTAACCAGTTCCTGACTCTTATATCCCGGGATGGGATGAACCCATGTCTTCACGAAGGATAACCAGTTCCTGACTCTTATAACCCGGGATGGGATGAACCCATGTCTTCGTGAAGGGTAACCAGTTCCTGACTCTTATAACCCGGGATGGGATGAACCCATGTCTTCGTGAAGGGTAACCAGTTCCTGACTCTTATAACCCGGGATGGGATGAACCCATGTCTTCGTGAAGGGTAACCAGTTCCTGACTCTTATAACCCGGGATGGGTTGAACCCATGTCTTCGTGAAGGGTAACCAGTTCCTGACTCTTATAACCCGGGATGGGATGAACCCATGTCTTCGTGAAGGGTAACCAGTTCCTGACTCTTATAACCCGGGATGGGATGAACCCATGTCTTCGTGAAGGGTAACCAGTTCCTGACTCTTATAACCCGGGATGGGATGAACCCATGTCTTCACGAAGGATAACCAGTTCCTGACTCTTATATCCCGGGATGGGATGAACACATGTCTTCACGAAGGGTAACCAGTTCCTGACTCTTATATCCCGGGATGGGATGAACCCATGTCTTCACGAAGGATAACCAGTTCCTGACTCTTATAACCCGGGATGGGATGAACCCATGTCTTCGTGAAGGGTAACCAGTTCCTGACTCTTATAACCCGGGATGGGATGAACCCATGTCTTCACGAAGGGTAACCAGTTCCTGACTCTTATAACCCGGGATGGGATGAACCCATGTCTTCACGAAGGGTAACCAGTTCCTGACTCTTATAACCCGAGATGAACCCATGTCTTCACGAAGGATAAGCAGTTCCTGACTCTTATAACCCGGGATGGGATGAACCCATGTCTTCGTGAAGGGTATCCAGTTCCTGACTTATAACCCGGGATGGGATGAACCCATGTCTTCGTGAAGGGTATCCAGTTCCTGACTATTATAACCTGGGATGGGATGAACCCATGTCTTCGTGAAGGGTATCCAGTTCCTGACTATTATAATCCGGGATGAATAAGGGTAATAACACAATTACCGAACTCCGAACAATCTTACAAAGGGAAAGTCAAAACTCATAATTATATAAACAGACAAAATCAGTCAACAACCGGAAAACTGTGAAAACCGTAATGACCCTGACTTGCTACAGGCATTTCTAAAGAAATGGTGAGTTGAATCAGATTTTAAGGCGCCAAACCCCCGCTCTCATTACGGTTCAAAGGTTCCGGCTGTCACTATAACAGTATTTAAATACAGGAACAAAATAGGTAAAATAGTTGTCAAAGCAGTACCATATTCGGTGACGTAAATGTCAAAAATATCTTTACGTCACACTTTGACAAAAAAAATATCCCTGACATTTTTTGACTTCTTTATCTTTATACATTTTCACTATATGAAAATGCATCGCTTATAATTTTTTCTGCAGAGACGGAATATATTTCGACAAGATTTTGGTATCGGAATATAAACTTTTTAAGAGATCGAATAAGGCGAATCTTTTTATAGCCCTGGTCCAGTAGCCTGTTTCTCAGATGAAGATGACGTTTCAGAAAATCAGAATAATTGCTACTGGCCCTTGCATAGCGAATCAATTGCGAGATGTAAACACCATATGCAGGAGAAGCTGGTATATTGCTGCACATGTTTGGAAAATTTATGATTTTAAAATTGAAGTCGTCCCGCTTATCATAAATTTTAGTACTGAGTTGACCACTGTCGTCAAATTCGAGGTATAAGTCCAAAAATGATGCGGACGAAGCTGTATCGGTGGTCTCTTTAACTTCCAGCTCTGGAGGATATATCAATTGAACCCATGTCTTCACGAAGAGTAACCAGTTCCTGACTCTTATAACCCGGGATGAAACCATGTCTTCACGAAGGGTAACCAGTTCCTGACTCTTATAACCCGGGATGGGATGAACCCATGTCTTCGTGAAGGGTATCCAGTTCCTGACTATTATAACCCGGGATGGGATGAACCCATGTATTCGTGAAGGGTATCCAGTTCCTGACTATTTTAACCCGGGATGGGATGAACCCATGTCTTCGTGAAGGGTATCCGGTTCCTGACTATTATAACCCGGGATGAACCCATGTCTTCACGAAGGGTAACCAGTTCCTGACTCTTATAACCCGGGATGAACCCATGTCTTCACGAAGGGTAACCAGTGCCTGACTCTTATAACCCGAGATGAACCCATGTCACCACGAAGGGTATCCAGTTCCTGACTCTTATAACCCGGGATGAACCCATGTCTTCACGAAAGGTAACCAGTTCCTGACTCTTATAACCCGGGATCAACCTATGTCTTCGTGAAGGGTAACCAGTTCCTGACTCTTATAACCCTGGATGAACCCATGTCTTCGCGAAGGGTAATCAGTTCCTGACTCTTATAACCCGAGATAAACCCATGTCTCCTCGAAGGGTAACCAGTTTCTGACTCTTATAACACGGAATGAACCCATGTCTTCACGAAGGGTAACCAGTTCCTGACTCTTATAACCCAGGATGAACCTATGTCTTCCCGAAGGGTAACCAATTCCTGACTCTTATAACCCGGGATGAACCTATGTCTTCGTGAAGGGTAACCAGTTCCTGACTCTTATAACCCAGGATGAACCCATGTCTTCGCGAAGGGTAACCAGCTCCTGACTCTTATAACCCGGGTTGAACCCATGTCTTCACGAAGGGCAGCCAGTTCCTGACTCTTATAACCCGGGATGAACCTATGTCTTCACGAAGGGTAACTAGTTCCTGACTCATAACCCGGGATGAACCTATGTCTTCGCGATGGGTAACCACTTCCTGACTCTTATAACCCGGGATGAACCCATGCATGTCTTCACGAAGGGTAACCAGTTCCTGACTCTTATAACCCGGGGTGAACCCATGTCTTCACGAAGGGTAACCAGTTCCTGTCTCCTATAACCCGGGGTGAACTCATATCTTCACGGAGGGTAACCAGCTCCTGACTCTAATAACCCAGGATGAATCCATGTCTTCACGAAGGGTAACCAGTTCCTGACTCTTATAACCCGGGATGAACCCATGTCTTCGTGAAGGGTAACCAGTTCCTGACTCTTATAACCCGGGATGAACCCATGTCTTCGCGAAGTGTAACCAGTTCCTGACTCTTATAACCCGGGATGAACCCATGTCTTCACGAAGGGTAACCAGTTCCTGACTGTTATAACCCGGGATGAACCCATGTCTTCGTGAAGGGTATCCAGTTCCTGACTCTTATAACCCGGGATGAACCCATGTCTTCGCGAATGGTAACCAGTGCCTGACTCTTATAACCCGGGGTGAACCCATGTCTTCACGAAGGGTCACCAGTTCCTGACTCTTATAACCCGGGATGAATCCATGTCTTAACGAAGGGTAACCAGTTCCTGACTCTTATAACCCGGGATGAACCCATGTCTTCACGAAGGGTAACCAGTTCTTCTCTTATAACCCGGAGTGAACCCATGTCTTCGCGAAGGGTAACCAATTTCTGACTCTTATTAATAAGACCCACCGTGTTACTCATATAGTCAGATACACAAACAAACACAAATAGCATAAATACAACATGAGCCCTCTTAAAAACAACCGGGCATAAAATACTGGGTTTTGACAGCTCAAAATCCTCGTTTACATTTACACCTCTATAAATACAGTGAAACTTCGGTGGCTCGAACTCGAAGGGACTGTCAAAATGTGTTCGAGTTATCGCAAATTCGAGCCACCGAGAGATATAAAATATAATTCTGACCCGGGACAGTTTCATTACGCTATGATAAACTGATGCACACTACAGTGGGCCTTTGTCGTAAAAAAATATTTAATCCTTTAGGACATTCTCAAAGAATACAGCTTCTGAATATGACTATCCTCATGTATATTTATATAACAAATATATATGCTACAACTGATATTGTCCTGAATTAAATCATTTATTGTATCTGTAATATTTATACAGTAAAGTATACCATGTCGTTTTTGTTGAAATTCTCTTATATATAACGGGATTAAACTTCATCATCTTTTTGCTAAATAAAATACAAAGATGTAAATACAATAATTAAATATGCACCTGTGGATCAACCTGAATATCTCTAACACTGGATAAAATTTTGTGAATAATCAAAGCCAAAAGGACAAGAAAAATAATAACTATCACCAGTAACACTAAACAGCCACGTCTTCCAAAAATATCCTTCACGACACTAATAGAATTATTTCTCTGTCGGTGTTTGACTGGTGGAGAATGTTCAATGTCCAATTTGAAATCTTTATCGTATTTTATAGAATCAATCCTTTTATGTTTTGAGGCTTTTTCTTCGATTTCATCCCCCTCTGTAGAAGAATGATCAGTATCAATGTCATTGATCAATTCTTTTAAAATATCACCATCGTCCACTACTGACCCACCACTAGAGAGACGTCGTCTCATAGTGTAACAATGAAATCAAATGAACTATGGTTTAGATTGGTACACCTGATAATTTCACTGATAGTGTATCAACAACACAACAATATCAAATACACATTTCAGGTGTAATTATATTAAATCTTTAAGAATAAGGTCAAAACTCGTTACTATTTCACACCCATGTCGCTTCCTTTGGGGACCACCCATTTTCGGTTTTAAGCCATAGGCGCTTGTGGCGTGGAATTACACACATCCCTTGTTAACTTTCCGTTTATATATTTATTTAAAAAAAAAATTCTTTATTATTTCATCTCTTTCCTTTTTTTTATTTAACGTGTCCGCGTCCTTATGGTTACAACAGCTTGCATGTGACGACCACCTACGATATTTTCTTTGTACAATACTGACGCGCTAAGGTAGATTTTATTCCACTATCTCACTGGACCAACGTACATGTCCCACAATAAGAGAAGTCACTCACTATTTTGCCTCTCTTAGGAGACCAGTTTTACTCTTAGGAGACCAGTTTTCCTCTTAGGAGACCAGTTTTCCTCTTAGGAGACCAGTTTTACTCTTAGGAGACCAGTTTTCCTCTTAATCTCTATTGTTTTCTACGTAAAGCAACCAATTCAAAATTTATACTTTCTAACCCATGATCTACCGTACTCAAGTTGATCATGCCTAGCCACTACAACACCGAAACGGTTCATTGTAACATGTTAAATATACTGAATTAACTGTTTTGTATAAGACATATAAAGAATACATACCGTAGAACCTACTTCATAAACAGAACCGTCACTGGATTTTGAATAAGCCACATATGTAATCAATATTAAAAGTAACAATATGACACACGCTGGAAGTATATATTGATACAACTTGTTCTTGTAGAAGTCACAATTCCCACGCCTGGTTTGTCCAGTTTCTGTCAGTAACACATCACTACCTGTAACAGTAGAGGTACGATCCGAAATTATGTCCTGTTCTACAAGTTTGTTTGACGGGGCAGCCGTGAACCCTTTGTAATCATCTTCTAATGTTGGAATTTCAGGAATCACCAATGGCTGCGATTCCTCAGGAGAAATGTTAATTTTAACAGAAGAATCTGTAATAGACCTTCTTCTCATTGTAGAGCAAATATCAAATCCTCCATTGGTATGTACTATATAAGGGTAAGAGGTTTGTTACTTGATATGACATAACTTAAAGTACAAGTCTACCCGTGTAATAAAGGATCACAAAGGAGTACCTAACACATTGTTATTATAACATTACAGTTTGTAGTTAGTGCTTTAGTTTAATCTAAGTCAGAATCAACCAAAAGGTAATATTTTATCATATATTACCTTTACTTGATCAAATCAGGTACGCTTTATTAAATAAATATATTTTTTCTAAATATAAAACCTTCCGTTAACCTGTGTGAAGATATTTATGTTTAAAAGTTATTTTCAGTTCACTGACGATTTTCAATGTAATGTGTAAATTTTACAAATGTATGTCAAGAGAAAGAAAAAAAAATCAATTTTCTAAATGTTAAATACATGTAGATGTTATTATGTTGGTAACGTGACGCATTCAGGACGTTTTATTTAAATTATTCTCCATGTTCTATGTAAATTATGTCAGGTGATGCGATCTGTACGGTTTAGATAAATAATGCCAGATAGAACATTGTGTATGCTCTGTGTAGAGCATTGTGTATGCTCTGTGTAGAGCATCGTGTATGTTCTGTGTAGAGCATTATGTATGCTCTGTGTAGATCATTGTGTATGTTCTGTTTAGAGCATCGTGTATGCTCTGTGTAGAGCATCGTGTGTGCTCTGTGTAGAGAATCGTGTATGCTCTGTGTAGAGCATCGTGTATGCTCTGTGTAGAGCATTGTGTATGCTCTGTGTAGAGCATTGTGTATGCTCTGTGTAGAGCATCGTGTATGCTCTGTGTAGAGCATCGTGTATGCTCTGTGTAGAGCATTGTGTATGCTCTGTGTAGAGCATTGTGTATGCTCTGTGTAGAGCATCGTGTATGCTCTGTGTAGAGCATTGTGTATGCTCTGTGTAGAGCATCGTGTATGCTCTGTGTAGAGCATTGTGTATGCTCTGTGTATAGCATTGTGTATGCTCTGTGTAGAGCATCGTGCATGCTCTGTGTAGAGCATCGTGTATGCTCTGTGTAGAGCATTGTGTATGCTCTGTGTAGAGCATTGTGTATGCTCTGTGTAGAGCATCGTGTATGCTCTGTGTAGAGCATTGTGTATGCTCTGTGTAGAGCATCGTGTATGCTCTGTGTAGAACATTGTGTATGCTCTGTGTAGAGCATTGTGTATGCTCTGTGTAGAGCATCGTGTATGCTCTGTGTAGAGCATTGTGTATGCTCTGTGTAGAGCATTGTGTATGCTCTGTGTAGAGCATTGTGTATGCTATGTGTAGAGCACTGTGTATGCTCTGTGTAGAGCATTGTGTATGCTCTGTGTAGAGCATCGTGTATGCTCTGTGTAGAGCATCGTGTATGCTCTGTGTAGAGCATCGTGTATGCTCTGTGTAGAGCATTGTGTATGTTCTGTGTAGAGCATTGTGTATGCTGTGTAGAGCATTGTGTATGCTGTGTAGAGCATTGTGTATGCTCTGTGTAGAGCATTGTGTATGTTCTGTGTAGAGTATTGTGTATGCTCTGTGTAGAGCATTGTGTATGCTCTGTGTAGAGCATTGTGTATGTTCTGTGTAGAGCATTGTGTATGCTCTGTGTAGAGCATTGTGTATGTTCTGTGTAGAGCATCGTGTATGTTGTGTAGATCATTGTGTATGCTCTGTGTAGAGCATTGTGTATGCTCTGTGTAGAGCATCGTGTATGCTCTGTGTAGATCATTGTGTATGCTCTGTGTAGAGCATCTTGTATGCTGTGTAGATCATTGTGTATGCTCTGTGTAGAGCATCGTGTATGCTCTGTGTAGATCATTGTGTATGCTCTGTGTAGAGCATTGTGTATGCTCTGTGTAGAGCATCGTGTATGCTGTGTTAGATCATTGTGTATGCTCTGTGTAGAGCATCGTGTATGCTCTGTGTAGATCATTGTGTATGCTCTGTGTAGAGCATTGTGTATGCTCTGTGTAGAGCATCGTGTATGCTCTGTGTAGATCATTGTGTATGCTCTGTGTGAATTAATGCAAGTGTTACATTCTGCATGTTCTGTGTGAATAATTTCAGGTGAAGCATTTTATATGCTGTATGGTTTGTCAGTCACTTGCGACTGGTCGGTGGTTTTCTCCAGGTACTCCGGTTTCCTCCACCAGTAAAACTGACTGCCACGATATAACTGCAATATTGTTGAAAGTGGCGTTAAATACCATAAACCCAATTCTAACCTTATACAATGTAAAAAAACAAACAATATCACACTGTCGAACAGTAGATATCGTAGAAACAAAAGCAAACCGATGCCCCTGCCACACATATACAGATATGACAGATGAATATAAACTGCAAGCTCAAGAGTGAGGTACAATTTTAACAGGAGACTCAGACAAGCATAGGTTGTCAGCTAAATATACACAGTAATATCTGATTTATTCTATTCAATGTTTAATGATACTGAAATTTGTAAATATGTCGTTGATGGCCCCACATCTGGAAAACATATTTAATACAATTTACTATAAACACCCATAGATCACCAGATGTTATCAGCACATCTTCACTTTTGCACTTGGTCTCTATAATAACAACGTAGAAATCTTACACTTGGTCTCTATAATAACAACGTAGAAATCTTACACTTGGTCTCTATAATAACAACGTAGAAATCTTACACTTGGTCTCTATAATAACAACGTAGAAATCTTACACTTGGTCTCTATAATAACAACGTAGAAATCTTACACTTGGTCTCTATAATAACAACGTAGAAATCTTACACTTGGTCTCTATAATAACAACGTAGAAATCTTACACTTGGTCTCTATAATAACAACGTAGAAATCTTACACTTGGTCTCTATAATAACAACGTAGAAATCTTACACTTGGTCTCTATAATAACAACGTAGAAATCTTATTTAGTGTGCACGACGCGTTTCTGAGATAACGCTCAAAGTAAACAAATTGGAAAGCCAAAAAAATAAATGTCTTTGGGAGAAAGGAATTCAAAATAGGCGGAGAGGAATCTCAGTTTTAATAATAATTACATGATTTCTAGGAACTGTAAATTTCAATAATGAATATATATAATACATGTATATCATTTCAGTGCCACAAAACCTACTGGATGGATGATACCCTCGGGGGTTAATCAGCAGAGATAACAACCCAATGATAGTAGTACACAAAACCTACTGGATGGATGATACCCTCGGGGGTTAATCAGCAGAGATATCAACCCAATGATAGTAGTACAACGTAGATATATAATGTAGTGCACACAACGCGTTTCTGGAATAACTTTCATCAGGTACGCTCTCAAAGTAGAAAGACTGGAAAGCCAGGCAATTTGAATGTCTTTGGAGCAACAAATCCAAAGATCCTAAACAGGATACACACAATCGACTAAGGTCACCTATGTCTGAGGCAGGAGAACCCTGATGTAAAAATAATTACATTATGTAGGAACTGTCAATTTCAATAATATGTATTTATATATCTAGCCGGTGTCGATACAGTGATGACTGGGTGGATGATACACTCGGGGACTGATAGTATATCTGCAGAGGTATCGACACATTTATAATAATAAAAAACATAGATATCTAATCTAAGTTAGTGCGCACGACTCGTTTCTGGAATAACATTCAAATAGTGATGAATTTTAGCCATGTGTTATTCCAAAAATTATATTCTGTAAATGACATATGAAGTGATGGAACTGATGTTGTGTAGATTAGTGATGATCATGTGACGAAATCCCAGTTTACATAAGGAAAATATATGACAGTTATAAACACCACTTTTATTACATTCTATTATCAACATGAATCGTACCCTAAAGTGGTGCATGAAATTTTAACAGCCATTCATCAGAGGATTAACATGAAAGGAACATTTTATGTCAGAAAATATTACATCTGATTAAAATCACATTTCTCACTTGCTCCTCAGTAAATAATCATAGCATATGGTTACCTCTCATGTGACACATAATGGTCTTTCCAGAGAATACCCAAGCAGCGACATAGCAGTACAGGAGAGCATGTGGGAGGTGTCATTTTAATTACATTTACAATTTCTGGTATAAAATAGTGAGTAACATTACAGAGGTTTGATTGGATTTTCAATCACTCTGATTGGCTTTCATTAGTTTTTAACATAAAAAAAATTGTTTGTTTGTAAACATTGCTTACAACTGACACATATGTCAAAGTCTCCGTTATCATGGAACTGCTTAACAGACACCATATAATATACAAGGCTAACAATGATAACAGTACATATAATATACAAGGCTAACAATGATAACTGTACATCAACAATATATATCAGTAATAATGATGATATAGAGTAGTCACTATCATTTATGTCTTTGTCTTGTATACCCAGCAATCAATGGAATGAACATGAAGACGATCAGAATGACTATAAAGATATATACAAGTATATAAAACACTATACTGTTACTGTAACACGCTTCATTAAAGGCTATCACAAATGTGTCATTCTGACGTGACGATATAAAATTCTGTCTAAACAAGGCACAAGCATTAGCAACAAGACTTGAGTTATAGTGAAACATTCCAAACGCAATGGAAATGGCGCCAACAACCCACTGACAATGTCTTGCATAATGGAATGTTTCTGAAATGGCACAGCATTCATTAATTTTGTCTTCTGCTCTGGTAGTTATATTAATTTGCCGGAGACTACATACTTGGCCTATGTTTAAAGTCACACTTTGTACCTCGCCAATGTTTATGCCTACAGAAGACTCATGTTGTGTTTGTAAACAAGACTCGACAGTCTGTTGGCTGTCATGTTCATTCTCGTGTGTTCCTTGCTTGTCGTACTTGATACATGGACCACCCATTTCTCCTTCAATATCGTCATTTTCTAACCCCATGTCCTCTTGTTGGGTTGTCTTACACGTACCATGTGAAAATTCAGACACTGATATGTCATTCCCTGAATGTTTATCATCACGAACATGAATGTCTCCAATAGTTAATTTCCCATTTCCTGAATTATTCTGTGTGAACCTACTATCAGTTATTGAGCTTGTATTGTCGTGAATGTTGTTGCTATCCATAACATGGCTATCAAAACAAAACAAAAACATGCATAAATGAATAAAGCCAATATAATAAGTGATTACAGGGAAAAAAACTAAATGCCTCTGGCATGCAATTATCCCTTCCTTTTGTTAACTTTCTATTTACATAAATAATTTCAATAAAATTTCTTTACTATTTCATCTCCTTTTCCTTTATTTACACATAATATACTCTTAGCATAGGGCCAATACATGTAAGCTATTATCACCATACGAGTGTATGAACATGGACACGAACACATTAAATAAAAGATAAAGAGATGAAATTTTATTAAAAATAAATATGTATATATCTTTATTCTCATACAGCCAAATACAATGGTACAGAGAAAAATAACAACATAATAATAACATAACAAGACTTTTTACAAAATATACATAGGTTAAGGAACAACAGTGGGTAAGCCAGGAGTACAAAAGATCTTATTGATATGTTTGATAAATATACATAATTTTCGTAACAGCGATTGTTTTTTGGTAGATAGAAGTTCAAAGAATTTGACAACATTATGTCTTTTCATAAAATATTTTGGAAGAAGCTGCTTGCGTTTATCGTTTAAAGAGGAACACTCTAAAACATAGTGGTATTCATCGCCTAATTTCTGACAATTACATAAATTACAGTACCTGTTTTCTCTATCAATATTTCTCCATCTACCGGTTTCAATCGGTAGATAGTGATTTGTTGTCCTAAATCTACACAGTCTGATTGCATCACCTATATTTAAAATATTGAAATATTCCTCGAATTCGAATTTGGTTTTAAAAATCCTATAATTTAATGCTTTTGAAGAATCTGACAGAGATGTTTGCCAATTCTGTACAAACTGATCTATCAATCGCTGTTTCACAACACATTTTAACCATTCTTTATTATTAACATTTTCTGTTTCCCATATATATGTAAATCCACCCTCATTTAGAATTGTTCTGATAAAATAAACCCAATTTAAATTAGTATCACCATTTTCATTCAAATTTCTAGAAAGCCTATAAAATACATTTGAAAATTTAGCCTGCTTACCACTTAAAAGTCTTGCCCAGTATGAAATTGTCCTTACTTTTATATCAATATCAATTGGATACCTGCCTAGCTCACCATAAACCATATAGTTTGGAGTAGAGGACTTTAAATTTAAAAGTATTTTGCAGAATTTCAAGTGAACTCGTTCTAGTACTTCATTTTTGCCAAATCCCCAGATTCTGTAAACAGAAAGTTAAAAAAGTGGGGAGGTAATTCCATGCCTTGAGCGCCTGTGAGAATAATCAGATTAAATATACACAATACATCAGAGTTATCCACGAAAACGAATTATCCTCGTTGTAGGCCGAACACAATTAAAACTGACGGATGAAACCACAAGCTAAGAAAATTCGTCTGGCAATTGTATAAAATGTTGTTAAATATCAGGGAAAAGGCGTCGTTTGCACTAACTTTAATAACAATCGTTCAAAGAGAGATAACTCATCAGTTAAACTGTCATATAAAGAGTGTTGTTTGTTGCATTATGTCCAATATGTTAACTTTGTTCTCGGTACTGAGATTGAATTTGTAAAAAGAAATAAAAAAAAAAGCTAGTTATGTAAACATTCATCTCGGGTTTTCTACCAGAAAGTTATTTAAACATTCATTTCGGTTTTTCTACATCACACGAGTCTGTGCTTCCCTACAGTGAGAGTCTTCTTCCTGTGACACACTCAACTTTAAACTATTATAATTTAATCATGTTATGATTTGTGTTTTGTTATACATGTATCAAATAATAAACACTTCTTATAATAGAATGTTAAACAAATATATTTATAATTTCTCTGAAATATGAATCATCAGATGACGTTGAAGTTGTTGAAGAAAACTATATTTTTGTCCACCCACACACTTTTTTGTAAAAAAAAAGAAAAAAAAAAGAAATAGAATAGGGGTATAACCAAGAGTAAGCTTTGAAGCCAAATGCGCCCCTTTTTTTTATTAACATGTGGAAAACTTGCCGCCACCATCCCCACCTAAAACGTACCCACGCTTGTACCAGTTCTAAGACTTGCCAACCACTGTCCGGAATTCACAGAACTTTCCCCAACTGTCCGGTTCACTCCCTCCCATGTCCGATCCACTCCTATAACTCCCCGAACTGTTCGGTCCACTCGTACATTGTACGCTGTTTTCATGACATAATGAAGAGATGAATATTGTTTAACGATTATGATTGATTATGAATGTGATCGAAGCATTCTATCAAGCCGTAAAAATGTCCAGAATAAAAACAATCTACAAACTTTAAACTATTCCCCCATGGAAATTATCATCAATATTGATATTCTTTAAATCCGTTTTTGGGGAAACTATTCTTAATTATTTTTGCCTTTCAACCCTATCCCTTGATCATCTATGTTTTAATCTTTCTTCTTTACTTAGTTTAGACTAAAGCGTATCTGTTAATCTTTCTTCTTTACTTAGTTTAGACTAAAGCGTATCTGTTAATCTTTCTTCTTTACTTAGATTAGACTAAAGTGTATCTTTTAATCTTTCTTCTTTACTTAGTTTAGACTAAAGCGTATCTGTTAATCTTTCTTCTTTACTTAGTTTAGACTAAAGCGTATCTGTTAATCTTTCTTCTTTACTTAGTTTAGACTAAAGCGTATCTGTTAATCTTTCTTCTTTACTTAGTTTAGACTAAAGCGTATCTGTTAATCTTTCTTCTTTACTTAGTTTAGACTAAAGCGTATCTGTTAATCTTTCTTCTTTACTTAGTTTAGACTAAAGCGCATCTGTTAATCTTTCTTCCTTACTTAGTTTAGACTAAAGCGTATCTGTTAATCTTTCTTCTTTACTTAGTTTAGACTAAAGCGTATCTGTTAATCTTTCTTCTTTACTTAGTTTAGACTAAAGCGTATCTGTTAATCTTTCTTCTTTGCTTAGTTTAGACTAAAGCGTATCTGTTAATCTTTCTTCTTTACTTAGTTTAGACTAAAGCGTATCTGTTAATCTTTCTTCTTTACTTAGTTTAGACTAAAGCGTATCTGGTCGTTGACATAAGTAGAACAATAATAACACAATCCTTAACTGGTTTTGTATATATATATGTTTGTATAATATACTTTATTTCCTGTGACTGTATAATGAATTCTATATATATATGTTTGTATAATATACTTTATTTCCTGTGACTGTATAATGAATTCTTCATTATCCTATACAATATATTAAAAATTGCTGAGTTAGATTGCTGTCAAATTATAATATTAAGTATATATGTACCATCTACACACGCTTAGACACATGTCTTATGTCTATCTCTAGATTTCCCTTACGAGACAAGGTAACACTTCGGTCCAAAACTTACTCTCTTTAATTTTGACATCCGTTAACATTTAGATTCCCTAATTTTTACTTTCCTAAGTTTTCATTTTGTATTGTCTGACAGATTCACGGTTGAAGTGAGCTGTTTACGAACCAGGATTTCCCATTTTCTATTTTGGTATACATGTGTTTCCCTATTGTTCGCTTGGTTTAACACAAGAAGATTAAAGTAAAGTAAACATACAAAAAACAACATTTCTGCAAGGATTTTATATTGTCAGTAATATGGACATTACAATTAAACAACAAAGATTACATAATATACAGAGGAATATAAAATTGAATATTAGTAAAACTCTACGAATCACTCAAGTGTTAGAACAGTGTCAAAAATTAGATCGTTGTGTAAAAACACCAAAATAATCACATTCATTTTGACAATTTTGGCCATTGTATTGTCTGTCATTCTGTTCTATAATTTACCAGCTTCTGACTAGCCCTTTGGTATCTTGAATTCTTATAGCAAATTAAGTACTATCATTGTGACATTTTATCTTATTTGTTAGTTTGACATCTGAAATCAGTTAATTCTTTTAGCCTAGCAGTTCTTTTATATTTCTCTATCTTGTAACTGGCTATACTATAATAATAATAATACTAATAATCTTTATTGCAAATAAAACCATTGCGGGTAAAGCATACAATACAATACAACATTACAAAACATATATACATGAACAATATAAAGAAATGTCATATATGTTAGAACAGTGTCAAAAATTAGATCGTTGTGTAAAAACACCAAAATAATCACATTCATTCTGTCATTCTGTTCTAGAATTTACCAGCTTCTGACTAGCCCTTTGGCATCATGAATTCTTATAGCAAATTAAGTATCATCAAAATAACATTAATAATTACATCATACAATATTTAGTTTTATGGGGATGATGTATTTAATGATAATTATTAAATTAAATAAATTTACAGAATAAAAATTAAAGAAAAAAAGAAAAAAACAATCCGTTAGACTTACCTGTAGATTGAAGTCTGCAAAGTCTACATGTATCAGTCAAAAACATTACGAATGAAAAAAAAATATGGGAATTTACGGACAATTATCCAGAAAACACTCCGGTAAATACATATATCTATTTTTAAATTTATTTACTAATGTTAAATGACGTCAGACGAATCAAAATTTCAATTTTTCAATTTTTGCACTTGAAATGTTTCCTTTTTGATTCATTCTAGAAAGGATCTCTTAATTGTCAACATCACTTAGCTATTAAGCCAATTTAAGGTAAGTCTTAATTTATTTTGTTTTAATTTTCTAGTATGCCCGACATAATGTTGTCATTTGTACAATACATGATGGGGTTTATGTATTATGTGTTTGAATCGGAAATGGAAGGGGTGTATTACATGGTACATGTATATTTATTTATTTAATCTTAAATGGTGTTTATTATATTTACTTCTACCCTGATTGGCCTCCAACAAAACATACACGGGTTCCACATCCTTTGTAAGGGAACCCCCATGTAACTTTTAGGGGGGTATGTTTCAGTTTCTAATTTTTCATGTTATATAAAAGAGAAATAACCTGATTTTTGTTTCGCATAACAACATATTTTTAGATGGAGGGGAAACACATAGACACACACTCTCCCGAAATGTTGAATGGACCGTTAAATGTCTCTGAAAATGGTTGACGAACATAAGTTGTCAGACAGTATTTGAACTAATTATGAAAGAACGGAACCATTTACAATAAAAAAAAAAAAGACAACTATTCATACAAACAGACAAACTAAGGTGATTGTCCGATATCAAAGTCCGACAAGGCAATGAAAACTAACCCAGACGAACCATCCATAAACGAAGGGTATAAGTTATAACAAGCTTAACCCAGACGAACCATCCATAAACGAAGGGTATAAGTTATAACAAGCTTAACCCAGACGAACCATCCATAAACGAAGGGTATAAGTTATAACAAGCTTAACCCAGACGAACCATCCATAAACGAAGGGTATAAGTTATAACAAGCTTAACCCAGACGAACCATCCATAAACGAAGGGTATAAGTTATAACAAGCTTAACCCAGACGAACCATCCATAAACGAAGGGTATAAGTTATAACAAGCTTAACCCAGACGAACCATCCATAAACGAAGGGTATAAGTTATAACAAGCTTAACCCAGACGAACCATCCATAAACGAAGGGTATAAGTTATAACAAGCTTAACCCAGACGAACCATCCATAAACGAAGGGTATAAGTTATAACAAGCTTAACCCAGACGAACCATCCATAAACGAAGGGTATAACAAGCTTAAACTAGACGAACACTGCGTCCGAATCTTTATACATGTATTCATATGAACTTTTCTATATCAACAATATTACAAATTATTAGTTTTAAAATAACTCTAACCTTTACCTTCAAAATTATATATCAAAATGTCAGTTATCATGGATGAATATATGGCATAATAGAAGGACTTATTGTTGGTTTTCGGTAATTGTCACGTGATGAGTTCTACAGCCAGAGCATAGAAGGAATAAGCTATTTTTATGATATTATGCCTGCTTTATGCTAGAAAAATGCCATGAACTGGAATTTTAAAGTGTTAGTAAACTGTTGCACACTCGGAAACATTATCCTAACCATTTGTTGTTAAATGCTGTGTACTCGAGGTAAGACAATACATACAAATTTTACATTGATCACATCGAATACTCGATACTTACATTGGGGGTGAGCACTCTATTACCCCCACTATATCATATAGAATAATATATTACATAGCAGAAGTATCTATTAATATTATACATATTTTTTATATACAGGGAACGACTTACAGAATGAGCAGCTATAACATAGTAATATGTATGTCATGTCTACAAATAGTACTTCTTACCATTTTTATTGATCGGAGTCCATATCTGCTCATTGGAAAAAATAACTTGGATATCATGTGTGACATACAAGATACACTGAAATCTGTGGACGTTTCATACTCAACAATATGTCCGAGCTGTGACAAACAAAATAGTCAGTACCAGGCTGATGTATGTTACCAATGTCTGACTGGATTTCAAATGAGCAAACCAAACATGGTCGTGGACGAGTTTTGTACGGGACGATCATTGGGTTATATCTTTATCTTTTCCTGCTTGGTTGTAACTCTCCTGAACGCTATGCCATACATACGTAAAGGACATATTGTGATTATATTAAGAAACATACAGTCTAGAAGTATGTTGTCTGGAATCAAGAGAGACACTCACAATCTTTTGAATTTTTGAAATGTTAAACATAATTTGACATAATTGTGTAGTTATACAGGTTTTATATACATGTTGATCTTATTATAGGTGTATTACCACTAAACATGGGTACCAGTCGAAAAGAACGTATGGGAAAGTAGTACGTAAACAGAAAATGGATTCCTACATTGTTGGATAAAAAATAAACCCTATTAGATACTGCAAAATACTGAATGTCAGCAGAAACCTACATATTTGAGGATAATTTTAAGCCCATATTTGATGTCCTTGTGGTTTTAAATAAAAAATTGATTGCATTGGAAAGAAACCACCTGAATTTGTGTTAAATCGAAAGTGAAAGTAGGATTTTTGACAGTAGACATCTTCAGACTGTCTGTTTTTTCTTATATGCCATTAAATGTATGTTGATTTTCGGAGTTAAGCTTCCTATTAGGTACCCCTTCCATGAGATATGAGTGTCACTTAGATTAAACTTAAGATGAATCCTGTATGAAAGCTCAATTTTTTTGTATTTAACATAGAAGGCTATGGAGAATTCTTTAGTGGTATTACACCTATATACTTTGTTCTAAGAAAATGTATTGCCATTTTTGGAATTAAACCAATGTTTTTGATACATTTGTTTTTTGAGTGAGTGAGAGAGTGAGTGAGTGATTGTTGTTTAAAGCCCACTTAGCAATTTTTTAGCTATATTATGGCGAGAACAAGTGAATTATCAATGCGATGATGATGGGGTCCGCCGTGTTATAGACCAACACGCTGAGTTGGATTGTTATAGTGCTAACTCACTGAAACAACAGTCCGTGGATAGACATGTCGCTCCACTCCTACACATTATTCTGATTTCGAGCCACCAGTCTCTGCTCTTTCTCCTTAATGCTGCGTGTTTAGCGGAGAAACAACAAATACCAATTATATAGTCTTTCGTTTGACCCGACCGGGGCTCGAACCCACGGTCTACCGCACCCGAGGCAAGCACAATAACCATTACACCACTGATGCGCTTCATCTGTTATTTTTTGTGATATAATGTAGGCACCATGGTGGACATCTGCTTTAATATATCAATTTATATATACTGATTATAGTTGTGATGTTAACGCCACTGACAACAATATTTCAGTAATATCATGGTGGTAATTTTATTGGTGGATAGAACCGGAGTACCAAGAGAAAACCACTGACCTGCCACAAGTCACTGACAAACTTTATCACATAATGTTGTATCGATCATACCTTGCCATGATCGGGATTCGAACTCACAACTTTAATTAGACACCGATTAAGAACTTGACAACATAAAGTTATTTTCAAAAGACAATAGTAAATGTTTTACATTAGAATTAACCTAAATACAAGATGTCCATTAACAATGAAAATTAAAAAAAAACATTGTTTCATAACGGAAACTTGAAACTAAAATTAAGCAACTTCTGGCATCGAATAAACCAGATTTACAAGTCGAAATAACGACTTATGAAGTTAAATAACGAGTTGAAAAGCCCAAAATAGTGTTATTGGACTATTCTTTTTTATAAATGAAGGTTAACTAAGGTTCAAATTACTTTTTCTTAACTAACGTTTTCAAAACAATATTATGATTCATTGCATGCCATTAAGAGTCTGTTAAGAAAATTACTGCAAAGATACCACACATACAAATATATATATACAATAAATGTCACACATATATGTTTTATGATAAGAAAGTTTAAACAGTGACGGTCAACAATTTCACCAATATCAACACACTGAACATACAATATCAGAATTGTGCCATACACACAAATGTATATATACAATACCACAACATTTGGATTCCGGTGTTAATTAGGAGACAGAATGGTTTGAACAATAATATGGCTTAAACCAAGGATGGGTTTTATGCAATACCTTATTCCCCGTTCTTATGAATGATCTTGCTCATGCTCCTGACGAAAGCAACACTGGGACGAGCTTTGATCTTAAATAATTTTGAATAGACGTAAAGGGTACGTAAACGCCGTATATTGAAGGACAGACAGTACAATGGTCAGAAGAAATAATAAAATGCACAAAATTACCCACAAAGCATTAGCAAACAATAGCGATTGAACAACAGGAACTCCGCTACAACAGGGGTGATCCCAGGTAAGTGTTCTGTCACCGTAAGCGGTTCTTGCTCCATTAGTGGCACCCGTCGTGGTTTTCTTGCTAAAATCCGATGGTATGTCATCAGAACATATCACTGTTCATCCGTGACACATATATTACGTATAGGAGAATGTCAAAGTAACTCTCCATTCCTTAAAAACAATGGAGCCGAGGCCCCGAAGGCGCCGAGGCCTATTGTTTTTAAGGAATGGAGAGATACGAGGACATTCTCCAACTTAAAATCCACCCATTGTAGTTTATTAATTTTATTAATTATTAATCTTGTAGCAAAAAAAAAGTTTGTGTATAGTATCTAAAGTACAAAGAGAACAATAACTCCGCCCCTGTCCACATTGCTCATAACTCTCCATTCCTTGAAAATAATGGAGAGTTTAGATAATAGATTTACATCACAGGTTGATTTTAAGTAACAGTTAATCGATGGTGACCGTAAATTACAAGGTGATGACTTCTGGAATACCGTATCAACTGAGAGATATATACTTCATATGTAGGTGCTGCTGAAATGTCCTATATACAAATGGAAAGATGATAATGGGAAAATTGAAATAATCTCTTTTGTTGTAATATTTTGTTCTTAACCGTACAAGCATTTGTCGCGATCAGATATCTTTACTATCTACACTCATGAACACATAGAGAGGATAGTAGAGATACGTTGATCGATACAAGTGCATCTTACTGTCATTGTCTTGGCGTATGTCAATGTATTAAGCAAACCTAGTGGATATCCTTTATTTCAACTTCAATGCGATATATGCGTTGACATGGTCACCAACATTTGAATAATTCAGTGAAAGGACATCATCTATATAGCGAAACGTGGAATCAAAGGACCTGACAAGCTTCTTGTCGTTTTTTCTTTATAAGCCCATGTATGCAGTCTGCTTCATAATGATAAATCTCGATGAGAAGAGGAACACAATTGGTACACATAGCAATGCCGACTTTCTGTTTAAGAACACGTGCACCACAGAAAAAATATGTTGTTGATAAAAACTCGATCATTTGCAGAGAACATTGTGTTAGAATTAACTTTTTTTCCCCAAAATAATCTTTGTCCCTTCAGAAAAAAATGTATTTGTATCTACGTTGATCATTCTTTTTTATGGAACAAAGTTAACCAATTCTTTTATTCTGTCTTTAATATTTGAGTGGGTATTAGTGTAAAGAATAAAGAAGTACTATATGTTAATGTTATTACACAAGGAGAGTGACATTGATTTTGTACTCTAACACATCTGGATAATTTTTCAGAATCCACATCTGATTCACACCACTCCTAGAGTAGCTAGTGTCTCAGGAACTCTGATGCTCGAATTTGACCGCTAATAAGACTAGATGCTCATTAATAGGAAAGAGGCTTAGCGGAGCATTTGGAAGAGCAATCAACATAATGCTGTTTGTAAACAATTTTGGTATCCAGTAGAGTAACGGAAGATCCAGTGCTTCATCCATGGCTAAGATGCTAAAAGAGCACATACAAACAAATTACGATTATCTAGGATCTCCTCTTTCATAGGTGTCATTGGGGTATATGTAGGATTGCCAAGTGAGTTGTCAATACATAATTCCTTTATTAAGCAGTGAATGTAATGTGATTTACATACAAAAGCGATTTTTAAGGCCTTGTCTGTAGGGACAACAACATACATGTCATGGAGAAAAAGCATGTCTTTTGCAACATTTTTTGAAGATCAATTTTGTGCGATTTAGACAAGGTTCATATATGCTTAAAGCAAGAGCTTCTATGATGAATGAACATGTATATGTTTTTTACGAATTACGACCGAAAGATAAGTCCCGAAATCCCGATTAAACACACTTATTCGTTTAGAGTTCAGAATAAATTTTGTACTAATACTGAACTCTAAACATTAGAACAAGTCATTCTCAACCGCAGTGATGCACTCCAACTACACTCCCCTAAAACTAACAAGTCTCGCCACAACATTGCTAAAATAATTTCTGACTGTTTTGTAGTATATGTTTCCATGATGTAAGTCATTCTAGACCAGGATCAATAATACAACAATAACTATTGACGTTGGTATATGGAGTATTATTAGTAGACAAACATGTGTTTCCATGTTGATGTTGTAATATTAATCGGTCAAGCGATCATAGAGCCAGAACATTACTTGTCATCATTAATGTCCCTCTGACTGGCCGTAGACAACTGTGATGTTCGTTGTCTTCTAGGATATCCTTATCTCAAGATGGTAAGACTTGTTATTAATATATTTATATCATGTTATATAAAACACGTTAACACTAATAGACAAATGTAGATTGAAAGATTTGTTTATAATGTGTAAATTGGAAATGGTCAAATATTAAAATTAAAAAAAATACTGTCGGAAAAATTATAAAGTCAAATATCAAATTTGTAAGAAGCAAACTCGATACCACTAACACACAAATACATGAGCGCTCACTTTCCTGGTTTGGTATTTACTGGGATTATGTATATTTATTTGTTAGGTATGTTATGTTAGAATGGAAACTACTATTATTGTTTATATAGCTTAAAATAAAAAAATAAAAATTAGATTACTTTCCTTTAAGCATTTTAATACCAGACCACACGAATACTTAGATTGTCCGGTTGACGAGAAACAAACACAAAGTAGCATGCAGTCACAGTCACATAGGGAATGACTTTTTAAAACCAAATACATGTACCTACAATTCATACATATTATGTATGGATGATTTTCACAAATGAACATGACAATTAAAATAATACAGCATTAGTTTCTTCTTGATAAATTATAAACCGTAAATAGAAAATTTCACTCTTTATTTAAATGAGGTGTTCGATTTTTTTTAATGACATTAATTTTCCAGTATTTTTAAAATACGCTTTACAATTTTTTTTTAAACTTTAATCAGTTTGAAGCATTGTCGTTTAAAACGAATAACACAGTACAACACTCCAGACACACACACAAGAAGAGGAAAACAGACATCGATATTCACTGCTTCATCCTGCTCCCGTTGATCTTTTACAAAGAAAGTAGGACCCCTGAATTAATCAAATATGTATATAGGTTATAGCATGTATAACCATATATTACTGATTGAATTACATTGGCATACCATAAGAAAACCACACCAACAAAATTCTCTTATTTCATTGCATTTACTATAGTCAACACGATATTGTAAAGAGCCATAGAGGACAGTGACAAGATATAGAACCGATCTCAAAGGTATTTTCCAATTGATATCGATATTTATCTTTTAGCATTACGTTCAGACACCACCAGCACACATATAAAAATTTGAATAAATACTTTATTTCAACATATCCACCCACTTCTCCCTGTTGCATGCTGAATAAACTGGTATACACTCATCACAACTCGGCTGATTCCGTTCCCCAATCTAACAAGCAGCCGATACACCCGAGTTTTGCCGATTGGAATAGTTTTTGGAATGAAACCAGAAGTCTATTTGTGAAGTATCCAAATCGACGCTCCCTTATACTTTGACGTTTACATCGAATTTAACCCCAAAAGTCACCGTGTACAGTATGTAACTTTTGTTTGTACATACCACTAGATGTATTGGTTTCTGTTAAATAATTATTATTAACATTTCTATTATTTCAAACCCATAGCCTGGGATAGGTTTTCATTTTCGTTATATTCCATTTGATGAAGGTAGAGTTCAATAACCTCTAATCAATAACAGCAGAGGAATTCTCAAATAAACCAGGCATTCCCTCCCCGTGGCCTGAGTAATTGCTGTGTAATTATATTGGACAATTATTCTGTTATTTCTTATAATCTTCGACATAAATGACGTATGCACACGTACAGCAGAATATAAAATCACTTTCTGAGTCAGGAATGAACAAAAACATAACATAATTAGTCAATGCACCAACAGTGTGTCTGAGACTCTATATATAAATATCTTGTATAGATTATGATTGTAATAAAGTTTCAATGCTTTCCATGGAATGTAAACTATTCAGTTATTTAGGAGAATTACTAGTTTAACAATACTAATGTCGACAGATTCTAGAAAATATGTTAATTTTAGTAACGCTGGACCGGTAAGTTTATATTTGTTTGTTTGTTTGTTTGTTATTGTTTTTGTTTAGAAATTATATAGAAACTTTATCTTTTACTATCTATATATTTCTGTAATATAATGTTTGTAATCTGTATGTTTGTTAGGACAACTGATAAATATCTACTTTTCTAAAATGTGCCATTTTACCACATGATATTGATTACTGTACACACAATCAATATACCACGAAATCGATATCATATTACTAATTTATTGATGAAACCATATATTGATATAGACAAGCACCAGACTACACAAGTGATTTCTGGGATAGGTTGTTCTACCATGTACCCTAGTTACTTGAACGTTTACCAGTATATTTCTAGATTGAAAAAAATATTATATTTTCGTGGTATCAAGAGGCTTTATGAATAAAATTTTTTGGGTAAATTGTTTGAATAAAAAACTTTCTATACCAAGTAGTATACCGATGCTGCACATATGACACACGACATCCATAACGGTTAAATCGTTGTCCTCTCACCGCCGTTTTAAAACAAATTGCTTGAAATTTTAAAATTTTTACTCTAAAAATACACCACACGTATTTATTTTTTGCTCTTAGTTGAGGGAAATATTAGGCATATCTGATGGTTTTCATGAAAATCCATGACATATGAATAAATATCGAATTTTATCATATTACATGCACTTTTAATATGTACTATCAAATACCTCCAACTCTCCAATTTCGACGAACCATAAACACTTTGTTTATGTGAAATAAATGTATATAATACATTAAACAATGATTGATAGACTTACTACACGTTCCTTTCTTATACATAATCTCTTTAAAAAATGCTGCTATGAAAGTTCAAATCTTGACTGACCCCTTCTATTTACCAACAACATTTCTTTACTAATTAGATGTGGATATCAAATATAAGTTGTCAGTCAAGATTTTTTTCTCAACTTTCATAGCAACAATATATTTAAAAGGGACTTGCAGCAAGTCTAAGTGGGTGGTGGAGTCTTGACGAAGGGGCATATATTATGGGTCTATCTAAATTATTAGGTAAACATAAAGAAATTTAAAGTGACAATATTAAGTAATATCACCAGAATCTCTTTAACTGTGGCAACATGACGGATAGCCTTAAATCGACCCTTCAGTGATTGATATTCCTGATTTATACATTTTGTTTTTTTCTTCAGTCCTCGGGTGTTACCGTTTGTGATGACTGTGTACGTGCCTTCAATGAAATAAAACTGGGCCACAAATGGCAGTATGTGATATACAAATTAACTGATGATTTAAAACGAATTATAGTGGAGGAAAAGGCAGGATTAAGTGAGTATTGAAGGCATAAAAACATCGTAATAATAAAAGTAAGATAACTTTTGTTAATATTGGTGGAATTGTTGACCATCATATGTTTAAGTTTTCATTTCATTATTATTTCTTTTGGTACAACACTGTAAAGACGATGACTAGCTATGAGTGGACATTTTAGATTTCTACAAGAAAAACAGATAAAATGAATGGGATCTTTGCAACAGTCCACCAACGAACGCTCCTGACAGACTTGTTCAATAGGAGCTGCTATAAGTTAGAATAGTGTGTTTGATTAGTTCCACACAACGTTCCTTTCTGATATGGTGTACACCTCCAGTTAGAAACGTTATATCCTATTATTTCCATACCCGGTGCTTAAAAGTAGCCTTCTTTTCCTTCTCTATCGTTTTACACTGAGGTAAGAATGTGCACAATCCGGGTATGAATCAATGAATAGTGAGGCATTGGAGTTGTCAGCACTATTTTCATGATACGTCACTTATATTGTTTGATGAGAAAGGTTTACACAGAGAACATTGTCGTTCTTCCATGTAAAACCCACAAACCTTATCACTTAAGATATATCGAGTACCATTTTTTTTATCAATCAAAATGTTTCAAGAAATTCTGGAATAGGTCAATACAATAGCCGAAAGAAAAAGAAAAAAAACGACAACCTTTGATAAATTAAACACTATACACAGAAAAGAAAAGACAGAGTTCAACAGCAATTCCAGTAAAACCAGGGATGAATTCAGGTGCTATTAAATTACGGTACCGGATGGTTAATGTCGTTTTTCTCTAACCACAAGCTAACGTGTATTCGCACCCCGAAACCCACCCATGTGATAAAGAGCTTCAGCACCTACAATGGCGGAAATTAACAGTCAGTTCGATATAAATGACCAGCATTTAACCCTCTCCATCCCAATTTATCAATACATGCATATGGTACGTATATGTAATCACGGTATGGGGTTAAAAATGTGAAAAGTAACGATAAACACCCAAACCAAACACACTGGTATTGTATATATGTCTAACGCGTGAACCCACTGGTATTGTTTATATGTCTAACGCGTGAACCCACTGGTATTGTTTTATATGTCTAACGCGTAAACCCACTGGTATTGTTTTATATGTCTAACGCGTGAACCCACTGGTATTGTTTTATATGTCTAACGCGTGAACCCACTGGTATTGTTTTATATGTCTAACACGTGTACCCACTGGTATTGTTTATATGTCTAACGCGTGTACCCACTGATATTGTTATATATGTCTAGCGCGTTAACCCACTGTTATTGTTTTATATGTCTAACGCGTGAACCCACTGGTATTGTTTTATATGTCTAGTGCGTGAACCCACTGATATTGTTTTATATGTCTAACGCGTGAACCCACTGGTATTGTTTTATATGTCTAACGCGTGAACCCACTGGTATTGTTTTATATGTCTAACGCGTGAACCCACTGGAATTGTTTTATATGTCTAACGCGTGAACCCACTGGTATTGTTTTATATGTCTAATGTGTGAACCCACTGGTATTGTTTTATATGTCTAAGGCGTGAACCCACTGGTATTGTTTTATATGTCTAAGGCGTGAACCCGCTGGTATGGTTTTATATGTCTAAAGCGTGAACCCACTGGTATTGTTTTATATGTCTAACGCGTGAACCCACTGGTATTGTTTTATATGTCTAATGCGTGAATCCACTGGTATTGTTTTATATGTTCAGATTATAGTTATTTTAACTGTTCTCTGTGCATTGTATTTTTTTTTATCTGACGTCAGTTGTTCATATTCAATATAAAGATAGTATAGATCTGTTATTCCTATTTATTGATAAGGTTTTCGTTTCAAGGACTGCGATTGATATTAATTCCTGTTAATTGAACTTATCAAAACCATCTGTTGCATGATTAACGATAAGAAACCGTTTACACGTGCATGCACGAGAGTAATTATCATAATTTCCTTATTATATACGTATTTTCTCTATTACTGTGGTTCAATCTTAAGATTTAATAGAAATAACACACGCGATTGTTATTTCTATTTTGGGAATGCTGAATGTGAATTAAGTCTATAATGAAAGTTGTTTTGAAGTTTTAAATTGCAAATGTTTTAATAAATATTTGTTGGATGGCCGACTGTTATTATTATAACTTGATTACATGAAGGTTTGATGTATTGTTTACGAATCCAAAACCAAATTCATGACTGAAAACTGTTTTTGAAGTGGGCGTAATATGTAGAATTGTGGTCATATCCAATCTCTCTATCACGTTTGGATGAAGGAATCGGTTAAATAACTTAATCAATTATTGTTCGTTTTTCTATTTTAAAAATAACAGGAGAGTAAAGTGTTCAAGAACTACTGACAGTTGATATAAACCATAACACATAGAACTGAAGGCCACTCATCATACGACATGCTACTTTATATCACTGTAACTGGAGGGGCCTCACTCATCATACGACTTGTTACTTTATATCACTGTAACTGGAGGGGCCTCACTCATCATACGACATGTTACTTTATATCACTGTAACTGGAGGGGCCTCACTCATCATACGACTTGTTACTTTATATCACTGTAACTGTAGGGGCCTCACTCATCATACGACATGTTACTTTATATCACTGTAACTGGAGGGGCCTCACTCATCATACGACTTGTTACTTTATATCACTGTAACTGGAGGCCACTCATCATACGACATGTTACTTTATATCACTGTAACTGGAGGGGCCTCACTCATCATACGACATGTTACTTTATATCACTGTAACTGGAGGGGCCTCACTCATCATACGACTTGTTACTTTATATCACTGTAACTGGAGGCCACTCATCATACGACTTGTTACTTTATATCACTGTAACTGGAGGGGACTCACTCATCATACGACATGTTACTTTATATCACTGTAACTGGAGGGGCCTCACTCATCATACGACTTGTTACTTTATATCACTGTAACTGGAGGCCACTCATCATACGACTTGTTACTTTATATCACTGTAACTGGAGGCCACTCATCATACGACTTGTTACTTTATATCACTTTAACGGGAGGCCACTCATCATACGACTTGTTACTTTATATCACTGTAACTGGAGGGGCCTCACTCATCATACGACTTGTTACTTTATATCACTGTAACTGGAGGGGCCTAACTCATCATACGACTTGTTACTTTATATCACTGTAACTAGAGGGGCCTCACTCATCATACGACTTGTTACTTTATATCACTGTGCCCGGCTCTAGAAACATAACACATAGAACTGGAGGGACCTCACTCATCATACGACTTGTTACTTTATATCACTGTTACAGGGTCTAGAAACATAACACATAGAACTGGAGGGGCCTCACTCATCATACGACTTGTTACTTTATGTCACTGTTACAGGGTCTAGAAACATAACACATAGAACTGGAGGAGCCTCTCTCATCATACGACTTGTTACTTTATGTCACTGTTACAGGGTCTAGAAACATAACACATAGAACTGGAGGGGCCTCTCTCATCATACGACTTGTTACTTTATATCACTGTTACCGGGTCTAGAAACATAACACATAGAACTGGAGGGGCCTCACTCATCATACGACTTGTTACCTTATGTCACTGTTACAGGGTCTAGAAACATAACACATAGAACTGGAGGGGCCTCACTCATCATACGACTTGTTACTTTATATCACTGTTACCGGGTCTAGAAACATAACACATAGAACTGGAGGGTTCTCACTCATCATACGACTTGTTACTTTATATCACTGTTACAGGGTCAAGAAACATAACAAATAGAACTGGAGGGGCCTCACTCATCATACGACTTGTTACTTTATATCACTGTTACAGGGTCTAGAAACATAACACATAGAACTGGAGGGGCCTCACTCATCATACGACTTGTTACTTTATATCACTGTTACAGGGTCTAGAAACATAACACATAGAACTGGTGGGGCCTGACTCATCATACGACTTGTTACTTTATATCACTGTTACCGGGTCTAGAAACATAACACATAGAAGTGGAGGGGCCTCACTCATCATACGATTTGCTACTTTATATCACTGTGACCGGGTTTAGAAACAACAAATAGAACTGGAGGGGCCTCTCTCATCATACGACTTGTTACTTTATATCACTGTTACAGGGTCTAGAAACATAACACATAGAACTGGAGGGGCCTCACTCATCATACGACATGCTACTTTCTATCACTCTAACTGGAGGGGCCTCTCTCATCATACGACTTGTTACTTTATATCACTGTAACCGGGTCTAGAAACATAACAAATAGAACTGGAGGGGTCTCACTCATCATACGACTTGTTACTTTATATCACTGTTACAGGGTCTAGAAACATAACACATAGAACTGGAGGCGCCTCTCTCATCATACGACTTGTTACTTTATATCACTGTAACCGGGTCTAGAAACATAACACATAGAACTGGAGGCGCCTCTCTCATCATACGACTTGTTACTTTATATCACTGTAACCGGGTCTAGAAACATAACAAATAGAACTGGAGGGGCCTCTCTCATCATACGACTTGTTACTTTATATCACTGTAACCGGGTCTAGAAACATAACAAATAGAACTGGAGGGGCCTCACTCATCATACGACTTGTTACTTTATATCACTGTTACAGGAGGGGCCTCACTCATCATACGACTTGTTACTTTATATCACTGTTACCGGGTCTAGAAACATAACACATAGAACTGGAGGGGCCTCTCTCATCATACGACTTGTTACTTTATATCACTTTGACCGGGTCTAGAAACATAACAAATAGAACTGGAGGCGCCTCACTCATCATACGACTTGTTACTTTATATCACTGTGACCGGGTCTAGAAACATAACACATAGAACTGGAGGCGCCTCTCTCATCATACGACTTGTTACTTTATATCACTGTTACCGGGTCTAGAAACATAACACATAGAACTGGAGGGGCCTCACTCATCATACGACTTGTTACTTTATGTCACTGTTACAGGGTCTAGAAACATACCAAATAGAACTGGAGGCGCCTCTCTCATCATACGACTTGTTACTTTATATCACTGTTACCGGGTCTAGAAACATAACACATAGAACTGGAGGCGCCTCTCTCATCATAAGACTTGTTACTTTATATCACTGTAACCGGGTCTAGAAACATAACAAATAGAACTGGAGGGGCCTCACTCATCACACGACTTGTTACTTTATGTCACTGTTACAGGGTCTAGAAACATAACACATAGAACTGGAGGGGCCTCACTCATCATACGACTTGTTACTTTATGTCACTGTTACAGGGTCTAGAAACATAACACATAGAATTGGAGGCGCCTCTCTCATCATACGACTTGTTACTTTATATCACTTTGACCGGGTCTAGAAACATAACAAATAGAACTGGAGGGGCCTCACTCATCATACGACTTGTTACTTTATATCACTGTGACCGGGTCTAGAAACATAACACATAGAACTGGAGGGGCCTCTCTCATCATACGACTTGTTACTTTATATCATTGTAACCGGGTCTAGAAACATAACAAATAGAACTGGAGGGGCCTCACTCATCATACGACTTGTTACTTTATGTCACTGTTACCGGGTCTAGAAACATAACACATAGAACTGGAGGGGCCTTACTCATCATACGACTTGTTACTTTATATCACTGTTACAGGGTCTAGAAACATAACAAATAGAACTGGAGGGACCTCTCTCATCATACGATTTGTTACTTTATATCACTGCTACCGGGTCTAGAAACATAACACATAGAACTGGAGGCGCCTCTCTCATCATACGACTTGTTACTTTATATCACTGTAACCGGGTCTAGAAACATAACAAATAGAACTGGAGGGGCCTCTCTCATCATACGACTTGTTACTTTATATCACTGTAACCGGGTCTAGAAACATAACAAATAGAACTGGAGGGGCCTCACTCATCATACGACTTGTTACTTTATATCACTGTTACAGGAGGGGCCTCACTCATCATACGACTTGTTACTTTATATCACTGTTACCGGGTCTAGAAACATAACACATAGAACTGGAGGGGCCTCTCTCATCATACGACTTGTTACTTTATATCACTTTGACCGGGTCTAGAAACATAACAAATAGAACTGGAGGGGCCTCACTCATCATACGACTTGTTACTTTATATCACTGTTACCGGGTCTAGAAACATAACACATAGAACTGGAGGGGCCTCTCTCATCATACGACTTGTTACTTTATATCACTGTAACGGGTCTAGAAACATAACACATAGAACTGGAGGCGCCTCTCTCATCATACGACTTGTTACTTTATATCACTGTTACCGGGTCTAGAAACATAACACATAGAACTGGAGGGGCCTCACTCATCATACGACTTGTTACTTTATGTCACTGTTACAGGGTCTAGAAACATACCAAATAGAACTGGAGGGGCCTCTCTCATCATACGACTTGTTACTTTATATCACTGTTACCGGGTCTAGAAACATAACACATAGAACTGGAGGCGCCTCTCTCATCATACGACTTGTTACTTTATATCACTGTAACCGGGTCTAGAAACATAACAAATAGAACTGGAGGGGCCTCACTCATCACACGACTTGTTACTTTATGTCACTGTTACAGGGTCTAGAAACATAACACATAGAACTGGAGGGGCCTCACTCATCATACGACTTGTTACTTTATGTCACTGTTACAGGGTCTAGAAACATAACACATAGAATTGGAGGCGCCTCTCTCATCATACGACTTGTTACTTTATATCACTTTGACCGGGTCTAGAAACATAACAAATAGAACTGGAGGGGCCTCACTCATCATACGACTTGTTACTTTATATCACTGTGACCGGGTCTAGAAACATAACACATAGAACTGGAGGGGCCTCTCTCATCATACGACTTGTTACTTTATATCATTGTAACCGGGTCTAGAAACATAACAAATAGAACTGGAGGGGCCTCACTCATCATACGACTTGTTACTTTATGTCACTGTTACCGGGTCTAGAAACATAACACATAGAACTGGAGGGGCCTCACTCATCATACGACTTGTTACTTTATATCACTGTTACAGGGTCTAGAAACATAACAAATAGAACTGGAGGGACCTCTCTCATCATACGATTTGTTACTTTATATCACTGCTACCGGGTCTAGAAACATAACACATAGAACTGGAGGGGCCTCTCTCATCATACGACTTGTTACTTTATGTCACTGTTACAGGGTCTAGAAACATAACACATAGAACTGGAGGCGCCTCTCTCATCATACGACTTGTTACTTTATATCACTGTGACCGGGTCTAGAAACATAACACATAGAACTGGAGGGGCCTCTCTCATCATACGACTTGTTACTTTATATCACTGTTACCGGGTCTAGAACCATAACAAATAGAACTGGAGGGGCCTCACTCATCATACGACTTGTTACTTTATATTACTGTTACCGGGTCTAGAATCATAACAAATAGAACTGGAGGGGCCTCACTCATCATACGACTTGTTACTTTATATAACTGTGACCTGGTTTTAAAAAAATAACACATAGAACTGGAGGCGCCTCTCTCATCATACGACTTGTTACTTTATATCACTGTGACCGGGTCTAGAAACATAACAAATAGAACTGGAGGGGCCTCACTCATCATACGACTTGTTACTTTATGTCACTGTTACAGGGTCTAGAAACATAACACATAGAACTGGAGGGGCTTACTCATCATACGACTTGTTACTTTATATCACTGTGACCGGGTCTAGAAACATAACAAATAGAACTGGAGGGGCCTCTCTCATCATACGACTTGTTACTTTATATCACTGTTACCGGGTCTAGAAACATAACAAATAGAACTGGAGGGGCCTCTCTCATCATACGACTTGTTACTTTATGTCACTGTTACAGGGTCTAGAAACAAAACACTTAGAACTGGAGGGACCTCTCTCATCATACGACTTGTTACTTTATGTCACTGTTACAGGGTCTAGAAACATAACACATAGAACTGGAGGCGCCTCTCTCATCATACGACTTGTTACTTTATATCACTGTGACCGGGTCTAGAAACATAACACATAGAACTGGAGGGGCCTCTCTCATCATACGACTTGTTACTTTATATCACTGTTACAGGGTCTAGAAACATAACAAATAGAACTGGAGGGGCCTCTCTCATCATACGACTTGTTACTTTATATCACTGTGACCGGGTCTAGAAACATAACACATAGAACTGGAGGGGCCTCTCTCATCATACGACTTGTTACTTTATATCATTGTAACCGGGTCTAGAAACATAACAAATAGAACTGGAGGGGCCTCACTCATCATACGACTTGTTACTTTATGTCACTGTTACCGGGTCTAGAAACATAACACATAGAACTGGAGGGGCCTCACTCATCATACGACTTGTTACTTTATATCACTGTTACAGGGTCTAGAAACATAACAAATAGAACTGGAGGGACCTCTCTCATCATACGATTTGTTACTTTATATCACTGCTACCGGGTCTAGAAACATAACACATAGAACTGGAGGGGCCTCTCTCATCATACGACTTGTTACTTTATGTCACTGTTACAGGGTCTAGAAACATAACACATAGAACTGGAGGCGCCTCTCTCATCATACGACTTGTTACTTTATATCACTGTGACCGGGTCTAGAAACATAACACATAGAACTGGAGGGGCCTCTCTCATCATACGACTTGTTACTTTATATCACTGTTACCGGGTGTAGAACCATAACAAATAGAACTGGAGGGGCCTCACTCATCATACGACTTGTTACTTTATATTACTGTTACCGGGTCTAGAATCATAACAAATAGAACTGGAGGGGCCTCACTCATCATACGACTTGTTACTTTATATAACTGTGACCTGGTCTAGAAAAATAACACATAGAACTGGAGGCGCCTCTCTCATCATACGACTTGTTACTTTATATCACTGTGACCGGGTCTAGAAACATAACAAATAGAACTGGAGGGGCCTCACTCATCATACGACTTGTTACTTTATGTCACTGTTACAGGGTCTAGAAACATAACACATAGAACTGGAGGGGCTTACTCATCATACGACTTGTTACTTTATATCACTGTGACCGGGTCTAGAAACATAACACATAGAACTGGAGGGGCCTCTCTCATCATACGACTTGTTACTTTATATCACTGTTACCGGGTCTAGAAACATAACAAATAGAACTGGAGGGGCCTCTCTCATCATACGACTTGTTACTTTATGTCACTGTTACAGGGTCTAGAAGTAAAACACATAGAACTGGAGGGACCTCTCTCATCATACGACTTGTTACTTTATGTCACTGTTACAGGGTCTAGAAACATAACACATAGAACTGGAGGGGCCTCTCTCATCATACGACTTGTTACTTTATATCACTGTGACCGGGTCTAGAAACATAACACATAGAACTGGAGGGGCCTCTCTCATCATACGACTTGTTACTTTATATCACTGTGACCGGGTCTAGAAACATAACACATAGAACTGGAGGGGCCTCACTCATCATACGACTTGTTACTTTATGTCACTGTTACAGGGTCTAGAAACATAAGACATAGAACTGGAGGGGCCTCACTCATCATACGACTTGTTACTTTATATCAAAGTTACCGGGTATAGAAACATAACACATAGAACTGGAGGGGCCTCACTCATCATACGACCTGTTACTTTATATCACTGTTACCGGGTCTAGAAACATAACAAATAGAACTGGAGGGGCCTCTCTCATCATACGACTTGTTACTTTATATCACTGTTACCGGGTATAGAAACATAACACATAGAACTGGAGGGACCTCTCTCATCATACGACTTGTTACTTTATATCACTGTGACCGGGTCTAGAAACATAACACATAGAACTGGAGGGGTCTCACTCATCATACGACTTGTTACTTTATATCACTGTTACCGGGTCTAGAAACATAACACATAGAACTGGAGGGGCCTCTCTCATCATACGACTTGTTACTTTATGTCACTGTTACAGGGTCTAGAAAAATAACACATAGAACTGGAGGGGCCTCTCTCATCATACGACTTGTTACTTTATATCACTGTGACCGAGTCTAGAAACATAACAAATAGAACTGGAGGGGCCTCTCTCATCATACGACTTGTTACTTTATATCACTGTTACCGGGTCTAGAACCATAACAAATAGAACTGGAGGGGCCTCACTCATCATACGACTTGTTGCTTTATATTACTGTTACCGGGTCTAGAATCATAACAAATAGAACTGGAGGGGCCTCACTCATCATACGACTTGTTACTTTATATAACTGTGACCGGGTCTAGAAAAATAACACATAGAACTGGAGGCGCCTCTCTCATCATACGACTTGTTACTTTATATCACTGTGACCGGGTCTAGAAACATAACAAATAGAACTGGAGGGGCCTCACTCATCATACGATTTGTTACTTTATGTCACTGTTACAGGGTCTAGAAACATAAGACATAGAACTGGAGGGGCCTCACTCATCATACGACTTGTTACTTTATATCAAAGTTACCGGGTCTAGAAACATAACAAATAGAACTGTAGGGGCCTCTCTCATCATACGACTTTTTACTTTATGTCACTGTTACAGGGTCTAGAAACATAACACATAGAACTGGAGGGACCTCTCTCATCATACGACTTGTTACTTTATGTCACTGTTACAGGGTCTAGAAACATAACACATAGAACTGGAGGCGCCTCTCTCATCATACGACTTGTTACTTTATATCACTGTGACCGGGTCTAGAAACATAACACATAGAACTGGAGGGGCCTCTCTCATCATACGACTTGTTACTTTATATCACTGTTACCGGGTCTAGAAACATAACAAATAGAACTGGAGGGGCCTCTCTCATCATACGACTTGTTACTTTATATAACTGTTACCGGGTCTAGAACCATAACAAATAGAACTGGAGGGGCCTCACTCATCATACGACTTGTTACTTTATATTACTGTTACGGGTCTAGAATCATAACAAATAGAACTGGAGGGGCTTCACTCATCATACGACTTGTTACTTTATATAACTGTTACGGGTCTAGAAAAATAACACATAGAACTGGAGGCGCCTCTCTCATCATACGACTTGTTACTTTATATCACTGTGACCGGGTCTAGAAACATAACACATAGAACTGGAGGGGCCTCACTCATCATACGACTTGTTACTTTATGTCACTGTTACAGGGTCTAGAAACATAACACATAGAACTGGAGGGGCCTCACTCATCATACGACTTGTTACTTTATATCACTGTTACCGGGTCTAGAAACATAACAAATAGAACTGGAGGGGCCTCTCTCATCATACGACTTGTTACTTTATATCACTGTTACCGGGTATAGAAACATAACACATAGAACTGGAGGGACCTCTCTCATCATACGACTTGTTACTTTATATCACTGTGACCGGGTCTAGAAACATAACACATAGAACTGGAGGGGTCTCACTCATCATACGACTTGTTACTTTATATCACTGTTACAGGGTCTAGAAACATAACACATAGAACTGGAGGGGCCTCTCTCATCATACGATTTGTTACTTTATATCACTGTTACCGGGTCTAGAAACATAACACATAGAACTGGAGGCGCCTCTCTCATCATACGACTTGTTACTTTATATCACCTTGACCGGGTCTAGAAACATAGCAAATAGAACTGGAGGGGCCTCTCTCATCATACGACTTGTTACTTTATGTCACTGTTACAGGGTCTAGAAACATAACACATAGAACTGGAGGGGCCTCTCTCATCATACGACTTGTTACTTTATATCACTGTGACCGAGTCTAGAAACATAACAAATAGAACTGGAGGGGCCTCTCTCATCATACGACTTGTTACTTTATATCACTGTTACCGGGTCTAGAACCATAACAAATAGAACTGGAGGGGCCTCACTCATCATACGACTTGTTGCTTTATATTACTGTTACCGGGTCTAGAATTATAACAAATAGAACTGGAGGGGCCTCACTCATCATACGACTTGTTACTTTATATAACTGTGACGGGTCTAGAAAAATAACACATAGAACTGGAGGCGCCTCTCTCATCATACGACTTGTTACTTTATATCACTGTGACCGGGTCTAGAAACATAACAAATAGAACTGGAGGGGCCTCACTCATCATACGACTTGTTACTTTATGTCACTGTTACAGGGTCTAGAAACATAAGACATAGAACTGGAGGGGCCTCACTCATCATACGACTTGTTACTTTATATCACTGTTACAGGGTCTAGAAACATAACAAATAGAACTGTAGGGGCCTCTCTCATCATACGACTTTTTACTTTATGTCACTGTTACAGGGTCTAGAAACATAACACATAGAACTGGAGGGACCTCTCTCATCATACGACTTGTTACTTTATGTCACTGTTACAGGGTCTAGAAACATAACACATAGAACTGGAGGCGCCTCTCTCATCATACGACTTGTTACTTTATATCACTGTGACCGGGTCTAGAAACATAACACATAGAACTGGAGGGGCCTCTCTCATCATACGACTTGTTACTTTATATCACTGTTACCGGGTCTAGAAACATAACAAATAGAACTGGAGGGGCCTCTCTCATCATACGACTTGTTACTTTATATAACTGTTACCGGGTCTAGAACCATAACAAATAGAACTGGAGGGGCCTCACTCATCATACGACTTGTTACTTTATATTACTGTTACCGGGTCTAGAATCATAACAAATAGAACTGGAGGGGCTTCACTCATCATACGACTTGTTACTTTATATAACTGTTACGGGTCTAGAAAAATAACACATAGAACTGGAGGCGCCTCTCTCATCATACGACTTGTTACTTTATATCACTGTGACCGGATCTAGAAACATAACACATAGAACTGGAGGGGCCTCACTCATCATACGACTTGTTACTTTATGTCACTGTTACAGGGTCTAGAAACATAACACATAGAACTGGAGGGGCCTCACTCATCATACGACTTGTTACTTTATATCACTGTTACCGGGTCTAGAAACATAACAAATAGAACTGGAGGGGCCTCTCTCATCATACGACTTGTTACTTTATGTCACTGTTACAGGGTCTAGAAACATAACACATAGAACTGGAGGGACCTCTCTCATCATACGACTTGTTACTTTATGTCACTGTTACAGGGTCTAGAAACATAACACATAGAACTGGAGGCGCCTCTCTCATCATACGACTTGTTACTTTATATCACTGTGACCGGGTCTAGAAACATAACACATAGAACTGGAGGGGCCTCTCTCATCATACGACTTGTTACTTTATATCACTGTTACCGGGTATAGAAACATAACAAATAGAACTGGAGGGGCCTCTCTCATCATACGACTTGTTACTTTATATCACTGTTACCGGGTCTAGAAACATAACAAATAGAACTGGAGGGGCCTCTCTCATCATACGACTTGTTACTTTATATCTCTGTTACCGGGTATAGAAACATAACACATAGAACTGGAGGGGCCTCACTCATCATACGACCTGTTACTTTATATCACTGTTACCGGGTCTAGAAACATAACAAATAGAAATGGAGGGGCCTCTCTCATCATACGACTTGTTACTTTATATCACTGCTACCGGGTATAGAAACATAACACATAGAACTGGAGGGACCTCTCTCATCATACGACTTGTTACTTTATATCACTGTGACCGGGTCTAGAAACATAACACATAGAACTGGAGGGGTCTCACTCATCATACGACTTGTTACTTTATATCACTGTTACAGGGTCTAGAAACATAACACATAGAACTGGAGGGGCCTCTCTCATCATACGATTTGTTACTTTATATCACTGTTACCGGGTCTAGAAACATAACACATAGAACTGGAGGCGCCTCTCTCATCATACGACTTGTTACTTTATATCACTTTGACCGGGTCTAGAAACATAGCAAATAGAACTGGAGGGGCCTCTCTCATCATACGACTTGTTACTTTATGTCACTGTTACAGGGTCTAGAAACATAACACATAGAACTGGAGGGGCCTCTCTCATCATACGACTTGTTACTTTATATCACTGTGACCGGGTCTAGAAACATAACAAATAGAACTGGAGGCGCCTCTCTCATCATACGACTTGTTACTTTATATCACTGTTACCGGGTCTAGAAACATAACACATAGAACTGGAGGGGCCTCACTCATCATACGACTTGTTACTTTATATTACTGTTATAGGGTCTAGAAACATAACACATAGAACTGGAGGGGCCTCACTCATCATACGACTTGTTACTTTATATCACTGTAACCGGGTCTAGAAACATAACACACAGAACTGGAGGCGCCTCTCTCATCATACGACTTGTTACTTTATATCACTGTGACGGGTCTAGAAACATAACAAATAGAACTGGAGGGGCCTCTCTCATCATACGACTTGTTACTTTATATCACTTTGACCGGGTCTAGAAACATAGCAAATAGAACTGGAGGGGCCTCTCTCATCATACGACTTGTTACTTTATATCACTGTTACAGGGTCTAGAAACATAACAAATAGAACTGGAGGGGCCTCTCTCATCATACGACTTGTTACTTTATATCACTGTTACCGGATATAGAAACATAACACATAGAACTGGAGGGGCCTCACTCATCATACGACCTGTTACTTTATATCACTGTTACCGGGTCTAGAAACATAACAAATAGAACTGGAGGGGCCTCTCTCATCATACGACTTGTTACTTTATATCACTGCTACCGGGTATAGAAACATAACACATAGAACTGGAGGGATCTCTCTCATCATACGACTTGTTACTTTATATCACTGTGACCGGGTCTAGAAACATAACAAATAGAACTGGAGGGGTCTCACTCATCATACGACTTGTTACTTTATATCACTGTTACAGGGTCTAGAAACATAACACATAGAACTGGAGGGGCCTCTCTCATCATACGATTTGTTACTTTATATCACTGTTACCGGGTCTAGAAACATAACACATAGAACTGGAGGCGCCTCTCTCATCATACGACTTGTTACTTTATATCACTTTGACCGGGTCTATAAACATAACAAATAGAACTGGGGGGGCCTCTCTCATCATACGACTTGTTACTTTATATCACTGTTACAGGGTCTAGAAACATAACACATAGAACTGGAGGCGCCTCTGTCATCATACGACTTGTTACTTTATATCACTGTGACCGGGTCTAGAAACATAACAAATAGAGCTGGAGGGGCCTCTCTCATCATACGACTTGTTACTTTATATCACTGTTACAGGGTCTAGAAACATAACACATAGAACTGGAGGGGTCTCACTCATCATACGACTTGTTACTTTATATCACTGTTACAGGAGGGGCCTCACTCATCATACGACTTGTTACTTTATGTCACTGTTACAGGGTCTAGAAACATAACACATAGAACTGGAGGGGCCTCTCTCATCATACGACTTGTTACTTTATATCACTGTTACAGGGTCTAGAACCATAACAAATAGAACTGGAGGGGCCTCTCTCATCATACGACTTGTTACTTTATATCAATGTGACCGGGTCTAGAAACATAACAAATAGAACTGGAGGGGCCTCACTCATCATACGACTTGTTACTTTATATCACTGTGACCGGGTCTAGAAACATAACAAATAGAACTGGAGGGGCCTCACTCATCATACGACTTGTTACTTTATATCACTGTTACTGGGTCCCTTTGTTGTTGATCTAATCATTAAGTTAAACTCTACAAATACAATGTGGTCTATGTCCAACCTATCTAAACCAAAATTATATTCAAAAGATTGGAAATCCAAGTACTTGAAAAATCTATGGTAGCAAGGAATACACAGAGTCTAAACGATAAGCTCTGTACAATAATAATAACATGGTAATAAAACCAATCTTTGATTTTCAGACAAAACGTATGAAGATTTTGTAAATAAGCTAATGGACGCAGAGAGGAAAGGACAATGTCGGTATGGACTGTTCGATGTTAAATTTTCTTGTAATGATATACACAGTGCTAAATTAGCTTTCTTCCTCTGGTGAGTAGTTTTCTTTATCTTCATTTCGGTATGTTTTTCAAATCGCGATTTTCATGCGAAAACGATAAAGTATGAATAAATTAAATACAAATCTGAACGTACACTGTAATGGTTCTTGCAAGATGAAAAACAACATAAAGCACAAAAAACAAGCAAACAAAACACTAAACAAAATTAAGACATTTAGAACCAGAAAGAAACATTGACTTTCTCTGATTACATGAAAAATATGAATATATAGGCTCGTCATGATATTGAAGTAAAAACACGGATAATGAATGATACATATAGAATAAAATATCTTTGATTGTTCCAATCAAAGGCACACAAAAGGATTAATTATCATTCCATCACATACTTATGTGGAAATTAAACATTTGTTACAGGCAAAGCAAACCTATCTAGTATACATATAACACATACACTGTCCTATATGTATGTGTCTTAGACGTGATATAATATACATATAATTACTGGTATTAATCACAACAAATATACTATGATTAGATCATCCAGGATTAGAGCCAATATACACAATGTAATACATTCATACTGGACAGACATCATTGGTCACTAAAGACACACACACACACACACGTTTAATTTTGTCTACAATAATTACAGTTCATTACAGTAGACATGTATTTAAACACCCCGTTTATGGCGAGGTGTACTCGATACAACATTATGTGATGAAGTGTATCAGTGACTTACGACATGTTGGTGGTATTCTTCGGGTACTCTTGTTTTCCTCCACCAATAAAACTGACCGCCATGTTATAACTGAAATATTGTTGAAAGTGGCATTAAACACCATTAACCAAACAAACAAACTAACAAACAAACAAAGCATGTATTTCGACAACCTAACCTAACCTATATGTCATTTGTAGGATGTCGAGCCAATAACTTTCCTACAGTTACTGGTGCATTCTCTCCCTAAACAAAAGACTAATTGAGGTAAAACAAATCTGGTCCTGTAAAAATGACAGAGAGACACGACACAAAATATATGTTAAATGCACAAATAATGGCGAGAAAAATAAAGAAACATTCATACAACTTTTTTTAATAAAACAGTACAATACTCTCTGAAAAAGAACGCAACTGTTTATACAATTGGATTAGAAAATCCATGGCACAAACGAAGTAGTCATGGCTTTGAGATGTGAAATTAATTTTTAACGCCGATTGTGTTTATTGTTAAGAATTTGTTTTCTATTTTTAATGGCTTGTTATCAAGGAAAGTTTGAAGATACTAAAGAGGTAATGACAGGACAATCAGTCATGTGTTAACTTGATTTATGATTTTATACAGGAGTCCAGATACAGCACCAGTTAGACAGAAAATGGTGTATAGCAGTAGTGTGAAAGCATTAAAACAGAAACTTATTGGTGTTCATGTCGACATTCAGTGTAATGATGAGACAGATCTAGCACTTTCTCATATTCTGGATAAATGTACTGCTAGATATGTATAGAAATCTTCATGGGCAAAAAAGTGTGTAAATCCAGAATGCATCAAGATATCAAAATCATAGATTTCGAGATATTTTACAACTTTACTGTGTATGAAAGTGATAATATTGATATAAAGAGAAAACAATGGAACTGTCACCATGCAAGAAACAATGGAACTGTCACCATGCAAGAAACAATGGAACTGTCACCATGCAAGAAACAATGGAACTGTCACCATACAAGAAACAATGGAACTGTCACCATACAAGAAACAATGCACTACAAGTCGGATAATTTATCTTTTTATTTTACTTTATTTTCTTATTCTATTATTCGTTAATTAATGTCGTAATGTACGAGAATTTATGTTGTAATATTTGGTTATGAGTAAAGGTTCAACATTATAGGAAGAATACAAAATGATAATCCTGATTAGAAGAAACCCAAAGAAAGTCTGATAAAAGAAGTACGACAGGGTCCTTCGAAAACATAGGCTTTTGCTTGGCATGCAGCGAATGGCACCAGCCTTATATTGCGTTGTACATAACACCACGAAAACGTGATGGATATCACAATACGGAAAACAACTATATGTAACATGAAGTTTCCACAATCTGCTTATTCAAATGAGCGATCAAATCAAACACACCAGATCGACGCACTGGTTGGTACTCTTAATTAGACCTCGTACACAGTACCTAACAAAGTGAGGACATTTATTAACTTTCGTTTTGTTAATTGAAACTGTGCCTATGTATAATTGATTGTATATAATGTATGTTTGACCGTTGTTTATTAGTGTATAATGTATATTTGACATTTGAAAGGATCATTTTACATGATTTTCATTGGAGATTAAAATATAATACATTACTATATAGCTTATAAACTTCTAAATATATTTAGTTATACGACTGTCTTGTCATGTCTAGCGTTACAATGACGTTATATAATTGTGCGATCTATTCTACAATATGGTTTTTTTTGCGTAAAATCGTGATTTTTCACACGAAATACCCCAAAAATGTTCGTGCCTTCCCCCGCTCGGCGCATTTTTTTTAAGTGCGCCCCCCTAACTTGAAATCATGGATCCGCCCCTGATTAAGATTGTAATACTTGAGGAATTCTACTATATTTTCAATTCCTAATTATGCATATAAGGAGACTTTAAAGATACCAAAAGGGTAATCAGAATCCGACACAATGGCCAAAAGAAAAAGCACAAAAGGACAAACAACGATCTACAAAACATACACATAAAACTAAAGATCGAGTAACACGAAACCCACTTAAATACGGGGGTAAACTCGGGTGCTCCGAATAGTAAGCTATCTAATTGAATCCTTGTTGTGGTAGGCTTTCTTTGTGATAGTTGTACCCAAACATTGGTTCATGCTGTCGAAATGTTTTTGTTTTCTAAAGGAAGACAACGACCCAAGCTGATATCTAGAGAAAAATATGGTGGTGATATTATCTAATATCTAGTATATCTATAGATGTTATTCCAGCTACCTAAATGTATCTTTGTTGTGTTATGCCGTCTTTGTGATAGCTTTGCTCAAACATTGGTTCATGTTGTTGAAATGTTGTTTTAGCTTAAAGGAAGACATCGATCCAAGCTGATATCTAGGTTCTTGCTTGCGTCAGACACACAATATGGAGGTGATATCATCTAATATATCACGTACCTCTTGTTCTCTCTTAAAAGCGAGACCGTCGTGGTCGTGATCGTATGGTAGTTGGATTTATAACTACCTATGCAATCAGTCTTTATCATCACACACGTTGGTTCGGTTTGTCAATAAATAACTTGCAGCAGATCGTTGGTTTCCTCCGGATTCCCCGGTTTCCTCCATCAGTAAAACTTACCGCCAAGATATAACTGAAATATTGTTGAACATTTTACAGGTATTTCGTTTTTTATCTTCCGCAATACGAAGGGCAATAAAATGTCTGTGACATCAGTATATGTTGAAATATAGCCGAAACGTGTTGTGTTGACGTGGGAGGAGAGACACATGATCTAACTTCATAATAACCGAGTATTCACAGTATCTGGGGTAAATGTTTACTTCGAGATCTCCTGTGTAATTATTTAACGAAGATCAAGTTAATGAAGTTCTACTGTACAAATAAACCACACGATGCCAAGCAGAACAATCTTGTAATGATAAATTAGTTTAGTAACAAGGGGACATATTCCTTCTTTTTCGGACAACAAAAACACAAACACAATAAAAAATCACTGATAAGTAGGTGGGACTATAGGTTTGTTATTCCTCTCTCTCTAATTATTCATATTTCTACTTTGATTAAAGTTTACAAGAAATATCTGGCCATATTTTTTCAATTTTCAATAAATAAAAGGGATGGATGGCTTAAAAATATATCTTGTATGTATATGATATGGTACAGAAATGAAAAAAAAGCAACAATCCAGAAAAAAAGAGAATATCCTAGACATTGCAAACTCTAAATAATGCAAGAAAACCAGAGTGACACGATGCGATCAAATTTGATTCATTGATGTTAACACACAGTATACGAGTTCATTATTATGACGTAATATCTGTGCTTATATTTAGGATATAAATATATGTTCAGTACTACAAGTATTCTAAGAATGCTAGTTTTCTCAAGTATTTACACAAGCCTAACATTTGTGTATTGTTAGGGCATGCCATCTCATATCTATCAGCTGATGACGTAGATAATAATATATATGTATATTTTTGACTCTATTGATGCTGCAGCTGATTAGTCAGAGATGCAGAACAGAAGGCATATTAGATATTTATTTTCAGACGTTTACCAAGTCGATAATTCTGACATTTTTCTTATTAACTGGTATTAAAACCTTTTTTTTTTATTATGAAAATATAATTGTAAATTGTGTATATATTCACTGAAATGAAACACACTTACATGATTAAATAATATTATAAAGATAAATCATGTTACTGATACCAATATTTGTATTATTGTAGATACACTTGATCTATAGTGTGTCATTTGATCTATAGTGTGTCACTTGATCTATAGTGTGTCATTTGATCTATAGTGTATCATTTGATCTATAGTGTGTCATTTGTCCATGTTATTGCATTCTGTGGCCAACGGTTCCATTACCACTAATACAGTAGTCAAATAAAAAACAGAAAATACAACACTGACGAAACAGGTCTAAAATACCACACTGTCGGAACAGTTCTAAAATACCACACTGTCGGAACAGTTCTAGAATACCACACTGTCGGAACAGTTCTAAAATACCACACTGTCAGAACAGTTCTAAAATACCACACTGTCGGAACAGTTGTAAAATACCACACTGTCGGAACAGTTGTAAAATACCAAACTGTCGGAACAGTTGTAAAATACCACACTGTCGGAACAGTTGTAAAATACCACACAGTCGGAACAGTTGTAAAATACCACACTGTCGGAACAGTTGTAAAATACCACACTGTCGGAACAGTTGTAAAATACCCCACTGTCAGAACAGTTCTAAAATACCACACTGTCGGAACAGTTCTAAAATACCACACTGTCGGAACAGTTCTAAAATACCACACAGTCCGAACAGTTCTAAAATACCACACTGTCGGAACAGTTCTAAAATACCACACTGTTGGAACAGTTCTAGAATACCACACTGTCGGAACAGTTCTAAAATACCACACTGTCAGAACAGTTCTAAAATACCACACTGTCGGAACAGTTGTAAAATACCACACTGTCGGAACAGTTGTAAAATACCACACTGTCGGAACAGCTGTAAAATACCACACTGTCGGAACAGTTGTAAAATACCACACAGTCGGAACAGTTGTAAAATACCACACTGTCGGAACAGTTGTAAAATACCACACTGTCGGAACAGTTGTAAAATACCCCACTGTCGGAACAGTTGTAAAATACCCCACTGTGGGAACAGTTCTAAAATACCACACTGTCAGAACAGTTGTAAAATACCACACTGTCGGAACAGTTGTAAAATACCACACTGTCAGAACAGTTCTAAAATACCACACTGTCGGAACAGTTGTAAAATACCACACTGTCAGAACAGTTCTAAAATACCACACTGTCGGAACAGTTCTAAAATACCACACTGTCGGAACAGTTCTAAAATACCACACTGTTGGAACAGTTGTAAAATACCACACTGTCGGAACAGTTCTAAAATACCACACTGTTGGAACAGTTGTAAAATACCACACTGTCAGAACAGTTCTAAAATACCACACTGTCGGAACAGTTCTAAAATACCACACTGTCGGAACAGTTCTAAAATACCACACAGTCCGAACAGTTCTAAAATACCACACTGTCGGAACAGTTCTAAAATACCACACTGTTGGAACAGTTCTAGAATACCACACTGTCGGAACAGTTCTAAAATACCACACTGTCAGAACAGTTCTAAAATACCACACTGTCGGAACAGTTGTAAAATACCACACTGTCGGAACAGTTGTAAAATACCACACTGTCGGAACAGCTGTAAAATACCACACTGTCGGAACAGTTGTAAAATACCACACTGTCAGAACAGTTCTAAAATACCACACTGTCGGAACAGTTGTAAAATACCACACTGTCAGAACAGTTCTAAAATACCACACTGTCGGAACAGTTCTAAAATACCACACTGTCGGAACAGTTCTAAAATACCACACAGTCCGAACAGTTCTAAAATACCACACTGTCGGAACAGTTCTAAAATACCACACTGTTGGAACAGTTCTAGAATACCACACTGTCGGAACAGTTCTAAAATACCACACTGTCAGAACAGTTCTAAAATACCACACTGTCGGAACAGTTGTAAAATACCACACTGTCGGAACAGTTGTAAAATACCACACTGTCGGAACAGCTGTAAAATACCACACTGTCGGAACAGTTGTAAAATACCACACAGTCGGAACAGTTGTAAAATACCACACTGTCGGAACAGTTGTAAAATACCACACTGTCGGAACAGTTGTAAAATACCCCACTGTCGGAACAGTTGTAAAATACCCCACTGTGGGAACAGTTCTAAAATACCACACTGTCAGAACAGTTGTAAAATACCACACTGTCGGAACAGTTGTAAAATACCACACTGTCAGAACAGTTCTAAAATACCACACTGTCGGAACAGTTGTAAAATACCACACTGTCAGAACAGTTCTAAAATACCACACTGTCGGAACAGTTCTAAAATACCACACTGTCGGAACAGTTCTAAAATACCACACTGTTGGAACAGTTGTAAAATACCACACTGTCGGAACAGTTGTAAAATACCACACTGTCAGAACAGTTGTAAAATACCACACTGTCGGAACAGTTGTAAAATACCACACTGTCAGAACAGTTGTAAAATACCACACTGTCGGAACAGTTCTAAAATACTACACTGTCGGAACAGTTATAAAATAGCTCACTGTCGGAACAGTTCTAAAATACCACACTGTCGGAACAGTTCCAAAATACCACACTGTCGGAACAGTTCTAAAATACCACACTGTTGGAACAGTTCTAAAATACCACACTGTTGGAACAGTTCTAAAATGCCACACTGTCGGAACAGTTCTAAAATACCTCACTGTCGGAACAGTTCTAAAATACCAGACTGTCGGAACAGTTGTAAAATACCACACTGTCGGAACAGTTCTAAAATACCACACTGTTGGAACAGTTCTAAAATACCACACTGTTGGAACAGTTCTAAAATACCACACTGTCGGAACAGTTCTAAAATACCTCACTGTCGGAACAGTTCTGAAATACCACACTGTCGGAACAGTTCTAAAATACCACACTGTCGGAACAGTTCTAAAATACCACACTGTCAGAACAGTTCTAAAATACCACACTGTCGGAACAGTTGTAAAATACCACACTGTCGGAACAGTTGTTAAATACCACACTGTCGGAACAGTTCCAAAATACCACACTGTCGGAACAGTTCTAAAATACCACACGGTTGGAACAGTTCTAAAATACCACACTGTCGGAACAGTTCTAAAATACCACACTGTCGGAACAGTTCTAAAATACCACACTGTCGGAACAGTTGTAAAATACCACACTGTCGGAACAGTTCTAAAATACCACACTGTCGGAACAGTTCTAAAATACCACACGGTTGGAACAGTTATAAAATAGCTCACTGTCGGAACAGTTCTAAAATACCTCACTGTCGGAACAGTTCTAAAATACCACACTGTTCGAACAGTTCTAAAATACCACACGGCTGGAACAGTTATAAAATAGCTCACTGTCGGAACAGTTCTGAAATACCACACTGCCGGAACAGTTCTAAAATACCACACTGTCGGAACAGTTCTAAAATACCACACTGTCGGAACAGTTCTAAAATACCACACTGTCGGAACAGTTCCAAAATACCACACTGTCGGAACAGTTCTAAAATACCACACGGTTGGAACAGTTCTAAAATACCACACTGTCGGAACAGTTCTAAAATACCACACTGTCGGAACAGTTGTAAAATACCACACTGTCGGAACAGTTGTAAAATACCACACTGTCGGAACAGTTCCAAAATACCACACTGTGGGAACAGTTATAAAATACCACACTGTCGGAACAGTTCCAAAATACCACACTGTCGGAACAGTTCCAAAATCAAAAATCAAAATATTAGGAAGAGACAAAATCGATACCCCTAACACACAAATACATGACCGCTCACTTTCCCGGCTTGGTGCAGACACTACAATAAAACGTGGCGGGGATAAACTAATTTTATGTGCCCAAACACTTTCTCTTAGATATTATTCGTAACTTGTATCTATTATATATATAAATATATATACAACGTCTGAAAAACCAGTCAACGATCAATCTTACGGTATAACGATACTATACAAGTAAAACAATTATAAACGTCTAAAATGGTTTGTAAAACAACACCAAGTACACAAAACAAAGTGATAAAGAATTAAACACTTCGTAGAATGACAAAATTTTCGTCCCACCGAGGGACTTTATCAATGTCTAATTAAATAAAATCTCGAAACAATATACTATAAATAGACTATAAATATATATATATATATATATAGTCTAATTACACTTAAATGTTTATTGAATTTACGTAGTGATGAAATATCTTAAAATATGCCGATTTCCTCCACATTTATTGCCTAGCACACAGACAATTACTTGAATATAATGAATCATTACGACCTACAACATAAGTTTTGGTAACCATTAGAAACGGATTGTTATATCATGATTACCAGATGACAAAAAAGTCATACTAAATAGATCATCTAGACTACCCAAAAGTACAAAGTTATCGCCATGTACTTTACAGTGACTATTCGTCCGGACATTGCACTACGAATGTCGTTTGACATCACCATAAGTGGGATTCTAGATTTAATGCTTCTATGAGTAAGTCCGAAATCAAGATATGATGATGTTCTTACTTTCTGGTACAAACCTCTGTATGTACATATGCAGATTGATTGTTTAAAGAGGAATTATCTGCCAAAATCGTAAATTTGTGTTATCCATAAAAACTATCAGATATGATTGATGCCTTAATAAAACGTGTTTCTGTAACTTATAAATGTTATGAAATGTACGCGGATCGGGGGAAAAAGATGCAACTGGTCGTGTTTTGAGATCGATCAAGAAATGGACGCCATCTTATTAATTATCGGCATTGTTTACGGGGTTTGGCGAATCGTCATTAAATCAGTACAACAATGCACTTATTTCTTATTTTTTGTGAATCTGCTTTTAGTCGGCGTTAATTACAGACAAAGAACCATGCAAGTTTGCAGTTAATAAGCGACAAAATAAAAATTATTCGTTTTTACCTGTCACTAGTAAGGTCAGTTGCATACGGAGAAAGCGAGGTCAAATTATTTGCCTGCAAGGAAATAATAAATCGATGGTAATTTTCGTTCTCAAAAGACGAAAAGTGGTACGATAAGCTGTTTAATGTGATATATTTACCTTTATTTTATCATTTTAAAGCTATTTACCAATTTCCAAAACACATAATTTGAATGCCTCTTTAAATAATCGTTTATTATAGCCAGGGGCGGATTTAGAGGGGGGCGTGTGGGGCGTGCGCCCCCCCTAAAATTCGCAAAGCATATGTTATACAACGTTAATTAAGCAGTTCAACAAACAACTTTTCATGAATGGTTAACTCGTGACCTGTAGTAAAATATTCCTACACATTGTAAATACACGTTGGGTGTGTTCGTTGATTCATATATGGATTCGCCGACAATTTCCGCTTTTGTTTGTCTATAAACAAGAACGGTCGAATCATATGTTTTCAATGAATGAATCAAACGACGAAAAGAAAAGCTCCATCCGGACGGGCAGTATTAACTAGAACCACCCGAAAGGACAAGCACCGAAAGTACAGACAAATTAGTGAAATGAGGAATGCGTTAAAACTAAACCAATGGTTCTTTGAAGAGTTAAAATATCGTGATCGATCAGTCATGAGTTGAACAATTCGCATCACGGTTGTTCAAAAAAAGTTTTACTTTAGGTTCTTATAATCTGACAAAAATATACTGTTAACAATTATCCGACAAAATTAAGACTCAAAATCAAGTTTTTTTGGTCTGATAAAAACGGTGTGGTTGGTTCAAAATTGTCGTTCAAATAAATGTCTGTAATTCCTAAAATCCCCAGAGCTTCAGGGGGCATTGCACCCCTGGGCCCCCTACCAGGGTTCTACCCTGGACCAGCTGGGGACCTTAAGCGGTCCCCAGACCCCTCGCCTACTCACGCCCCCTAACCATAAATCCTGGATCCACCCCTGGTATATCGTTTTATCTATAGATACAATTGCAGGGGCGGATCCAGGAGGGGCGCACCCAGCGCCCCCCCCCTAAAACTGGGAAAAAATATGATTTTTTGGCGTAAAATCGTGTTTTTTACACGAAATACCCCAACCATTTTCGCGGCTTCCTCCGCAATTGGAAAAAAATATGATCTTTTGGCGTAAAATCGTGATTTTTCACACAAAATACCCCAAAAAAATTTCGCGCCTCCCTCCACTCGGCGCAATTTTTTTAAGTGCGCTCCCCCTAACTTGAAATCCTGGATCCGCCCCTGATAGCATACATAGATAGTTTTATGTTTTACATCATAGAAGCAGATATAGTGGTAGAAGATACAGATTGTCCAAAGAATGGTCGTCAAATATCAGTAAGCTAAACCTTTCAAAAGGGACAAGCAGAAAGGACTAGTGAAATCAGTAATGAAGAACCAAGTGGGAAAACACCAGGAAATAACTAGGAAAATTTATATGATTATTGTATATGCTGTGGAAAAAACACATACAAAACAAATAGCAAGTAACAGACAAACTTCACACTTCCAGTACAATTAACTTTGAGAAATCCGAGGGGACAATCAAGAATGGACAATCCAAAGACACTGGCAACATTGGCAACACAAGACACAGAACGAAGACAAATAAAAAAAAAAAAAATACAACACAACACAACACAGGAAACTAAAAAGTTGAGCAACACAATGAATCTGAATCTAACAAATGAAATAGTATGGGATGATCAATGTAGAGAGAACTACAATGTGACATAATAAAACGTCACCTTGACAATACCATAAGATGCTGAATACTAAGTAGACGTTAAAATCAATTATATCGCAAGTTTGAAAACTCTAAAAGGCAAAAAGGTGAAAACTCATAATATCACATTTTCAGCAAATAAACATGGAACAGAAAAAGTAATACAACATGTAGCTAAATAGACAAGGAGTAATAGAATAAATAACAGAATATTATTATATACCGATAACCTGGAGAAAGACATTTCAAGCAACAGAGCAAAATGTTTATGTATTTGCAGTAAAGCTAGCCTTCATAGAATACAGCATTGCTGACTGTGAAAAGGTATAGAAAGAAAGATAATAAACATCATGCTATCTTTCACTCGTTCGTTTTTATCGATTGACTTTTACACTATATAAAAACTATATACTTTACAGTTTTGGGAGACCACTGAATATATATTTGACGATTGTGATGACGAAAGATAACTGTAGAACGATCATAAAGTATTGAGGTAGTGACGGAACTATTATAGACACATGTACTCATGTGTAAATCATACAGGAAAATTCTTTGTTATAAATATATATATATATATATATATATACGTCTGAAAATTAAACCAAACAGTGTTAGAATTAGATTTTAGAGCTGTCAAATTTTTGTTCTTCCCTCGACGGGATTTGAACCCACACCATTGATACACTGCAGCACCATTCGCTTAGCCTTACGTCCAGCGCCCTAGACCACTCGACTACATCCACTCCCTTTAAAAGGAGTTTCAATAATCGTAGTGTTACCCTTTCTCGTAAGGCAAATCTAGGGATAGCCGTAAGACATGTGTATAAGCGTGTGTAGATGGTACATATATACTTAATATTATAATTTGACAGCAATCTAACTCAGCAATTTTTAATATATTGTATAGGATAATGAAGAATTCACTATACAGTCACAGGAAATAAAGTATTATACAAACGTCTAGAAGCAAGTGACAACCATACAATATATCTGTCCCACTGGATCTCAAAGTTACTTTAAAGGATACTAGGTTAATACTAAATATTATATATATTTATTTAGAAAGTTACCCCTTTACAACGGGGGCAACCTCTACCGGGGTAGTAGAAGTTGCGTCTAAAAGTACACAATATGAAACAATGTCAAATTTACATAACATGATTAAGAAACAATATATACATAGAATAGAAAAATACTATATTACTATTCATAAAATTCATAAAAGAGCTTTTCTCAATAAAAATATGATATGCTTAAAAATGTTTCTTTTTCTTTAAAAATAAGTTCGTCATTTACATCTTGCATCAACATTACTATCATTATAGATACATTCAAAATATAACAGTAAAAGAAAATAACAACATAATTATACAGCCAATCACTGATGGAGATAATGTTTAGGAATTTAATATGTACTGGTCTCTTGTATATACCATATTCTTTAAGTATTTCTTGACTTTTATATCCAAAATATTACCTATATTTTCATTAAAATAAAAACCATGATCTCCAATCAGCAGTTGAATTTTATTAATTGACGGCAATCCAATAAAATCAATGGTTAGATCATTACTAGATAGGGTGTCGGTGATCTCAGAGCAAAAATTGACTCTTAGGTTCTCAAAAGCTGAACATTCAAACATAAAATGATTTGTGGTCTCTATAACATTACTGTCACATAATTGACAAAGACCATTTTGCCTTAAGCGCATGCGATGTAAAACATCATTTATTGGTAAACAGTTAGTTCTTGCCAGAAGATTAAGTCTTGATATCTCGAAGTCTTTAATATTCTTTAGATATTTTTGTATCCCTCGACTTACAAACAATATCTTATATGTCTCTAAAGTAGTTTATGTTTCAATTATTTCACGCTCCTTAATTTTATTATTTTATTCCAAAGAACTTATTGAACGTATTTATGTTAAAATGTCCTTCAATGAAATGGTCAAGGCCTACATCTTCAAACAACGTACGAATATATGAAAAATAAGGTCATTCAGTATTTTGTGTTTTAAATCGAGACAGTTCATTAAAAACTACCTTACATGGAAAATCGTAAGAAAAAAGAGACCCTTTGTCTATCTAGAAAGGCATTAATTGGTTCCCATCCTAGTTCCGCAAGTAAAGCACATTTCGGAATGTTCATTTTAGTGCGAATAGTAATTTTGGCTGCTTGATATTGAAGACTTTCTAGTAAATCTTTTTGCGCTGCTGATGAAGGGAACCATATTAAGCAACCATGTGCTGCTGTAGGGCGTAGTACTGAATTCCATAATGCACTACCAAATTCAATGCGATTGATATTACCATGTTTACCTAAGATTCTTATCATACCATTTAACTTGTTATCTATATTATCCTTAATGTCGTTGCTAACATGTTGAGTGGGTTTAAGAGAACGAGGGAAATATACTCCAAGGTATTTGTATTCATTTGTTTCTTCAGTATATGTATCCCCAAGTACCCATTTATTAGATTTATCAATACATTTTCCTACTACCAATACTTTTGATGTATTTGAATTACATTTTAAGTTCCATTTCGTGGCAAATGAAGAGGCAACATTAAGCATTGTTTGCAGGTCCGTCTCGAATTCGGTCATTAGGGCGACGTTGTCTGCATATAATAACGCGTTCATAATTTGGGAAGCAATAGGAACACCGATATTATGTTCAGAGAGTATGTCAGTGAGGTCTTTCATCATAACAGAGAAAAGTGATGGAGACCAGATACATCCTTGTTTTAAACCATTATCTTGGTTAAACCATTCTGATCCAAGGTCTCCAAGAACAACTTTATTGCTGACAGTACTGTACAGTTCTTTTAGTAAACGCCACACTTTCCCCTGAACCCCATATTTCCAAAGAAGGTAAAACAGAAAACAGACCCTCTCTCCATACTCCGTCAAACGCTTTCGACAAATCTAAGAAAGCTATGTACATTTTTAATTTGGATGCTTTACGTAATGAACAAATACCGTTGAGCGTGAATAAATGATCTTCTATACGTCTGTCTCTTCTAAAAGCCCCCTGACTTTCTCCAAGAATATTACTATCCTCAAGAAAGACCATTATATTTTCTTCTAAAACTTTTGAGTGAGCATACTTTATACACATTTGAATTAAGAGTTATACCTCGATAATTATCAATATCGTGCACAGATCCCGCTTTATGGATAGGTACAATACCTTTAGATTGGCAGATCTTCTCTGAGCATTTCCCAAAAACCTTTACTGTTATTTTTTGAGGTGACGAATTTATTATTAATATATTTCAATCTATCTGCGCTTATTTTATTTTGAATAGCATGTTGTGCCGCTTGCTTTCGTTTTTTGTACGATTCACTCAGTAATACACCTAATTCACTGTCATGTTGTCTAGTTTTATCATGCGTACGTTTCAATCGGTTCGCCGCTTTTCTCGACTTAATTAAACCATCAAGTTCTTTATCCCAAAAATGTTTATAATTTTTAACTTTCTTTTTCATTCCTATTGCATTAGTAGCTGTTTTATTTATATTTGTCTTCCATGTTTCCCACATAATATTTATTTCGTTACTATTTACTGGAAGCTTGTTTCTACTAAACTCTTCATTTAGACATTTTTGAAAATCTTCTCATTTGGTAGTATTCTGTATTCCCCATTTCATATAATTTTCCTTATGATTAATTTTCGGTGTTTTGTTTTTGTTACCTCCCTTACTATGTATAATCTTAATACTCATGATCACATGATCACTGTTCAGTTCGTTAATAAATACCTGATCAACTTTGTGGATTGTTGTTTTATCTCTGACTAGTGTATAGACATAACAAAGCACTAAAGCTATGCCATGCACAATGGAATACAAATGGACCGATTCCATGTGTCTGTATGACGTACGTCGTATTAAATATCCTCATTACTTCACCTTATTTCAACCCCCCATTCTGCAAGTTCCTCTACAATTATTATACTTGTTTCCTCTGAAAACTAATGCCACCTCCTCTAATCGATACTCATACGTTCATGCGTATTTCTGTTATTATAGACACCTTGGTAAAATTCAATGTCTTAGGATTCACTTCTTTTTAAATGTTTTATTCAATGTATTCCTACATCGACCACGTCTATTAATTATGTTGATATGCATTTTCAGAAGATGTTTCACAGATCAAGTATTTCACGATTAGAAACTACATCTGACAAAAAGCTATTTATTAAAGGATATTCCCAAACATACGTAAAGTCACAAACAGTAGGACATTCTATGTTCGTTTTATTGTAGTCGTCTAAACAAAAATATCACACCGTCGGAACAATTCTTAAATCCAACTGCTTAATTAGAATATTCATCTCTAGGATACCGAAGTAAATGAATATTCACTTGATAAAAGGTGAAAACAGTGATACGATATTACTATATAGCAAGGTGGAATTTACAACAAGAAGACACTACACTCTTTTACTTAAGTAATCCATTGTGCTTTTGTGTGCCATTCAAGCATGATTAACTGGCTAATTGTTTGCATTGTTCTGTCACTGACCAAGATATTGTTTTTCTAGTATTTGATTCATGCCAAAGATTAGAAACGATATCAGCATACGTGCGTACTCCACAGAGGACACCATAGACAACGACGAGAACAACGCTTGTTTCTGCTCTTTATGGACAAATTGACAGTTGTTTTTGGTCTTTCAGACATTGCATGATAAACAGATAAACACAATATACGTACAGTGTCTACATAACACACTAGTTTAATTTCAGTATATGTGTTGCCATTCACATCAATGGCGCTATATTCTATCGCATATACAAAATATACGTGTTACTGTCTATAATAATAAGATATTTGTATAAATATGCGGATATATTTGAAAGACAAAAATGAAGCATAATATATTGTCACCAATAAAGCTTTTAGTCATAGAAACTATGGCTCAAAATTTGTTGTGTTAGGCTACAATTCCACATATTTTTCAAACAAAATTCATAAAGGTAATACATGCTACTCCAAGGAACAAGTGATCAGTATGCTGGAGTTCCTCATCGATAACATATTTGTCTCCTTTGGAGGGACACTGTTTCAGCAGGTCGTTGGCATACCAATGGGTACGAATTGTGCCCCTCTTCTAGCGATTTATTTTTATACTCATATGAGTCGGAGTTTCTTCAAAAGCTTGTAAAAGATAAGAAGATTCATGAGGCTAGAGCCTTTAATTTCACATACAGGTATATTGATGACGTTTTATCTATCAATAATTCTAGATTTGCAGAATTTCTGCCATTGATATATCCTCCAGAGCTGGAAGTTAAAGAGACCACCGATACAGCTTCGTCCGCATCATTTTTGGACTTATACCTCGAATTTGACGACAGTGGTCAACTCAGTACTAAAATTTATGATAAGCGGGACGACTTCAATTTTAAAATCATAAATTTTCCAAACATGTGCAGCAATATACCAGCTTCTCCTGCATATGGTGTTTACATCTCGCAATTGATTCGCTATGCAAGGGCCAGTAGCAATTATTCTGATTTCCTGAAACGTCATCTTCATCTGAGAAACAGGCTACTGGACCAGGGCTATACAAAGATTCGCCTTATTCGATCTCTTAAAAAGTTTATATTCCGATACCAATATCTTGTCGAAATATATTCCGTCTCTGCAGAAAAAATTATAAGCGATGCATTTTCATATAGTGAAAATGTATAAAGATAAAGAAGTTAAAAATGTCAATAATTTTTTTGTCAATGTGTGACGTAAAAATATTTTTGACATTTACGTCACCGAATATGGTACTGCTTTGACAACTATTTTACCTATTTTGTTCCTGTATTTAAATACTGTTACAGTGACAGCCGGAACCTTTGAACCGTAATGAGAGCGGGAGGTTTGGCGCCTTAAAATCTGATTCAACCCACCATTTCTTTAGAAATGCCTGTACCAAGCCAGGGTCATTACGGTTTTCACAGTTTTCCGGTTGTTGACTGATTTTGTCTGTTTATATAATTATGAGTTTGGACTTTCCCTTTGTAAGATTGTTCGGAGTTCGGTAATTTTGTTATTACCTTTATTTGAGAACGTAACAAGCTAGATTTGTTGTAAGAATCACACGCTAGTTGAAAATAATAACACAATTATTAAAAAAAGTCAATGGAATTACTGCTTATCTTTGCATATTTTGAATGCCAACAAGTATGACAACAGGCGGCAGGATAGAGATATATTTTTGGAACAAATAGCAAAGACTGTCGACTACTTCTTTAGGCTTGGATCGTGCGACACAACAGAGAAAGACGTTATGGGAATATCAACCTAATGCTACAACGAATAACGAATATACAAGGAGTTATGTCCCCTAGCATGTCCGAGAGAAATGTAATTTCTGACTGTGGGATGGAGGATAAAGATGATATTTAAGTGTAAGCTGTATATAATACCACGTTGTTACATATATTTAAATAGTTTATTTGAACTGAAACCACAGATAGAGTCAGTATATTTGAATAACGACATTATGTAACTGGAGTCCATTTGCAAGAAACGTTCCATCGGTAACAATTTTCCGCTTAACGCCATCCGGAGGAGTGAGTGATTGCTACTCAACGCCAAGTCAGCACTATTTAACTGTATCACGACAAGATCAAGTTACATGTCGATAAGATAATGATGATGATGTCAGCACTATTTAACTGTATCACGACAAGATCAAGTTACATGTCGATAAGATGATGATGATGATGTCAGCACTATTTAATGTATCACGACAAGATCAAGTTACATGTCGATAAGATGATGATGATGATGTCAGCACTATTTAACTGTATCACGACAAGATCAAGTTACATGTCGATAAGATAATGATGATGATGTCCGCTTTTTACCATACCAACACTCTTAGGGGGAGGGACAAAATTTGTGTTGTATTTTTTTATTGGATTATTGAAACATGAAGTACTAAAAATGCACACCCTCATATTTTACTTATTTTGACTGTTTAAATCAAAACTGGGCATCAGAAATTGCATTAAGAGGTTTTTTGGGGGGGGGGGGGGGGGTCAGGGGGGTCATTAATTATTTGTGATGAGCCTAGGTACAACAATGTTGATCCCCCCCATGCAAATTAAAGAGTTGTTTATTCTTTCCTATGTTTTTTGCAAAGGCCATTACAGTTGGAATTTTACACGTATCTCCCTAAACAGAAAAGAAATACAACGAGTAGTTCTAATCCCTTTAATGCAAACATTTCTTTTAATGCATATTTACATATACCTGTTTCTAAGGCAGAAGAGGGGCATTATGAAAATTACAATTTACAAGGGGCTTACTTATGTACACTGTCTTTTTGTTGTTGCTGGGATAGGGGTTGAGGAGCGTTAATTCATTTTTATTTTTTGACAAGCCTAAATAAAAAGGAGATGTTTTTTGCTTTATGATAACTAGTGTCCAAATGGTCGTCCGTCAAAATTTATGTTTGAAGTGCATTTTTCCATTTCAGACAATATTCTTACCATGTCACTAGGTTCGTCATTTTTTTTTCTGGTGCCTTTATAACACACTGGCTGAAAAGGTTTACTTTCCACTTTTATTCTTATTTAAAACTCCCGCTTAATAGGCCTCTCGATACGAAATGGATTGGCCGTGCATAGCGAAGAACAAGCTGAAAAAGTTCCGAAAATCTTTCCGACCAATGAAATAGCGCGAAACAAAATATGCTCGGTTGACCTCCTGAATGGGCAGGAGTGGGGGAAAGTTGGATGTGTCGTCGAGAATAAACTTGAATTTCGTCAATAAATATTTGTTGTTCGTACGTATAAACTAGAAAGGAATGAAGGGAAATCATTTGTGAGACGAGGACAAGCGAAGGTCCTTTATAAAACTGGCGCGTTATTGTAAAATATCGAGTCGAAGCGAGGATTCCCTCTTCGTATTTTGACGATTGTTTCTTACCTTTATGTATATATAAATAAAACGGCAGCTTGACCTAGAAACAAAAGTTAGTAGAACAAGAGAGTTGTAACACGAAATGTTGTAAAATATGGATAAATGGTTCAAAGATATACTTCCAGACAAAGATACATACCATAATCGCGGGAGGGACCAAATGAGGAAAAAGGGGGGTCCGGAATTCGAGTGCCTGTGCCCAATGACATGTCTAAAAATGCTAAAAACACCAACTTAATAGACATACAAAGATGTTAGGGTGATATACTAATTTCACTGTGAAGACAGTAAACTCTATTTGCGATATAAATGGTTAGCCCCTCGGTTTATCTGTTGCGTTTAAGGGTAGAATGGTCACTGGGTTTTTCATGATTGATTTCTGTCTCATTTTAGAACTGAATAAACCCAGGGACCATCCCTGCCAGGTTTGGTTTAATTTGGTTCAGCAGTTTCAGAGGAGAAGATCTAAATGTGATCTTTTATCAAAATATGCCTAATTTGCATAATCGGTATAAATCGGCTGAAAGAAAAAAATTCACAGAAAAATTCGGAATATATGTTAAACTACTCCCTGCCATGTAGCTGCAGTTAAAATTTGAGCTCATTTTGACTTATACTAAAGCAGCAATGGACAATTAAAATTTCATCCCCCCTTTTTTCTATTTTTAGCTTGGCGGCCATATTGGTTGGAAGTCGGGATCACCGGACACAATTTTGGAAGGGGTCATCCAAGGGCCATTCCACCAACGTTTGGTTGCAATTGGTCCAGTGGTTTCTGAAGAGAAGATTGAAAGTTTACGACGTACGACGGACGGACGACGGACGCCAAGTGATAGTAAAAGCTCACATGGCCTTTGGCCAGGTGAGCTAAAAAGGGTGCACTCGACTCGCAGGTGATAAAGTTTACCAGTTGCTTGCCCATGGTCGGTGGTTATCTCCGGGTACTCCGGCTTCCTCCACCACTACAACTGGTCGCTATGATATAGCTGAAATATTGTTGAAACTGGCGTTAAAACACCAAAAATCAAAATAAAAAAAACAATTAAAAAATCCACACACTGAAATGTTGTAAAGTAAATCCAATGAATGGTTATCTGAAAAGAATCGTGTCCATGCTCTGAAAGGAGGCGTTTTATACTTGTTTTCACAATAATCGCACTTTATGTACATGCAAACTTTGATATAAACCTATTATCTATTTCAATGGAACTGTTATTGTCTTAAAATTGTTGTGTAATTGGTTTTGATAGACATGTTACTCAAGAAATATCACGTTTTGGAAATTTTCCTTCTTGGTGTTGCGTAGATATGTAACAAATATGCTTTGTGCGCTGAAAATAAAATCATCATCGCCCACTGAGATCACGTAGGATCTTATTTCGATTTCTTGTATGTATATTGTGTTCCGTCATCTATGTTTTCAGTCACTAAATATGGCAATTAAAAGATAAATTGACAAAACGTACTCACCGTCTGTTGTGAAAATAAATCAAAAGTCGGAACGGAAGCGTTTCCTGATTCGGAAAGGAGGCAAGAACGCCGATTTAATCGGAAAGGAGTCTTTATGAAAATACACCGTGAATAATCAGTCAAAACAAAACATGTCAACATCTAATACAAAGTTCATCAGACCCAGCTTACAAACATTACATACAATTAGGTTGACCATTACGGTTTAAACTTTAATTTCGTCAGGTGGGATAGATCTATGGACGGATGTTTCGTTTGCCAACGAACATGGCTGACAACGATTAGTTCATAACTAAGGTTATTTATGTTGTCTCTGTTTCCACGATCTTGTCATTGGAATTTGGAACTGTTCTGACAGTCAGGTATTTAATATCGACTCCTAGAAGTCGTTGTTCACTACAGGGTGATATGCATTCACCAAATATACACTTAAACCCTGTACGTGTTGTGTTTTCAGAAGTATTGTGATATTTTTTATTAAAACATATGTAATTGATTATGCTGAGAATTTAATAAAATAATAAAATAATAATAGTAAGAATAAAATAATAATTATAATAATAATTTTAGTAAGAGTATAAATATATTTAATCAGGTGTAAATTTAATTCAGTGAGTTTGTACTCACTTTCTAAATAACAAGTTTGTCATTGGGTAAATAATATCCTTTGTCTAGATAGATATTTAATCTCAAACATTTTATTTCTATTTCATTCTTGGCTAATTTATACGCAATGATTGCATGAATTTATAAAGGAAAATAATTTAAAAAAAACATCCACCCTCCACATAAATGTACTGAACTCTGATTGATTTGCATTCTTGTTATTGGGCTCGTTCTTTCGGATTTATATACTAGTAATCATTCTCACAAGTAACAATTATACCAAATAGGCCAATGCACATTCATTTCTAAGGTGTGACCGCTATTCACCAATAAAACCGGCGGTTCTTCAACCATAAAAATACTTAGATGATGATTTTCCAACAGATTATATATTTTTTTCTCCTTTGAAGATATTAAAGACGTAATCAGTAATTTTACAAAATGTTTATTTATATATTCCTGACTCTTCAGTCTCTAAATAATGTTTGATTACAGACTCAAATAGCTATAGCAATACATTTCTTGAGCACTGAACCTTGCAACTTACAAATAAATTATGCTTGATAAGATTGTGCATTTTATGTATCCATTGAATCTTCAAATAAATTTTTAAGCCCTCTACCATTTGATGATTTGACTTAATATGTCTACACATATGTATACCCCTACTACCTACATTGTGATATTGGTACCTAAATGATATATAATAGTATAAGATAAAGTTATTTATGTATATAACTCTTGTATCAGAAGTCTGGAAATGGGAAGCATAACATTGTTAACGAAATTTACAGACTGCTGATATACAAGTTGACATGATTATATGAGTGTGATAAGCTTACGAAAACGAAATATATAGGTCAAATTGTTCTTATGTAATATTGGCTTATGCCTTTTTACAATGAATAAGTCCAGTGTGTTCTTCTCCAAAGATTTTAAAACCATGATACTTAAGAAATGATGCCCTGTTTTGGACTCCCCAACCTACACCATTTCCAGCCAATGATCCAGATGACATGCTACAAGGCAGGCAAACAAAGCAGCTGACAGACAGCATAGCAGCTGCCCTTTCTAAGCCAATGTTATCTTTATGATCAGAATTAACAGCAGGATCAACAGCAGTTAGCACACCATCATCTTTTAATACTCTTCTGATGCATTTAATACTATTTTCAAGGTCAGGAAGGTCATGCAGCGTATCCATGGCAACAACCCAATCAAACGTGTTATCCCAGGTAGTGCTCATAGCTTCGGCGCCGACCATAACAAATTCTACATTTGTGATATTTTCATTTCCCTTTGCTCTATTTGCCGTTTCTATGGCAAAATCTACGACATCTATTGCAATGACATGCGCATCAGGGAAATGTTTAGCAATATTTATCGACGTTCTACCAGTTCCACAACCAACGTCTAGGATTTTCTTTATTTCATCTACAAGAAGTAACAACACTATATACATGTATTAGTTATATTAATGTCCTAAAGTACAAAATAAGTTTGTTTTGCTTGATGGTAATACACTACTGTGGAGTCAATTGCATTTGTTTTTGTAACATGAGATAGCAATTTTGTATAATTCGACCAATATACTGGGAAGTTGCTTACGTGTTGATGCGATAATGTGTATTTCAAAGAAGTGGGGCTTGTATATAGGGTCATGGTGTTTAATGCTACTTTCAACAATATTTCAGTTAAATCGTGGCCGTAAGTTTTACTGTTGGAGGACACCGGAGCACCCGGATAAAACCATCGAAACCATAAAAACATGCGAGTCATTGACAAACCTTATGTTGTATCGAGTACACCATGCCATGAACGGGGTTTGAACTTGCGATCACGACCACAAAGGCCACTGTGCATTTCCGAGAAATAATAATAGTGTCACATTTTTATATTAATTTGAACGATTTTATCCAAGAGATAGTATAAATATTGCAATTCATCAAAATAAGAAAAACAACCTTCTACTGGTATATGAATTGTCCACCATGACATTTTCTATTTCTACATTATTTAATGTAATATAAACAAACGTTTAGTCTACACTATATGCTCAGTAAGATTGTTGCTTCTACTTATTGCCAACTAGAGATTAATATAGCTGAGTGTGGGCTTTATTAATTGTCTAGTATGAATAGTCCAGCTCAATGTTGGCTTTGACCTGATCTTTTGTCTTTTTCAAGACAGGATAGATATTTCCTTCAACTTCTGTCGTTTGAGGTTTCTTTAGAAATGCCTGTACCAAGTCAGGGTCATTACGGTTTTCACAGTTTTCCGGTTGTTGACTGATTTTGTTTGTTTATATACTTATGAGTTTTGACTTTCCCTTTGTAAGATTGTTCGGAGTCCGGTAATTTTGTTATTACCCTTATTTGATATCCTTTTAGTGTTTTGTGTTTTGGAGGTTGACAGATGTTCGTGTTATTGCAGTTGATTATATTGCTACAATTACTGCTCAAATCAATTAGTGACATCTTTTAATACTCACCAGTAATGCATTTGTTTTAGAAAAGATTGAAGATACCAAAAGGGTAATACGAATCATGAAATCAAGGAAGGACAGACAACACAATTACCACAAGAAAAAAAGGACAAAAGAACAAACAACGATCTACAAAACATTACACAGAAAACTGTATATTGAGCAACACGAATCCCATTAAAACCGGGGGTGAACACAGGTACTCCGGAAGGGTTGGCAGTTACTGCTCTACATGTGACATCCGTCTTGTTAACTGTTAAACAATACAACGAACATTATCTGACATGGAAATCGTGTTGAACACCAGTATGCGTACATAATACAAATAACATAAATAAAATAAATAAAATATGAACCGCATTTTTTAAAATATATTTCTCATCAAATGTATTACACCAGGTTCACCTTTAGTAGTTGACAAATATTTCAAAAGTTAAAACGTCTTTTCCCTTAACATAAAGTGTATTATATAAACTGACTGCTACAGCCGAATCGCTCGGTTAAAACATTCAAGGCTGCTGTATGTTCTATCAAAAACTGATTTATGAAATATGTAAACAGCTTTTGTCATGTGCAACCTCTGACTTAATCGTCAAGTTGTTTAAGGCGGTCAGTATTTGGTACAAGTAGAAGTATTTACGTTAAAGAGAAAACGACAGGAAAAAAGCACGTTTCTTGAATCAACCTACCTTTTTTCTTCAACGAATGCGGTACCAAATTATCATCCAACCATTTACCATCATGTTGAACTTTTTCCTCCTCAAGGAAAATATGTATATCCCTCTGTTTTGAGTAGTCGAATCCTAGATTATAAAAAAATCAAACACATCAACATCGAAGATATGATTAAAATAATAAACTAAACATAGTAAATGATTAGATAAGGTAGAACATGCTACCACCGCACACCATAGCAAGACGACAAGGGACATCATCATGCTATGCTACCACCGTACATCATGTCAAGACGACAAGGGGCATCATCATGATATGCTACCATCGTACACCATAGAAAGACGACAAGCGGCATCATCATGATATGCTACCATCGTACACCATCAAAAGACGACAAAGGGCATCATCATGCTATGTTACCACCGTATGCCATAGCAGGACGACGGAGGGCATCATCATGATATGCTACCACCATACACCATAGAAAGACGACAAGGGGCATCATCATGATATGCTACCATCGTACACCATAGAAAGACGACAAGTGGCATCATCATGATATGCTACCATCGTACACCATAGCAAGACGACGGAGGGCATCATCATGATATGTCACCACTGTACACCATAGCAAGATGATGGAGGGCATCATTATGATATGCTACCACCGTACACCACAATAAGACGACAAGGGGCATCATCCTGATATGCTACCATCGTACACCATAGCAACACGACAAGGGGCATAATCATGTTATGCTACCAACATACACCATAGCAAGACGACGGAGGGCATCATTATGACATGTTACAACCGTACACCATAGCAAGACAAAGGAGGGCATCATTATGATATGTTACAACCGTAAACCATAGCAAGACGACAAGAGGTATCATCATGTTATGCTACCATCGTACATCATAGCAAGACGACAAGGGGCATACTCATGTTATGCTACCATCGTACACCATAACAAGACGACAAGGGGCATACTCCTGGCTTAATAAAAAAAATGATTAGACAAGGTGAAACATTCTACCACCGTACATCATTGCAAGACAACGGAGGGCATCATTATGATATGCTACAACCGTACACCATAACAAGACGACAAGGGGCATCATCATGATATGCTACCATCGTACACCATAGAAAGACGAAAGGGGAATCATCATGCTATGCTACCACCGTATACCATAGCAGGACGACGGAGGGCATCATCATCATATGCTACCATCGTACACCATAGAAAGACGACAAGCGGCATCATCATGATATGCTACCATCGTACACCATCAAAAGACGACAAGAGGCATCATCATGCTATGTTACCACCGTATGCCATAGCAGGACGACGGAGGGCATCATCATGATATGCTACCAACAAACACCATAGAAAGACGACAAGGGGCATCATGATGATATGCTACCATCGTACACCATAGAAAGACGACAAGTGGCATCATCATGATATGCTACCATCGTAGACCATAGAAAGACGACAAGGGATATCATCATGATATGCTACCATCGTACACCATAGAAAGACGACAAGTGGCATCATCATGATATGCAACCATCGTACACCATAGCAAGACGACGGAGGGCATCATCATGATATGCCACCACTGTACACCATAGCAAGATGATGGAGGGCATCATTATGATATGCTACCACCGTACACCACAATAAGACGACAAGGGGCATCATCCTGATATGCTACCATCGTACACCATAGCAACACGACAAGGGGCATCATCATGATATGCTACCACCGTACACCATGTCAAGACGACAAGGGCCATCATCATGATATGCTACCATCGTACACCATAGAAAGACGACAAGTGGCATCATCATGATATGCTACCATCGTACACCATAAAAAGACGACAAGGGGCATCATCATGCTATGTTACCACAGTATGCCATAGCAGGACGACGGAGGGCATCATCATGATATGCTACCACCATACACCATAGAAAGACGACAAGGAGCATCATCATGATATGCTACCATCGTACACCATAGAAAGACGACAAGTGACATCATCATGATATGCTACCATCGTACACCATAGCAAGACGACGGAGGGCATCATCATGATATGCCACCACTGTACACCATAGCAAGATGATGAAAGGCATCATTATGATATGCTACCACCGTACACCACAATAAGACGACAAGGGGCATCATCCTGATATGCTACCATCGTACACCATAGCAAGACGACAAGGGGCATAATCATGTTATGTTACCAACATACACCATAGAAAGACGACGGAGGGCATCATTATGACATGTTACAACCGTACACCATAGCAAGACAAAGGAGGGCATCATTATGATATGTTACAACGTAAACCATAGCAAGACGACAAGAGGTATCATCATGTTATGCTACCATCGTACACCATATCAAGACGACAAGGGCATACTCATGTTATGCTACCATCGTACACCATAACAAGACGACAAGGGGCATACTCCTGGCTTAATAAACAAAATGATTAGACAAGGTGAAACATTCTACCACCGTACATCATTGCAAGACAACGGAGGGCATCATTATGATATGCTACAACCGTACACCATAACAAGACGACAAGGGGCATCATCATGATATGCTACCATCGTACACCATAGAAAGACGAAAGGGGAATCATCATGCTATGCTACCACCGTATACCATAGCAGGACGACGGAGGGCATCATCATGATATGCTACCATCGTACACCATAGAAAGACGACAAGGGGCATCATCGTATTATCCTACCATCGTACACCATAGAAAGACAAGGGGCATCATCATGATATGCTACCATCCTACACCATAGGAAGACGACGGAGGGCATCATCATGATATGCTACTACCGTAGACCATAGAAAGACGATAGGGGGCATCATCATGATATGTTGCCATCGTACACCATAGAAAGACGACAAGGGGCATCATCATGATATGCTTCCATCGTTCACCATAGGAAGACGACGGAGGGCATCACCATGATATGCTACCACTGTACACCATAGCAAGACGACGGAGGGCATCATTATGATATGCTACCACCGTACACCACAACAAGACGACAAGGGGCATCATCCTGATATGCTGCCATCGTACACCATAGCAAGACAACAAGGGGCATAATCATGTTATGCTACCAACGTACACCATAGCAAGACAACGGAGGGCATCATTATGATATGTTACAACCGTACACCATAGCAAGACGATAAGGGGCATAATCATGTTATGCTACCACCGTACACCATAGGAAGACGACAAGGGGCATACTCCTGGTTTAATAAACAAAACATGATTAAACAAGGTGAAACATTCTACCACCGTACATCATTGCAAGACAACGGAGGGCATCATTATGATATGCTACAGCCGTACACCATAACAAGACGACAAGGGGCATAATCATGTTATGCTACCACCGTACACCATAACAAGACGACAAGGGGCATCATCATGATATGCTACCATCGTACACCATAGAAAGACGAAAGGGGAATCATCATGCTATGCTACCACCGTATACCATAGCAGGACAACGGAGGGCATCATCATCATATGCTACCATCGTACACCATAGAAAGACGACAAGCGGCATCATCATGATATGCTACCATCGTACACCATCAAAAGACGACACGAGGCATCATCATGCTATGTTACCACCGTATGCCATAGCAGGACGACGGAGGGCATCATCATGATATGCTACCACCATACACCATAGAAAGACGACAAGGGGCATCATCATGATATGCTACCATCGTACACCATAGAAAGACGACAAGTGGCATCATCATGATATGCTACCATCGTAGACCATAGAAAGACGACAAGGGATATCATCATGATATGCTACCATCGTACACCATAGAAAGACGACAAGTGGAATCATCATGATATGCTACCATCGTACACCATAGCAAGACGACGGAGGGCATCATCATGATATGCCACCACTGTACACCATAGCAAGATGATGGAGGGCATCATTATGATATGCTACCACCGTACACCACAATAAGACGACAAGGGGCATCATCCTGATATGCTACCATCGTACACCATAGCAACACGACAAGGGGCATCATCATGATATGCTACCACCGTACACCATGTCAAGACGACAAGGGCCATCATCATGATATGCTACCATCGTACACCATAGAAAGGCGACAAGTGGCATCATCATGATATGCTACCATCGTACACCATAAAAATGCGACAAGGGGCATCATCATGCTATGTTACCACAGTATGCCATAGCAGGACGACGGAGGGCATCATCATGATATGCTACCACCATACACCATAGAAAGACGACAAGTGACATCATCATGATATGCTACCATCGTACACCATAGCAAGACGACGGAGGGCATCATCATGATATGCCACCACTGTACACCATAGCAAGATGATGAAGGGCATCATTATGATATGCTACCACCGTACACCACAATAAGACGACAAGGGGCATCATTCTGATATGCTACCATCGTACACCATAGCAAGACGACAAGGGGCATAATCATGTTATGCTACCAACATACACCATAGAAAGACGACGGAGGGCATCATTATGACATGTTACAACCGTACACCATAGCAAGACAAAGGAGGGCATCATTATGATATGTTACAACGTAAACCATAGCAAGACGACAAGAGGTATCATCATGTTATGCTACCATCGTACACCATATCAAGACGACAAGGGCATACTCATGTTATGCTACCATCGTACACCATAACAAGACGACAAGGGGCATACTCCTGGCTTAATAAAAAAAATGATTAGACAAGGTGAAACATTCTACCACCGTACATCATTGCAAGACTACGGAGGGCATCATTATGATATGCTACAACCGTACACCATAACAAGACGACAAGGGGCATCATCATGATATGCTACCATCGTACACCATAGAAAGACGAAAGGGGAATCATCATGCTATGCTACCACCGTATACCATAGCAGGACGACGGAGGGCATCATCATGATAAGCTACCATCGTACACCATAGAAAGACGACAAGGGGCATCATCGTATTATCCTACCATCGTACACCATAGAAAGACAAGGGGCATCATCATGATATGCTACCATCCTACACCATAGGAAGACGACGGAGGGCATCATCATGATATGCTACTACCGTAGACCATAGAAAGACGATAGGGGGCATCATCATGATATGTTGCCATCGTACACCATAGAAAGACGACAAGGGGCATCATCATGATATGCTTCCATCGTTCACCATAGGAAGACGACGGAGGGCATCACCATGATATGCTACCACTGTACATCATAGCAAGACGACGGAGGGCATCATTATGATATGCTACCACCGTACACCACAACAAGACGACAAGGGGCATCATCCTGATATGCTGCCATCGTACACCATAGCAAGACAACAAGGGGCATAATCATGTTATGCTACCAACGTACACCATAGCAAGACAACGGAGGGCATCATTATGATATGTTACAACCGTACACCATAGCAAGACGATAAGGGGCATAATCATGTTATGCTACCACCGTACACCATAGGAAGACGACAAGGGGCATACTCCTGGTTTAATAAACAAAACATGATTAGACAAGGTGAAACATTCTATCACCGTACATCATTGCAAGACAACGGAGGGCATCATTATGATATGCTACAGCCGTACACCATAACAAGACGACAAGGGGCATAATCATGTTATGCTACCACCGTACACCATAACAAGACGACAAGTGGCATCATCATGATATGCTACCATCGTACACCATAGAAAGACGAAAGGGGAATCATCATGCTATGCTACCACCGTATACCATAGCAGGACGACGGAGGGCATCATCATGATATGCTACCATCGTACACCATAGAAAGACGACAAGGGGCATCATCGTATTATCCTACCATCGTACACCATAGAAAGACAAGGGGCATCATCATGATATGCTACCATCCTACATCATAGGAAGACGACGGAGGGCATCATCATGATATGCTACTACCGTAGACCATAGAAAGACGATAGGGGGCATCATCATGATATGTTGCCATCGTACACCATAGAAAGACCACAAGGGGCATCATCATGATATGCTTCCATCGTACACCATAGGAAGACGACGGAGGGCATCACCATGATATGCTACCACTGTACACCATAGCAAGACGACGGAGGGCATCATTATGATATGCTACCACCGTACACCACAACAAGACGACAAGGGGCATCATCCTGATATGCTGCCATCGTACACCATAGCAAGACAACAAGGGGCATAATCATGCTATGCTACCAACGTACACCATAGCAAGACAACGGAGGGCATCATTATGATATGTTACAACCGTACACCATAGCAAGACGATAAGGGGCATAATCATGTTATGCTACCACCGTACACCATAGCAAGACGACAAGGGGCATACTCCTGGTTTAATAAACAAAAAATGATTAGACAAGGTGAAACATTCTACCACCGTACATCATTGCAAGACAACGGAGGGCATCATTATGATATGCTACAGCCGTACACCATAACAAGACGACAAGGGGCATAATCATGTTATGCTACCACCGTACACCATAACAAGACGACAAGTGGCATCATCATGATATGCTACCACCGTACACCATAACAAGACGAAAATGGGCATCATCATGACATGCTACCACCGTATACCATAGCAGGACAACGGAGGGCATCATCATGATATGCTACCATTGTACACCATAGAAAGACGACAAGGGTCATCATCATATTATGCTACCATCGTACACCATAGAAAGACAAGGGGCATCATCATGATATGCTATCATCGTACACCATAGCAAGAGGACGGAGGCCATCATCATGATATGCTACCACCGTAGACCATAGAAAGACGATAAGGGGCATCGTCATGATATGCTACTATCGTACACCATAGAAAGACGACAAGAGGCATCATCATGATATTCTACCATCGTACACCATAGGAAGACGACGACGGAGGGCATCATTATGATATGCTACCACTGTACACCACAACAAGACGAAAACGGGCATCATCCTGATATGCTACCATCGTACACCATAGCAAGACAACAAGGGTCATACTCATGTTAAGCTACCACCGTACACCATAACAAGACAACGGAGGGCATCATAATGACATGCTACAACCGTCCACCATAGCAAGACAACGGAGGGCATCATTATGATATGTTACAACCGTACACCATAGCAAGACGACAAGGGGTATCATCATGTTATGCTACCACCGTACACCATAGCAAGAGGACAAGGGGCATAATCATATTATGGTACCACCGTATACCATAACAAGACGACAAGGGGCATACTCCTGGTTTAATAAAAATAATGATTAGATTAGGTGAAACATTCTACCACCGTACACCATTGCAAGACGACGGAGGGCATCATTATGATATGCTACAACCGTACACCATAACAAGACGACAAGGGGCATCATCATGATATGCTACCACCGTACACCATAGCAAGACGACAAGGGGAATAATCATGTTATGCCACCACCGTACACCATAACAAGACGACAAGTGATATCATCATGATATGCTACCACCGAACACCATAACAAGACGTCTAGAGGCATCATCATGATATGATACCACAGTACACCACAACAAGACGACAAGGGCATCATCATGCTATGCTACCACCGTACAACATAGCAAGACGATGGAGAGCATCATCATGATATGCTACCACCGTACACCATAACAAGACCACAAAGGGCATCATCATGCTATGCTACCATCGTACACCATAACAAGATCACAAGGGGTATCATCATGCTATGCTATCACCGTACACCACAACAAGACGACAAGGGGCATAATCATGATATGCTACCACCGTACACCACAACAAGACGACAAGGGGCATCATCATGTTATGCTACCACCGTACACCATAACAAGACGACAAGTGGCATCATCATGATATGCTACAACCGTACACCATAACAAGACGACAAGGGGCATCATCATCCTATGCTACCACTGTACACCATAGCAAGACGACAGAGGGCAACATTATGCTATGCTACCACCGTACACCATAACAAGACGACAAGGGGCATCATCATGCTATGCTACCGCCGTACACCACAACAAGACGACGGAGGGCTTCATCATGCTATGCTACCACTGTACATCACAACAAGACGACAAAGTGCTTCACCATGCTATGCTACCACCGTACACCATAGCAAGACCACAAGGGGCATCATCATGCTATGCTACCACCGTACACCACAACAAGACGACAAGGGGCTTCATCATGCTATGCTACCATCGTACACCACAACAAGACGACAAGGGCCTTGATCATGCTATGCTACCACCGTACACCACAACAAGACGATAAGGTGTTTCATCATGTTAAGGTGAAACATTCTACTACCGGACACCATTGCAAGACGACGGAGGGCATCATTATGATATGTTACAACAGTACACCATAACAAGACGACAAGGGGCATCATCATGTTTTGCTACCACCGTACACCATAGCAAGACGACAGGGGGCATAATCATGTTATGCTACCACCGTACACCATAACAAGGCGACAAGGGGAATCATCATGCTAAGCTATCACAGTACACCACAACAAAGCGACGGAGGGCATCATCATGCTATGATACCACGGTACACCGCCATAACAAGACGACAAGGGGCATCATCATGCTATGCTACCACCGTACACCATAGCAAGACGACGGAGGGCATCATTATTTTATGCTACCACCGTACACCATAAGAAGAAGGCAAAGGGCATCATCATGTTATGCTACCACCGTACACCATAACAAGACGACAAGGGGCATCATCCAGATATGCTGCCATCGTACACCATAGCAAGACAACAAGGGGCATAATCATGTTATGCTACCAACGTACACCATAGCAAGACGACGGAGGGCATCATTATGACATGTTACAACGTACACCATAGCAAGACAACGGAGGGCATCATTATGATATGTTACAACTGTACACCATAGCAAGACGACAAGGAGCATAATCATGTTATGCTACCACCGTACACCATAGAAAGACGACAAGGGGCATACTCCTGGTTTAATAAACAAACCAGAGGCTCTCAAGAGCCTGTATCGTTCACCTGGTAATAAAAAAAACCAATTGGTCCTATGTAAAAACTATGTCTTGCAGTGGTAGTCATCTTGGAATTACGATCAACATAAAAAACACAAAGTTTGTAAAGGACCTTCCAATGATTGATGCACAGTTTAGGTTCAATCAGTGCAATAGCTTCAGAGAAGAATATATTTCTGTATTTTCCCCATATGGTTCTGTGTTAATACTATGACCTGTGGTGGCAGCCATCTTGGATTTCCGATCGGCATAAAAAAACAGAGGACCTTCCAATGATCATTCCTGGGCAGTTTGGTTTCAACTGTCCAAGTGGTTTCAGAGAAGAAGCATTTTGAAACATTTTTCCCATAGAGTCCAATGTTAAACTAAGTCCTGCCGTAGCCGCCATTTTGAATTTCATATCAGAATAAAAAACGTTAAGTTTGTAGAGGACCATTCAATGAACATTCATGTACAGTTTGGCTTTAATCATATTTGTAGTTTCTGAGAAGAAGGCATTTGAACATTTTCCCATAGGGTCCAATGTTAATCTATGTCCTGCGGTGGTGGCCATCTTGGATTTCCGATCGGCATAAAAAACACACACCTTGTAGAGGACCTTCCAATGATCATTCCTGGGCAGTTTGGTTTCAATTATGCAAGTGGTTTCAGAGAAGAAGCGTTTTGAAACATTTTCCCCATAGGGTCCAATGTTAAACTAAGTCCTGCCGTAGCCGCCATTTTGAATTTCATATCGGAACAAAAAACGTAAAGTTTGTAGAGGACCATCCAATGTACACACATATGGACAGTTTGGCTTTAATCATATTTGTAGTTTCTGAGAAGAAGGCATTTGAACATTTTCCCATAGGGTCCAATGTTAATCTATGTCCTGCGGTGGTGGCCATCTTGAATTTTCGATCGGCATAAAAAAACAGAAACTTTGTAGAGGACCTTCCAATGATCATTCCTGGGCAGTTTGGATTCAATTGTCCAAGTGGTTTCAGAGAAGAAGCGTTTTGAAACATTTTCCCCATAGGGTCCAATGTTAAACTAAGTCCTGCCGTAGCCGCCATTTTGAATTTCATATCGGAACAAAAAACATATCGTTTGTAGAGGACCATCCAATGAACATTCATGTACAGTTTGGCTTTAATCATATTTGTAGTTTCTGAGAAGAAGGCATTTGAACATTTTCCCATAGGGTCCAATGTTAATCTATGTCCTGCGGTGGTGGCCATCTTGGATTTCCGATCGGCATAAAAAACACACACCTTGTAGAGGACCTTCCAATGATCATTCCTGGGCAGTTTGGTTTCAATTATCCAAGTGGTTTTAGAGAAGAAGCGTTTTGAAACATTTTCCCCATAGGGTCCAATGTTAAACTAAGTCCTGCCGTAGCCGCTATTTTGAATTTTATATCGCAACAAAAAACGTAAAGTTTGTAGAGGACCATCCAATGAACATTCATGTACAGTTTGGCTTTAATAATATTTGTAGTTTCTGAGAAGAAGGCATTTGAACATTTTCCCATAGGGTCCAATGTTAATCTATGTATTGCGGTGGCGGCCATCTTGGATTTCCGATCGGCATAAAAAACATTAAATTTGTAGAGGACCTTCCAATGATCATTCCTGGGCAGTTTGGTTTCAACTGTCCTAGTGGTTTCAGAGAAGAAGCGTTTTGAAACATTTTCCCCATAGGGTCCAATGTTAAACTAAGTCCTGCCGTAGCCGCCATTTTGAATTTCATATCGGAACAAAAAACGTATCGTTTGTAGAGGACCATCCAATGAACATTCTTGTACAGTTTGGCTTTAATTATATTTGTAGTTTCTGAGAAGAAGGCATTTGAACATTTTCCCGTAGGGTCCAATGTTAATCTATGTCCTGCGGTGGCGGCCATCTTGAATTTCCGATCGGCATAAAAAAACACACACTTTGTAGAGGACTTTCCAATGATCATTCCTGGGCAGTTTGGTTTCAATTATCCAAGTGGTTTCAGAGAAGAAGCGTTTTGAAACATTTTTCCCATAGGGTCCAATGTTAAACTAAGTCCTGCCGTAGCCGCCATTTTGAATTTCTTATCGGAACAAAAAACGTAAAGTTTGTAGAGGACCATCCAATGAACATTCATGTACACTTTGGCTTTAATAATATTTGTAGTTTCTGAGAAGAAGGCATTTGAACATTTTCCCATAGGGTCCAATGTTAATCTATGTATTGCGGTGGTGGCCATCTTGGATTTCCGATCGGCATAAAAAACATAAAATTTGTAGAGGACCTTCCAATGATCATTCCTAGGCAGTTTGGTTTCAATTATCCAAGTGGTTTCAGAGAAGAAGCGTTTTGAAACATTTTCCCCATAGGGTCCAATGTTAAACTAAGTCCTGCCGTAGCCGCCATTTTGAATTTCATATCGGAACAAAAATCCTTAAGATTGTAGAGGACCATCCAATGAACATTCATGTACAGTTTGGATTTAATCATATTTGTAGTTTCTGAGAAGAAGGCATTTGAACATTTTCCCATAGGGTCCAATGTTAATCTATGTCCTGCGATGGCGGCCATCTTGGATTTCCGATCGGCATAAAAAACAGTAACTTGGTAAAGGACATTCCAATGATCATTCCTTTACAGTTTGGGTTCAGTCAGTTCATTAGTTTCAGAGAAGAAGATCTTTGAAATTTCAGCCAATCAGAGCATATTATTGGCACTGGCAGCCATATTGAATATCCGACTGGAACGAAAAACAGTAACTTTGTAGAGGACCATCCAAGGAACATTCCTGCTAAGTTCGGTTCCAATCGGCCAAGTGGTTTCGGAGAAGAAGCTTGAAATGTGAAAAGTTTACAGACGACAGACGACAGACGACAGACGACGGACGCCAAGTGATGGCAATAGTTCACCTGGACCTTTGGTCCAGGTGAACTAAAAATGATTAGACAAGGTGAAACATTCTACCACCGTACATCATTGCAAGACAACGGAGGGCATCATTATGATATGCTACAGCCGTACACCATAACAAGACGACAAGGGGAATAATAATGTTATGCTACCACCGTACACCATAACAAGACGACAAGTGGCATCATCATGATATGCTACCACCGTAAATCATAACAAGACGACAAGGGGCATCATCATGACATGCTACCACCGTATACCATAGCAGGACAACGGAGGGCATCATCATGATATGCTACTATCGTACACCATAGAAAGAGGACAAGAGGCATCATCATGATATTCTACCATCGTACACCATAGCAAGACGACGACAGAGGGCATCATTATGATATGCTAACAATGTACACCACAACAAGACGAAAACGGGCATCATCCTGATATGCTACCGTCGTACACCATAGCAAGACGACAAGGGTCATACTCATGTTAAGCTACCACCGTACATCATAGCAAGACGACGGAGGGCATCATAATGACATGCTACAACCGTCCACCATAGCAAGACAACGGAGGGCATCATTATGATATGTTACAACCGTACACCATAGCAAGACGACAAGGGGTATCATCATGTTATCCTACCACCGTACACCATAGCAAGACGACAAGGGACATAATCATCTTATGCTACCACCGTACACCATAACAAGACGACAAGGGGCATACTCCTGGTTTAATAAAAATAATGATTAGATTAGGTGAAACATTCTACCACCGTACACCATTGCAAGACGACAAGGGGCATAATCATGATATGCTACCACCGTACACCACAACAAGACGACAAGGGACATCATCATGTTATGCTACCACCGTAAACCATAACAAGACGACAAGGGGCATCATCATGATATGCTGCAACCGTACACCATAACAAGACGACAAGGGGCATCATTATCCTATGCTACCACTGTACACCATAGCAAGACGACAGGGGGCAACATTATGCTATGCTACCACAGTACACCATAACAAGACGACAAGGGGCATCATCATGCTATGCCACCACCGTACACCACAACAAGACGACGGAGGGCTTCATCATGCTATGCTACCACTGTACATCACAAGACGACAAGGTGCTTCACCATGATATGCTACCACCGTACACCATAGCAAGACCACAAGGGGCATCATCATGCTATGCTACCACCGTACACCACAACACGATGACAAGGGGCTTCATCATGCTATGCTACCACAGTACACCACAACAAGACGACAAGGGGCTTCATCATGCTATGCTACCACCGTACACCACAACAAGACGACAAGGTGTTTCATCATGCTAAGGTGAAACATTCTACCGCCGGACACCATTGCAAGACGAAGGAGGGCATCATTATGATATGTTACAACAGTACACCATAACAAGACGACAAGGGGCATCATCATGTTTTGCTACCACCGTACACCATAGCAAGACGACAGGGGGCATAATCATGTTATGCTACCACCGTACACCATAACAAGGCGACAAGGGGAATCATCATGCTATGCTATCACAGTACACCACAACAAGACGAGAAGGGGCATCATCATGCTATGCTACAACCGCACACCATAGCAAGACGACAGAGGGCATCATTATGTTATGCTACCACCGTACACCATAACAAGACGACAAGGGGCATCATCATGCTATGCTACCACCGTACACCATAGCAAGACGACGGAGGGCATCATTATGTTATGCTACCATCGTACACCAAACAAGACGACAAGGGGCATCATCATGCTATGCTACCACCGTACAGCACAACAAGACGACGGAGGGCTTTATCATGCTATGCTACCACCGTACACCACCATAACAAGACGACAAGGGGCATCATCATGCTATGCTACCACCGTACACCATAAGAAGAAGGCAAAGGGCATCATCATGATATGCTTCCACCGTACACCACCATAACAAGACGACAAGGGGCATCATCATGTTATGCTACCACCGTACACCATAACAAGACGACAAGGGGCATCATCCTGATATGCTGCCATCGTACACCATAGCAAGACAACAAGGGGCATAATGATGTTATGCTATCAACGTACACCATAGCAAGACGACGGAGGGCATCATTATGACATGTTACAACCGTACACCATAGCAAGAGAACGGAGGGCATCATTATGATATGCTACAACTGTACACCATAGCAAGACGACAAGGAGCATAATCATGTTATGCTACCACCGTACACCATAGCAAGACGACAAGGGGCATACTCCTGGCTTAATAAACAAAAAATGATTAGACAAGGGGAAACATTCTACCACCGTACAACATTGCAAGACAACGGAGGGCATCATTATGATATGCTACAGCCGTACACCATAACAAGACGACAAGGGGAATAATCATGCTATGCTACCACCGTACACCATAACAAGACGACAAGGGGCATCATCATGACATGCTACCTCCGTATACCATAGCAGGACAACGGAGGGCATCATCATGATATGCTACCATTGTACACCATAGAAAGACGACAAGGGGCATCATCATATTATGCTACCATCGTACACCATAGAAAGACAAGGGGCATCATCATGATATGCTATCATCGTACACCATAGCAAGAGGACGGAGGGCATCATCATGATATGCTACCACCGTAGACCATAGAAAGACGATAAGGGGCATCATCATGATATGCTACTATCGTACACCATAGAAAGACGACAAGAGGCATCATCATGATATTCTACCATCGTACACCATAGCAAGACGACGGTGGAGGGTATCATTATGATATGCTAACACTGTATACCACAACAAGACGAAAACGGGCATCATCCTGATATGCTACCATCGTACACCATAGCAAGACGACGGAGGGCATCATAATGACATGCTACAACCGTCCACCATAGCAAGACAACGGAGGGCATCATTATGATATGTTACAACCGTACACCATAGCAAGACGACAAGGGGTATCATCATTTTATGCTACCACCGTACACCATAGCAAGAAGACAAGGGGCATAATCATGTTATGCTACCACCGTACACCATAACAAGACGACAAGGGGCATACTCCTGGCTTAATAAAAATAATGATTAGATTAGGTGAAACATTCTACCACCGTACACCATTGCAAGACGACGGAGGGCATCATTATGATATGCTACAACCGTACACCATAACAAGACGACAAGGGGCATCATCATGATATGCTACTACCATACACTATAGCAAGACGACAAGGGGCATAATCATGCTATGCTACCACCGTACACCATAATAAGACGACAAGTGACATCATCATGATATGCTACCACCGTACACCATAACAAGACGTCAAGGGGCATCATCATGATATGATACCACAGTACACCACAACAAGACGACAAGGGGCATCATCATGCTAAGGTGAAACAATCTACCACCGGACACCATTGCAAGACGACGGAGGGCATCATTATGATATGTTACAACAGTACACCATAACAAGACGACAAGGGGCATCATCATGTTTTGCTACCACCGTACACCATAGCAAGACGAGAGGGGGCATAATCATGTTATGCTACCACCGTACACCATAACAAGGCGACAAGGGGAATCATCATGCTATGCTATCACAGTACACCACAACAAGACGACAAGGGGCATCATCATGCTATGCTACAACGTACACCATAGCAAGACGACAGAGGGCATCATTATGTTATGCTACCATCGTACACCAAACAAGACGACAAGGGGCATCATCATGCTATGCTACCACCGTACAGCACAACAAGACGACGGAGGGCTTTATCATGCTATGCTACCACCGTACACCACGATAACAAGACGACAAGGGGCATCATCATGCTATGCTATCACCGTACACCATAGCAAGACGACGGAGGGCATCATTATGTTATGCTACCATCGTACACCAAACAAGACGACAAGGGGCATCATCATGCTATACTACCACCGTACAGCACAACAAGACGACGGAGGGCTTTATCATGCTATGCTACCACCGTGCACCACCATAACAAGACGACAAGGGGCATCATCATGCTATGCTATCACCGTACACCATAGCAAGACGACGGAGGGTATCATTATGTTATGCTAACACCGTACACCATAAGAAGAAGGCAAAGGGCATCATCATGATATGCTTCCACCGTACACCACCATTACAAGACGACAAGGGGCATCATCATGTTATGCTACCACCGTACACCATAACAAGACGACAAGGGGCATCATCCTGATATGCTGCCATCGTACACCATAGCAAGACAACAAGGGGCATAATCATGTTATGCTACCAACGTACACCATAGCAAGACGACGGAGGGCATCATCATGATATGCTACCATTGTACACCATAGAAAGACGACAAGGGGCATCATCATATTATGCTACCATCGTACACAATAAAAAGACAAGGGGCATTATCATGATATGCTATCATCGTACACCATAGCAAGAGGACGGAGGGCATCATCATGATATGCTACCACCGTAGACCATAGAAAGACGATAGGGGGCATCATCATGATATGCTACTATCGTACACCATAGAAAGACGACAAGAGGCATCATCATGATATTCTACCATCGTACACCATAGCAAGACGACGATGGAGGGCATCATTATGATATGCTAACACTGTACACCACAACAAGACGAAAACGGGCATCATCCTGATATGCTACCATCGTACACCATAGCAAGACGACAAGGGTCATACTCATGTTAAGCTACCACCGTACACTATAGCAAGACGACGGAGGGCATCATAATGACATGCTACAACCGTCCACCATAGCAAGACAACGGAGGGCATCATTATGATATGTTACAACCGTACACCATAGCAAGACGACAAGGGGTATCATCATGTTATGCTACCACCGTACACCATAGCAAGACGACAAGGGGCATAATCATCTTATGCTACCACCGTACACCATAACAAGACGACAAGGGGCATACTCCTGGCTTAATAAAACTAATGATTAGTTTAGGTGAAACATTCTACCACCGTACACCATTGCAAGACGACGGAGGGCATCATTATGATATGCTACAACTGTACACCATAACAAGACGACAAGGGGCATCATCATGATATGCTACCACCATACACTATAGCAAGACGACAAGGGGCATAATCATGTTATGCTACCACCGTACACCATAATAAGACGACAAGTGACATCATCATGATATGCTACCACCGTACACCATAACAAGACGTCAAGGGGCATCATCATGATATGATACCACAGTACACCACAACAAGACGACAAGGAGCATCATCATGCTATGCTACCACCGTGCATCATAGCAAGACGATGGAGAGCATCATCATGATATGCTACCACCGTACACCATAACAAGACCACAAAGGGCAACATCATCCTATGCTACCACCGTACACCACAAGACGACAAGGGGCATACTCATGATATGCTGCCACCGTACACCATAACAAGACGACAAGGGGCATCATCATGTTATGCTACCACCGTACACCATAACAAGACGACAAGGGGCATCATCATGATATGCTACAACAGTACACCATAACAAGACGACAAGGGGCATCATCATCCAATGCTATCACTGTACACCATTGCAAGACGACAGAGGGCAACATTATGCTATGCTACCACCGTACACCATAGCAAGACGACAAGGGGCATCATCATGCTATGCCACCACCGTACACGACAACAAGACGACGGAGGGCTTCATCATGCTATGCTACCACTGTACATCACAACAAGACGACAAGGTGCTTAACCATGCTATGCTACCAGCGTACACCACAACAAGACGACAAGGGGCTTCATCATGTTATGCTACCACCGTACACCACAACAAGACGACAAGGTGTTTCATCATGCTAAGGTGAAACATTCTACCACCGGACACCATTGGAAGACGACGGAGGGCATCATTAAGATATGTTACAACAGTACACCATAACCAGACGACAAGGGGCACCATCATGTTTTGCTACCACCGTACACCATAGCAAGACGACAGGGGGCATAATCATGTTATGCTACCACCGTACACCATAAGAAGGCGACAAGGGGAATCATCATGCTATGCTATCACAGTACACCACAACAAGACGACAAGGGGCATCATCATGCTATGCTACAACCGTACACCATAGCAAGACGACAGAGGGCATCATTATGTTATGTTACCACCGTACACCATAACAAGACGACAAGGGGCATCATCATGCTATGCTACCACCGTACAGCACAACAGGAAGACTAAGGGCTTCATCATGCTATGCTACAACCGTACACGATAACAAGACGACAAGGGGCATCATCATGCTATGCTACCACCGTACACCATAGCAAGACGACGAAGGGCATCCTTATGTTATGCTACCACCGTACACCATAAGAAGAAGGCAAAGGGCATCATCATGATATGCTTCCACCGTACACCACCATAACAAGACGACAAGGGGCATCATCATGTTATGCTACCACCGTACACCATAACAAGACGACAAGGAGCATCATCCTGATATGCTGTATTCGTACACCATAGCAAGACAACAAGGGCCATAATCATGTTATGCTACCAACGTACACCATAGCAAGACGACAGAGGGCATCATTATGACATGTTATAACCGTACACCATAGCAAGACAACGGAGGGCATCATTATGATATGTTACAACTGTACACCATAGCAAGACGACAAGGAGCATAATCATGTTATGCTACCACCGTACACCATAGCAAGACGACAAGGGGCATACTCCTGGTTTAATAAACAAAAAATGATTAGACAAGGTGAAACATTCTACCACCGTACATCATTGCAAGACAACGGAGGGCATCATTATGATATGCTACAGCCGTACACCATAACAAGACGACAAGGGGAATAATCATGCTATGCTACCACCGTACACCATAACAAGACGACAAGGGGCATCATCATGACATGCTACCACCGTATACCACAGCAGGAAAACGGAGGGCATCATCATGATATGCTACCATTGTACACCATAGAAAGACGAGAAGGGGCATCATCATATTATGCTACCACCGTATACCACAGCAGGACAACGGAGGGCATCATCATGATATGCTACCACCGTAGACCATTGAAAGACGATAAGGGGCATCATCATGATATGCTACCATCGTACACCATAGCAAGACGACGACGGAGGGCATCATTATCATATGCTACCACTGTAAACCACAACAAGACGAAAACGGGCATCATCCTGATATGCTACCATCGTACCCAATAGCAAGACGACAAGGGTCATACTCATGTTAAGCTACCACAGTAAACCATAGCAAGACGACGGTGGGCATCATAATGACATGCTACAACCGTCCACCATAGCAAGACAACGGAGGGCATCATTATGATATGTTACAACCGTACACCATAGCAAGACGACAAGGGGTATCATCATGTTATGCTACCACCGTACACCATAGCAAGAGGACAAGGGGCATAATCATATTATGCTACCACCGTACACCATAATAAGACGACAAGGGGCATACTCCTAGTTTAATAAAAATAATGATTAGATTAGGTGAAACATTCTACCACCGTACACCATTGCAAGACGACGGAGGGCATCATTATAATATGCTACAAACGTATACCATAACAAGACGACAAGGGGTATCATAATGATATGCTACCACCGTACATCATAGCAAGACGACAAGGGGCATAATCATGTTATGCTACCACCGTACACCATAACAAGACGACAAGTGACATCATCATGATATGCTACCACCGTACACCATAACAAGACGTCAAGGGGCATCATCATGATATGATACCACAGTACACCACAACAAGACGACAAGGGGCATCATCATGCTATGCTACCATCGTACAACATAGCAAGACGATGGAGAGCATCATCATGATATGCTACCACCGTACACCATAACAAGACCACAAAGGGCACCATCATGCTATGCTACCACCGTACACCATACCAAAACCACACGGGGAATCATCATGCTATGCTATCACCGTACACCACAACAAGACGACAAGGGGTATCATTATGATATGCTACAACCGTACACCATAACAAGACGACAATGGGCATCATCATCCTATGCTACCACTGTACACCATAGCAAGACGACAGAGGGCAACATTATGCTATGCTAACACCGTACACGATAACAAGACGACACGGGGCATCATCATGCTATGCTACCACCGTAAAACACAACAAGACGACGGAGGGCTTCATCATGCTATGCCACCACTATACATCACAACAAGACGACAAGGTGCTTCACCATGCTATGCTACCACCGTACACCATAGCAAGACGACAAGTGGCATCATCATGATATGCTACCACTGTACATCACAACGACGAAGGGCTTCATCATGCTATGCTACCACCGTACACCATAGCAAGACCACAAAGGGCATCATCATGCTATGCTTGAACCGTACACCACAACAAGATGACAAGGGGCTTCATCATGTTATGCTACCACCGTACACCACAACAAGACGACAAGGGACATCATCATGCTATGCTACAACCGTACACCATAGCAAGACGACGAGGGCATCATTATGCTATGCTACCACCGTACACCATAACAAGACGACAAGGGGCATCATCATGCTATGCTACCACAGTACAGCACACCAAGACGACGGAGGGCTTCATCATGCTATGCTACCTCCGTACACCACCATAACAATACGACAAGGGGCATCATCATGCTATGCTACCACCGTACACCATAGCAAGACGACGGAGGGCATCATTATGTTATGCTACCACCGTACACCATAACAAGACGAAAAGGAGCATGATCATGATGTGCTACCACTGTACACCATAGCAAGACGATGGAAGGCAACATTATGCTATGCTACCACCGTACACCATAACAAGACGATAAGGTGTATCATCATGCTATGCTACCACGGTACACCACAACAAGACATCAAGGGGATTCATCATGCTATGCTACCACCGTACACCACAACAAGACGACATGGGGTATCATCATACTATGCTACCATCGTACACCATAGCAAGATGACAAGAGGCTTCATCATGATATGCTACCACAGTACACCATATCAAGACGGCAAGGGGTATCATCATGCTATGCTACCACCGTACAGCACACCAAGACGACGGAGGGCTTCATCATGCTATGCTACCACCGTACACCACCATAACAAGACGACAAGGGGCATCATCATGCTATGCTACCACCGTACACCATAACAAGACGACAAGGGGCATCATCATGCTATGCTACCACCGTACAGCACACCAAGACGACGGTGGGCTTCATCATGCTATGCTACCACCGTACATCACCATAACAAGACGACAAGGGGCATCATCATGCTATGCTACCACCGTACACCATAGCAAGACGACGGAGGGCATCATTATGTTATGTTACCACCGTACACCATAACAAGACGACAAGGAGCATGATCATGATGTGCTACCACTGTACACCACAACAAGACGACGGACGGCTTCATCTTGCTATGCTACCACCGTACACCATAACAAGACGATAAGGTGTATCATCATGCTATGCTACCACGGTACACCACAACAAGACGACGGACGGCTTCATCTTGCTATGCTACCACTGTACACCACAACAAGACGACAAGGGGTTTCATCATGCCATGCTACTACCGTACACAATATCAAGACAACAAAGGGCCGTATCATGCTATTCTACCACCGTACACCACAACAAGGCGACAAGGGGCTTCATCATACTATGCTACCACTGTACACCACAACAAGACGACAAGGAGCATCATCATGCTATACTGCCACAGTAGACCATAGCAAGACGACAAGGGGCATCATCATGTTTTTCTACCACCGTACACCACAACAAAAGGACAAGGGGCTTCATAATGCTATGCTACCACCGTACACCATAGCAAGTCGGCAAGGAGCATCATCATTCTATGCTACCACCGTACACCATATCAAGACGACAAGGGGCATCATCATGTTTTGCTACCACCGTACACCATAGCAAGACGACAAGGGGCATCATCATGCTATGCTACCACAGTACACCACAACAAGAGGACAAGGGTCATCATCATGTTATGCTACAACCGCACACCATAGCAAGACGACGGAGGGCATAATTATGCTATGCTACCACCGTACACCATAACAAGACGAAGGAGGGCATCATTATGTTATGCTACCACCGTACACCATAAGAAGACGACAAGGGGCTTCATCATGCTATGCTACCACCGTACACCATAGCAAGACCACAAGGGGCATCATCTTGCTATGCTACCACCGTACACCACAACAAGACATCAAGAGGATTCATCATGCTATGCTACCACCGTACACCACAACAAGACGACATGGGGTATCATCATACTATGCTACCATCGTACACCATAGCAAGATGACAAGGGGCATCATCATGCTATGCTACCACCGTACACCACACCAAGACGACAAGAGGCTTCATCCTGATATGCTACCACAGTACACCATATCAAGACGGCAAGGGGTATCATCATGCTATGCTACCACCGTACACCACAACAAGACGACGCAGTGCATCATTATGATATGCTACAACCGTACACCATAGCAGGACGACAAGTGGCATCATCATGCTATGCTACCACAGTACACCATAACAAGACGACAAGGGGCATCAGCATGCTATGCTACCACCGTACACCATAGCAAGACGACAAGGGGTATCATTATGATATACTACCACCGCACACAATAACAAGACGACAAGGGGCATCATCATGATATACTACCACCGTACACCACCATAACAAGACGAAAGGGGCCATCATCATGCTATGCTACCACCGTACACCATAGCAAGACGACGGAGGGCATCATTATGTTATGCTACCACCGTACACCATAACAAGACGATAATGGGCATCATTATGATATGCTACCACCGTACACCATTACAAGACGACAACGGGCATCATCATCCTATGCTACCACTGTACACCATAGCAAGACGACAGAGGGCAACATTATGATATGCTACCACCGTACACCATAACAAGACGACAAGGGGCATCATCATGCTATGCTACCACCGTACAACACAACAAGACGACGGAGGGCTTCATCGTGCTATGCTACCACTGTACATCACAACAAGACGACAAGGTGCTTCACCATGCTATGCTACCACCGTACACCATAGCAAGACGAAAAGTGGCATCATCATGATATGCTACCACTGTACATCACAACAAGACGCGGAGGGATTCATCATGCTATGCTACCATCGTACACCATAGCAAGACCACAAGGGGCATCATCATGCTATGCTTGAACCGTACACCACAAGAAGACGACAAGGGGCTTCATCATGCTATGCTACAACCGTACACGATAACAAGACGACAAGGGGCATCATCATGCTATGCTACCACCGTACACCATAGCAAGACGACGAAGGGCATCCTTATGTTATGCTACCACCGTACACCATAAGAAGAAGGCAAAGGGCATCATCATGATATGCTTCCACCGTACACCACCATAACAAGACGACAAGGGGCATCATCATGTTATGCTACCACCGTACACCATAACAAGACGACAAGGAGCATCATCCTGATATGCTGTATTCGTACACCATAGCAAGACAACAAGGGCCATAATCATGTTATGCTACCAACGTACACCATAGCAAGACGACAGAGGGCATCATTATGACATGTTATAACCGTACACCATAGCAAGACAACGGAGGGCATCATTATGATATGTTACAACTGTACACCATAGCAAGACGACAAGGAGCATAATCATGTTATGCTACCACCGTACACCATAGCAAGACGACAAGGGGCATACTCCTGGTTTAATAAACAAAAAATGATTAGACAAGGTGAAACATTCTACCACCGTACATCATTGCAAGACAACGGAGGGCATCATTATGATATGCTACAGCCGTACACCATAACAAGACGACAAGGGGAATAATCATGCTATGCTACCACCGTACACCATAACAAGACGACAAGGGGCATCATCATGACATGCTACCACCGTATACCACAGCAGGAAAACGGAGGGCATCATCATGATATGCTACCATTGTACACCATAGAAAGACGAGAAGGGGCATCATCATATTATGCTACCACCGTATACCACAGCAGGACAACGGAGGGCATCATCATGATATGCTACCACCGTAGACCATTGAAAGACGATAAGGGGCATCATCATGATATGCTACCATCGTACACCATAGCAAGACGACGACGGAGGGCATCATTATCATATGCTACCACTGTAAACCACAACAAGACGAAAACGGGCATCATCCTGATATGCTACCATCGTACCCAATAGCAAGACGACAAGGGTCATACTCATGTTAAGCTACCACAGTAAACCATAGCAAGACGACGGTGGGCATCATAATGACATGCTACAACCGTCCACCATAGCAAGACAACGGAGGGCATCATTATGATATGTTACAACCGTACACCATAGCAAGACGACAAGGGGTATCATCATGTTATGCTACCACCGTACACCATAGCAAGAGGACAAGGGGCATAATCATATTATGCTACCACCGTACACCATAATAAGACGACAAGGGGCATACTCCTAGTTTAATAAAAATAATGATTAGATTAGGTGAAACATTCTACCACCGTACACCATTGCAAGACGACGGAGGGCATCATTATAATATGCTACAAACGTATACCATAACAAGACGACAAGGGGTATCATAATGATATGCTACCACCGTACATCATAGCAAGACGACAAGGGGCATAATCATGTTATGCTACCACCGTACACCATAACAAGACGACAAGTGACATCATCATGATATGCTACCACCGTACACCATAACAAGACGTCAAGGGGCATCATCATGATATGATACCACAGTACACCACAACAAGACGACAAGGGGCATCATCATGCTATGCTACCATCGTACAACATAGCAAGACGATGGAGAGCATCATCATGATATGCTGCCACCGTACACCATAACAAGACCACAAAGGGCACCATCATGCTATGCTACCACCGTACACCATACCAAAACCACACGGGGAATCATCATGCTATGCTATCACCGTACACCACAACAAGACGACAAGGGGTATCATTATGATATGCTACAACCGTACACCATAACAAGACGACAATGGGCATCATCATCCTATGCTACCACTGTACACCATAGCAAGACGACAGAGGGCAACATTATGCTATGCTAACACCGTACACGATAACAAGACGACACGGGGCATCATCATGCTATGCTACCACCGTAAAACACAACAAGACGACGGAGGGCTTCATCATGCTATGCCACCACTATACATCACAACAAGACGACAAGGTGCTTCACCATGCTATGCTACCACCGTACACCATAGCAAGACGACAAGTGGCATCATCATGATATGCTACCACTGTACATCACAACGACGAAGGGCTTCATCATGCTATGCTACCACCGTACACCATAGCAAGACCACAAAGGGCATCATCATGCTATGCTTGAACCGTACACCACAACAAGATGACAAGGGGCTTCATCATGTTATGCTACCACCGTACACCACAACAAGACGACAAGGGACATCATCATGCTATGCTACAACCGTACACCATAGCAAGACGACGAGGGCATCATTATGCTATGCTACCACCGTACACCATAACAAGACGACAAGGGGCATCATCATGCTATGCTACCACAGTACAGCACACCAAGACGACGGAGGGCTTCATCATGCTATGCTACCTCCGTACACCACCATAACAATACGACAAGGGGCATCATCATGCTATGCTACCACCGTACACCATAGCAAGACGACGGAGGGCATCATTATGTTATGCTACCACCGTACACCATAACAAGACGAAAAGGAGCATGATCATGATGTGCTACCACTGTACACCATAGCAAGACGATGGAGGGCAACATTATGCTATGCTACCACCGTACACCATAACAAGACGATAAGGTGTATCATCATGCTATGCTACCACGGTACACCACAACAAGACATCAAGGGGATTCATCATGCTATGCTACCACCGTACACCACAACAAGACGACATGGGGTATCATCATACTATGCTACCATCGTACACCATAGCAAGATGACAAGAGGCTTCATCATGATATGCTACCACAGTACACCATATCAAGACGGCAAGGGGTATCATCATGCTATGCTACCACCGTACAGCACACCAAGACGACGGAGGGCTTCATCATGCTATGCTACCACCGTACACCACCATAACAAGACGACAAGGGGCATCATCATGCTATGCTACCACCGTACACCATAACAAGACGACAAGGGGCATCATCATGCTATGCTACCACCGTACAGCACACCAAGACGACGGTGGGCTTCATCATGCTATGCTACCACCGTACATCACCATAACAAGACGACAAGGGGCATCATCATGCTATGCTACCACCGTACACCATAGCAAGACGACGGAGGGCATCATTATGTTATGTTACCACCGTACACCATAACAAGACGACAAGGAGCATGATCATGATGTGCTACCACTGTACACCATAGCAAGACGACGGAGGGCAACATTATGCTATGCTACCACCGTACACCATAACAAGACGATAAGGTGTATCATCATGCTATGCTACCACGGTACACCACAACAAGACGACGGACGGCTTCATCTTGCTATGCTACCACTGTACACCACAACAAGACGACAAGGGGTTTCATCATGCCATGCTACTACCGTACACAATATCAAGACAACAAAGGGCCGTATCATGCTATTCTACCACCGTACACCACAACAAGGCGACAAGGGGCTTCATCATACTATGCTACCACTGTACACCACAACAAGACGACAAGGAGCATCATCATGCTATACTGCCACAGTAGACCATAGCAAGACGACAAGGGGCATCATCATGTTTTTCTACCACCGTACACCACAACAAAAGGACAAGGGGCTTCATAATGCTATGCTACCACCGTACACCATAGCAAGTCGGCAAGGAGCATCATCATTCTATGCTACCACCGTACACCATATCAAGACGACAAGGGGCATCATCATGTTTTGCTACCACCGTACACCATAGCAAGACGACAAGGGGCATCATCATGCTATGCTACCACAGTACACCACAACAAGAGGACAAGGGTCATCATCATGTTATGCTACAACCGCACACCATAGCAAGACGACGGAGGGCATAATTATGCTATGCTACCACCGTACACCATAACAAGACGAAGGAGGGCATCATTATGTTATGCTACCACCGTACACCATAAGAAGACGACAAGGGGCTTCATCATGCTATGCTACCACCGTACACCATAGCAAGACCACAAGGGGCATCATCTTGCTATGCTACCACCGTACACCACAACAAGACATCAAGAGGATTCATCATGCTATGCTACCACCGTACACCACAACAAGACGACATGGGGTATCATCATACTATGCTACCATCGTACACCATAGCAAGATGACAAGGGGCATCATCATGCTATGCTACCACCGTACACCACACCAAGACGACAAGAGGCTTCATCCTGATATGCTACCACAGTACACCATATCAAGACGGCAAGGGGTATCATCATGCTATGCTACCACCGTACACCACAACAAGACGACGCAGTGCATCATTATGATATGCTACAACCGTACACCATAGCAGGACGACAAGTGGCATCATCATGCTATGCTACCACAGTACACCATAACAAGACGACAAGGGGCATCAGCATGCTATGCTACCACCGTACACCATAGCAAGACGACAAGGGGTATCATTATGATATACTACCACCGCACACAATAACAAGACGACAAGGGGCATCATCATGATATACTACCACCGTACACCACCATAACAAGACGAAAGGGGCCATCATCATGCTATGCTACCACCGTACACCATAGCAAGACGACGGAGGGCATCATTATGTTATGCTACCACCGTACACCATAACAAGACGATAATGGGCATCATTATGATATGCTACCACCGTACACCATTACAAGACGACAACGGGCATCATCATCCTATGCTACCACTGTACACCATAGCAAGACGACAGAGGGCAACATTATGATATGCTACCACCGTACACCATAACAAGACGACAAGGGGCATCATCATGCTATGCTACCACCGTACAACACAACAAGACGACGGAGGGCTTCATCATGCTATGCTACCACTGTACATCACAACAAGACGACAAGGTGCTTCACCATGCTATGCTACCACCGTACACCATAGCAAGACGAAAAGTGGCATCATCATGATATGCTACCACTGTACATCACAACAAGACGCGGAGGGATTCATCATGCTATGCTACCATCGTACACCATAGCAAGACCACAAGGGGCATCATCATGCTATGCTTGAACCGTACACCACAAGAAGACGACAAGGGGCTTCATCATGCTATGCTACCACCGTACACAACAACAAGACGACAAGGGGCATCATCATGCTATGCTACAACCGTACACCATAGCAGGACGACGGAGGGCATCATTATGCTACGCTACCACCGTACACCATAACAAGACGACAAGGGGCATCATCATGCTATGCTACCACCGTACAGCACACCAAGACGACGGAGGGCTTCATCATGCTATGCTACCACCGTACACCACCATAACAAGACGACAAGGGGCATCATCATGCTATGCTACCACCGTACACCATAGCAAGACGACGGAGGGCAACATTATGCTATGCTACCACCGTACACCATAACAAGACGACAAGGTGTATCATCATGCTATGCTACCACGGTACACCACAACAAGACGACGGACGGCTTCATCTTGCTATGCTACCACTGTACACCACAACAAGACGACAAGGGTTTTCATCATGCTATGCTACCACCGTACACCATATCAAGACAACAAGGGGCAGCATCATGCTATTCTACCACCGTACACCACAACAAGACAAGGGGTTTCATCATACTATGCTACCACTGTACACCACAACAAGACGACAAGGAGCATCATCATGCTATGCTGCCACAGTAGTCCATAGCAAGACGACAAAGGGCATCATCATGTTATTCTACCACCGTACACCACAACAAAACGACAAGGGGCTTCATAATGCTATGCTACCACCGTACACCATAGCAAGACGGCAAGGAGCATCATCATTCTATGCTACCACGTACACCATATCAAGACGACAAGGGGCATCATCATGTTTTGCTACCACCGTACACCATAGCAAGACGACAAGGGGCATCATCATGCTATGCTACCACAGTACACCACAACAAGAGGACAAGGGGCATCATCATGTTATGCTACAATCGTACACCATAGCAAGATGACGGAGGGCATAATTATGCTATGCTACCACCGTACACCATAACAAGACGACGGAGGGCATCATTATGTTATGCTACCACCGTACACCATAACAAGACGACAAGGGGCTTCATCATGCTATGCTACCACCGTACACCATAGCAAGACCACAAGGGGCATCATCTTGCTATGCTACCACCGTACACCACAACAGGACATCAATGGGATTCATCATGCTATGCTACCACCGTACACCACAACAAGACGACATGGGGTATTATCATCATACTATGCTACCATCGTACACCATAGCAAGATGACAAGGGGCATCATCATGCTATGCTACCACCGTACACCACACCAAGACGACAAGAGGATTCATCATAATATGCTACCACAGTACACCATACCAAGACGGCAAGGGGTATCATCATGCTATGCTACTACCGTACACCACAACAAGACGACGCAGTGCATCATTATGATATGCTACAACCGTGCACCATAGCAAGACGACAAGGGGCATCATCATGTTATGCTACCACAGTACACCATAACAAGACGACAAGGGGCATCAGCATGCTATGCTACCACCGTACACCATAGCAAGACGACAAGGGGCATCATTATGATATACTACCACCGCACACCATAACAAGACGACAAAGGGCATCATCATGCAACGCTAAAACCGTACACCATAACAAGACGACAAGGGGCATCATCATGATATACTACCACCGTACACCATAGCAAGACGACGGAGGGCATCATTATGTTATTCTACCACCGTACACCACAACAAAACGACAAGGGGCTTCATAATGCTATGCTACCACCGTACACCATAGCAAGACGGCAAGGAGCATCATCATTCTATGCTACCACGTACACCATATCAAGACGACAAGGGGCATCATCATGTTTTGCTACCACCGTACACCATAGCAAGACGACAAGGGGCATCATCATGCTATGCTACCACCGTACACCACAACAAGAGGACAAGGGGCATCATCATGTTATGCTACAACCGTACACCATAGCAAGATGACGGAGGGCATAATTATGCTATGCTACCACCGTACACCATAACAAGACGACGGAGGGCATCATTATGTTATGCTACCACCATACACCATAACAAGACGACAAGGGGCTTCAACATGCTATGCTACCACCGTACACCATAGCAAGACCACAAGGGGCATCATCTTGCTATGCTACCATCGTACACCACAACAAGACATCAAGGGGGTTCATCATGCTATGCTACCACCGTACACCACAACAAGACGACATGGGGTATCATCATACTATGCTACCATCGTACACCATAGCAAGATGACAAGGGGCATCATCATGCTATGCTACCACCGTACACCACACCAAGACGACAAGAGGCTTCATCATAATATGCTACCACAGTACACCATACCAAGACGGCAAGGGGTATCATCATGCTATGCTACTACCGTACACCACAACAAGACGACGCAGTGCATCATTATGATATGCTACAACCGTGCACCATAGCATGACGACAAGGGGCATCATCATGTTATGCTACCACAGTACACCATAACAAGACGACAAGGGGCATCAGCATGCTATGCTACCACCGTACACCATTGCAAGACGACAAGGGGCATCATTATGATATACTACCACCGCACACCATAACAAGACGACAAAGGGCATCATCATGCAACGCTAAAACCGTACACCATAACAAGACGACAAGGGGCATCATCATGATATACTACCACCGTACACCATAGCAAGACGACGGAGGGCATCATTATGTTATTCTACCACCGTACACCACAACAAAACGACAAGGGGCTTCATAATGCTATGCTACCACCGTACACCATAGCAAGACGGCAAGGAGCATCATCATTCTATGCTACCACGTACACCATATCAAGACGACAAGGGGCATCATCATGTTTTGCTACCACCGTACACCATAGCAAGACGACAAGGGGCATCATCATGCTATGCTACCACCGTACACCACAACAAGAGGACAAGGGGCATCATCATGTTATGCTACAACCGTACACCATAGCAAGATGACGGAGGGCATAATTATGCTATGCTACCACCGTACACCATAACAAGACGACGGAGGGCATCATTATGTTATGCTACCACCATACACCATAACAAGACGACAAGGGGCTTCAACATGCTATGCTACCACCGTACACCATAGCAAGACCACAAGGGGCATCATCTTGCTATGCTACCATCGTACACCACAACAAGACATCAAGGGGGTTCATCATGCTATGCTACCACCGTACACCACAACAAGACGACATGGGGTATCATCATACTATGCTACCATCGTACACCATAGCAAGATGACAAGGGGCATCATCATGCTATGCTACCACCGTACACCACACCAAGACAACAAGAGGCTTCATCATAATATGCTACCACAGTACACCATACCAAGACGGCAAGGGGTATCATCATGCTATGCTACTACCGTACACCACAACAAGACGACGCAGTGCATCATTATGATATGCTACAACCGTGCACCATAGCAAGACGACAAGGGGCATCATCATGTTATGCTACCACAGTACACCATAACAAGACGACAAGGGGCATCAGCATGCTATGCTACCACCGTACACCATTGCAAGACGACAAGGGGCATCATTATGATATACTACCACCGCACACCATAACAAGACGACAAAGGGCATCATCATGCAACGCTAAAACCGTACACCATAACAAGACGACAAGGGGCATCATCATGATATACTACCACCGTACACCATAGCAAGACGACGGAGGGCATCATTATGTTATTCTACCACCGTACACCACAACAAAACGACAAGGGGCTTCATAATGCTATGCTACCACCGTACACCATAGCAAGACGGCAAGGAGCATCATCATTCTATGCTACCACGTACACCATATCAACACGACAAGGGGCATCATCATGTTTTGCTACCACCGTACACCATAGCAAGACGACAAGGGGCATCATCATGCTATGCTACCACAGTACACCACAACAAGAGGACAAGGGGCATCATCATGTTATGCTACAACCGTACACCATAGCAAGATGACGGAGGGCATAATTATGCTATGCTACCACCGTACACCATAACAAGACGACGGAAGGCATCATTATGTTATGCTACCACCGTACACCATAACAAGACGACAAGGGGCTTCAACATGCTATGCTACCACCGTACACCATAGCAAGACCACAAGGGGCATCATCTTGCTATGCTACCACCGTACACCACAACAAGACATCAAGAGGATTCATCATGCTATGCTACCGCCGTACACCACAACAAGACGACATGGGGTATCATCATACTATGCTACCATCGTACACCATAGCAAGATGACAAGGGGCATCATCATGCTATGCTACCACCGTACACCACACCAAGACGACAAGAGGCTTCATCCTGATATGCTACCACAGTACACCATATCAAGACGGCAAGGGGTATCATCATGCTATGCTACCACCGTACACCACAACAAGACGACGCAGTGCATCATTATGATATGCTACAACCGTACACCATAGCAAGACAACAAGTGGCATCATCATGCTATGCTACCACAGTACACCATAACAAGACGACAAGGGGCATCAGCATGCTATGCTACCACCGTACACCATAGCAAGACGACAAGGGGTATCATTATGATATACTACCACCGCACACAATAACAAGACGACAAGGGGCATCATCATGCAACGCTAAAACCGTACACCATAACAAGACGACAAGGGGCATCATCATGATATACTACCACCGTACACCACCATAACAAGACGAAAGGGGCCATCATCATGCTATGCTACCACCGTACACCATAGCAAGACGACGGAGGGCATCATTATGTTATGCTACCACCGTACACCATAACAAGACGATAATGGGCATCATTATGATATGCTACCACCGTACACCATTACAAGACGACAACGGGCATCATCATCCTATGTTACCAATGTACACCATAGCAAGACGACAGAGGGCAACATTATGATATGCTACCACCGTACACCATAACAAGACGACAAGGGGCATCATCATGCTATGCTACCACCGTACAACACAACAAGACGACGGAGGGCTTCATCATGCTATGCTACCACTGTACATCACAACAAGACGACAAGGTGCTTCACCATGCTATGCTACCACCGTACACCATAGCAAGACGACAAGTGGCATCATCATGATATGCTACCACTGTACATCACAACAAGACGCGGAGGGATTCATCATGCTATGCTACCATCGTACACCATAGCAAGACCACAAGGGGCATCATCATGCTATGCTTGAACCGTACACCACAAGAAGACGACAAGGGGCTTCATCATGCTATGCTACCACCGTACACAACAACAAGACGACAAGGGGCATCATCATGCTATGCTACAACCGTACACCATAGCAGGACGACGGAGGGCATCATTATGCTACGCTACCACCGTACACCATAACAAGACGACAAGGGGCATCATCATGCTATGCTACCACCGTACAGCACACCAAGACGACGGAGGGCTTCATCATGCTATGCTACCACCGTACACCACCATAACAAGACGACAAGGGGCATCATCATGCTATGCTACCACCGTACACCATAGCAAGACGACGGAGGGCAACATTATGCTATGCTACCACCGTACACCATAACAAGACGACAAAGTGTATCATCATGCTATGCTACCACGGTACACCACAACAAGACGACGGACGGCTTCATCTTGCTATGCTACCACTGTACACCACAACAAGACGACAAGGGTTTTCATCATGCTATGCTACCACCGTACACCATATCAAGACAACAAGGGGCAGCATCATGCTATTCTACCACCGTACACCACAACAAGACAAGGGGTTTCATCATACTATGCTACCACTGTACACCACAACAAGACGACAAGGAGCATCATCATGCTATGCTGCCACAGTAGTCCATAGCAAGACGACAAAGGGCATCATCATGTTATTCTACCACCGTACACCACAACAAAACGACAAGGGGCTTCATAATGCTATGCTACCACCGTACACCATAGCAAGACGGCAAGGAGCATCATCATTCTATGCTACCACGTACACCATATCAAGTCGACAAGGGGCATCATCATGTTTTGCTACCACCGTACACCATAGCAAGACGACAAGTGGCATCATCATGCTATGCTACCACAGTACACCACAACAAGAGGACAAGGGGCATCATCATGTTATGCTACAATCGTACACCATAGCAAGATGACGGAGGGCATAATTATGCTATGCTACCACCGTACACCATAACAAGACGACGGAGGGCATCATTATGTTATGCTACCACGTACACCATAACAAGACGACAAGGGGCTTCATCATGCTATGCTACCACCGTACACCATAGCAAGACCACAAGGGGCATCATCTTGCTATGCTACCACCGTACACCACAACAGGACATCAATGGGATTCATCATGCTATGCTACCACCGTACACCACAACAAGACGACATGGGGTATCATCATACTATGCTACCATCGTACACCATAGCAAGATGACAAGGGGCATCATCATGCTATGCTACCACCGTACACCATAGCAAGACGACGGAGGGCAACATTATGCTATGCTACCACCGTACACCATAACAAGACGACAAAGTGTATCATCATGCTATGCTACCACGGTACACCACAACAAGACGACGGACGGCTTCATCTTGCTATGCTACCACTGTACACCACAACAAGACGACAAGGGTTTTCATCATGCTATGCTACCACCGTACACCATATCAAGACAACAAGGGGCAGCATCATGCTATTCTACCACCGTACACCACAACAAGACAAGGGGTTTCATCATACTATGCTACCACTGTACACCACAACAAGACGACAAGGAGCATCATCATGCTATGCTGCCACAGTAGTCCATAGCAAGACGACAAAGGGCATCATCATGTTATTCTACCACCGTACACCACAACAAAACGACAAGGGGCTTCATAATGCTATGCTACCACCGTACACCATAGCAAGACGGCAAGGAGCATCATCATTCTATGCTACCACGTACACCATATCAAGTCGACAAGGGGCATCATCATGTTTTGCTACCACCGTACACCATAGCAAGACGACAAGTGGCATCATCATAATATGCTACCACAGTACACCATACCAAGACGGCAAGGGGTATCATCATGCTATGCTACTACCGTACACCACAACAAGACGACGCAGTGCATCATTATGATATGCTACAACCGTGCACCATAGCAAGACGACAAGGGGCATCATCATGTTATGCTACCACAGTACACCATAACAAGACGACAAGGGGCATCAGCATGCTATGCTACCACCGTACACCATAGCAAGACGACAAGGGGCATCATTATGATATACTACCACCGCACACCATAACAAGACGACAAAGGGCATCATCATGCAACGCTAAAACCGTACACCATAACAAGACGACAAGGGGCATCATCATGATATACTACCACCGTACACCATAGCAAGACGACGGAGGGCATCATTATGTTATTCTACCACCGTACACCACAACAAAACGACAAGGGGCTTCATAATGCTATGCTACCACCGTACACCATAGCAAGACGGCAAGGAGCATCATCATTCTATGCTACCACGTACACCATATCAAGACGACAAGGGGCATCATCATGTTTTGCTACCACCGTACACCATAGCAAGACGACAAGGGGCATCATCATGCTATGCTACCACCGTACACCCCAACAAGAGGACAAGGGGCATCATCATGTTATGCTACAACCGTACACCATAGCAAGATGACGGAGGGCATAATTATGCTATGCTACCACCGTACACCATAACAAGACGACGGAGGGCATCATTATGTTATGCTACCACCGTACACCATAACAAGACGACAAGGGGCTTCAACATGCTATGCTACCACCGTACACCATAGCAAGACCACAAGGGGCATCATCTTGCTATGCTACCATCGTACACCACAACAAGACATCAAGGGGGTTCATCATGCTATGCTACCACCGTACACCACAACAAGACGACATGGGGTATCATCATACTATGCTACCATCGTACACCATAGCAAGATGACAAGGGGCATCATCATGCTATGCTACCACCGTACACCACACCAAGACGACAAGAGGCTTCATCATAATATGCTACCACAGTACACCATACCAAGACGGCAAGGGGTATCATCATGCTATGCTACCACCGTACACCACAACAAGACGACGAAGTGCATCATTATGATATGCTACAACCGTGCACCATAGCAAGACGACAAGGGGCATCATCATGTTATGCTACCACAGTACACCATAACAAGACGACAAGGGGCATCAGCATGCTATGCTACCACCGTACACCATAGCAAGACGACAAGGGGCATCATTATGATATACTACCACCGCACACCAAAACAAGACGACAAGGGGCATCATCATGCAACGCTAAAACCGTACACCATAACAAGACGACAAGGGGCATCATCATGATATACTACCACCGTACACCATAGCAAGACGACGGAGGGCATCATTATGTTTTGCTACCACCGTACACCACAACAAAACGATAATGGGCATCATTATGATATGCTACCACCGTACACCATAACAAGACGACAAGGTGCATAATCATGTTATGCTACCACCGCACACCATAACAGGACGACATGGGGCATCATCATGCTATGCTACCAGCGTACACCATAGGAAGACGACAAGAGGCATCATCATGCTATGCTATCATCGTATACCATAACAAGACGACAAAGGGCATCGCCATGTTATTCTACCATCTTACACCATACCAAGACGACAAGGGGCATCATCATGCTATGCTACCACAGCACACCACAACAAGACGATATGGGGCATCATCATGCTATGCTACCACCGTACACCATAGGAAGACGACGGAGGGCATCATTATATTATGCTACCACCGTACACCATAACCAGACGACAAGGGGCATCATCATGCTATGCTACCACCATACACCACAACAAGACGACAAGGGGCTTCATCATGCTATGCTACCACCGTACACCACAAGATGACAAGGGGCTTCATCATGCTATGCTACCACCGTACACCACAACAAGACGACAAGGGGCTTCATCATACTATTCTTCCACCGTACACCACAACAAGACAAGGTCTTCATCATGCTATGCTACCACCGTACACCACAACAAGACGACAATGGGCTTCATCATGCTATGCTACCACCGTACACCACAACAAGACGACAATGGGCTTCATCATGCTATGCCACCACCTTACACCACAACAAGACGACAAGGGGCTTCATCATACTATGCTACCACCGTACACCACAACAATACGACAAGGGGCTTCATCATGCTATGCTATCATCGTACACCACAGCAATACGACAAGGGGCTTCATCATACTATGCTACCATCGTACACCACAACAAGACAAGGGGCTTCATAATGCTATGCTACCACCGTACATCACAACAAGACGACAAGGGGATTCATCATGCTATGCTACCACCGTACACCATAGCAAGATGACAAGGGGCATCATTATGTTATGCTACCTCCGTACACCACAACAAGACAAGGGGCTTCAGCATGCTATGCTACCACCGTACACCACAACAAGACGACAAGGGGCATCATCATACTATGCTGCCACCGTACACCACAACAAGACAAGGTGCATCATCATGTTATTCTACCACCGTACACCACAACAAGACGACGGAGGGATTCATCATGATATGCTATCACCGTACACCACAACACAAGAAGGGGCTTTATCATGCTATGCTACCACTGTACACCCTAGCAAGACCACAAGGGGCATCATCATGCTATGCTACCACCATACACCACAACAAGACGACAAGGGGCTTCATCATGCTATGCTACCACCGTACACCACAAGACGACAAGGGGCTTCATCATGGTATGCTACCACCGTACACCACAACAAGACGACAAGGTTCTTCATCATACTATGCTTCCACCGTACACCACAACAAGACAAGGTCTTCATCATGCTATGCTACCACCGTACACCACAAGACGACAATGGGCTTCATCATGCTATGTCACCACCTTACACCACAACAAGATGACAAGGGGCTTCATCATACTATGCCACCACCGTACACCACAACAATACGACAAGGGGCTTCATCATGCTATGCTACCACCGTACACCACAACAATACGACAAGGGGCTTCATCATACTATGCCACCACCGTACACCACAACAAGACGACAAGGGGCTTCATCATACTATGCTACCATCGTACACCACAACACGACGACAAGGGGATTCATAATGCTATGCTACCACCGTACATCACAACAAGACGACAAGGGGCTTCATCATGCTATGCTACCACCGTACACCATAGCAAGATGACAAGGGGCATCATTATGTTATGCTACCTCCGTACACCACAACAAGACAAGGGGCTTCAGCATGCTATGCTACCACCGTACACCACAACAAGACGACAAGGGGAATCATCATGCTATGCTACCACCGTACAGAACAAGACGACAAGGGGATTCATCATGCTATGCTACCACGTACACCACAAAACGACAAGGGGCTTCATCATGCTATGCTACCACCGTACACCACAACAAGACGACAAGGGGCTTCATCATGCTATGCTACCACCGTACACCACAACAAGACGACAAGGGGCTTCATCATGCTATGCTAACACCGTACACCACAACAAGACGAAAAGGGGCTTCATCATGCTATGCTACCACGTACACCACAAAACGACAAGGGGCTTCATCATGCTATGCTACTACCGTACATCACAACAAGACGACAAGGGGCTTCATCATGCTATGCTATCATCGTACACCATAGCAAGACGACAAGGGGCTTCATCATGTTATGCTACCACCGTACACCACAAAACGACAAGGGGCATCATCATGCTATGCTACCACCGTACATCACAACAAGACGACAAGGGGCTTCATCATGCTATGCCACCACCGTACACCACAACAAGACGACAAGGGGCATCATCATGCTATGCTACCACCGTACACCACAACAAGACGACAAGGGGCTTCATCATGCTATGCTACCACCGTACACCACAACAAGACGACAAGGGGCTTCATCATGCTATGCTAACACCGTACACCACAACAAGACGAAAAGGGGCTTCATCATGCTATGGTACCACCGTACACCACAAAACGACAAGGGGCTTCATCATGCTATGCTACTACCGTACATCACAACAAGACGACAAGGGGCTTCATCATGCTATGCTATCATCGTACACCATAGCAAGACGACAAGGGGCTTCATCATGTTATGCTACCACCGTACACCACAAAACGACAAGGGGCATCATCATGCTATGCTACCACCGTACATCACAACAAGACGACAAGGGGCTTCATCATGCTATGCTACCACCGTACACCACAACAAGACGACAAGGGGCATCATCATGCTATGCTACCACCGTACACCACAACAAGACGACAAGGGGCATCATCATGCTATGCTACCACCGTACACCACAACAAGACGACAAGGGGCTTCATCATGCTATGCTATCATCGTACACCACAACAAGACGACAATGGGCTTCATCATGCTATGCTACCACCGTACACCACAACAAGACGACAAGGGGCTTCATCATGCTATGCTACCACCGTACACCATAGCAAAATGACAAGGGACATCATCATGCTATGCTACCACCGTACATCACAACAAGACGACAAGGGACATCATCATGCTATGCTACCACCGTACACCACAACAAGACGACAAGGGGCATACCTCTGGTTTAATAAAAATAATGATTAGACAAGGTGAAACATTCTACCACCGTACACCATAGCAAGACAAAGGGCTTCATTCTGGTTTAACGGAAAATAATCATTGTCCAGCAAAATACATCGCTAGGTAGAGACTGTTTTAAAAGTGAAGGTATGTGTGGTATAAGGAGTTCATAGATACAAAAGATATAGGGTGTTATCCTTTTGGCCAACTGACATCTCAACAATAGTACAGTAAGAGATACACAAATTTGTTTGAACACCAAAGACATGAATTATTCTCCGAATTTACATGGAAAAACAAATAGACTTGAAATAAAACAAAGGTAATCATTTTGGACATTGGTCACATTTAGTACATTGCACCTTTTCTTATTTCAGAAACTATTAGAGTATGTCATATCTGTTTGGAAAAACAATGCATGAATTTTCATAACGAATCTAAAGAAACAATTCTACTAAAGTCGGACTTAAAGTAACAAATTGACCTTTGGGTGTTGGTTCATACCATCATAAGATACATATCTTTGTATCTGATTTACGCATCGTATTCCTCATTACAGGACATAACTAATTCACGTCGTCTTCGTTGTCAGTAATTAATAAACCGCATCGATGGAGTAATGGTTAGCGTGCTCACCTAGAGTGCGGTAGATCGTGGGTTCGAGCCCCGGTCGGGTCAAACCAAAGACTATAAAATTGGTATTTGCTTCTTCTCCGCTAAGCATGCAACATTAAGGGGAAGAGCAAAGACTGGTTGGCTCGGAATCATAATAATATGTCCGAGTGGGGCGACATGTCTATCCGCGAACTGTTGTTTCAGTGAGCTAGCACTATAAAAATCCAACTCATCGTGTTGGTCTAGTACAAAGCAGACTTCATCATCATCTCATTGATAATTAACTTGTTGTCGCCATTATATAGCTGAACAGTTTCTGAATTGGCGTTAAACAACAATCGCTCACTCACTCAGTAGATAGTCCTAGTACATCTTATATAAACTTTAATCTAGCTAATGTGATATTTGTGATTAATTGATTGATTGATTGATTGATTGTAAATGACTAAACGCCAAGCGGAATAATCATTAAGGAAACAACTTCAAAAATGCATAAATATTATACAAAAATGAGGATGAATGCGATAACAGGAGAAACGAATTTTGACTATCACACGAAATGCATAGAGAGTTAGGCAGGGCGGACACAATTGTAACCTTTTGCGACAGCTACCATGCAGATGACCAAACATGGCTTCCATTATGGTCTATTATTGATCACCAGACAACGCCAATGAAAAGGACAAAGATATGATCTACAAAACACTACACATAAAACTAAAGATTGAGCAACACGAACTCCACTATAACCCGGAGGTGAACACATGTGCTCTTGAAGAATAAGCTGTTCCTGCTCTACTAGTGACACCCGTCATGTTTCTCTTTTTACAAACCAATTGATAAGTCATGAATGAGAAAAGGATCTGATAGTGATTACAACAAATGGAACATATCCGCGGTCATTTGTGACACAGATATTCCGTAACTGTTAACCAATTCAAGACACGCTGAAATGTTGCGACATATAAATCGAAAGTTCTTTATAGGAAAATTGAAACCATATCGTGTTCAATTTTAAGGTGTAGGTGAGGGTATGAAGCAGACCTAGATGTATTTGTGGTATCCTTTATTTCAAGTTCAATAGGATACATCCGATCGACAAAATCACCAAACTTAATTATCTAGTGGAAAGTGAAATTAAAGGATCAGGCTAGCTTCTTTCCGTTTTTCTTGTGAAGCACCTCCATGAAGACTGTCTGCTGAAGATTTCTACGTTATTCACATATATGTTTCTTTTTTAATACTCACGGTTGTTTTCAAACAAGACTGACATTTCCCATTGTATTCACTTCATTTCATCATTTCATGTATTTTACTGTTGTTTTGTTTGTTTGTCTAGAACTATAAAACAGAATTAATGCATTCTGTGTGTGTGTGTTCTGGTCATACTCGTATTTGCCTGTGTGTTTACGGATTCTGATTACACTCTTCTTATGATATCTGTCCGTTAGTGTACATGTGTATGTGATTTTTTTTATCATAAAATGTGCATCTGTATTGTTTTTTTTTATAGTAATTACCTGTAGGACCATCAAGCTGAAAACAGTTGTAAAGATCATCAATTCTCTTAGCTGTTGCAGGAAGTAATGTGGAAAATATCGCTAAACTATCAATATCTGGGAGTACTTCGTGGGGTATATAGTATCTGTTATCTTCTGTCATCAAAACAATTTCCGCCGCAACCATGGATCCTAACCATTCTCTTACATATCTGAGGAGAAAACAATAACGTTTTAAAAATAAAACGAAAAACAAACTATGCCACACTGTCGAAACACAAACTCGATATGTAAATACTTTCCTTATAAACTGCGATAAATTATTATCTGAACAAAAAGACAAACCAAATCAATATTATACACAGTATTAACAATAGTAATAATACATTTACATTGATATATTTGGTGTAAAAGACAAGAGAAATCATAAAATTTGTTGCTAAGGAATAAAATTAAAAAAACAAAATGTACAATTAAATAATAAAAAGAAAACTACTGTCAAAACAATTCCATAATCTAATCGAAAAATCACATGTATATAGGCACTTTAACAATAACAAAAAGGGGGGGGGGCGAGGTTAAGCGGTTTTATTGGGAAGATACTCCCTTGGAGTGAAATGATGCGGTCATGTAAGTGTTTACTTAATTATTTTAATTGCTGGGGAACAAATGTACATATATTTCGTGTGCTAATCAATCACCGTAAGAGAACAATCTATAGCAAATGTTATCTTTTCATTTTCATGTTTTCGTTCCATGTACAGGAACAGTACCACCAACCAAACAAACCACACATAATTACTTTGTCTTTTGATATTTTTGCTATGGATAAATTACTAATAAAACATAATTCTTTTCTGGTTAGATATTATTTGTAATAAAAACTCTGAATCCACGAATTAAAAACCCAGTGAACAATTCATGAATATGGAGCTCCACCAATCTTTCTCAGTTGCTGATTTTATTTTTCTTATTATATATATATTTTTTTTTTTATTTTTCTTTTGTTATATATAAATATTGAAATTCTCCTTTAATTTATTAACATATTACATCTTTTTCCATAGATATTACCATGCTATTTTCACTGTACCTTTCTTTAAAGTGCATATGATCAGCTAACTCCTGTGACGATACTGGAGTTTTGAAATCACCGAAAGCTTTAACCAGACCAAGTTTATTTCCAGCAGCTATTCCTAAAGCGACGAATCCATGATTTATAATAGATCCAACTCGTTCTACATACTTTTCTTTATTTATCTCTCTGCTTCCCACATCTATAAATAGAACAAGAGACAATTATAAATGACATGTTATCATAAGAAGTCGTTGTATACGTGTTTTTGGTTTCATATGAAATACATGTAATATAAAAATATAAGGAGAAGTAACTTCAGAATGTTAATATTCTAAATCTGCAGTAAGTGTCATTAAAAGTGTGGATTTATGTGATTTTAATATCATGAGACAATCACACAATAGGAGTATATTACAATGCCATGACGCATTTCTCGACACGTCAACATAGAAATTCATTACATTGACTTGTTGCAGTAATTCAGTCAACTTAATTATATTATCAATTCGACACGTTGATGACAGCTATATGCCACCATGAACATGTCCTATTTCTATTTAAATTTTATATGCACTTAATATATATACAATATACGTACATTGTCGGTAAATATAAAATTTATTTGTACGAGCTTTAGAAACGGGCAGAATAGCGAGCCTTGGGCGAGCTTTTCAGGCCTGTTTCGCAGCGAGTACAAATTAAATCTATATTTAACGACAATGTACGTATATTGTGTTTATCCTGTAATGTCAAAAAAGTCGGAAAACTTGTCAGATTTAAACAAAAAAGACAGAAACAAGCGTCATTCCTCGCCTTTCATAAATGTTGTCAATGGTGTCTTCTTCGTGGTCCGCGCTACATTAGTACCAGTTTCATACTTGTCTGCGCCCTCCACTGTACATAGCTACAGGGTACCAGGAAAGTTTATTTGTAGGCTAAAAAGTTTATTCGTATGGTACGAAAAGTTCATTCGTCTAGTACGAATAAAGCAAAAATTTATTCGTATAGCATATTTGTACAACAAATGTACTGATTGCAGGATAAATATATTTATCCTGCAATGACAGCATTTACCGACCAATATAGCCTGCCCAATATTTTTTTTGATATTGGTCAGTTATAAATAGAACATTTTTTGATATTGGTCAGTAATAAATAGAACATACAAATGTAAAACGGGGCACATCGGGGGATATTGTTTTTAAATACATACACACAATTATTTCAAATACTTTTATCATCGTCCAGTAAACGTTTATTTACGATTTAAAATTGCAGGATAAATACAATACATGTGCACTGTCGAAGCATATAGGTAAATATGTGTATTCGGCGCGAAACGCGGGAAAAGGCTCGGCGAAGCCTCACCTTTTCCCCCGTTTCTAAGCCTCATACACATATTACCTATATGCTTCGACAGTGCACAAGTATTGTATATATATTTCTATTTAAATTGTATATGCACTTAATATATACATATATATATGTATTCTTTAATTCCTCTTGTACAGAGACATATAAATAACAATTTTCAGTTATCAATTACAAAATTGGAGTTAAATATATTGAACCGTTCAATAAAGAGAGAGAGAGAAAAAACCCAATTAACTCAATTAATAATACTATGAAAAAATATACGCGCAGTATCACGTAAATATTTGGCACAAATGTTTATAAACCTATTTGCATCGTCTTCTATATCGGGAAAATTTGTAGTTAAATTCTGTAACTGTTCTAGAAGTATGTACAACAATTCTTCGGTCGATGACGAATGTAAATTGTCAACATAAACATAAATTGGGATTCTAAAAATATTAAGTATTGATGTCCAGAATTTATCCCGAATTTTGTCCATTGCTGAACAACTTAAAGCAAAATGTTCAATAATTTACAGGCATTTACTGCAAATCGTCAGGTCAGGTCCTATTGTAACACACATGTTGCTAATTTTGATAGAAAGTATGAATTTGAAAGTTCAATAGCCGTTCTGGCTGCTAACCATCAACAGAAAATTCCATCAGTATGCGCATTTTTGAATCGGGTAAAGTCAGTGTCCTGTTCCACACGCGATAAACGTTCAGAAGTAGCTAAGCTATTAATAGCGTTTGAAACTGGCTTTTTAGCCAATTAAAATTCTACTTGCCACGAGAACATCAGAGAATAGTATTTTTATCCCGAACCAGAATAAAATTTACTAATATCCGCCAATCCATATTAAAACTCAAAACACATTCTGGCTTCCATGATTTATTTCGATTCTGATATGTCTAAGAGTACAAATACGGTGGTATACTTTGATTGGAAGACAGTAATTTATATTTACGGTATCTTCAAACTTTTTTTGTTGAGAAAAGTAAAACGTGATAGATTATATAAATAGAATGCTTGGTAATACTATGTTATCGGTCATGGCCCATTAAAGTAAAATCATACCACTAACATTCCAAGTAATACTGCACATGTAGCACTGACTCATAAACGATAGACTATATCAATGACATTCAAAGGATAACAAAGAGACCATTATAAACAAAAAACCGAATATGTAAATCAAACTTGACATTCGTGTACTATGTTAAATCATGCACGTTATATCGTTATATGCACTGTATTAGATGAATTATGAATTATCAAATATATTGTTTGTTTTTCCATACTTTATTGAAATAAGTAAGAATAAAATATTGATCTCACGATGTTGTTATCGGCAATCATGTGTGCTAAACCATTACGCCACCGCAACGTTATTATTAAGTTATATATAAATCAAATTTACGTTAATACAATTATTCATCGGGAATTCACTTTTGCGAAAGAGCCAAATAAAATATATTTGTTAAATAAAAAAAAAATAATAAAAAGTAAAGGAACTACTAAAAATAGAAAGTTCCGATGTGTTTACATGTCCAATGAATTAATTTCTAAGATAATCTGACGTACTAATTTTCTTTTTGTTTGCTTGTTTTGTTTTCTGTACTTTTTGTGAATTGTGGGGATAATGTTAAAGTATACTTTAGTATAGTAACACATGAAATTCCACTGAGGGTTAGAAAAAAAACACGTCGGACTCAATGCACAATCAGGTCGGCAGTAAATCACCTCCAAAATTTATTTAACGTCAAAACTGTTTCATAAAAATTGTTCAAGCTTTACTCCCGTAGCAAAACAACTACGATAACCAACTTTATTTTGGATGAGATTAAAAGGTCGATTTCTATTTCTGTCTATTACGGATGAAAACGGTCAATTAAAAATGGCCGCTGACGAGAAATGGACCTTAAAATTATTTTTTGATTGCAGATTTCATACTCTCCACACTCTGGTACCAACACAAAAATTAAATGAGATATGTGTTTATGTATATTAAACATCATACTAAAATATGCCGTTGGTACCTACTTGTGGTTATACTGAAAATTGACATTAAATACACATTTCTTGTTAGATTTCATATATTTTCACGAAACGATAGACTCTTCATTGACTAGTGTGACGTCATCGCACGTGCACATATGGAAAATTGCTACCAAAATAGTAGTTGGGGTAAAGGCCTTATAAAATCAAGAAACAACGAAAACTATACGTTTCATTTATAATTTGTCTATTTTCTAGGCCAATTTCTGCCCTTATCATACCTACTCCTTTGTTGGAAATTCCTTCGGTTGTACATAATTTAAAAGTAATCTTCAAGCTTGTATTTTTTTAAGCAACTTGAACACGTCCGGGATACAACCATATATATCTCGATAATTACATCGTCACTTCGAAACGTCGATGACAGCTATATGCTACCATGAACTTGTCTATTTCAAGTTAAATTTTATATGCACTTATTAAATGACCTCATTATTTGCAGAGTTTATCACTGAGCGTAGTGATACGATATCAGGTATGTTCCTTGTGCCGTAGAGTTAGTTTGTGTGTGTTCTACACAGACATTTCGAAATGGTATTTTGTACATAATACAGTTGCCGTAACAGGTTGACGCATCATATACCTTGCTGGCTGAAATAATTCTGAGTTTTCTTCGTGTATGAAAAACATTGCAGTTGATTACATACCACATCTGTATTAACAGGTATCCAAGGCCACAGATAATCACAGCGTCATTGCAGCATATAGTAGTAACATCATCTAAGGTAGGTTGGAGGAATCAGACGTGTTTAATACACCTATCAATCCATAATTACAAGTGACTGTTACGTTAGCAGACTGGTGGACATCCAGATGTTTCATTGGCATCCACGGAAGCAGTAGGTCTACACAATCACAGCAAACTTCCATTTTACCAATGCTTAAATTCAAATTACACCATGTGATGAGCCTGTATTGGTGACGGTTCCAATGGTTCTACTCGCAGAGTGACCCAGCGAGTCCCACGGTGACAGATATAATGAAATCATAACCCGATTCATGTGCATTATTTTAATGTCGGTCGCTTTTGTAAAAACATGCATATTTTTAATCATTAAAACGAAGAAAAACTTTATATTTTGTTGACAATAATTATGTACATATATAACAGTGCAAGATATATGTTCACTACGTACAACAATAGATAAATCTCTGAAGATATATTTACGTACAATAGATTAATCTCTGAAGATATATTTACGTACAACAATAGATTAATCTCTGAAGAGATATTTACGTACAACAATAGATTAATCTCTGAAGATATATTTACGTACAACAATAGATTAATCTCTGAAGATATATTTAAGTGCAACATTAGATAAATCTCTGAATAGTTATTTACGTACAACACTAGATAAATCTCTGAAGATATATTTACGTACACCACTAGATAAATCTCTGAAGATTTATTTTGAAGTCAGAGGAGGCACGACACGTTGGTGTCGTGTGCAAAATTTAACTTGTTGCTCAACCGGAAGTCGGCATCAATATATCGTTATCTGATGAGGGTGACATTATCGAATTTTCAGTGTTTTACTAAGCCGATTACTGCGTTCATGGATGATTAATGGCGAGTCCCTCTCGGTGAATTATTGATATATATCTATATATGAATGGAATTAACATAAGAATGTTTGGGTTGAATGTTAAATGTGATCATCTGCAATTTTCGAGAGGGACATTTTGTCGCCATCTTTTTTTTCATTCATAGCGTCCTCAACCGATCACCATTAAAAATGAAAATTTGTAAAATCTGTTGGAAACTTTTCCTATCCCTTTTAGAATGACATAGATCAATCATTTTGCTTCCAATATTTTCTTAAGTCTCCTTAAGTCTCCATCCATTGCGCCACAATTGACCTTGAAAAATCCCCCAATTTTTCGTGATTTGTGTTGTATCAAACATCTCCTGTGACAATTTGAATCCACAGAATATCATATTTTAGCCTTTTTAATGGTGATTATACGATTTCACACTAAAACATATTGAGGATCACGTGAACTTTATGTATACAAATATATAATAACAAAATATATGATAAAAAAAAGTACAAGTATTGTGGAAGTATTGTTACCTGTATTTTACCTGAGAACTAATTAGTGCATACACTGTATGTGATTTTGATAAGAATGTTTTAGTATTGTTGCGTAACTAAATGTAATTAAGTTTAATGATCTTTAATAATTATGATAAATGTTGTAGATGTGTATTGCAGAGATATGTTTTTGTATTGTGCAATAACTAAACTATAACCGTTTTTCTATAAAACAAAATGTCAAATAAGTGAAAAAAAATATGGACAATTTATTAATTATGATTCTTTAAATAAAAACACAATTTCATTAAAACTCCATAACAGAACAGAAAAATAATCATAATCAATAGAGTTCAACTATTGAGGGGGAGGGAATAACAATACGTGTACACTTTTTTATACAAGTATTGTTGACAATACTTGTATACAAGTATTGCGATCATACATTTCAAGAGATCTCATATTGAAAATAAATTTAGACAGCTGGATAAATTCACGTTTAATTCAAGTATTTTTATTAACGAGATGTTTTCACTTCAAAATCCATTTTCAAACTGAATCGTAAGCATCTGGTTGTCGATAATACACTTGCTATATGCGTGTCGTGTGCAAAGCGTCGTGCCTCCTCTATTTTGAAGTAAAAGAAAAGCATTTTCTATCAATATATATTAAATGACATTTATATTTGCCAAGTTAGCACATTATTCCAGGACTATGATAATAAAAAAAAAAGATAGATTCATACCCGCCGAAACCTTATTCATCTGACTGTGTCTCTGCATTTTTATTATTCCAGCACTAAAACATCCAACCTTGTATTTTATGTGAAAATGAATTAATCACATGATATGACCTATATATAGCTATTGTTCGCTATCGGATGTTTCATCCCATTACCGAAACGGACCATAACCAAAACGGACAATAACCAAAACGGACCATTACCAAAACGGACCATAACAAAAACGGACTATTGAAATAAAACATGTAAATTTCTTTAATAAATATGATAATTATATGCATAAATTTGCTTAGTGTGTTTTAATTATAAACATATGTTCGTTTGCACATAAAATTGAAAAAAAAAAAAAAAAAAAAAAAAACAATTGCAAGCACAATCAAACAATTAATTGTTACACACTTAATTACAATTATGATTAATTTGATTTTTATTTGATTGAAAAGTTAATTAATTTTAAAGAATTTGGCTTAATGTAATTAACTTTAATTTACAAATATCATTAAACCCTCAATGCTTTAATCTTAGTTTCCCCAAAGAATATGGGTTTGGGTTGTAATCTTAGCTTCCCCAAAGAATATGGGCTTGGGTTGCTAAAAAGAGCATGTACATATAATTAAGAGTGCACCTTTATGTGAGTACACGTAATTTTGATCGTTCCCTGTTAATGTGGAATTATGCATTCGGATTTGGATTTAACCAGCCATAAATCGCTAAATTTCATTATACAACAGAAATGTAAGTTGTTTTACTGACATTTGTGGAGAAAATTTCAAAAATAGACGTTTATTCACTGAAAATTGTGTAACTCTATCTACTGAATGTGAATGTAAACAAAGAGGTTAACTAAGGGATTATATAATAATGGAAAGTTTACCGAAACCATTAGTTGTATTAATAGGTTCTATTATTGAAGAATACGAACATTTTACATGGAATTCGACATACTTGTGTGATAGAATGAGAATTTCATTAGTTTGGACAAGAGGCGAATTGATAAATAGAAACAATGGAAAGAAACACAAATCACCATCAAAAATAGAGAGAGACAACAGACGTTCGGATACATGGCATGAAAAACAGGAGTCTAACAAGATTGAATCCGAAGGAGAAATTGACGAATCTGACCATAGTCAAAGTTCAGAAATGGAAACAGAATCGGAAGATGAACATATAGAAAATACAGAAGTAATTTCCCCAAGTGTAACCCCAGTACAGGAAAACACTCTACCTGTTGATGTACCACCTGTTAGGGTATCAATTAATAGTAGACAAATTAAACGTAATACAATTACAACGAATTGAGTAGAAAAGAAGAATAGTGAGGAAAATTTACCAAAGACGGTCGATATAAAATGTAAACAAACAACGACAGTAGCATCTCTATCTATAGTAACAGGGAAAAGCCCATGTACAGATTCTCATTATGAGAAAGTTGTATTTAGTAGGACAAGTGAAGCAGATTATGTGATCGGAAAAGTAAAAATGAAAAACATTTTAGTAATTAACAAATTAGATCGTTCAAATGCCGGTATACGACACATAGCAATGGCGGGCAACACAACCGAATATGAATCTTATATGTTTTACCAGCGGAAGTTTTGGGATGTGAGAAAAACAGAAGATGAAGAAATAAGAATGTACGCGAAACAAATACCGAGAATGGACAGATATGTCGAAAAGTACAAATTGTGTCCGTGGTGTTTTCAATCTTGACTTGAGAAGCGTAATTTATTTTTTAATAGTTAAAAAAAATCATATATAATAATTTACAACAAACGTGAATTAGACAATAATATAAATACTCTGGTATGGTATCCAACCGTTACATTATATTTCAATTTAATCCACGCAAATTAGAAATATTATTTTTTGTTTATTAATTTGACTATTATAAAAACGGACGAATAGTTTTTAATCGTATTATTATGAATATAATAAATCTTGATAATTTTCGAAATGAACATTTAGAAGAGAAATTGACATTAATTAAGGGAATTATTTTCCTATGATGTGCACTATAATATATCTATGATACATGTATATAATCAGAATGTGTATATATAATAAAGATAAAAAAAAAAAAAAAGATATAATTAACCGATTGCACTTTTGAGAAATTCCATTAAAATAAAAGTAAATTTCTTTGATCTTTGGTTCATAGACAATAAAAGAATATGGAGTTTGTTTTCATTCATTATCATTCTCACAATGGGGACAGACCACTGTGCAGATTGCTACAGAAAAGTAAATTCAAGACAACACGCACTTCAGTGTGATTCATGTAGTAAATGGCAGCACAGAAAATGTGGTACTGGTACCAATAGCATCTGTTTCTTTTCAGTTCTCTTCATGAATCTGAATTACCTGACAACATACTTCCAGATGGCTCAGTTACATACACGTTGGTGGAAAATGGGTCCAACCGTGGCGGTGTAAAGTTGGTTTCTAGCGACGGATACCAGTATGTGAAGAAGGTATATTTCAGTATACAGTTATTTAATGGGTGTGGATGCAATAAACCAATCTATTTGTCCTGAGGTGCTGGAAATGACCAAGGTTCTATTGCATGAGGCCAACGGCCGAATGCAATAGAACACTTGGTCATTCCCAGCACCGAAGGACAAATAGTTTGGTCTATTGCATCCACACCCATTAAATAACTGTTTTATTTCCTAATTAAACAGAAGCAAGGTAGCGGACATGACTTAAATATATTCATCCATATATTGTAGAAAAACTGATGAAAATGATTTATTTGTTGAATTAGATAACAATAAACAAGTGGAATACATAGTAAAAAGTCCTAAATTTGTATTACATGTTTTTCAATATTATTATTTAAATATTAAAATTTTGAAATTTTATGAAAACTGAAATGTTTGAAATTTTTTGAAAATTTTGAAATCTTATGAAAATTTTGAATTTTTTTGAAATTTGAAATTTATGAATATTTTTAAGTTTTCACATTTTATGAAAATTTTGAACTTTAAATTTTTTGTATTTTTTTTTTTATTTTTAGAATTTTGAAATTTTTTGAAAATTTTAGAAATTTTGAAATATTTTGAAATTTTTGAAATTTTGAAATTTTTGAAGTTTTGAAATTTTTTGTCCAATGAAAAAAGGTTCAAAGGTCAGTTCAATAGTCTGTCGTGCAATAGTATCTTGAAGACTATTGACGCGTCAATAGATCACAGGGGAGCAAAAAACGCAAAAACATCTTAAAATATGTAGTTACTTAATAAACAAGAAGAAATTTACAATTAGGTAATAATACTAAATATAGTTTATAGCAAAAAATGCAGGTATCATTTAATAGTTGGTATCATTTTTTAGGAATATTATCATTATCATTAATAGAATAGAGAATGGAAACGGGGAATGTGTCAAAGAGACAACCACCTCATCAAAAAGCGAGAAACATTTAATGTCTGTTTTTACCTCCAATACAAACCGTAGTGCAATAATGAAAACTGCATCTTATAAAAATGTTAATGCAAGTTACTTGAGTCTTATGTACAGATGTTATATCTAATTTATTGCATTTTATGACATTTCCACAGGTTAGCAAAGGAGACTTTATTTACTGGAGGTGTGCTAAGCGCCAACAAAAGTTACTTGCCCAGCAACTGTATCACAGAAAGGGGACTCATTTAAACTGAACTCCAGACAGCACACCAAGCAGACAAAGGTGCACTGAAAAAGGTTCTGGTAAAGAAACAGGTAATTTTAAGTGTAAAGTCGGAAATTGATGAAACAGACAATCACTGTCATCTTGGAATAACATTTCAATCATCAGTTACATGGAAAAAACATATAGATGATATTTATAAAAAAGCATGCTCTCGTTTACTTTTACTTAGACAAGTTAAACATTTATTATATAGATATTCCCTTATACGTATATATTTTGCATTTATTAGACCCGTTTTAGAATATGGCGATGTAGTATGGGGTAACTGCACTAAAAAGGAATCCGATTTATTGCAAAGTGTACAAATAGAAGCTGGTCGAATTATAACCGGTCTTAGATGTAATTCCTCAAGACAACAATGATACCACGAATTGGGGTGGGAAACACTAGAAAATAGACGGAACAAACACAAACTAATATTATTTTATAAAATACTAAATGGGTTAACACCTGCATACCTCTATGAGTTGGTTCAACCATATCTACCTAGACAATCAGGATATAACTTAAGAAATGAAAATAATACATTCCACCCATGTTGCTCAATCCTATTCATTTAGTTGTGATTAAAATATGCTTAAAACAAGCAAAGTTTAAGCATGTTTTATATGAATTATATGCAACGCTACTAAAAGAACAAGGTAAAGGGATTATTAACAAAACGACAGAATCCAAAGACAAGGCAAAATCGAGATAACATACACGACAAAAATGCACATGAATAAGACAAAATCTCAACCTCCACAAAAAAACCGGAGGTGACATTCCATATTATTTACATTTTGTAGACTTAACTATCCGTATGGTGACCGAGGAGCAAGTCCTTCGTGCACAGGGAACCAAATACAGAGAGTCGGAGGGTCGTCTGCATCAAACATGGGCTAGGTACTCTGAAGATGAGATAACAGCTTCTCAGCTCCTTAGAGAATGCGGTGGTATTTACGGACCGAGCAGAGACTAGGACTTTATATTATATTACGGATTTGGTTTGCTACACACATTTTCATTGGTTCTTCAACCCTGAATGTCAGCATATATTCGGAAAACAGACGGGGTATATATGTACGTTTTCGGTCTCCCTCATTTGGGCCCCAAAAACAATAACAACATGGTTGACAAAAACAGAAATATTTACGCTTCACTGAATCAATATCATAATACGGAGTAATAAATGTATTTTTACCTAATTAAATGCTGGGCATATGCCGGAGGATCGTGAAATGCCTGAATATTGTCCAGTTAGAAATTTTGAGACCTACCTTCAAAAACTTCACCCTCAGTGCAACAGGCTTTGGCAATTTCCTAAAGACAGTTTTAATATTTCCGATGAATGTTGGTTCCAAAAAAGACCGATAGGAAAAGACACATTGGCATCATTTATGTCCACATTAAGTAAAAAAACAGGCCTTTCACAAATCTACACCAACCACTCAATTCGTGCAACAGGTGCAACTATCCTCGGAAGAAACTGTTCAATGGCACAAATTATGGCAGTTACCGGACACAAATCTGCCTCGTCAGTTGCAGTATATCAACGTGTTTCATCAAAGGAAAAACAAGTTATGGGAGACATTATCACAAGTTCTGTTCGTGGAGAGCAACCATCTCAACTATTCTCAATAATGCCACCGCACAGTACTTCCCGGTTGCAATTCATGCCGCCGACACAAAACAGTTCAAGTTCAACATCACTTGTTCAAATGAGAGCCAATACACATGTTTCATCGTCGGTTACGGACGTCGTTGACATTTTGGATGTAAATTATGATGATTTATTTTGTGATTATAACACTCTTACAACAGTTAATTCCGTCACAAACACCAGAACAATTCAGCAAACTCCCATGTTCCACGGCTGTACCATTACAAATTTGAACATAACAATCAACAAGTGAAAGTGTGCTAAACTTTCCGCCTTTAAAACTTTCGAGGTCACGGGGCCACACCAAGTTTTTGCTTATTGTTAACATTTTAATTATTGAAATTGTTTCACAAACCCGTTGTTTTGTTATGTAATATACAATGTATTAATGTTATAATTATAAAGTTTATAAAATTTACTGCATATGAAATTGTGTTGATTTAGAAATATTGAACAGGATTTTCCTTTATGAGACACCTCAGTACATAAAATATCACGTGACAAATATTTGACGTCATTGAACAAAGAATGTCAGAGGTACGAAAAGGGACATCTAGAAATACGGAAAATGAAAATAAAAGACGCAAAATTTTAATAAGGTTTTAAATATGAATTGGGACTATGTACGTGGTAAAAAAAAACAAAAGGAAAATAAAAATAAACAAACAAAAAGGAAACAAACAAAACAAAATAAATAAAAAAAAATTAAAAAAATTTTTGTACGACAGTTTGGTTCTGTATTTAACAAAAAAAATGGTTAAATCCGTAATATATTTGTTATTCAGCTATCAGACAGGGTATATAATGTGACATTCCCGGCTTATGATCTATATTCCCTTCGGCTGCGCCTCAGGGAATATAGATCATAAGCCGGGAATGTCACATTATATACCCTGTCTGATAGCTGAATAACATATAATATATCAGTGTCTACTTCTTGTAACTTTATACAATGTCTACAAATATGATATTTTATGTAATATTTCTATGATTTTATATGTATTTAATTATATGTATTGATTTGTTTAGTGTGTTTTAATTATAAACATATGTTCGTTTGCACATAAATTTGCCAAAAAACCACCCCAATTTAGTCAAATCGTACAATTAATTGTTACACACTAGTCCTTCACTAGTAAGACGGTGTCCTACGTAAGTTACTTCTGATTTTCGTATTTCGCATTTCCCAGCACCAAGTTTCATGTTGTATTCACGAGCTCGGTCGAGAACTTTCTTCAAACGCTGATCATGTTATTTGTGGTCAGATCCCCATACAAGAATGTCATCTATAATTGCTTCCTATATCGGAAACCATTTGCGAAATTATTTTCTGGAAAACTTCCGGTGCTGACTTTATACCAAACGGTAAACGTACAAATCTGTACCTGCCGTGTGTTGAATGTACAAAGCTTAGAGCTTGGTTCATCTAAACGAAGTTGCCAGAATCCACTGGTTGCATCGAGTTTGCTAAAAATTTTGGCATTTGGCATTTGCGAAACAACTTCCTCTACAGTTCTAAGTGGATAGTGTTCGCGTAATATGGTCTTTTAAGGTCACGTGGGTCAATGCAAATTCGTATCTTGCCTTTTGGTTTCTGGACTGTTACCATCGAATTGACCCATTTTGTGGGCTCATGTTGTTTAACGATTACTCCTATTTCCTCCATACGGTCCAGTTCGGCTTTTACTCTGTCTTTCAGAGCTATCGGTATTTTCCTTGGAGGATGGACCACTGGGGTAATTGTTTCATCAACACGAATAGTGTGAGTTCCTGGCAGGTATCCTAGACCTTTAAATAAATCTGGGTATTCTTTTTCCACGTCTACTGGGAGACAAGTGTTGGTTTTATTTGGAGGATTTTCATTTGGAGATATTGCGTGAATGCGCTTGACTAACTTCATCACTTGACATGTTTTGGCACCAATGACTAGTTGTACATCACGGTCTACAATGTAGAATTTAACGTTGTAATTTTGATTGCTTCGAGCGCATGTAAGATGAACAGCACCAACCGGTTCAATTAAATGCCCAGAGTAGGAACGTAATGGAGCATCCGGTTTGAGAATTGTTGTTTGTATATTTAGTGTATTCAGTGTAGTTTTAGATAGTACGTTGAACTTTGCTTCTGTATCTAGCTGACATTTTATCGGTACATTGTTTATGATCATTGTTTCTACCATTCATCAGTTTGTATAGTATTTACTGATTTTTCTATCATTGCAACAAACAATTCTTCACTTTCAGTGTCACTAATGTCAAGTACATTCATTTTCGTTGGTGTTTTCTGTGTAGATAAACAAACAGAGGCATAGTGATTGTATTTATGGCATTTGCTACATTGTTTGCCAAATGCGGGGCACTTACGGGGTTCATGTTTATTTCCACAATTTCTACACTGTTTGTTCGGTTGTCCCTTTTGGTTTTGTCATGAACTTTGTGTTTTGCTTTCTGGTTTGTTGTGATACCTTCTTGTATTGAACCTGGGGGAGGGGCCTTGTTTTGATTTGCTTACAATGTTTACAGATTTATCTTCCCCTGCCATTGATTTTAATTGCGCTTTTGAGAGTTCAAGTGTTCTTCCAAAGTTCACTGCCTTCTCGAGGGTAAGATGGGATCCTTCATTAATGCATTTTCCCTGACTTTGTGATCCTTTGTTCCAAAAACGATTGCATTACGAACCATTTCATCTGGTGTTGCATAGTCACAATCTTTCACCAACATCTTTAAATCGGTCAAGTATTCTTCGAAAGTGTCAGTGTCTTTCTGTACTCGGCTGAGAAATTTATATCTGGAATATATTTGATTTGATTTCGGGCGGACATGTTTCTCAAAGTTTATGTACAACACTTGAAGTTTCTTTCTGTCCTCGTCCCGTAAGTTCCACGTCGAGTAATTGTCTTTCCCTTTGTCACCAATCCAAATCATCAGGTAGTTGCATTTTTGAGGCTCATCTTCTCTAGCTAAGGGTCCATCAAACCAAAATTCAGTGTGTTGTTTGAACGACTGCCAAGCCGATACTAGGTCGGTTGCTTCCCAGTCCATTTTGGGACAAGCTCCTGTCAAACCTTCCATATCGATCGTTGATCGTGTAACTGGTTGATCCTTGCAACTTTTGAGATTGATTCCAGCTTCTGATGGCCTTTGTTTATGCGGATGGGCGTTGATTCATGCTGACACCATATTGTGTTTACAACAAAGACGACATGTATAGACTAACAACTATTTAAGTATGGCTCCACGTAAGGATCATGCAAAATCAAGAAAAAAGTGATTTACCTTATGTCACCAATTCTCTCAATATTTTGTTATTTGACGTATTTTGAGTAAAAATAAATGTATATTCAAAGACAAGTGTTTATTTATGATATTTTTGCTATTATACCCAAATTAAAATCAGATTGGTCACATTTTTTTTACTAACAAAGTATGTAAAAAGGTTAGATATCAGAACACATTATCTCCTGTGAACAGGCGATTTGTAATAAACCACATAGCACAATGAAAAATATAGGATCTCTTCTACAAAATATCAATTTTTTTCACGTGTAGCCTAGTGCCATTTTTTTGTTATTTTAGTTTTAAATTAACCGCTCCAAATCACAATTTCAAGAACGATAACTCTGGTTGAACTTCAAAATGAATAACATTTTACTTATTTCAGGTTGTAAGCTAAACATTTGGAGTAAAAATCTTTAATTATCTATTTTTATTCTTAATTGGTTAAACTAGCAATACATTTTGATGATGAAATTGATTAATTTGATATTTTATCTGTTAATTTCCATTCTCTGCCAAGATCGTTTGTTTACCATCCTTCACTTCCGGTTTTGGTCAACTATCCAGGTTATGGAAACGATTTTCTCCCTTGGCTTTATACTCAGCCATTACAAATAATAGGGGGTGCTAATGTGTGTATCGTGTTAGATAAATGAGTTTGCCAGACATTTATTTATGGATATATTGTGACAAAATATGGATGTAAATGTTTGAAATATATATTTCCCAAGGAGGTTTGTATTATTTTACATTCAACATACGTCTTCATGTAAACTTTTGGATGTGAAGTAAAATACAATCAAAATTTGGGCCAAATGTTACCAGCGAGCTGCCGGTAAGATCAGGATCAGAATCAGGAAGATTTTTAGTTTGACAAATTTTTCTGAATGGCTTTTTGTTCTTTTGTAAGATATTTTTACCTTAATAATTATATATAAAAACAGAAAATATAGGTTATAAGTAGTTATAAAGTACCATTTCCAGCAGGTGGGTCCTGGGTCCACCCAGCTTAGAGTGGGTCCAAGTTTATAATATGGCGGGTAGCATGTGGCTTTAAGGGGGGAACAGATGGTCGAGACAGGTGTACTATAGTCTATTGTTAGGACAACAAGGGTATATTAATATGGCGGGAAGCAGGTGGCTTTAAGGGGGAACAGATGGCCGAGACAGGTGTACTATAGTCTGTTGGAAAATATCGATCGGCAATCTAACAAAAGGTGGATGACCATGCTCGCTGTGAAAAACCACAGTATAATTCTTTAATATTTAGTTTATTCCAATTAAATCTAACACTTTGCATTCACTCCCGGTATTTAAGTCGTGATTGTGAAGCCCTGTGTTTGATATGGAAGTCAATACTAATTTCGGAGACTCATTCACCTTTAATCCCACACATCCATCAAAAATGTATTATGTGGTCCGTGAACAAACTTTCGAACATTGGCCTCATCAAATGAAACAGAAATCTAGGGATTTGGCTCAGAATGGATTCTTCTATACCGGACGTGGTGACAGAGTGACATGTTTTTACTGTTACGTAACACTAAAACAATGGGATGTAAGTGATCGTATTGAAATTGAACATTCGAAATGGGGACCCAATTGTTTGTTCGTCAAAATGATATCCAATACAATACCTAACTTCGACATATTTCGATGCTGTTAGTCACATGATGTGTATTATATATAAAAAGACCGCAAGCAACATTCTTCACAGTTCATTTCATTATGGAATCCATACAAGATAACGATATTAGAATGATGGTGGAAATATACATGTTCACTTATCCACGTAAAGTGAGAGAAGTAGTAGTGGACTTGACTCGAAAACACTGTTATGGATGTAGAATTAATCACCCGAGTCAAAGAAATCATTCGTGTCTAATGATGTCCGATTTAGAACATTTGAATATGTATTTTGATGATGCCATGGAAGAGATTGACTGTCATGAAGTATTAAATTTGTGAAAAAATGAATCCAAGCTGACTGACATATCACAATCACTGAAAGACACGTTCGAGAGATTGTTACAGAACAGTGAGTGGCGAGAGATGCATCTGCCAAACAATGATAAGTTTTATGATATGGTGAAGAGAACAATGCAATTAGATAACCGCTTTTATCATTAAAAAAGTGATGATGAAAACTGTTGAAACCAGAACGAACTCATATTTGTTGTAAATAATAAACAGTAACTGTTAAATTGAAATGTTGTATATTTTTCACAAATGTATGTTTTTTATATTAGTAATAAAGCATCATATCATGTTTTCTTTATTTTTCTCTAAAGTTGACATACCATCCCCATTTCTCTCAGTTTAGTTGAGATCACTAAAAGTGAAACCTGTAGAAATCATGTTATCTCCAAAAAGAAGAAAAGAAATATATAAATACTTGGAAAAACTGTATTATGATCTATCTAACGCTGGTGCTTATACAGGTCCATCAAAACTTTATGAAATCATTAAGTCCAGAGGTATAAACGATATAGGACTGTACACCATTAGAAAATGGCTTCAAAGTCAAGACAATTATAGTCTTCAAAAGCCAACTAGTAAATCTTTTAAAAAGACAAGGGTTGTAGTAAACAAAATCGACGAACAATATGATATGGATTTAGCAGACGTTAGTTCACTCTCAAAGAATAATAATGGGGTAAAATTTCTATTGATAGTCATCGATATATTCTCCAGATTTCTATGGATCCAACCTCTCAAAAATAAAACCGGCAAAGACGTGGTGACGGGCTTGAAAAACATCTTCAGCAAGGGAAGAAAATGTAAGAAAATAAGGAGTGACAAAGGCAGCGAATTTGTTAACCATGTCGTCAAAACATATCTGAAAAATGAAGACATCTACTTTTTCACAACGCAAAACTCACAAACTAAAGCCAACTTTGCAGAAAGAAAAAAATCGAACCTCCCGTTACATCGATCGTTTGGATGACATGGTTCAAACATACAATAAGACTCCACATAAAAGTTTAGATAACATTGCTCCACAAAGCGTAAACAAGGGAAATGAAGCAAATTTGTGGGCTCACATGTTCTTGAAACCTTCTAAAGTGAAAGGTGTAAGACCCTACCAATTTAAACTGAAAGACATGGTTCGTATTTCTCATACTAACATGATTTTCAAGAGATCATATGACGAACAGTATACTAGAGAAATATTTAAAATCACGAGACGATTCCGCATGCAAAATATTCCAATGTATAGACTAAAGGACCTCCTTAGTCAACCCATAAAGGGTAACTTTTACGAATCAGAGTTACAGAAAGTTGATAAAAACGAAGACACTTTGTGGTTTATCGAAAAACGACTACGTAAAAGAAAAAGAAACGGACAAGTAGAATGGCTTGTCAAATTCTATGGATTTGATCATCGTTTTAACCAGTGGATCCCGGAGAGAGACATCACAGATGTATCGGAAGAGAACGAGCAAACATGAGTCTCTATGTTATTTTGAGTAGTGACAATTCAAAGGATTATTTTCCGAATAATTCACCCGCCAGTTTCAGATCCCATTTAAATATACCACTAATGCTTAATGGAATGTGGAGAGTAGCCATTGTAGAAGCAAATATTTCAACAACGATATCCAAAACAGAAGCGTTACTCGTTCATTCAAATATTTGTGATGATTCTGTAGTCAATGGATACAACAAACCCTTATTGAGATGACTGATGTCGGTAGACCCAGGGAACTGGTCGACAATATTGGACTCACCACATTACGTTCCAATTAAAGTAAGCGAGATATATGATATTGACATATTTATAACTGACGATCAGGGTAATAATGTTTCATTTTTAGACCAATCGACAACGATCACACTTCATTTTAAGGCATTTCCTTTCTTCTAAGCTATGGACGTGAGAAACATTTACGTGCCGAGTGCACAACGATGGATTAAATATTATGACAATGCTAGGAAATGGAATAAAATTCCCTACATCAATAAACATGGGGTGGTTAACCAAACGGGTGGATCTCTTATCAATAATTCGAAACAATTCATGATTCCAATGACCTCAAGTTCTACTGCAAACAAGGCATCCACGAATTCCAGCAAAATGATGGTAAACATGGTATCTCCTGCCGAGCAAACAGTACAAATGGCAGAAAAGCAACTTAAAAATAACCCTGAAGAACTCATTAAAAGAAAGAGACGTTCTTCGAAAGCACACTACTCAAAACGACGTCGAACGACTCGGACGGGTAAAAAGATAAATCATAAAAAGTTGAAGAAAAATAAACTGAAATCTAAGATCAAGAAAAATAAACTGAAACCTAAGATAAAAACAAATAATTCAAAATCGAAGATCCCGAAAACGAAACCCAAAAAGAAGAGGACTATAAAACCTAATAGACGTGTTATCCCCTTAAGAGACATTTTGAACTGAGATCGAAATGGCTGCATTGACCAGAGAAGATTTTCACGAGGCGCAACCTAGTGAACTGAATTTGTCTTCAGTGCCACCATCACAGACGGCCATCGAAAAAAATTTCTATCAAGAAGTTAGATCTACATCACATGTACTACCACATCTGCCAACGGAATTTATAATCACCGGACAGAATGGTATGGAGTTTTTAGATTTGAAAAGATCCAAACTGTATGTGAAATGTAAAATTCTAAGGAGCGATGGAACACCATTGGATGAAACAGATGAAGTTGCGCCGGTCAACCTTCTATTTCATTCTATGTTTTCTCAAGTCGATGTTATGATGCAAGGAAAATTAATCGTTTCTACTTCTAATCACTACCCGTTCAAATCAATGATACAAACCCTGTTAACATATGGATCTGACGCCAAAACCTCTCAACTGACATCTCAAATGTGGTTGAAAGACACTCCTGAATATATGGATGATTATGAAATAAGCTCAACTGCAAACGCAGCTCTCCCAAGACGTGCCGAATATTTTTCAGGTTCGAAAACCGTAGATATGGAAGGTCCCAGGTTGCCGTAAGTGTGAAATTATATCGTACTAGACCCGAGTTCTGCTTGATGGCTAAAAATGATGCAATAGGATATGAAGTAGTGATCGAAGACATTGTTTTGAAAGCATGTAAGGTACAGGTGAACCCAGCTGTCATATTCGCACAGGCAGAAATATTACGTGATGTTAATGCAAAATATGTTTTCACAAGAACAGAGATGAAATTATTAACCATTCCGGCTGGAAATATGAGCTTCACGTATGATAATTTATTCCAAGGTCTTCGCCCAAATCGTTTATGTGTAGGATTTATCAATGCGGAAGCCGGCACAGGGAATTACCATTTAAATCCCTATAACTTTCGCCATTTCAATCTTACACAGATTGGTTTGTTTGTGGACAGTGTCCCCGTAGGAGGTAATGTCATGAAATTAAATTTCAATGCAAAAAGTGGACGTACCATCATTCCAGCCTATAACAACATGTTCGAAATTACTGGTAAATCGATGAGAGATGCAGATAATCAAATAGATCGGAATTACTTTGCAGGAGGGTATGCCTTATATTGTTTCGAAATCGAACCGAATTTCGGTAATGAGGGAAATTATATAACACTAGTAAAACAAGGAAACGTTCGACTTGAAGCACAGTTTGCAAAACCCTTGAAAAAAGCGACAACGTGCATACTGTATGCAGAATTTCCTGGATATTTCGAAATCAATGCTGCTAGAGACATTATACTAGAATGAATACGAAGCAATTGGAATGTGCCATTATGAGTGATGTCAATATGAAGAATACGTCATAGGTGTATTTTCTGCAGACCGACTACCACATCTGCCACCGCGTCGACCAATAGCATTCATAGCTAATACTGACCCTGCAACTGCCCCAGGACGACACTGGGTGGCATTTTTTATTGATCAACAAAATGTTGTAGAATCTTTTGACTCCTACGGAAAACAACCAAGAGAACTCTCAAATGAGTTTCAATTCTTTGTTTCCCAATTTGAGAAGAATGTAATTAATCAGAAAAGACTTCAAAGTTCACTCACTACCGTTTGCGGACAATACTGCCTTTTTTATTTAATGTGTCGTTGTAGAGGATTTTCAATGGAACAGATTCAACAAACATTCCACCGTGACCTGTTATCAAACGATGAATTTGTATATGATTTTATAAACGATAGATTTGTCTGTTCTGTTCGTGATTGTAGTAACATCGGTCAAACATGTTTTTCCGAAACTCATTGTAAATAGTGTAAATAACAACAACAATTGTATATATATATATATATATATATTATTTTCAATAAATATATATCATTTCAGCAAGTTTATTTTATAATGTCCAAATGCTAAGCTATGTACAGCACCAATATCATCCGTACTGTTCTCGAATTTGCTACTCACATCCTCCCCCACACGTTTACCCAACCAAAATCTCTTGTCATCAAAGTTACACAGTCCTTTCTTGGTAACTTTATTCAAATAAAGTTGATGATTTTCACTTTTTATGACTTTCATATCGTGAGTGGTTCTTTGATTTTCAAACAAACATTTTCGAAAATGTTCATGAGACAATTGTTTTTCTCGAGCAGTTTTGGTTATTCCTTTAGCGGTCATCTTTGTAATTTCCTTTACACTGGGCTGATTTTTCTTTTTGAAGTCGTATTTGAGGCTATACATTTTTGGCCTTAAGCCTATGAATTCTTTCATCGGTATTCCTGTAAAATGAAACATCGAAATAGTTAAAGATAACAGCGAGAAATGTATTCTGGAAAGAAGGTATCACAGAAAAATAGGAAGAATGATGTAAAACATTTAGCATTGAATTAATGAAAGGGGTCGAAGAGGTAAAATAGAAATAATAATTATAAGATTGATGTAAGAAAATTTTAATTCTAAAATCCTTATCATAGTTCTTTTTAAAAAAAGAATTGATACACACCTCCCAATTCATCTTTAAATTTCCCTGGAACTGTCTTGTTTTTGTCACAATACAGTGGGTGGTCTTTGTCATAATTGGATGTATCGAAACAGTCCTGGAAGTTTTTCATGTCCTCATACACATCATCAGTTGTTATTTCGTAACATAAACTGTCTGTATCCGTGAACAAAAGTTCTATCTGATCACCATATTTTTGCTTCATGACCTCATAATGGAATGTAGTCATTAAATTCTTTGAAATGTCTAATATCTGTGCACCAAGATAAGCAGGTCGATTTAATTCAATAGTCACTCTTTTCATTTCTACTCCCACCAAATCTTCGTTGAAAATTTTTAATCTCTTGAATGAAGGTTTTGCAACAAGTTTTTTCAGCTTTCTGTCGTCACCCACAAGACGTATATCAACTCTCTCCCTGACGTTCTCCATTGTCTTTCCATAAACACTGAAAATACAATCACATACTATATACTATATACTCTTACAATTTTACCAAAAACAAATACAAAAAAAAACCAAACATTTTTAAACAACCATTTTTAAACAGAATCTTGCAATCAAACATAAAAAGAACTCTTTTAATATTGGTATTATGCACATAGAAACTAATTTCTCATGACTTAATCAACCAAAATCTTCATGTTAATACATACCTGTTACACATGAGTTTGTAGAAGTCCTTTTCGAAATCGTTTTTTGCCTGGGATCGTTTTTTGGCATTGAAGTCGATGTAAGTTTTTAACCATGTAGACTGATGAAACTCGATGATTTTGTGGATTTTTTTCACTTTCAATCCTAGTTTTAGGTATAACTTCAATGTTTCGTAATGCAATATGTAGTCTTCTTTGTCATGCAAGGTTGGTACTAATTTTTTCACCTTGGGTCTTTTTGGAGTTTTGCCCTCATTGAGACTTGTCCATAAATGATGACTGTGTGGTGATAACTCTTTATCCGATACTACTTTATGTGTCGGTGCAAGAGGGTAGTCGTTATGTGCATCATGTAAGTGAGGGGGATACTCCAAATTTACTTGTAGAACATATCCTTTCTCGGCATCTTTCGGTACGTCCGTCATATTGAAAATTCTGAATCTCCTCATCATCCAAAAATCGCATAAAACCAGTGGGAAGCGGCTGGCTCATAGCATATCCGTATAGGTTATTTGCATCTAGATACATGAGATATTTTCTAGGCTTGTTTTTGTCAAATGTTTTGGGAATGTATGGGTTGTTTGCACGAGCAAATTGTTTCGTCACCATGGATATACCTCCTCTAGTTTGAAGTTCGAACATGTGATACATATTAGGATCCTTTATGAGGTCTAAGCATACTCCACTCATCTTCAAAGCAGCATCGTAACTCAAACCCGGACTAGTATAATAATGAAGACAATCTAAAGAATAATTTTCCATACACATGTCTCTGAAACGTTCCATCACATCTGCTAATAATACTACATCAGTCTTTACGTAATTGTCATGAAGGTCTCCAAGGTTTTTCATTTTTAGAGTGTTCCATACGTTTTTCACCTGCTCGTAATCCTTGTCAGATATGTGTTCTTCTTTCAGACGATTGTAAAACGCTTCTTTGGGCGGTAAACTTGTTTCATGAAACTTGCCGTGACTATCGATGTAATCATAACAGTAAACGTTCTTTCGTAATAATAGCTTTGCAATGTTTTCTTCTGGGAAAGCACACATCAATTGTTTGAAATGTTTCAGTCCTTCTTGCGCTAGATTATCGATTAACGTTTCCAAACTATTAGGCATGAATTGGTAAGAATCCAGGAATCTGAGTTTAGATACTTGAAATGAAATATACTTTTCCATCGAGTTCGGTATTACTTTGATATCTTTTTGACATTTGTCAACTGCCGACATAATCAAATGAGAATCGAATCCACGACAGTTGTGCATCACCACCGGAATAAAATTAGGATTTTGTAGATTTAAGTTACATCTTTGACAACTGGCACCTCTATAGTTAGTATAATTAGGTGCATTCACATCTCCTGATATTCCAATATGGTCGTGATCACGAACCTTGATGGGATTGTTAAGGAAACGTCGTCCACAAATGTAGCAACATGTGGCCTCTTGAAATTTCCTTTCTGCTTCTACAGACATGATTAATGGTTCAATTTCATTTAATATTTCTCGAATTTGAGCTTCCTCTTTCAAAAGGTCTTCCATAAATCGATCTACGGCATCTCTTCCACGATAAACGAGAGGTGGTTTGCTATATTTGTCATTGGTGCATACGACCTGATACGAATATCCACAAGCCTCAAATTCTGTTATATGAGTTGTGGAGGATCCTACATTTGTCATCTCGGACTCGATGTTCTTGTTTATGGTTTCAAAATCGGCATAAATTGCAAACGGTACCCTTATCTGTTTGTGAAAGTTTTTATATTCAAGTATGTTTTTACCTTCTTCTGGATATTTGACTTTTTGAAAGTCAAATCGGTCACAATACGAACGATGAGCGTCTAATAACTCTTTCCGTATGAAACCATGCAAACATCTCCTGCAGTAATAATGTGAGTTATGTTTGTTGATAGATTTGAGAAACCTGTTCAGATTTTTAATCCAACAATAGTGTTGATTGGTTTCATTCGATATGTAACGAAGATCCACTTCTCGGTATCCATTGGGTAATTTACTTAAATAGAGTGGGAAAATTTCCCCTTCATCGAATCCAAACACGTTAACTGATATGCTGTTCTGTCGTTCAAATTTATCTATTTGACTCAGTGATACCGGAAAATCGATTCCAGTCATGTTTAACTCATTTTCGAAAGGAGAGTAGTGATAAATGTCCTGAGGATTCCTATCGACCGGATGCAATGCTGCCAGAATCGACCATAGCAAACATTTCTGGTCTTTGTTGTTAACGTTTACTACACCTCCCGTATGACGTAATTTCCTCGGAAGTGCCATGTAAGACGATCCGGAAATTGGAGTATAGGGTACCGTACATATTTCCATAGAAATGATTCTATCCACTAACCAATTGGACCCCTTGTGAATGAACTCTTCTAAGGAATCATTCATTTTTTGGAATGCTTCATTCATTTCATGTTCTATGTCATCATTTTGTAGCGCAATGTATGTCTTACTTCTGAAATGTGAACTTATATTTTCTTGAGTGCCATCATCTACATCTCTCCTAAACTGGACTTTCGTATTTAGATACCATTTTACATTACGTTGTTCCTCTCTACGGTTTCTCAATTCAGATTTCACGTCCTCTTTAGCATTGGCAAAAAACTGAAGTATGTCATAGTTTTCACTTCCTTCCGGTATGATGTCTACAACCTGCGCAGAATCGTTTAAAGCACTTTTCCGACGGGCGCGCTCCTTTGGCAGTCTTTTGAATCTAAAAGTCCTCTTTGCTGGTTTTTCGGTGGGATTTTCTTGAATATTCATTTGTTTATTTGTACCTTCTGTCAAAATTTCAATCTTTTTATTTTGTAATTCATTCTTTTGACGAGTGACTTCTACATTTCCACCCGTTTGAGGTAATGGGTGAGTACTCGTTATATGATTGAATAACTTTTCGTAAGATGTAAACGGAATGCCGCAATGTTTACATTTATAATTTCAAATTTCTTCATGTGTGACAGTGCTTGATCTAGCATGTTTACACACCATTTTGTGATTCTTTAAATTTTCTTTTCTCGTAAGCGATTTCCCACATTGACATGAAAAAGTCATGGAATGTATTTGTATATGTCTGTTCAGATGTTTCTTCCAAGCATATGTTTTCCCACAAGTTTCACATGCATAGCGAGGCTTTTTACTTTCTTTTTCCACACTGTCTGCTAACCGAACGAGTTAGTGTAAACATATTTTATAAATCAATGCATATGAATATAGTACAACAATTTAAATACAACAATAGTAATGACTATGAATTAATTAAGAGGATCCGAAAACAAGTTATTAAACTTATATAAATCCGTGTCACACATGAAGAAATTTGAAATTATAAATGTAAACATTGCGGCATTCCGTTTACATCTTACGAAAAGTTATTCAATCATATAACGAGTACTCACCCATTACCTCAAACGGGTGGAAATGTAGAAGTCACTCGTCAAAAGAATGAATTACAAAATAAAAAGATTGAAATTTTGACAGAAGGTACAAATAAACAAATGAATATTCAAGAAAATCCCACCGAAAAACCAGCAAAGAGGACTTTTAGATTCAAAAGACTGCCAAAGGAGCGCGCCCGTCGGAAAAGTGCTTTAAACGATTCTGCGCAGGTTGTAGACATCATACCGGAAGGAAGTGAAAACTATGACATACTTCAGTTTTTTGCCAATGCTAAAGAGGACGTGAAATCTGAATTGAGAAACCGTAGAGAGGAACAACGTAATGTAAAATGGTATCTAAATACGAAAGTCCAGTTTAGGAGAGATGTAGATGATGGCACTCAAGAAAATATAAGTTCACATTTCAGAAGTAAGACATACATTGCGCTACAAAATGATGACATAGAACATGAAATGAATGAAGTATTCCAAAAAATGAATGATTCCTTAGAAGAGTTCATTCACAAGGGGTCCAATTGGTTAGTGGATAGAATCATTTCTATGGAAATATGTACGGTACCCTATACTCCAATTTCCGGATCGTCTTACATGGCACTTCCGAGGAAAGGTTTTATAAAGCTTTATTAGTTGTTATGTATATATGTTATTGTTGATTAAAAAGTTTCAGTTTAATTCTTGTTAGTTGTATATACTTATGAATGATTTGAATGGCAGTCTAGAGATTTTATCCCTCGTTATAAGGAGAGTTTGATTCAGATCACACTCCATTTAATTTTATAGTCATTTGTCCTCTGAATAACTCCACAGTGGTTATCTTACTGTTTGACGTGAACATTCACTGAAGGTATTCCACAGATGAGCAATCATTAAAAAATCATTAGCATAATTTGAAATTAATCAGATTTGAATAGAAGGTTTAGATGTGCCGTTAAATTTACAGTTAATGATATATGATTAAAATAATCTTTTCATCCAAGATTTTATAATCATGTTACTGCTTGAACACTTCAAAAGTGGTTTGAAATCGGTACATGTGTGAATGATAATAAGAAAAATGCTACATTGTGCTCCACATATCTCAAAGTTATGACTTTAATTCTTCAAAAGAAGTACAAAACATAAAAAAAAACACAAATGGTGTAGAAAGATGATGTGCATATTGTAGGGGCAAAAGTTGAAGCATGCATCTGTTAGGAGCAAAAATTGCAGTCTGATAAAACTGAAGGGGGGGGGGAATCAAATTTGCATAACTTTAATAGCCCAATATAGAAGTAAATCGAGTGTGAGCTTCACCAAAACCTAGGAAAAAGTTCAGGTGCTCTGTAAGGTAAACAGATCCTATGAAAATAATACACAAAGTTCATTTTCATTACTTTTTATTTAACATATTCTACATTATTGAGGTATGGCGCTTGTAATATGCCGTCTGATGGCTGTCATATAGGTCCATTGTTTGACAGAGAGTGAAACACCTTTGATGGTTGGTTTTTGGTGAAGAAATTGACGTATGTCTATTAGTGTTCTGTTTCCATATCTACATACAGTGACATAGTATTCGTTTGGAAGACGAAACGACTTAATGTAGGAACACAATGTTTGATTTAAATTGGGTTGCTCTTGAATTTTAATACAATCTGTAGAATTCCAGTGCATCCTATCCATTTTGTACACACTGCTGGTAATTCCTAAAGAAGCAGCTGTCAAACTCAATAGCACTATTACACCAGTCCATTTCAATACATTGATATGCATATGATATTCATGATATAATTCAGATATGCTGGAAGCAACACTTCCCACTCTCCATCGCTTAGCTTGGTCATCAAGCGAATTTAAACGTGGAAGTGACATGATTGATTGAACGGCTTATTTGTAACTGGTCAGGTTGATTGTTGTATGTAGACTTATACTGAAAATATTTTCACAAGGAACATCTATTGGACCTATTCACGATTCCCCTTAAAGCTAGCTGCTTCCCGCCATATTATACCCTTGTTTTCCTACAAACAGACTATAGCACACCTGTCTCGGCCATCTGTTCCCCCTTAAAGCCACCTGCTTCCCGCCGTATTAATATACCCTTGTTGTCCTACTAACAGACTATAGTACACCTGTCTCGACCATCTGTTCCCCCTTAAAGCCACCTGCTACCCGCATATTATACACTTGGACCCACTCTAAACTGGGTGGACCCAGGACCCACCTGCTGGAAATGGTACTTTATAACTACTGTTATATATTTTTATGAAATAAATTAATTAAAAAAAACACGTGTTTTCTTAGAATATGGTAAATCCGAGGATTTATGATATGCAAAGCAGATGTTTGTTTACAAACAATAATTATATATATATATAAGTGTATTTTGTAAACAACTAAAGGTACGTAGATACATTGTATCTAACATAAAGGTAATAACAAAATTACCGAACTCCGAACAATCTTACAAAGGGAAAGTCAAAACTCATAATTATATAAACAGACAAAATCAGTCAACAACCGGAAAACTGTGAAAACCGTAATGACCCTGACCTGGTACAGGCATTTCTAAAGAAATGGTGGGTTGAATCAGATTTTAAGGCGCCAAACCTTCCGCTCTCATTACGGTTCAAAGGTTCCGGCTGTCACTGTAACAGTATTTAAATACAGGAACAAAATAGGTAAAATAGTTGTCAAAGCAGTACCATATTCGGTGACGTAAATGTCAAAAATATTTTTACGTCACACATTGACAAAAAAAATTCTTGACATATTTGACTCTTTATCTTTATACATTTTCACTATATGAAAATGCATCGCTTATAATTTTTTCTGCAGAGACGGAATATATTTCGACAAGATATTGGTATCGGAATATAAACTTTTTAAGAGATCGAATAAGGCGAATCTTTTTATAGCCCTGGTCCAGTAGCCTGTTTCTCAGATGAAGATGACGTTTCAGGAAATCAGAATAATTGCTACTGCCTCTTGCATAGCGAATCAATTGCGAGATGTAAACACCATATGCAGGAGAAGCTGGTATATTGCTGCACATATTTGGAAAATTTATGATTTTAAAATTGAAGTCGTCCCGCTTATCATAAATTTTAGTACTGAGTTGACCACTGTCGTCAAATTCGAGGTATAAGTCCAAAAATGATGCGGACGAAGCTGTATCGGTGGTCTCTTTAACTTCCAGCTCTGGAGGATATATCAATGGAAGAAATTCTGCAAATCTAGAATTATTGATAGATAAAACGTCATCAATATACCTGTATGTGAAATTAAATAACATAGTTAACACTTAATCCAAATTTTATTTAGCATATGCATTTTGATTATTTTATTTTATGAATATAAATTGTTATTAAATACAGAGGATCTATTTAGATCATAGATGGGCTTCATACTCCTACAGGAGTACAGACAGCATTGTAAAATATTTATTTCATTTTTTTTTAATCACTATTGGTTCAATTTTTTTTTACAAAAAGTTTTTCAGTAGTAATTTTATAATACTATACAGTACTATGATTATCTCCCTTTATTTATATTCCTTAAAAAACATTTTCCCCAATAATTACTGTTAATTCAACTTTTTGCATTTAATTGTTATATTTTGAAATTGTTATCAATATTAAACAATAATTTTTTTTATGTTCATGTTTATATGCATATTATAGTTGCAATTATCTAAATTAAATATACCTACCTTAAAAAATTTCGATTTATTTATATAATCAACGCCCACTTTCTTATAAATATATTGCCGAATTTCCTTCGATATTTTCCGTATAGTACAATTATACTTCGGTATTTTCCGATTTATTTCGGTCAATTCTAAATTTGCATAGACACTACAAATACGTCAAAAATGTATCCAATGAAAAGTTTCTCGATATACGAGAACTAGACGAGAATTTCGTTACTTATTATAAAATCCCGAGATACATCGAAAGGTATAATCGGCCATTTTCTAGCATCATTATTTGCTGATTCCATCCCCTTTCCCTATGACATCCCCTGAACTATCACATCACTGGACTGCAGTACTTATAAAAGGACTGAGAAATTTTGTTGTGGCACATGCAAAATATAATATTTCACATAGAAATTATCCTGGAGGTACAGAGCAGAAACTGTCTTCGGTAGTTTAATCTCAACGAGATCTAGTTGTGTAGAGTAGGACCTTTGTTGTATAATTATTTCCCTCTACCTGCATAATGCATTCTAGGGATTAATTATGGTATTCTCGTATCTATGGGCTTGCTAAGTCCCAACGAGATAGCCACCCGCTAGTTATCTAACCATGCAATAATTACCTTAATGCTACGTTATTTCTCTTTATAATCTCTGTATTCGTTTCTGCCTTCTCTTTTGAACTCGGAGAACAGACTGGGTCCAGGCTACTTCCGGGCAGGAGGTCTAAAAGGTCATGCATCTCCGCATCCCATTGGCCGCAGGCTTCGTGTCACAGTTGCTCCAACAGTGTGGAGCACCCACGCACATCACAACGGGGTTTCACTATACAGTTACTCCAACAGTGCGAAGCACCCACGCACATCGCAATGGGGTTTCACCATACTCCCCTCCTCTTTCTTTCAAGGAGCCCCTGCGACTGATACTAACATACCGAGAACACATGAAAATTCCACCCCCCCGGGCTGGGGATAATATCAATACAAAGGTATCTCAAACAGCTTCCTAAGTTGGGGGAGACAAAGACTAAAGACCTCAAATATTATTTAAACATTCAGACCGGACCCCAATCAACTAAGCCATATTATTACCTCAAAATAACGAAATCCAAAATTATAAACGTGAGCACTAGTAATCTCACAGCATCTCTACACTCTATACCCTAGACATAATCAAGGCACCCATACAACCGGCCCAAACCAACTAAATCGGTTAATCTACCGATATATCAATACTGAACAAACATATATGTATCAAGAATCTATCACGTCCAAATCTGTTGTTGACTTAACTAGTCAACAAACACCTTTAACTAAAAAAAATATATATATATTACAGCCATCAAACCCTCAGTTTCACCGGTCCATCTCATTACTGTCCAATTGCAACAATCCACTCGCGACACATGCACCAAAAAAAAACTTTTCCTATCTGGGGTATCCTCCCAAAAGTTTTAACTAAACTATTGGCCAAGCTTCCAATGGCTACTTAACTAGAGCCACAAAAAAAAACATTTTATATATAATTGTTCAACAACAATCTTTCTGTCGCCTCCTTATGGACCGTTCACAATTTACAATTCCAAAACTGTTTAAAGAGGAACCGGAGAAAACCAAATGTGCCCCCTGCTTAGCACAATCTGTCCCACACATGACGTGGGACAGCTACCACCACAGCGTCCCGACGAAGGGTCATCAGATATCCGTCGGAACCTATTAGGGCGGCTCCATCCGTGGCAATCACAGGGTCCCTTACTGCAAAATGCTGTTGGGCCAAGATCTGGAGGTCACGGATGGAACTGGCCATAACTCCAACAAGTTGGCCAGTTCTGAACTCCCTCAGCTGGAAAGGCTGAGAGGGAGTGTCAGGATACTCCCCCATCCAGTCCTCGGGCTCTTCCACAACACATGTCGGGACTTTCTGAACCACGGGGGCTGGAATAGGCTCATACCTGCAGATAGAGCTCGACAGGACGGGAGTGTATTCCCGTACGGCTTCCTGCCGAGCCCTATCTAGCAACTGAAGGGTGGTCAGCAACACCCTCCAATGGAGCAGACATGCTGGATTGTTGAGAGGGTTGACCTGAGGGGAATCAACCAGTTTCCACCCCATGGCGATGTCCACCTCTCTCATGGCCAGTGTACATTCCATGGGAATACTACACTGCCGAGGAAACCGGATCTTGGAGTTAACCAAATCCAAAAGGTCATTGGCACCGGATGATGGGCCACAAACCAGACGCCCGACCATCTCCAATGCCTCACCCAGCTGACGAAACAAAGTTTTGTCTACTCCCGTCACCCTGGCTGGGACCTGAAAAAATGGGGATAGGTGAACCTTGAAGGCATGGTCCTTCATCTTCCGGGTCCACATACCACAACCAGGCACGGGGCACAGACTATCTCTGTTATCCCTCCTCCTCGATGGGAACTCTACATCTCCACTAGGTTTGGAGACATTGGCCTCTCCAGGGGTGGCCACAGGGAATGCCTCCCTGCTTCTAGACCTCCCCCGGAACACTACCGGCTCCCCGGGAGAACCCACAGAAACCCTGTCCACTACCTCTTCCCGTACTGGACGGGAGTCCTTGGCAGCCATGAACGAAACCTCAGCCACAGGGGACTCCTTGACTGCCATTTCCCGTACTAGACGGGAATATTTGGCAGTTGCCTGGCGCATCACCTCCGCCGATGACAGCCCTCTTCCTATACCTGCCCTCTGCAGGGGATTCTCCCATACAAAGGGATTTATCACGGGATTACTTTCCCTTACGTAAGGGGTGTCTTTTCCCACCTGGGCGGGACGGTCACTTGGCCTGACCGACCCCCTTCCTCTGGACATAGACCTAGCCCTCTCCTGGACCCAGTCTCTCTTCTCCTCCTGGTCACTTTCACTATCTACATCCTCGCTGGCTCTGAACCATTGTTCAGACATACTGAAATAACAAATAGGAAATCATCACATCACCATTTAGGGGCTAAAACACTACCCTACTGCAAATTTTACATTCACCCCTCCCCCCTTTTTATATATATATCTAATGTTCAACTAACTGACAGTTGGGGCATTTGTACAAGTCTAATTCCTCAGCTTCTTGTGGACTCAGATCTACGCACGTTAGGTGGAACCAATCCTTACAATAATCACACCCAATCATTGTCTCCCCTGTATCCGGACCTCCACATATACAATATTTCTTTCTTTCTTTTTCTTCCTTTGATTGTATCACACATTCTCCCCTATTCAGCTTAGCCTGACATTTCTGAAGCCAAACAGGTATCTTTCTGTTCCTACATGCTTTGAGACGGTCATGATTGGCTGTAAAAATAACTCTTTGCAGTTTAATTTTATAGATATATGGTGTTAATCTTTCCAACACAATTCCTGGTCCTTTCCATGGTGGACTAAGTTTTTTACACTTTCCCTTAATACTTGCCGTATCTAAAACATATACAAGATCGTCTTTCTTGTATTGTTTCTCAAGTATTTTTACATCATAGTCCCGTTTCATTTTCTTTTGTGTGGAATTGAGTGTTTTTCTAGCTACCTCATGTGCATTCTTAATGGCGTTTTCTAAACCCATTACATATTCATCATTCCCGGAATAAATCTTTTCCTGCCCCTCACCAAACATCAAGTCTGCTGGCTGGTTTGTTTCACGGCCCAACATTAACATATTTGGTGTGAAACCAGTACTTCGGTTAATACAAGATCGCATTGCTCCTGCTAGTTGGGATAAGTGTTCATCCCAATTTTCCTGGGAGTTATCCACAAAACATCTTACTGCATCCATCAAGCTTCTATTCTGCCTTTCCACCTGACCATTGGCGGATGGTCTATAAGGCGTTGTACGAGCTTTATGTATTTGGAGCAAATCACACACAGCTTTAAACAAGGCACTCTCAAAGTTTCGCCCTTGATCTGTGAAGATCTGAAAAGGATATCCAAATCGTGCAAAAAATTCGTTGATCGCAGCTTGTGCAGTGATCTCAGCTGTCTGTGATGGGAGTGGAATACATTCCGTCCACTTTGTAAATTGGTCCACCATCATGAGTACATACTCATTACCTTTCTTTGTTTTTGGTAAAGGTCCCATAAAATCTAGGTGCACTCGTTCCATCGGGGCTCCAGCATGATAAGGAGTCATATGGCAACGCGCATTTCTAGTTGGCTTTTTATGTTTACTACAGACCTCACAAGTTAGTACGAAGGTTCGTATGTCTCTTGACATGTTATACCAATGAAATTTATCCTTAATTTTAGACAACGTTCTTTCTGTACCCTGATGTCCAGCAGAAGGTAATTCGTGACAGAGTTCCATAACTGTTTCCCGCAATTTTACCGGGACTACTAATCTCGTCCGGGCTCCATCTTTCTTTGGAGTATTGCGGAGAACTCCATGCTTGTCAAGAAAAAACATCTGTTTATTTATCCAATAGCTCTTCGCACCCGGTGAGGACAGAAATAATGCATTTACCTCCGGTTCTATCTGATTTTTAAGAAAATTTAAAATCAACCTAAGATCGGGGTCCTCCCACTGTGCCTGTCCAATATCATCCGTGGTGAACCCCTGGAAGACTATTCCATCGTCCTCTGATATTGTTATATTTTGGACACTTTCTGCCGATATCACTATCTTTAAATTAGTGTTATCCTCTTGAATATCTGATCTCGATGTAATGTTAAAATCTTGAGACGGATCATCAAGTACCTCTCCTCCAAACAGTCGTATCATTGCAATAGATACATCTATCTGTTGACCATAGATTATCTTTTTCTTTGTCAAGGGTACAGCCTCATCTACGTCCTGTAAAAATTTTGTCCACGCTTCATGTGCCTTTTGACAATATTTACAACCTCTACATGCCAAATTCTTTAATTCTACCCCTGACAAATAATTAGGACAACCAGCCTCGTCTTCAACAATGCGAGATAACCCATCTGCATTTCCGTGATTTTTACCCGGACGGTGTTTTATCACCATATCATATTGGCTAAGCTCTTCCATCCAGCGTACCAACTGTCCCTGGGGTTCCTTAAATCCCAATAACCACGTGAGACTACCGTGGTCCGTCCTGACTGTGAATTGTCTACCAAGCAAATAGTGTTTAAACTGTCTAGTAAAGCGTATAATAGCCAACAACTCCTTTCGAGTTGTACAATATCGGCGCTGCTCTGGTGTAAGAATGAAACTACCATACGCGATGACGCGTTCTTCGCCATTCTGCACTTGGATTAGTTCAGCCCCTATAGCTTTATCTGACGCATCTGTATCTAGTATGTAGTAATCAGTCTTATTGGGCAAGGCCAAGACTGGTGCAGATAGTAGCAGCGCCTTCAATCTGTCAAACGCCTGCTGTTGGGGTTCCTTCCACTGGAATTTAGTCTTTCCTGTTATCTCGTATAATGGTCCAGAGATTTTAGCAAAATCTTTGATAAAACTGCGATGGTAATTGGCAAACCCTAAAAACCTCTCTACATGTCGTGTGCTGGTTGGTCTTACCCAGTCTTGAACAGGTTTTAAATGTTGGTTACCAATTTCCAAACCATCTGCACTAACTTTACGACCCAAGAACTCGACTGTCTTTGTGAAAAGTACACATTTTTTGGGCTTCAATTTCAGCTGATATTTTCTGAACCGTTCAAAGATATGTCTTAAATTGTTAAGATGTGACTGAAAATCACTCCCTAGGACTAATATGTCATCTAGAAAAGCCAATACCGTTTTCCATGTTAAACCGCGTAGGACTAAGTTCATCACCCTGGTGTACGTCCCTGGGGCATTACACAACCCAAAACTCATCTTGACACACTCAAAAAGTCCAAACTTTGTGGTGAACGCTGTCTTTCTCCTATCTTCTGGTTTTATTCCTATCTGCCAATATGCACTATTAGCATCAAGCTTTGAGTACCAGATGTTTCCGGCCAAAGTATCTAGACATTCTTCAATTAATGGCAAGGGAAAAACATCTTTAACCGTTACTGTGTTCAAAGCACGATAGTCTATGCACCATCGTACCCCCCCCTCCCGTCTCGCTTACGGATTAATACTGGAGCAGATGCCCACTCCGAAACGGAGGGTTGAATAACTCCGGCATCTAGCATTTTCTGGAGGTGTGCCTCTTCTTCATCTACAAAACATGCAGGTGTTCTTCGCATTCGGAGTTTTACGGGTTTAACAGTACCCGTGTCAATGGCATGTTCTAATTCGGTGAAATTGCCCAAGTCCAAGTCATCCTGGGCAAAAACATCACTGTATTCTGACAACAATGTTTTTATTTCAGACTTTTGGTTTTTATCCAGCCCCTCGGTGGATAACCTAAGCAACTCTTCTATATGCTTTGGTAAAATAGTGGTCTTCTTTGAGACCCCAATTTTCGATTCTGTTTCAGCACATAAGACTTGCGCCTCTTCAACAGTGGCAATTTCCTGTCCACGGTGCAGGATTATATTTTTGTCAGTCACATTGACAAAGCACAGCTCTGGCTTACCTGTCTTAGAACAAACAGTTCTTGGTATCAGAAGTGACTGCACTTCGGTAGGTTCCACAATAAAATCCTTGCTTTGCGGAGTAGTTTCGCATGTTAACCTGACAACCGAACTGGGTGGAATTACTGTACGGGTTGGTATTGTTACCCGATTCACTGAAGGTTTAGTTTCAGTACCAAAGGTTACATTCATGGTTTTTCCATTTAAAGTTAGAGTCAACTTTTCCAAGTCCACTTGGCCCTGTACTTACTTAGGAAATCCATTCCCAGCAACATATCACAATCTATGGGTGCCACATGCAAAGGCTGTCTGAACTCAAAACCGAGTATAGAGAAACACATCGGCTGCATAACTCGACATTTCATGCTCATCTCTCGACCAGCCGTGTGGAGTTTAGTTTCCCTTTCTGTATATGGTTTTGATGGCAATTGATCAAAAATTTGATCGCTTAGGATCGTAACCTGGGCACCCGTGTCAATGATCGCATTTACCCTCTGGTTCTGGATATCAACCCCTATTCTTATCATTTTTGACGTTCCCAAGTAATTGACCGTGGCAGTTCCAGTTATGCCATCATCTGACTCGCTATCCCTCGACTTAAAAGTAACTCTATCTCTTTTTTTAAAAAACGACTGACCTCTTCCCTGACTTTGTCTCTTGTTGTCTGGGCAGTCTCTTCTTAAATGTCCTAACTTATTACACAGGAAACAACGTCTAGTTTCCGGACTTGGTCGTGGTCTAGTTGACTCTTGACTTTGTCGCAGTCTGGTGGATTTCGGACTACTCGGTCGGCCTCTCCAGTTTCTGCTAGATGAAGCATCTTCTCGTGCCCTAACAGGTTTATTATTAAGTTGTTCACCTATCGCTTTCAAGCTTGCCATCATCTCCTTCATTTGATTCTCCATATTAAATTTCCATTCGGAGTCTTGAGGTTTAGTCATACCAGTGGCTTGGACTGACACCTGTTCTACCGATCAAATGTCACCAGATCATTAGTTGTTTCCATATTCCGGTTTGCCTGTACCGCCTTCTTAGAGTGTTGATACCACTTTAGTGTGTCAATAGCTGCCTCCATTGATTGGGGTTTCTGTACACGTGCGTGTTGTCCAGCATCCATATCATAACACCCCTGACAGAACCTTAGCGTAGCTTGTCTATTCATATAAGCTTCAGGGAGTTCCCGAAAAGCTTTATTTCCCAAAGACAACACCCGGTCTGCCCAGTCCTCTAGGGTTTCATGTTTATCCTGTTTGCAATTATTAAATTGTATCATGGACATTTCCGGGACATCCTGGAATCCAAATCGCTTTTCTAACTTCTCTATTATATCTGGGTAAGTAATTTGTGGATCACGTTCCAATAGTAATGTGAAGTACTCCCCAGCCTTGTCCTCCAAGCTCCACAATAGCTGATCCTTCTTCTGTTCTTCTGTCCACCCGGCAGTGCGGGCATATCCCCTAAGCTTTGTATAGAATACTTTCCAGCTGGTTTTTCCGGTGTACCTCAAGGATTTGTACATTCCCATGAAATAGCGACGGTCTTGCTGTCTGTCTATATTAATGCCTTGTCTTATTGGTGGTACTCGAGGTGGTTGGCATCGATTAACATCTATACGATCTTCATGTGATGAGTGTGCCACCTGTGGTTCATCCATCTCTGTTTGTGAGTATTCATTAGATTCTTCTGATGAAGAATAATACCTATCATAATGGTCACGGCGTCGCTGAGTAGTAGTTGGATGACGTCGACGACGACTATGGATGGTAGGTTGATGGTGGTGGTTACCACGATATCTATCTGGCGAGTGTGATGACTCAGACTGATTATCACCCCTTGATGTAGGAACCATAGGTCTCCATGATCGAACTGATGATCGATCAGAACGATGGTCTTGTGATAAGTCCGCCAAACCCGATGTATGTTTACGTGTTGATTCCACCAATCTGTCACTCTCAGTCTTCATTTGTTGTAAGACATTGTACATTTCACCCAACATGTTCGGTTCTTGTTGAACAGATATATGGGGTGGTGGCACTGAATATGTATTATTACCTTGTGTTATTATGTGTAAACCCCATAACATACCCGGTGGTGTATGTTGTACATTTGATGTACTGTACTGTTGTTGGGCACCAGTATTTGAAGTAACATGATCTACACCAAGACATACTGTTGATATTCCAGATTGTACCGGAGCTGAAGAAACAACGTATGTACCCTGCTGCAAACGCATGTCTCCTACCTGACCCTGTGACAACTCTCCAGCCACCACCCTTTTTTGATTCATACTTGGAAAAGGTCTATACGAATCATTACTATCCAATGACCCCATGTATAACTGAGATTTTTGATCAATATCTAAGAAAGTATTACTCTGCATTGGTGCTGAAACAAAAGGTTTATAAACCCGAGTCATTTCAGGGACTGACGCAGGTTGTGATGAAACACCGTGTATGTACGGTGAGGACACTGTCTGGGAAAATAATTCATCACTATTGCTCACCCTTGGTTCCTCAACCTTTTTCAATCTTTGATCAAGATCTGTGAAATCAGACACCATTGTGGTATAGTCTATCATTTCAAACAATTCTGGAGAGTGGGCTAAATAAGGGATATTTACCAGATTATCCCTGGTGAACTGTACCCCTTCCTCTCTCATTTTGCAGATCTTATCGGCAATTTTATTGCCCACACCTGGCAGTCTTAATAACTCCCACCTGCTACAGGTGTTTATTTTTACCTTTGGCATTCTATCCATTATAAAATCAAAACAATGTATTTCTAATAATAAAAGATTTTAATAAACAAACAAAGAAAAACAACCGCTTGTTCGTTTTTACTTCCGACAAACTATATACGGAAATGTGTATTCCCCTTTTTCAATACCTCCAAGTTCCGGTTATGTATTGAAGGGGAAACAAAATTAAAAATCAACACTCGACTTTCAAGATGGCGTGATTATCACGTGACTTTTTTTTAAAACTTTCCACCGGTTTCCAAACTTTCTAAAAGTTGAAAAGTTTGCACCAGTTTAATTCATAATTAATCAAATTTACATACAAATTCACAACCAATTTAGTAGTACCACGCTGAGTGTAAAAAATCGATTTTATCAACATCAAAGCTGTCCTTGACCGCATGGTCAAATCACCATTTTAAATCCTCGTCGCCAATGTTGTATAATTATTTCCCTCTACCTGCATAATGCATTCTAGGGATTAATTATGGTATTCTCGTATCTATGGGCTTGCTAAGTCCCAACGAGATAGCCACCCGCTAGTTATCTAACCATGCAATAATTACCTTAATGCTACGTTATTTCTCTTTATAATCTCTGTATTCGTTTCCGCCTTCTCTTTTGAACTCGGAGAACAGACTGGGTCCAGGCTACTTCCGGGCAGGAGGTCTAAAAGGTCATGCATCTCCGCATCCCATTGGCCGCAGGCTTCCGTGTCACAGTTGCTCCAACAGTGTGGAGCACCCACGCACATCACAACGGGGTTTCACTATACAGTTACTCCAACAGTGCGGAGCACCCACGCACATCGCAATGGGGTTTCACCATACCTTTTTACATTACAACGAATCTGTCTCTTTCTGTAACAATATGAATATATGCACATCGTTACAAACTCGTGGTAGACATTCAACTGAGTAAAAGTGGAACTCAACATACAGGAAATTAAAGACATTTAGAGGATGATCTCCTTTCCATAGCGAGATAATATTATTGGAGGACTATGGTGTTTTACTACCTGTTGAAATGGTATGTTTACAATCTTTTTATTATTACACTAGCTATAATCACAAGATTTTTTTAATGTAAAATTTACTTAAATTAACACAATAAAAATAATTTCTGAAAAATATAGCAAATTCACAGGATTGGATTGATTAATGTATAATGTTATGTTAATTACAATTATATACAAAATAAACATAATGCCTACCTTGAAAAATTAAAAGAGTATGGAAAGTAAGAAAATGTCTCGTGTTCAGATTCGCATTGGATATCCTTGTGTGACATAATTTACAACAGTACTAGTAATACCCATGATTTTTTGAAAGTTTGAAATACAATAGTTTATTGTTAGTTATCTGTTAATTATGAAAATGATACCAAATTTACACAATTGGAATTATCACTGTCTGTACAGGGTTATGGTAAAATGGACAGTAGAGGGGTTGGTTCTCGCCAAGATTTTATAAAATTGAACGCTAAATGGTGCATTCTCGGGACATTTAAGACTAAGAGTATCAAAGAAGGCATGACCTGGTACAATTTTAATTACCTGATGCTGAGATACAAATATAGCAAAGTACATGTATGTTTAAAACAGTTCAAAATCTGCCCTTCTTGTCTTAGCAGATACAAATACTGATAAGATCCCTGCTGAGATGTCGAAGACACACTGATATATGTTACCTGGTTGAAACATTTGTTGTTTCATGGGCTATGAGAGAGAACAAATTATTAGTTTTGCATACATGTACAGTTACTAAATATTTCGGTACGAATCTGATTTTTTATGATATTAATGATCTCATCCTAGATACATGTACATGTATCAGGGGAAGTATATTTCTCCTTGCTACTAGTACTACATTGTAGCTATATGTTCAGCAAGTATTCAGTCAACCTGTGCCTTTGAAATTAAAATTGTCATGAAATTACTTAGCACCAGAGCATGACAGCATACACTGCAATATTTTGTTTCCTTAATTTTCAACAATAGTCAATACTTGTTTGTTTTTCATTACTTGGGTCTTTTTAAATTCTGAGAGTTTGTAAATTATTGGTTCATCTACAGAATATTTGGATGTGACCGAAAGAAAATAAGGACATACTGTGATACAGCAGTTACATTAACAGATAGATATATCCATTCTTCACAAGTCTATACAAAAGTTAAACTTTACATAGAAAAAGGATGGATGCTCAGCATTGTGGTGTACTTGTAAAAACCTATAACATTTTTAAAATGCAAAAATTAATGTTTATCAAAACTCAAAACATCTTTTAATGTCTTGTAGGGATAAAACAAGTCATCATTTGAAATAAGAGATGGTATTTTATACACAGAAGATGATGTCAAGAAAATATGCCTATCAACTCCATCATCACTAGAACTTATCGTTCATGAATCATTCATTTTGCCATCAAAAGAAGAAGGGATAATGTCGAGAGAAAAAAACAGAAAATGTAAATGAGGATACCATAGGAAATGAAATTGTGACATCTGACCAACTTACTAGTAAATGCAATACAATGCAGATTTTCCTATACAGAACCATGTACTAAAATTTTTATTTATTTTGTGAAAAGAGCAATAGGAGACTAGAGTTTAATGATAATGGTTTTTTTTTGTTCATTTGTTAGTATAAAAAGGAGGTGAGGAAATGCTACAAGGGAAGTGGACTGGTGGAGGCCATGTATTTTTTGCTAAATATAGCTGTAATTTATCTTATATTTTCATTAAAAAAAATCCTATTCTACTATAATTTTTGTCAAAAATGGCTCGACACCCTGCACTATCTCCTTCCTATTCAGATTGCATTTTTTTCAAGACTTTCTTTACCATCTCAAAACCCAAAGCAACAAACAGTAGAGTGAGTGTCAGATGGTTATTTAACTCAAACTCGGCAATTTTCAGTCATAACATGGCGAGAACAGACTAATTTTAAATGAGATGATGTCCGTTTTGTACTAGACCAAAACACTTAGTTGCATTTTTATACTACTAGTTCACTGAAACAATCATCTGTGGATTGACACGTTGCCCCACTCTGACACATTATCCTGATTCCAAGCCAACCTGTCTGCTCTTTCTTCTTAATGATGCGTGCTTAGTGCAGAAGCAACAAATTAAATACCAATTGTATGGTCTTTGGTTTAATTTACAAACAGTACAAGTAGAAGATGGGGATCTACATGTAGAATCAGCTATTCAGATAACTGAACTTGTCAGAAGTTGTTGAAGGTATATGAAGCATGTACATGTTTCTATGAACAAATAGACTGATTACATTATAGGAATTTATAATGTTAAAAAGAGGGGTCATTTGCATAATATGATTTGAAAAACAAGATACAACCCTCTGGCACATTGTGAAAAGTCATAAGATTGTAAATCCTTGTTGCTCTTCAAACAATGGCAACTTTCTTAACTTTTAGATTCATATTTTTAATATACAGAGGTACATGTAAATTATAATGTAATCAGGACAAGCACCCCATATTTGTATTAGAAGTTTATAGTAAAATGTTACTACAACAAATCTTTAGTATCTAAAAAGTGACTTAAAATAATAGTACTAGAATTATACAATAAATATATAGTACTAGAATTGTACAATAAATGTATAATACTAGAATTATACAATAAATGTATAGTACTAGAATTGTACAATACATGCATAGTACTAGAATTGTACAATAAATGTATAGTACTAGAATTATACAATAAATGTATAGTACTAGAATTGTACAATAAATGTATAATACTAGAATTGTACAATAACTGTATAGTACTAGAATTGTACAATAAATGTATAGTACTAGAATTGTACAATAAATGTATAGTACTAGAATTGTACAATAAATGTATAGTACTAGAATTGTACAATAAATGTATAATACTAGAATTGTACAATAAATGTATAATACTAGAATTGTACAATAAATGTATAGTACTAGAATTGTACAATAAATGTATAATACTAGAATTGTACAATAAATGTATAATACTAGAATTGTACAATAAATGTATAGTACTAGAATTGTACAATAAATGTATAATACTAGAATTGTACAATAAATGTATAGTACTAGAATTGCACAATAAATGTATAGTACTAGAATTGTACAATAACTGTATAGTACTAGAATTGTACAATAAATGTATAGTACTAGAATTGTACAATAACTGTATAGTACTAGAATTGTACAATAAATGTATAGTATTAGAATTGTACAATAAATGTATAATACTTGAATTGTACAATAAATTTATAATACTAGAATTGTACAATAAATGTATAGTACTAGAATTGTACAATAAATGTATAATACTAGAATTATACAATAAATGTATAGTACTAGAATTGTACAATAAATGTATAGTATTAGAATTGTACAATAAATGTATAGTACTAGAATTGTACAATAAATGTATAATACTTGAATTGTACAATAAATGTATAATACTAGAATTGTACAATAAATGTATAGTACTAGAATTGTACAATAAATGTATAATACTAGAATAATACAATAAATGTATAGTACTAGCATTGTACAATAAATGTATAGTACTAGAATTGTACAATAAATGTATAGTACTAGAATTGTACAATAAATGTATAGTACTAGAATTGTACAATAAATGTATAGTACTAGAATTGTACAATAAATGTATAATACTTGAATTGTACAATAAATGTATAATACTAGAATTGTACAATAAATGTATAGTACTAGAATTGTACAATAAATGTATAATACTAGAATTGTACAATAACTGTATAATACTAGAATTGTACAATAAATGTATAATACTAGAATTGTACAATAAATGTATAGTACTAGAATTGTACAATAAATGTATAATACTAGAATTGTACAATAAATGTATAATACTAGAATTGTACAATAAATGTATAATACTAGAATTGTACAATAAATGTATAATACTAGAATTGTACAATAAATGTATAGTACTAGAATTGCACAATAAATGTATAGTACTAGAATTGTACAATAAATGTATAATACTAGAATTGTACAATAACTTTATAATACTAGAATTGTACAATAAATGTATAATACTAGAATTGTACAATAAATGTATAATACTAGAATTGTACAATAAATGTATAGTTCTAGAATTGTACAATAAATGATTTGATTTGATTGATTTGATTTTTGGTGTTTTAAAGCCTCTTTCAACAATATTTCAGCTATTGTCATGGCGACCAGTTTTAGTGGTGGAGGAAGCTGGAGAGAACCACCAACCATGGGCAAGCAACTGGTAAACTTTATCACTTGCGGCTGCGAGTCGAGTGCACCCTTTTTGTAATTTACAAAGCCGGGGGCGAACACACGCTGTATTGGTGATAGGCTTGTATATCCAGCGACCTAACTCATTGAGCCACCCAGGCCCCCTGTGTACAATAAATGTATAGTACTAGAATTGTACAATAAATATTCTAGTACCATAATCAGACATGGGGTAATTGTAATCAGTTGTAATCGATTACATTTTTTCATGTAATCGGATGTAATCTGTAATCGGCCATTTTTTAGATTACATGTAATCATAATGTAATCGATTACATTCATTTTGACCCTGTAATCATAATTACTTTCTGATTACATTTAGATTACTTTTCATCATTTTGACTTATTTTTTCTTAATTGGGTGATTTTAAAAAAAATGAAGACTTTTCAATTTCAGAGAATAATTTGAATATTAAATGATATGAAAGAAAGGTAAATATCTTAAAACAAGCACAATGGTAACAGTTACCTTCATGCAACGTGTCATGGAGATTGCTCTTATGGTTAAAAAGTTATCCTCTAAAAACTGGTCAAAGGAGTGAGTATGATAAGGGTAGATTTTGGCCCAATCTCAGAAACTGTTTATATAGATATAATATTAAACACAATCATTGAAAGATAAGAAAAAAATATTTTTTTATGATTTCACTTTGTCCTTTGTTGCTTAGCAACGTAAATGGAGGAGGGTCCAATTAATCATTGGAAATTCAAATATGGTGGTTTTATTTTACATATCTTGCATAGTCTTTCGACAAAATGTTATATTCTGTGTATGTGCACTCTAAAAATAATATTTCAATTCTCTATATAGTATTTTTGTGTAGTTTTGTCACCCTAGCAACAGTTTTGTAAACATTAAATTAGCCTATATTATTGCAATTAATGGTTGAATTTTGACATCTACGATCTTTTGACTTGATATTTGATTAAGCGGTACATTTTTGTCAAGCTATACACATTACAAATGTCATTTCATATTTCAAAAATACATTTTGATATTTTTATTCATAGTTATGCCCCGTCCATAGCAACAGGTTTCCCTATGCACAGTATTTTCCTGTAGATCTCATGGACCTTTTCTTTAATCAAGAAAAACAAATTCTACAACAGCACCTTAGCAGATCTAGAGAAATCTTATCATTTACTAACCAGTAGATATTATAAGAATTCCTTAAACCTTACAATGTCCCTAGCAACCGCAGAAACTCGTCAATGCTGAGCTCTGTAAATTGCTTTTTTAAATCTTTTTATAACCGAATGTTGATCTTTTTATTTTTTTAAATCATGAGAGGAAATTATTCTCAGTAATTAGAATGTCAAAGGAACCAAGTCAACTGCATAACATGGTAAAGCAGCGCTACAGCGGCAGGAGAGGATATAATCCATGTTGAATAATAAAGAAATAAGTCATGGAAGCCAGAATGTGTTGGGAGTTTTAGCATGGATTGGCGGATATTTTACGTTATTAGTCTCGAGATGTTATATATCCCGTTTTAAAGGGCAGTGATTTTGCTAAAAGGTGAGGCGTAAATATCCCTTTAAAACGGGATATATAACATCTAGAGACTGATAACATTTGTATCTGAATGTTCCAACATTAACCCTATCCATGCGGATCCCGTATATATACGGAATGAATAACGTCGCTCTCACTGCGGATCCCGTATATATACGGGTTGGGTCAAATTTCACTTCATTCATGTTTAGAACAAGCCTACAGCAATTATTTCAATAAGAATTCATCTGGTATTGTCAAAGATGGGTTAAATATGATTTTACTCTGTTATTTAGTTCATTGAATCGTAAATATTTACGTTTTTGTCTTGGAAAACACCTTTGAGTGACGTAATCCTGCTATAAATACACGTGGAAACCTTCCCCATTGATACGGTATTTTCCCCATGTTTTATCTACACAACCTTTTTTGTTTTAAAATGAACAAGTTTAGTAGTTTTTAAAGGAAAGGAAGAAATCATGTTACATAACGAAGCAATAAATATCTAGAAATAAGTGGATTAGGATAAGCACTTGTTAACCCGTTGAGTTATTTCCCTTACCCCCAAAATCTATTTATATAAATTTTGCACAGATATTTATCACAGTTCGAAAATTATGGGATAGATATACACAGGAATGTATATATTTTTTTTTCTTCATAAATTAACATTGAAAGACAAATTATTATATCAAAGATGAATTTCTACATCTCTGACATACCGGAAATTTTTCCAATAGGCGAGGAGTTCCGAAAAAAACACAACAAGGACACACCAGGCTACGGAAACGATTATCTCCCTTGGCTATATACTCAGCCATTACAACCAATAGGGGGTGCTAATGTGTGTATCGTGTTAGGTAAATGAGTTTGCCAGACATTTATTTATGGATATATTGTGACAAAATATGGATGTAATTGTTTGAAATATATATTTCCCAAGGAGGTTTGTATTATTTTACATTCAACATACGTCTTCTTGTAAAATTTTAGATGTGAAGTAAAATGGGCCAAATGTTACCAGCGAGCTGCTGGTGAGATCAGGATTAGAATCAGGAAGATTTTTAGTTTGACAAATTTTTCTGAATGGCTTTTTGTTCTTTTGTAAGATATTTTTACCTTAATAATTATATATAAAAACAGAAAATATAGGTTATATATTTTTATGAAATAAATTAATTAAAAAAACACGTGTTTTCTTAGAATATGGTAAATCCGAGGGTTTATGATATGGAAAGCAGATGTTTGTTTACAAACAATAATTATATATATATAAGTGTATTTTGTAAACAACTAATGGTACGTAGATACATTGTATCTGACATAATTAACACTTAATCCAAATTTTATTTAGCATACATATGCATTTTGATTATTTTATTTTATGAATATAAATTGTTATTAAAAACAGAGTATCTATTTAGATCATAGATCTACAGGAGTACAGACAGTATTGTAAAATATTTATTTCATTTTTTTTTAAATATAAGCTTATATACAAACTGTGTTAATTACTATTGGTTCAATTTTTTTTACAATAAGTTTTTCAGTAGTAATTTTATAATACTATACAGTAGTATGATTATCTCCCTTTATTTATATTCCTTAAAAAGCATTTTCTCCAATAATTATTGTTAATTCAACTTTTTGCATTTAATTGTTATATTTTGAAATGTTATCAATATTAAACAATAATTTTTTTTATGTTCATATTTATATGCATATTATAGTTGCAATTATTTATATTAAATATACCTACCTTAAAAAATTTCGATTTATTTATATAATCAACGCCCACTTTATTATAAATATATTGCCGAATTTCCTTCGATATTTTCCGTATATTACAATTATACTTCGGTATTTTCCGATTTATTTCGGTCGATTTTATATTTGCATAGAAACTTCAAATACGTCAAAAAATTATCCAATGAAAAGTTTCTCGATATACGAGAACTAGACGAAAATTTCCTTACTTATTATAAAATCCCGAGATACATCGAATGGTAAAATCGGCCATTTTCTAGCATCATTATCTGCTGATTCCATCCCCTTTCCCTATGACATCCCCTGGACACACAGACAGCGTGAAAGGTGTGGAAATAAAATCTTATATTTCGCTATCGCTGCTTATTGTAGGGCGACCTCTCTGGAGTTTTATGTTCATATCCTTTCTGAAATCCTTTCTCATTGTTCAGAAATAGTTGTCATCCATTCCTTTTTCTCTACAAACCACAAACATTTCAGATTCTAAACGGAAGTAAAGCGTGACTTTCACAGCTGATTTTCATTTGTTGTCGTCTGCTTTCCAGCAGTTTTAATGGACTTTTTTCTTATCACATTTAATTAAATAAAACATAAATTTTATTATTTCTATTCTCTGCCTCTTTTTTCTCGATTTTCGTCATATTCACTGATCTGTCATGGTTTTGAAAAAAGGGAGGTTTCCTCTGTTCAAAGTCAATCATGGCCGCTGGTCACGATCAAAATTTGTATGAAATATTTGCAGACACAGACAGTGAAAATGATGAAGAGTTCAAGGGTTTTGATGCTGATGAAAACATGGAAGTTTTTGAAAATAGGGATGACTTTTTTTACCCTGAAAACTGGTCTGAGGGTAGAAAAGACCCCTTGAATGGCTTGATTGAACATGTCCAATTTTGTGAAAATACTGGCATAAAAGTTCAGGTTGCAAATAACGCTTAAATAAGTGACTACTTCAATATTTTTGTTGATAATGAAGATTTTGAGGATATGGCCACGGAAACCAACCGATATGCAGAGCAATATTTTCAGAAAAATCCCAACCTTAGTAGATGTTCTAGATTTAGGAAGTGGGTTAGCACAACAGCTGCTGAAATGAAACGGTATCTTGCCCTTATATTTGCAATGGGACTTGTATCTCAGTCTGACATTAACGAATATTGGAGCACTGACCCAGTCACCTCTACACCCTTCTTTCCAGCCACCATGTCTAGAGATCGCTTCCTCCTGATAACATCTTTCTTTCATCTGGTAAATAACGATTCATATATACCCCGTGGACAACCAGGACATGATCCTCTGTTTAAACTTGGTTCTGTTTATAAACGCATCGTTGACAGATTCGTCTCCTCTTACACTCCACATCAATATATATCGTTGGATGAAGGCATGATTCCTTGGCGTGGTCACCTCTCTTTCCGTGTTTATAGTCCGGACAAACCCGTCAAATATGGTATAAGTGCTTACATGCTATCAGACTCAACAAATGGTTATGTCTCTAAATTCAAACCATATACTGGAAAATCTGCCACTGGTCCTAGTATGAATGGAGCAACTTATGACTTGGTGATGAATCTTATGAGAGGCTTATTTGAAAAGGGCTATAACCTTTATTGTGATAATTATTACACTTCTCCACAACTCTTTTGGGATTTGTTTCAACTTGGTGTAAATGCTACAGGAACTGTCCGCTCAAACCGCCGTGGTATACCACAAGAAATCAAAACAAAGTCTCTAACAAACCGGGGTGATTTAGCTATCATGAACAACGGTCCAATTGAGTGCATCAAATTTCTCGATGGGAAGCCAGTTTACATGCTTTCAACTGTACATGGATCTGATATGTCATCCACGCGCCGTAGGGATAAGGATACACATGTGATTATAATGAAACCAAGCATGGTAGTCAACTACAATAAATATATGGGTGGGGTTGACAGATCAGATCAAATGATATCTTACACAAATAGCATCGTAAAGTCTTTTAAATGGTGGAAAAAGGTGATCTTCCATGTTCTGGCTATTGCGGTGCTTGACGCATACATCCTGTTCAAGTCTCAGAATCCAAATTCTGTTATCACACACAGAGTCTTTAGAAAGAAACTTGTTACTGAACTAATGCAAAACAATGCTATGGCAGTAATGGTTAGGGCCGGAAGACCTGCTAAGGCACCACAACAACTGGAACGTCTCACTGGAAGACACTTTATTTCCAGAATAAAAACAAATGGCAAAAAGAGAAACCTTGCACGTCTCTGTAAAGTTTGCAATGAATCAGAGAGAAACAATGCAGAACTAAGTGCTCGGAAAAGAAAGCGACCAGGTCACGAAACTGCATATGAATGTCAGGTCTGCAATGTTTCTCTCTGTATTGAACCTTGCTTTAGATTGTTCCATTCCTATCAAGAATATGCCCTAGCATATAAACGTTGGAAGAGTGCAAACCAACCAACTGAGGAAGATTGAATTTTCCAGTTGACCTGATCTCAGTTCTAACAACTTCACCAAAGTCATTATGGGGTTGATAGTGGACAATTTAAGACATATATTTCTTTGACTTATTATAAAATTTCTTCCAGTATTAAATCATAACTTATTTTAAGCAACATGAACAAAGGGTGGGGGACATACCAGTCTCTAACTCTCAGTTCTAACTTCACCAGTCATTATGGGGTTGATGGTGGATAATCAAAGACATTTTTCTTTGACTTAAATATTTCTTCAAGTCTTAAATAACCAATTTGAAGTGACATGAACAAAGGGTGGGGGACATACCAGTCTCTAACTCTCAGTTCTAACTTCACCAGTCATTATGGGGTTGATAGTGGATAATCAAAGACATTTTTCTTTGACTCTTTAAAATTTCTTCAAGTTTTAAATAACCTATTTGAAGTGACATGAACAAAGGGTGGGGGACATACCAGTCTCTAACTCTCAGTTCTAACTTCACCAAAGTCATTATGGGGTTGATAGTGGATAATCAAAGACCTTTTTCTTTGACTCTTTAAAAAGTCTTCAAGTTTTAAATAACCTATTTGAAGTGACATGAACAAAGGGTGGGGGACATACCAGTCTCTAACTCTCAGTTCTAACTTCACCAAAGTCATTATGGGGTTGATAGTGTATAATCAAAGACATTTTTCTTTGAGTTTGACTCTTTAAAATTTTTTCAAGTTTTAAATAACCTATTTGAAGTGACATGAACAAAGGGTGGGGGACATACCAGTCTCTAACTCTCAGTTCTAACTTCACCAAAGTCATTATGAGGTTGATAGTGGATAATCAAAGACATTTTTCTTTGACTCTTAAAAATTTCTTCAAGCTATGAATAACCTATTTGAAGTGACATGAACAAAGGGTGGGGGACATACCAGTCTCTAACTCTCAGTTCTAACTTCACCAAAGTCATTATGAGGTTGATAGTGGATAATCAAAGACATTTTTCTTTGACTCTTTAAAATTTCTTCAAGTTTTAAATAACCTATTTGAAGTGACATGAACAAAGGGTGGGGGACATACCAGTCTCTAACTCTCAGTTCTAACTTCACCAAAGTCATTATGGGGTTGATAGTGTATAATCAAAGACATTTTTCTTTGAGTTTGACTCTTTAAAATTTCTTCAAGTTTTAAATAACCTATTTGAAGTGACATGAACAAAGGGTGGGGGACATACCAGTCTCTAACTCTCAGTTCTAACTTAACCAAAGTCATTATGAGGTTGATAGTGGATAATCCAAGACATTTTTCTTTGCCTAGTTATGTGGAAATGCAAATTCAACAAATCAATAATAAATGAGACAATAACAAATATAACCACACAATTCTAATTAATGGAAATTATAATGTTGTCAACAAATATGGGTAATAGCAAAATTACTGAACACAAAGGCTCATAGCAACCATGATAATATGTGTATAACATTTTTTGAACATTCCTGATATTTTTTTTACATTCTTGCTTTAGAAATAATATTAAAAAAAATGGGCTTGATTTGAAAAATTTTGATTTTTCACAAAAATTTTGGAAAAAATATGATATTATGTGAAAAACATTTTGTGAACATTCCTGATAATTTTTTTTAATTCTCACTATAAAAATAATAATAAAAAAAAATGGGCAATTGATTTGAAATTTTTTCATTTTTCACAAAACTTTTGGCAGAAATATGTTGCCATGGCAACCATGTTATGTGTAAAACATTTTATGCTTTAAAAATAATTTAAGAATAAAAAAAAGGATTTATTTGAAAATATGTTGCCATGGCAACCATGATAAAATGTGTCTCCAAAGTTTTGAAATTTAAAGTATACTCAACTAACATCATTTCCTGTAAATATTGAAGTAATATCTACAAGAATTTTAACTACAGAGCAAAAACAAAAAAAATGCTAAATTTTGTGATATTTCTTCAAAACAATTCAGCATACAGGTAATATCTTGTGTATACAATTCAGCATGGTAAGGGTTAAATTAATAAGTATGTCCTTATAATAGGAAAAACATAAATACGTGTATCTTTGGACAAAGATCACAGAGAGCGATTATTGAGTTTCTGTCATCTTGTGAAATGTGTGTCGTCTGCTGTGCACAATGTAAATGGACAGCACATAGGTGAGAGCGATTATTGATTTTCTGTCACCACACGGCTTCCCTGAAGTTTTAAAAGTACCGTTTTAGCCAATCAAAATTCTACTTGCCACGAGAATATCAGAGAATAGTATTTTATCCCGAGCCAGAAGCGAGGGATAAAATTTACTAATATCCGTCAATCCATGTTAAAACCAAAACACATTCTGGCTTCCATGATTTATTTCGATTCTGATATGTCTAAGAGTACAAATACGGTAGTATACTTTGATTGGAAGACGGTAATTTATATTTACGGTATCTTCAAACTTTTTTTGTTCAGAAAAGTAAAACGTGATAGATTCTATAAATAGAATTCTTGGTAATACTGTATTATTGGTCATGGCCCATTAAAGTAAAATCATACCACTAAAATTCCAAGTAATACTACACATTTAGCACTGACTCATAAACGATAGACTATATCAATGAAATTCTTAGTAAGGATAATAAAAGGACCATTATGAACAAAACACCGAATATGTAAATCAAGCCTGACATCCGTGTACTATGTTAAAACATGCACGTTATATCGTTATATGTGCTGTATTAGATGAATTATGAATTAAGTAAGAATAAAATATTGTGTGCTAGACCATTACGCCACCGCAACGTTAATATTTAGCTATATATAAATCAAATTCACGTTAATACAATTGTTCATCGGGAATTCACTTTGCGAAAGAGCTAAATAAAATATGTTTGTTAAAGAAAAAAAAAAATAATAAAAAGTAAAGGGACTATCAAAAATAGACAGTTCCGATGTGTTTACATGTCCAATGAATTAATTTCTAAGATAATCTGATGTACTAATTTTCTTTTTGGTTGCTTGTTTTGTTTTCTGTACTTTTTGTGAATTGTGGAGATAATATTAAAGTACACCTTAGTATAGTAACACATGAAATTCCACTGAGGGTTAGGGAAAAAAACACGTCGGACTCAATGCACAATCAGGTCGGCAGTAAATCACCTCCAAAATTTATTTAACGTCAAAACTGTTTCATAAAAATTGTTCAAGTTTTACTCCCGTAGCAAAACAACTACGATAACCAACTTTATTTTGGATGAGATTAAAAGGTCGATTTCTATTTCTGTTTATTACGGATGAAAACGGTCAATAAAAAATGGCGGCTGACGAGAAATCGACCTTAAAATTATTTTTTGATTGCAGATTTCATACTCTCCACACTCGGGTACCAACACAAAAATTAAATGAAATATGTGTTTATATATATTAAACATCATACTAAAATATGCCGTTGGTACCTGCTTGTGGTTATACTGAAAATTGACATTAAATACACATTTCTTGTTAGATTTCATATATTTTCACTAAACGACAGACTTTTCATTGATTAGTGTGACGTCATCGCACGTGCACATATGGAAAATTGTTACCAAAATAGTTGGGGTAAAGGTTTTATAAAATCAAGAAACAACGAAAGCTATACGTTTCATTTATAATTTGTCTATTTTTTAGGCCAATTTCTGCCCTTATCATACCTACTCCTTTGTCAGGAGTGTGACGCTTTAGCGTGACAAACTTTAAATTGCCTTAACTTACCTTGATGATAAAAGAAATAAAATAAAAGATATATTAAAGGAAGATGGTATTCTATAATTTCGTACCATTTTACTTCAAATATCTAGATGTTTTGTGACCCTATGATTATGCGACAAAAAATTATTCTATTTTTTAAATTGGTGTACGTGAATAAATTTAACTTGGAAAATTGTAAAAATGTCAAATTAAACCTTAATAATTTTTCATTGTTGAGACTAATTAGTTCAGAAAAATCAAAATATGTTGTAAACAAAACATTAGTTATAATAATTTAGTAGTATTAGACTGGATGAATATGATAGTTGTAAAATTGGGCTTGCATAAGGAGAGACACAAAAAATGTCAGGAGTGTGACATTTTATCTTAGTTGTATAGTATTATGTTGTATGCTTTAATAGTTCACAATTTTCTTTATTTTCCAAAAGCTCCAGACCCAATCAAAGAAAAAAGTTGGAAATAGCTCTGATATATGACATATCATAGCTAGGAAATCAAATTAACTAATGTCAGGAGTGTGACACTTTTAATAGGCATATCTTTTAAATAAAAAATAAAAAAAACATGCTTCTACAAACTTCCACAATGTTTTCACTTTAATTACATATAAACATAAGTAATAATTATAGTATTTTTGTATATTGCATGACACCTTTCTCATAATAAGTGATGATAAAGGGTTATATTTTCTTAAAACATGTCAAAATTTGGATTTTTTTTCTAAATGAAAAATTGATGTATGTTGCTTTAAATAAACAGAATACTTACTTTAATATATCTTGCCTTTCATAAAACATTTTCATTCTTTTGATATGACATTTTTTAAAATTTCTCAATAATTTTTCATTCAACAGTAATATGTCACACTCCTGACATAAAATCATTAAATGTCCATTGCAATTGCAATAGGAAGTTTTTTGCAGAATAAATTATTGAGAAACATGGGGAAACAAATTTGAAAACCACTAAAAAGTAATTTTATACTAAGAAAAGATGATCTATTGCTAGTTTTAATAAATTTCAAATCCATTTTAACCATTTTTGATGAGATAAATTCTTAAGGGGCAAATAATTAGCACATTAATCATTAGAAAAAACAAAAACATAATTTTGAATCCTCTTTTAATATTTACTGTTAACTGTAAGAAATATAAATTTTTTTTTTAATTTCATCCCCCCTTTTTTCTAATTTGCATAATCGGTCAAAATAGGCAAAAGTTCAAAGTTCATAAAAAATCCCGTAATATATGTTAAAAAGCTCATCATTATGCTTATACAGTTCAAATTTGGGCACTTTCTGGCTTAAAATAGAGTAGTTTTGGCCATTTGAAGAAATTTCTATTGATAGTAATGGTGGCCATTTTGGATACAGGACGGCACTGACGGACACAATTTTGAAAGGGGACCACCCAATGATCATTTCAGCAAAGTTTGGTTGAGATTGGCTCAGTAGTTTCAGAGGAGAAGATTTTTTTTTTGATTTCATCCCCCTTTTTTCTATTTTTAGCTTGGCGGCCATCTTGGTTGGAAGTCGGGATCACCGGACACAATTTTGGAAGGGGGCCATCCAAGGATCATTCCACAAGAGTTTGGTTGCAATTGGCCAAGTGGTTTCTGAGGAGAAGATTTTTTTTTAATTTCATCCCCCCTTTTTTCTAATTTGCATAATCGGTCAACATGGGTAATGGGATTTACTTCAAAATTGCAGGGTAGGTAGATCTTGACATGCTGAACATATTTGCAGTTTCAACTTACCACCTGTCTCTTATAGTGTTTGAAATAAAGGACGAAAAGTATTAACATTTTGAAAATTTGATGACAAAAGGGAAATAACTCCAAAATGGGTAATGGGATTTACTTCAAAATTGCAGGGTAGGTAGATCTTGACATGCTGAACATATTTGCAGTTCAACTTACCACCTGTCTCTTATAGTTTTTGAAATATAAGACGAAAAGTATTAAAATTTTACAAATTTGATGAAAAAAGGGCAATAACTCCAAGATGGGTAATCAGATTTACTTCAACATTGCAGGGTAGGTAGATCTTGATGTGCTGATCATTTTTATTCCATGTCAGATTTTTGATATTATTAACGGTTTTTGAGTTATTACCAAAAACCTGCAATTTTACCATATGTTCTTTTTTAGTAACAGCGGCCATGTTGGATGGTGCACGGCATCACCGGACACAATTTTGAAACTAGACACCCTAGTGATGATTCAGACCAAGTTTGGTTTCCATTGGTCAAGTTCTTTCAGAGAAGTTTACGACGTACGACGACGACGACGGACGCCAAGTGATGGCAATAGCTCACATGACCCTTTGGGTCAGGTGAGCTAAAAATGGACAGTATTTTCATTTGGTTACCTCTAGTTTATACCACCAATGATCAACTTAACTTAACTTTTGTTATATTTATTAGGCATATATAAATAATTGATTTACAACTATTAAGCCTCATTAGATCATATTTTTTATGCTTGTATGAAAACTTTAATTACCAGATGTTTTTAGATATACAGTAAAAATAGTGTTTCTTTGATATACTGAAACTGTTTTCTCATGATATACACAAAGTTTGGTACCAAAATGTGCCTTTTTCATATCATTATCAAATTGAAATACATTTAGGTCTTTTACCATACCCAAAAGAAAATGATACCTCAGAGGAAGTAAGTCTGTATTTGTTATCATTTTAACACTTTGTTGCTAATAAAAGTTGAAAAAAAAATGTTTATCTTCATATATTGCACTGAGCAACTGAATCTGAAAAATATATCATATTGACATTATTTTACGACCAAAATTATGTCAATTTGTCCAATTTGAAATTTTACCCTCTATGTCACACAAAGTCTTCATTTTTTTGAAAATCACCCAACTGAAACATATATCTCCTTAGATATTTAATGTATGATTTATTTAAATTTATTCATGGAATTTATTTAACAAATAATGTATAATGGTTTACTAGAAAACATATAAAGTTTATTGACATCTAAATAAAAAAATATGTTATGAAATTAAAAAAAAAACTCTATTAAAATAAAGTGGCAATCACAACATGATCAAAAGATATTCTTTAAAAATTAAGTATGGCTTCAAAGACGTGATATCCAAACAAATAATATCTCAATTTCAATGGGGTTTAAAAATTTCAGTGAAAACAGCTCTAAAATTTTAAATTATATTTTATTAAACCTATTTACATGAATTAAAGATTTAGTTTTCATATTTAGACTGAGAAATTATGCATATTTTTAAGCAAATTTTTAGAATCAGAATGACTTGGTTTTTTTTATCTTCTGAATTATATATCAAGGACACCCATGGAAATGGTGTGAAATTTAGTAATGATGATTGTTACATAATTTGGTGTCATAAATAAGACCTTAATTACAAATTGTATCTGTGGCTCAGGTTAACTGCTAGTTTATTATCCACAATAAACTATTGACAGGATGTTTGAAATTATTTGATATATTCCCTCTTTGCGAAAATGGAGTTATCGTTCGCAATTTGAATTATCGTCCTTGGCAGTGGGTATATAGCATTTCCGGTTGCAAAAGTTTTCCAATCGTAACAACTCGGCCATTCTCGCTACCAAATCTGTATTTTCATATCACTGAACATGTTACATAATTAACTTTCTGAAATATTTTGGGTGATTGTCACCAGATTTTTCTGCAAAACGGAAATACTGCGCGATTTTCCTTGTACACTGAAAGCGGGATTATTTACTTTAAAAAAGATTTTCTCTCCTTTCATTAAAAAGCGTATTTGATTTTTTTCATTACACTTGAGCGGTCGAAGACAGGGCAAGATAAATTTGAAAGCATTTTAGAAATAATAGAATCTGTTGTTTCTTCAGTCACCATTTGTAAAAGCAGAAGTGGATTCGGTAGACTATTTTGTAATGTGTTTGAAACGGTATGCGCGTCTTCATTAGCAATTTGAGCTTATCAGATAGGTGAACACCTTGCCGACCATCTCGACTTGTACAGTCAAGTAGCAAATCCCAATTTTCGGTTTCCGTCAGAGTAGATCCCACTTTTTTCTGAATGAATAATGTCCCTCGTCTGGAATATTTTGAATAGGAAATAAACCGATCACGAACGCGGCTTTTTTCTGTTATTAATATATCAAGAACAAGCAATCGGTATATCGTTTAAAAAACAATGGTGTATTTGGAGATCGCATCTCTGTCCATTGAAACTTATCTGTCATATTGAAGATGTATTTTTAGACAAATAGGTTATTTTGCAATAAATGCATTTACAGTCTCATAATCTTACAGCCAAAAATGCCGTTCTGAAGCTAAGCTTAACAATGCAGACAAACAAACAAAAGGATTGATGGGATTCGAACCACCTTCTAGAATTATCCATTCCATCACAAGGCAGCGCCAATACGATCATGACTACTACAGCATTTAGTCAAGTAAATTTATTACTTAGAGTAGTGATGGGGTAAAATGCGAATTAGTATACATAGCAGACGATTTGATTTTTCAACTGCAGATTTAAGAAAATAACTACCAAGCACAAAGCAAAATATAAAAAAGGCTCTGATGGTTTGCTTCCGATTAAAACGACATGTGCTAAATTGCTTTATTTTTAGTGATTATGACAGCTTACGTGATGTTCGAAAAAAATCCACAAAAAAACGACAGAATAGTTAATATTGATAAAGAAAAATATGAAATTAACAGCTTGCATGTATATTCGTGTTATGATTTCATATGTAAGGAAATATTCGTTGTGCAGCTTTCGAAAAATCAATACAAATCTACTGTATACACTCACAATTCTTATAATATGTAAAGAAAAAAAAACTTAATATAAATATAGCCTTCATTTTTATCACTTTAACCGAAATTAATGACGAAACACATTATGTTGCTAAAAAAATAAAAAAGCAAAAAACAAAACAAAAATCCCCCCAAAAAACAAGCCAAAGCTGCTCCGATAGGATTCGCACTCTCAGTGTAAATCTGCAGGGGTCGCGAAGCAGCGATTATACGATCACGGCTATGGTACAATGATCAAATTTGTAAGTTTTGTTTTCTTTTTTGTGGTATATATAAAGGTGTACCTGATGTAAATTGGAGCAACTCTATAATAAAGCAAACGATGCCTATATTTCATAAAACCATATTTAAGCATATTTTCCATAAAAGGAAAAGTCTTTATATGCTTCCAAAGGGAAAATGTATATGCATGTTAAAAAGGAAGTTTTGTATTGCAAGTTTTTGATTTTTAACAATTGTAATTGTGTTTGTTTTCGTGTTTTTCTCCTTTACACCATCATTGAAAGCACTTGTATCTGCAAAAGTTTCCATTTTTTTCTTAAGATCAGAGTCAAATCTTCATTTTCCCCATCCAGCTTTTGGAAGGAGCGGATGCCGGCTGTTTAACTCTACGGTCATATTTCTACCCGACCTCTTTGACGTTTGGAGATGGCCAAATCCGGTAAAAACCGTAAATGTTCCTTTTATATTACAAAATCCGCAGTGGAACCAAAGAATGAATAGTCATGAACCATGTATATAACTAAAGGTAAAATATTCAATATCTTGAATGGAGCCTGTGGGAATTTTTATGGGAATCTGCATGGATCTCTTGGAAAAAAGAAAACAAAATTAAATATCATGCAAAAATTGACATCTTTTTAATAGACTCCAAGCAGATAAAATATCTTGAACATTTCAAGATTAAGATAATCCCCTGTAAAAGAAAATAAAACAAATGATTCCACTGCGAAAATTGGAATGAATTTTGCATACATCGCTATTAACGTCCGTAATTTTAACAGCAAAGCCGAGAAAATGCTACATCTTTGAATATAAAACACTGAATTTATTAATTATTACGGTCATTCAGGATATGAAATAAAAATACAGATCTCATAGAATCCACCGATATCGGGCAATATAAAAAACTAAATAAAATAATTCCAATAAATCGGATTTTATTTGAATAAGAATACATAGTTTTTTAAATTTTTTAAACGTTTTGTGACGTTTACAGTTATGTAACCGGAAGTGTACATACCCTCTGTCAGGAAAAGATAACTCGATTCAAGAACGATAACTCTAGTTATCGCAAATCGGGAATATTATTAAAATGTGCAAATGTATGTTATAATATTTACTAATAGTATAAGATGGAATGAATATTGGTCATAGTAATAAGACACAACTTATTTTATGAAAAAAGGAAAATGAGAATTGCTATTTATAATTTACAACGTAAATGATATATTTATTAATTAACCATAAAATTTTATAAAATCATAAACTCTGCCAATATAAAAAAAAATAAGCCAATATCGATATTGGTTTATTTTTTTTTATATTGGCCGAGTTTATGATTTTATATTGTAAAGACAGTTTAGGTTGTATTGACAACAATAATATAGAGTTAATTAATAATGTATCTTATTGCATGTAATGATCACATTAAAGCTGAATTGTAATTCATTGTTCTGAGTAAGAAATACATTAAAAAAGGAGATATTGGATAGATGCATATGAGACAAAATTATAACATAAAACAATAATATTGGTTGTCATGACATTAAATGTAATCAGTAATGTAATCGATTACATTTACAAAGTAATTGTAATTTAATCGATTACATTTGAAAATTGATGTAATCGTAATGTGATGTAATCATGAAAATTGCAAAGTAATTGTAATGTAATCGAAGTAATTAACCCCAAGTCTGACCATAATTGTATAATACCTGAAATAATTTACAAGTGGAAAATTAGCAGATTTGATTTTAAAAATGATTGAGAAATTAATGCTAGAAAACAATTTTTGCTGTGTTTGAATTGCAGATTTATCAAACTTTGTTTTTGTTTCCATGGAAACCATGGACATTACACTACAAACGATTATTGTTTATATGTTTTAGACAAGTGTCTATTGAACAGATACAAACAAGCATCATTCACATAGCTCCCTGTTCACAGGAGATACATGTAATAGATAATGAAAATTCTATTTTTTTTACGTTTTTTTTTGGAAGATGCAAAATGAGGCTGTTGAAGTGTTCGGTTGCCATGGTATTAACAATAATTGTTTTTCTTTCCATGGACATTATTTAAATTTGCATTGTTATCAGTTTAAGATTTGACATTTAGTTATGAAATCAGTAATATGGAAATCTTTGTGACCAAAAGAACATTTTATGATTTTAGCATGATATGAAATTTATTTAAAATGTTTTATTTTTGTTTCCATAGCAACCATTCACATAATTTAAGGTTAAAAGTTTATTTAGTAGTTAGTTTGGTTATAAGTTATGTGAAAATGATAACATCAGTAAATACATTTTAGAGAAGTAGGAATATTTTGTAAAAAATGTAGTTGTACCTATTTGCTAAAAAAAACCAAAAGTATGGGACAAAAAACACTTTTTTCCAAAATATCTAAAAGAGGCTACAGATGATTATTTTTTATATGTTTTAGACAAGTGTCTATTGAACAGATACAAAGAAGCATCATTCACATAGCACCCTGTTCACAGGAGATAATAGATAATGAAAATCCTATTTTTTTAAGTGTTTTTTTTGAAAGATGCGAAATGAGGCTGTTTGGTTGCCATGGTAACAATAATTGTTTTTCTTTCCATGGGCATTATTTAAATTTCCATTGTTATCATTTTAAGATTTGGCATTTAGTTATGAAATCAGTAATATGGAAATCTTTGTGACCAAAAGAAAATTTTATGATTTTAGCATGATATGAAATGCATTTAAAATGTTTTATTTTTGTTTCCATAGCAACCATTCACATAATTTAAGGTTAAAAGTTTATTTAGTAGTTAGTTTGGTTATAAGTTATGTGAAAAAGATAATATCAGTAAATACATTTTAGAGAAGTAGAAATATATTGTAAAAATGTAGTTATATAGTATTTACTGAAAAACCAAAAGTATGGGACAAAAAACGCTTTTTTCCAAAAAATCTAAAAGAGGCTACACGTGATTATTTTTTATATGTTTTAGATAAGTGTCTATTGAACGGACACAAACAAGCCTCATTCACCAACCTCTCTGTTCACAGGTGATAATAGATCATGAAAATCCTGATTTTTTGCATTTTTTTGAAGATGCGAAATGAGGCTGTTTGGTTGCCATGGTAACAGTAATTGGCAAACTTGTACTTTCTGTTCATATACGTTAATTTTTAGAAGAAGTCTTCAACATCACTAGTATGTAATTATATTATGAATTTTTTTAAATATTTTTTGAGAAATCTGTGTGGCAAAAGTGCAAATTTAGTGATTTTAAGACTGAAATAAAAGGGGTTTTATGATGTAGTTGTTACCATAGCAACCAAAGTCAATACATGCGTTCTTTTATTATTTTTATGAGTTTTCCATCAAAATGCAACATATGAACCATATAAACTCCAATTTTGCAACTATCAATAAATCACCCACTGCATGATCCTTAGGTGGAGCCATACTTAATTATGACTTCAATACAAAAGAGTTTCAAAACATAACAACATAAAACACGGACCCGAGTTCGGATGAGAGTATGAAAATAAGACGAATACATAACACCTATCTCCACTGTATGTATGTTAATTTATTGGTAATTATTATACTTTCTGTAAATTTATCTGTGTGGGTATCTCAAGGATAATGTGTATGAGAACAATCCTCAAACAATTGGTGAACTGAAGGCAGCAATCACAGCAAAGATCAGGGATATCCCATAGGATGAATGTGTGCAAGTCATTGACAATTTTGCTCGACGTATGTATGTGTGCCTTCAACGCCGAGGATGCCATTTGGAACACATTTTGGAAAGAACATAAAAATTATATGCGAACTGACTCAGATGGCTAAAACTTTGTGGAAAGATCATCCATAGGCTGTATATTAATGGTATTTATTTTGAAGGTCGTATTTTATACTTTCAAGTTATCAACCCTACCTGTAGGTAGCCTTTATTTGAACTATCACACAGATGGTGATGTTACGACAATGTCAATTATTATCTTTTAAAGATACGGTTGTATAAAAGACATGTAACACTTCATCGATCGGTTATATTGTGTGTATATTTGTATACTTATAGATTAATACATGGCCTTTTTCATATTAATCTTGTTATCAGCACGAGACCTTGATATCGGCCCCGAGGGACGATATTAGTCGTGGGCTGATGAGAAGGGCAATATGAAAAAGGCAATGTATTAATTTATTTATCACATATTTTGCCAGGGCATATAACATGTTAAATTGCCCTCGTAAAATGTTTTTGCCCCGGAGGCAAATAACAGCCCGCAAATTATGCTTTTATTACACATGCAAATTCGGCGTTATTTCAATAAAATATGTGATAATATAATCGTTTTACAAAACAAAGGTAAAATATAAAATTTAAGCTAAAAATATATCAAGAAGAGTTTTAAGATACCAAAGGGAGGTAATCAGAATCTGTATATCGAAGAAGAACAGACAACACAATGGCCAAAAGAAAAAGTAGAAAAGGACAACCAACGATATACAAAACATACACATAAAACTAAAGATCGAGTATCACGAACCCCACTAAAAACCCGGGGTGAACTCAGGTGTTCCGCAATGGTAAGCAGTTCCTGCTCCACTAGTAACACCGTCGTGTTAATCTAGTTACAAACCCGGTGATAAGTCATGAATGAGGAAAGGATCGGGAAGTGCTTACGACAAGTTGAACATATATCCGTGGTCATTTTTGACACAGATATTGCATTATATCGGTCAACCAAGTCATGGTGGCGACAGTAAAACTTTCGAAGTGATGACTTCAACTTAACTTAGAGGAACCAGTGGTTCAGTAGCTTCCTTGTTAGCCACAACCCTCTATCAAGGAAATCCTGATAGGAACCACAAGCTCTGGAATATCGTATCAACAGAGAGATGTATACTCCATATGCAGGTGCTGCTGGAATGTTGCTACATATGAATGGAAAGTTCACAATGGGAAAATTGAAATCATCTCTTTTGTCGTAAAGTTTCGTTCTTAATCAACCCTCACTGTCAATTTCGAGGTGTATGTCAAGGTATGAAGCAGACCTATCTGTTTCTGTGGTATCCTTTATTTCAAGCTCAATGGGATAGATGCGATCAACGAAATCACCAAACCTAGAATTATTTAGTGAAAGGGCATCATCTATATAGCGGAACGTGAAATTAAAGGATCGGGTTAGCTTCTTTTGGTTTTTCTTGAGAAGCCCCTATACACGGCTGGTAATCGGCACAAGCAGAACAGTTGGTTCTGCAAAGAAATTCGTGAGGATAACTTCCGGTGTTGGTGGAGGAGAGTTCACGAAGACGATTCGCAAGGTATGTACATGTCAAAAATTGAAATTTTCTTTTTTACTGCTTGAATATTGCAAAATCAGAGAATGCTATGCTGTGGCGAATGCTTTCACGATTAGAAACATGCATAGTTTATTCTTGTATATGAAGTGTAACTCTCGCAAAATCAATCGTCCCACGAAAAAAAGACGAAAATTGTGACACTCTTACATTTCTAAGTTGTTCTTGACAAAGATGCAAGTTAATTTTTCAATATGTTTTCATCATGGGAGTTTAAGTGTAATCGGGGATAAATTCCGATTCGTCAGAAGTAAATTGAAGTCTAGATAAATCTACAAACTGTCAATTTTCTCGTTTTCCTGCTTGAGGAGATCGATTATGATAGAGCATATTGCGAATGCATGAGGAGATTTGCTAGTTTTGTTAATTGTTTTCTGCAAAATTGATAAATTGACACTTTTAAACACAAAACTGATAAATACTCTAATCAAAATAAACTATTCTCTGTCCACTTTCAGGAGATGCCAGGATTCAAGGGAAAGAGGAAAAGGGGACTGACATTGACTCTTTACAACAAACCATTTCTATATAGATTGCCTGTATCACCGCCAAGGAAACGAACAAAAACAAGTAGCAGTACACCAAATTTAAAATCCCCATCAATCAGCAGTGGCGGATTTAGAGGGGGGCGTGCGCCCTCCCCCCTAAAATTCGCAAAGCATATGCTATACAACGTTAATTAAGCAGTTCAACAAACAACTTTTTCATGAATGGTTAACTCGTGACCTGTAAGTCAAAATGAATAGTAATGATATTAGGAGTAAATTTGGGATATCATTCTAAAAAGCTCTACCCATTGATAAATGATCAGTATACACTGTCCGTCCGGATGAAGCTTTTCGTTTTGCCGTTGGTTCATTCATTGAAAACGTATGATTCGTTCTTGTTTATAGACAAACAAAGACTAATATGTTAACATTAATGCTGCATGAAACGATTCTGATCATCTAATTTAGTTACGTTAGCTTATCAGAAATCAACAACAAGTTCATGTATTGACAATTTCCGCTTTTATTTGTCTATAAACAAGAACAGTCGAATCATACGTTTTCAATGAATGAATCAAACGACGGAAAGAAAAGCTCCATCCGGACGGGCAGCATTAACTGGAACCACCCGAAAGGACAAGCACCGAAAGTACAGATCAATTAGTGAAATGAGGAATGCGTTAAAACTAAACCAATAGTTCTTTGAAGGGTTAAAATATCGTGATCGATCAGTCATGAGTTGAACAATTCGCATCACGGTTGTTAAAGAAAATTTTTACTTTAGTTTCTTATAAGGCATGCCTTCTTATAATCTGACAAAAACATACTGTTAACAATTATCCGATAAAATTAAGACTCAAAGTCAAGTTTTTTTGGTCTGATAAAAATGGTGTGGTTGGTTCAAAATTGTCGTTCAAATAAATATCTGTAATTCCTCAAACCCCAGAGCTTCCGGGGGGCTTCGCCCCCCTGGTCCCCTGCCAGGGCTCTGCCTTGGACCCGCTGGGGACCTTAAGCGGTCCCCAGACCCCTCGCCTACTCACGCCCCCCTAACCACAAATCCTGGATCCGCCCCTGATCAGGACACCAAGTTTATTAAAAAAGTCTCTTTCAATTTCAAAATATTTATATCCTTTCAAACGGGTTTACACATCTATTCGGCGCAACTTTTTTATTAAAGATGACGAAAACTTCACCGCAGATCTACAAAAGTTATAATATTCATTGATTTCAGCACATACATAGGTCTAACGTAAATAAACATTCACTTAGTGCTAGTAGTCATGAATAAATTAAACACAAGATGTCAATTAAACTGTTGACATATCCTTAAAATCGGTAAAGCGCTTTACATCTTGTAATCACTACTAACAGAGATCTTTTTTATTAACAAGTGTGTACACATAACACACTAGAAAAACAAACCACAAATTAATATTATTCTCAACTGTATGATATTTAATTTAGAGTGTATCATTTGTATTAGAAATAATAAAGATATGATTCACATTAAATTTGATTATAAAATTATCTTACAGTGCATTTTCAATTTTTTCCAATGTACAGATATAAGGGAAGTTAATCTTGTGTATCCAATACACAATGGAAGTTGTCACAAACAACAAATGATCAATAATGACAAGTTAAATCATGGGAAACCGCAGTTACAATTATGAATTGATTCCTTAAATGAAATGTTTCTTTCTAGGTGGACAGCCCATGAACAATGAAATATTACTTTTATACTTTTAAAAACCCGACGGGAAGAAGGGCATCAGTTCGTGAATTTATTACCAGACAGACATGCAAAATTTGTGATTATACAGTGGATTACATGTGTCGTACCAAAACTAGCAAATCTCCTCATGCATTCGCAATGTGCTCTATCAGAACCGATCTCCTCAAGCAGGAAAACGAGAAAATTGACAGTTTGTAGATTTATCTAGACTTCAATTTACTTCTGACGAATCGGAATTTATCCCCGATTACATTTAGACTCCCATGATGAAAAAATATTGAAAATTTAACTTGCATCTTTGTCAAGAACAACTTAGAAATGTAAGAGTGTCACAATTTTCGTCATGTTTTTCGTGGGACGATTGATTTTGCAAGAGTTACACTTTATATACAAGAATAAGCTATACATGTTTCTAATCGTGAAAGCATTCGCCACAGCATAGCATTCTCTGATTTTGCAATATTCGAGCAGTAAAAAAGAAAATTTCAATTTTTGACATGTACATACCTTGCGAAGCGTCTTCGTGAACTCTCCTCCACCAACACCGGAAGTTATTCTCACGAATTTCTTTGCAGAACTAACTGTTCTGCTTGTGCCGATTACCAGCCGTGTTATATGAAGTATGCCTCGTAAGAATAAAGGAACAATCCACACAAGTGATTTAAAATTTCTTGTTCATCTCGAAAAAAATGAAATTTAGATATTAAATGAAATGTTCATGCCATTTAATATTAAAGGTTAATCATTGTCAACCAAAGATAACCACCCATGAAAGCAGTTAGGCTTATTTCCAATGGGGTCCTTTACAAATAATATATTAAGTGAATATTTAAGGTCAATCATCAATGAACGGGAATGTGTGCTTACTTAACTACCAAGAAAGGATATTTATTTGAAATGACACATTTGTCCAATTCCTCACTGATACATTTCACGTGACATTTAACTTGTTCTTAGACATTTGTAGATCAGTGGTGGATAAGAAACATGTTGTATTCGTAAACGATATGACACAAGATCAACATACCTATTTGCACTGTATACATATAACAGAGTTCATTCATACTGAGATGGTGGATGGCTTGTTATAGTAGAAATATAGATCCGTTAAAATAAAAACGAAATCAAAATTAATCTAAATTGTACAACTCGTACTACATTTTGACATTGAATTATGACATCACACGACAGTCTGAAAGAGAAGCTAAATAAAAGGTATTTACAATAAATCTATATATGTTATCATTGTGGGAGGTACCGCATCGATGGTGTAATGGTTAGCGTGCTCTCCTCGAGTGTGGTAGATCGTGGGTTCATCGATGGTGTAATGGTTAGCGTGCTCTCCTCGAGTGCTGTAGATCGTAGGTTCATCGATGGTGTAATGGTTAGCGTGCTCTCCTCGAGTGCTGTAGATCGTGGGTTCATCGATGGTCTAATGGTTAGCGTGCTCTCCTCGATTGCTGTAGATCGTAGGTTCATCGATGGTGTAATGGTTAGCGTGCTCTCCTCGAGTGCTGTAGATCGTGAGTTCATCGATGGTGTAATGGTTAGCGTGCTCTCCTCGAGTGCTGTAGATCGTGGGTTCATCGATGGTGTAATGGTTAGCGTGCTCTCCTCGAGTGCGGTAGATCGTGGGTTCATCGATGGTCTAATGGTTAGCGTGCTCTCCTCGAGTGCTGTAGATCGTGGGTTCATCGATGGTGTAATGGTTAGCGTGCTCTCCTCGAGTGCTGTAGATCGTAGGTTCATCGATGGTGTAATGGTTAGCGTGCTCTCCTCGAGTGCTGTAGATCGTGGGTTCATCGATGGTGTAATGGTTAGCGTGCTCTCCTCGAGTGCGGTAGATCGTGGGTTCATCGATGGTGTAATGGTTAGCGTGCTCTCCTCGAGTGCTGTAGATCGTAGGTTCATCGATGGTGTAATGGTTAGCATGCTCTCCTCGAGTGTGGTAGATCGTGGGTTCATCGATGGTGTAATGGTTAGCGTGCTCTCCTCGAGTGTGGTAGATCGTGGGTTCATCGATGGTGTAATGGTTAGTGTGCTCTCCTCGAGTGCTGTAGATCGTGGGTTCATCGATGGTGTAATGGTTAGCGTGCTCTCCTCGAGTGTGGTAGATCGTAGGTTCATCGATGGTGTAATGGTTAGCGTGCTATCCTCGAGTGCTGTAGATCGTAGGTTCATCGATGGTGTAATGGTTAGCGTGCTCTCCTCGAATGCTGTAGATCGTGGGTTCATCGATGGTGTAATGGTTAGCGTGCTCTCCTGGAGTGTGGTAGATCGTGGGTTCATCGATGGTGTAATGGTTAGCGTGCTCTCCTCGATTGCTGTAGATCGTAGGTTCATCGATGGTGTAATGGTTAGCGTGCTCTCCTCGAGTGTGGTAGATCGTGGGTTCATCGATGGTGTAATGGTTAGCGTGCTCTCCTCGAGTGTGGTAGATCGTGGGTTCATCGATGGTGTAATGGTTAGCGTGCTCTCCTCGAGTGCGGTAGATCGTGGGTTCATCGATGGTGTAATGGTTAGCGTGCTCTCCTCGAGTGCGGTAGATCGTGGGTTCATTGATGGTGTAATGGTTAGCGTGCTCTCCTCGAGTGCTGTAGATCGTGGGTTCATCGATGGTCTAATGGTTAGCGTGCTCTCCTCGAGTGCTGTAGATCGTGGGTTCATCGATGGTGTAATGGTTAGCGTGCTCTCCTCGAGTGCTGTAAATCGTAGGTTCATCGATGGTGTAATGGTTAGCGTACTCTCCTCGAGTGCTGTAGATCGTGGGTTCATCGATGGTGTAATGGTTAGCGTGCTCTCCTCGAGTGCGGTAGATCGTGGGTTCATCGATGGTGTAATGGTTAGCATGCTCTCCTCGAGTGTGGTAGATCGTGGGTTCATCGATGGTGTAATGGTTAGCGTGCTCTCCTCGAGTGTGGTAGATCGTGGGTTCATCGATGGTGTAATGGTTAGTGTGCTCTCCTCGAGTGCTGTAGATCGTGGGTTCATCGATGGTGTAATGGTTAGCGTGCTCTCCTCGAGTGTGGTAGATCGTAGGTTCATCGATGGTGTAATGGTTAGCGTGCTCTCCTCGAGTGCTGTAGATCGTAGGTTCATCGATGGTGTAATGGTTAGCGTGCTCTCCTCGAGTGCTGTAGATCGTAGGTTCATCGATGGTGTAATGGTTAGCGTGCTCTCCTGGAGTGTGGTAGATCGTGGGTTCATCGATGGTGTAATGGTTAGCGTGCTCTCCTCGATTGCTGTAGATCGTAGGTTCATCGATGGTGTAATGGTTAGCGTGCTCTCCTCGAGTGTGGTAGATCGTGGGTTCATCGATGGTGTAATGGTTAGCGTGCTCTCCTCGAGTGTGGTAGATCGTGGGTTCATCGATGGTGTAATGGTTAGCGTGCTCTCCTCGAGTGCGGTAGATCGTGGGTTCATCGATAGTGTAATGGTTAGCGTGCTCTCCTCGAGTGCGGTAGATCGTGGGTTCATTGATGGTGTAATGGTTAGCGTGCTCTCCTCGAGTGCTGTAGATCGTGGGTTCATCGATGGTGTAATGGTTAACGTGCTCTCCTCGAGTGTGGTAGATCGTGGGTTCATCGAAGGTGTAATGGTTAGCGTGCTCTCCTCGAGTGCTGTAGATCGTGGGTTCATCGATGGTGTAATGGTTAGCGTGCTCTCCTCGAGTGTGGTAGATCGTAGGTTCATCGATGGTGTAATGGTTAGCGTGCTCTCCTCGAGTGCTGTAGATCGTAGGTTCATCGATGGTGTAATGGTTAGCGTGCTTTCCTTGAGTGCTGTAGATCGTGGGTTCATCGATGGTGTAATGGTTAGCGTGCTCTCCTCGAGTGTGGTAGATCGTGGGTTCATCGATGGTGTAATGGTTAGCGTGCCCTCCTCGAGTGCTGTAGATCGTAGGTTCATCGATGGTGTAATGGTTAGCGTGCTCTCCTCGAGTGTGGTAGATCGTGGGTTCATCGATGGTGTAATGGTTAGCGTGCTCTCCTGGAGTGTGGTAGATCGTGGGTTTATCGATGGTGTAATGGTTAGCGTGCTCTTCTCGAGTGAGGTAGATCGTGGGTTCATCGATGGTGTAATGGTTAGCGTGCTCTCCTCGAGTGTGGTAGATCGTGGGTTCATTGATGGTGTAATGGTTAGCGTGCTCTCCTCGAGTGCTGTAGATCGTGGGTTCATCGATGGTGTAATGGTTAGCGTGCTCTCCTCGAGTGCTGTAGATCGTAGGTTCATCGATGGTGTAATGGTTAGCGTGCTCTCCTCGAGTGCTGTAGATCGTGGGTTCATCGATGGTCTAATGGTTAGCGTGCTCTCCTCGAGTGCTGTAGATCGTAGGTTCATCGATGGTGTAATGGTTAGCGTGCTCTCCTCGAGTGCTGTAGATCGTGGGTTAATCGATGGTGTAATGGTTAGCGTGCTCTCCTCGAGTGCTGTAGATCGTGGGTTCATCGATGGTCTAATGGTTAGCGTGCTCTCCTCGAGTGCTGTAGATCGTGGGTTCATCGATGGTGTAATGGTTAGCGTGCTCTCCTCGAGTGCTGTAGATCGTAGGTTCATCGATGGTGCAATGGTTAGCGTGCTCTCCTCGAGTGCTGTAGATCGTGGGTTCATCGATGGTGTAATGGTTAGCGTGCTCTCCTCGAGTGAGGTAGATCGTGGGTTCATCGATGGTGTAATTGTTAGCGTGCTCTCCTCGAGTGCTGTAGATCGTGGGTTCATTGATGGTGTAATGGTTAGCGTGCTCTCCTCGAGTGCTGTAGATCGTGGGTTCATCGATGGTGTAATGGTTAGCGTGCTCTCCTAGAGTGTGGTAGATCGTGGGTTCATCGATGGTGTAATGGTTAGTGTGCTCTCCTCGAGTGCTGTAGATCATGGGTTCATCGATGGTGTAATGGTTAGCGTGCTCTCCTCGAGTGTGGTAGATCGTAGGTTCATCGATGGTGTAATGGTTAGCGTGCTCTCCTCGAGTGCTGTAGATCGTAGGTTCATCGATGGTGTAATGGTTAGCGTGCTCTCCTCGAGTGCTGTAGATCGTAGGTTCATCGATGGTGTAATGGTTAGCGTGCTTTCCTCGAGTGCTGTAGATCGTAGGTTCATCGATGGTGTAATGGTTAGCGTGCTCTCCTCGAGTGTGGTAGATCGTGGGTTCATCGATGGTGTAATGGTTAGCGTGCTCTCCTCGAGTGTGGTAGATCGTAGGTTCATCGATGGTGTAATGGTTAGCGTGCTCTCCTCGAGTGCTGTAGATCGTAGGTTCATCGATGGTGTAATGGTTAGCGTGCTTTCCTCGAGTGCTGTAGATCGTAGGTTCATCGATGGTGTAATGGTTAGCGTGCTCTCCTCGAGTGTGGTAGATCGTGGGTTCATCGATGGTGTAATGGTTAGCGTGCCCTCCTCGAGTGTGATAGATCGTAGGTTCATCGATGGTGTAATGGTTAGCGTGCTCTCCTCGAGTGTGGTAGATCGTGGGTTCATCGATGGTGTAATGGTTAGCGTGCTCTCCTGGAGTGTGGTAGATCGTGGGTTCATCGATGGTGTAATGGTTAGCGTGCTCTCCTCGAGTGAGGTAGATCGTGGGTTCATCGATGGTGTAATGGTTAGCGTGCTCTCCTCGAGTGCGGTAGATCGTGGGTTCATTGATGGTGTAATGGTTAGCGTGCTCTCCTCGAGTGCTGTAGATCGTGGGTTCATCGATGGTGTAATGGTTAGCGTGCTCTCCTCGAGTGTGGTAGATCGTGGGTTCATCGATGGTGTAATGGTTAGCGTGCTCTCCTCGAGTGCGGTAGATCGTGGGTTCATCGATGGTGTAATGGTTAGCGTGCTCTCCTCGAGTGTGGTAGATCGTGGGTTCATCGATGGTGTAATGGTTAGCGTGCTCTCCTCGAGTGCTGTAGATCGTAGGTTCATCGATGGTGTAATGGTTAGCGTGCTCTCCTCGAGTGTGGTAGATCGTAGGTTCATCGATGGTGTAATGGTTAGCATGCTCTCCTCGAGTGCTGTAGATCGTGGGTTCATTGATGGTGTAATGGTTAGCGTGCCCTCCTCGAGTGCTGTAGATCGTGGGTTCATCGATGGTGTAATGGTTACCGTGCCCTACTCGAGTGTGGTAGATCGTGGGTTCATCGATGGTCTAATGGTTAGCGTGCTCTCCTCAAGTGCTGTAGATCGTGGGTTCATCGATGGTGTAATGGTTAGCGTGCTCTCCTCGAGTGTGGTAGATCGTAGGTTCATCGATGGTGTAATGGTTAGCGTGCTCTCCTCGAGTGCTGTAGATCGTAGGTTCATCGATGGTGTAATGGTTAGCGTGCTTTCCTCGAGTGCTGTAGATCGTAGGTTCATCGATGGTGTAATGGTTAGCGTGCTCTCCTCGAGTGAGGTAGATCGTGGGTTCATCGATGGTGTAATGGTTAGATTGCTCTCCTCGAGTGCGGTAGATCGTGGGTTCATTGATGGTGTAATGGTTAGCGTGTTCTCCTCGAGTGCTGTAGATCGTGGGTTCATCGATGGTGTAATGGTTAGCGTGCTCTCCTCGAGTGTGGGAGATCGTGGGTTCATCGATGGTGTAATGGTTAGCGTGCTCTCCTCGAGTGCGGTAGATCGTGGGTTCATCGATGGTGTAATGGTTAGCGTGCTCTCCTCGAGTGTGGTAGATCGTGGGTTCATCGATGGTGTAATGGTTAGCGTGCTCTCCTCGAGTGCTGTAGATCGTAGGTTCATCGATGGTGTAATGATTAGCGTGCTCTCCTCGAGTGTGATAGATCGTGGGTTCATCGATGGTGTAATGGTTAGCGTGCTCTCATCGAGTGCGGTAGATCGTGGGTTCATCGATGGTGTAATGGTTAGCGTGCTCTCCTCGAGTGCGGTAGATCGTGGGTTCATTGATGGTGTAATGGTTAGCGTGCTCTCCTCGAGTGCTGTAGATCGTGGGTTAATCGATGGTGTAATGGTTAGCGTGCTCTCCTCGAGTGCTGTAGATCGTGGGTTAATCGATGGTGTAATGGTTAGCGTGCTCTCCTCGAGTGCTGTAGATCGTGGGTTCATCGATGGTCTAATGGTTAGCGTGCTCTCCTCGAGTGCTGTAGATCGTGGGTTCATCGATGGTGTAATGGTTAGCGTGCTCTCCTCGAGTGCTGTAGATCGTAGGTTCATCGATGGTGCAATGGTTAGCGTGCTCTCCTCGAGTGCTGTAGATCGTGGGTTCATCGATGGTGTAATGGTTAGCGTGCTCTCCTCGAGTGCTGTAGATCGTGGGTTCATCGATGGTGTAATGGTTAGCGTGCTCTCCTCGAGTGAGGTAGATCGTGGGTTCATCGATGGTGTAATGGTTAGCGTGCTCTCCTCGAGTGCTGTAGATCGTGGGTTCATTGATGGTGTAATGGTTAGCGTGCTCTCCTCGAGTGCTGTAGATCGTGGGTTCATCGATGGTGTAATGGTTAGCGTGCTCTCCTCGAGTGTGGTAGATCGTGGGTTCATCGATGGTGTAATGGTTAGCGTGCTCTCCTCGAGTGTGGTAGATCGTAGGTTCATCGATGGTGTAATGGTTAGCGTGCTCTCCTCGAGTGCTGTAGATCGTAGGTTCATCGATGGTGTAATGGTTAGCGTGCTCTCCTCGAGTGCTGTAGATCGTAGGTTCATCGATGGTGTAATGGTTAGCGTGCTTTCCTCGAGTGCTGTAGATCGTAGGTTCATCGATGGTGTAATGGTTAGCGTGCTCTCCTCGAGTGTGGTAGATCGTGGGTTCATCGATGGTGTAATGGTTAGCGTGCTCTCCTCGAGTGTGGTAGATCGTAGGTTCATCGATGGTGTAATGGTTAGCGTGCTCTCCTCGAGTGCTGTAGATCGTAGGTTCATCGATGGTGTAATGGTTAGCGTGCTTTCCTCGAGTGCTGTAGATCGTAGGTTCATCGATGGTGTAATGGTTAGCGTGCTCTCCTCGAGTGTGGTAGATCGTGGGTTCATCGATGGTGTAATGGTTAGCGTGCCCTCCTCGAGTGTGATAGATCGTAGGTTCATCGATGGTGTAATGGTTAGCGTGCTCTCCTCGAGTGTGGTAGATCGTGGGTTCATCGATGGTGTAATGGTTAGCGTGCTCTCCTGGAGTGTGGTAGATCGTGGGTTCATCGATGGTGTAATGGTTAGCGTGCTCTCCTCGAGTGAGGTAGATCGTGGGTTCATCGATGGTGTAATGGTTAGCGTGTTCTCCTCGAGTGCGGTAGATCGTGGGTTCATTGATGGTGTAATGGTTAGCGTGCTCTCCTCGAGTGCTGTAGATCGTGGGTTCATCGATGGTGTAATGGTTAGCGTGCTCTCCTCGAGTGTGGTAGATCGTGGGTTCATCGATGGTGTAATGGTTAGCGTGCTCTCCTCGAGTGCGGTAGATCGTGGGTTCATCGATGGTGTAATGGTTAGCGTGCTCTCCTCGAGTGTGGTAGATCGTGGGTTCATCGATGGTGTAATGGTTAGCGTGCTCTCCTCGAGTGCTGTAGATCGTAGGTTCATCGATGGTGTAATGGTTAGCGTGCTCTCCTCGAGTGTGGTAGATCGTAGGTTCATCGATGGTGTAATGGTTAGCATGCTCTCCTCGAGTGCTGTAGATCGTGGGTTCATTGATGGTGTAATGGTTAGCGTGCCCTCCTCGAGTGCTGTAGATCGTGGGTTCATCGATGGTGTAATGGTTACCGTGCCCTACTCGAGTGTGGTAGATCGTGGGTTCATCGATGGTCTAATGGTTAGCGTGCTCTCCTCAAGTGCTGTAGATCGTGGGTTCATCGATGGTGTAATGGTTAGCGTGCTCTCCTCGAGTGTGGTAGATCGTAGGTTCATCGATGGTGTAATGGTTAGCGTGCTCTCCTCGAGTGCTGTAGATCGTAGGTTCATCGATGGTGTAATGGTTAGCGTGCTTTCCTCGAGTGCTGTAGATCGTAGGTTCATCGATGGTGTAATGGTTAGCGTGCTCTCCTCGAGTGAGGTAGATCGTGGGTTCATCGATGGTGTAATGGTTAGATTGCTCTCCTCGAGTGCGGTAGATCGTGGGTTCATTGATGGTGTAATGGTTAGCGTGTTCTCCTCGAGTGCTGTAGATCGTGGGTTCATCGATGGTGTAATGGTTAGCGTGCTCTCCTCGAGTGTGGGAGATCGTGGGTTCATCGATGGTGTAATGGTTAGCGTGCTCTCCTCGAGTGCGGTAGATCGTGGGTTCATCGATGGTGTAATGGTTAGCGTGCTCTCCTCGAGTGTGGTAGATCGTGGGTTCATCGATGGTGTAATGGTTAGCGTGCTCTCCTCGAGTGCTGTAGATCGTAGGTTCATCGATGGTGTAATGATTAGCGTGCTCTCCTCGAGTGTGATAGATCGTGGGTTCATCGATGGTGTAATGGTTAGCGTGCTCTCATCGAGTGCGGTAGATCGTGGGTTCATCGATGGTGTAATGGTTAGCGTGCTCTCCTCGAGTGCGGTAGATCGTGGGTTCATTGATGGTGTAATGGTTAGCGTGCTCTCCTCGAGTGCTGTAGATCGTGGGTTCATCGATGGTGTAATGGTTAGCGTGCTCTCCTCGAGTGTGGTAGATCGTGGGTTCATCGATGGTGTAATGGTTAGCGTGCTCTCCTCGAGTGTGGTAGATCGTAGGTTCATCGATGGTGTAATGGTTAGCGTGCTCTCCTCGAGTGCTGTAGATCGTAGGTTCATCGATGGTGTAATGGTTAGCGTGCTTTCCTCGAGAGCTGTAGATCGTAGGTTCATCGATGGTGTAATGGTAAGCGTGCTCTCCTCGAGTGTGGTAGATCGTGGGTTCATCGATGGTGTAATGGTTAGCGTGCCCTCCTCGAGTACTGTAGATCGTAGGTTCATCGATGGTGTAATGGTTAGCGTGCTCTCCTCGAGTGTGGTAGATCGTGGGTTCATCGATGGTGTAATGGTTAGCGTGCTCTCCTGGAGTGTGGTAGATCGTGGGTTAATCGATGGTGTAATGGTTAGCGTGCTCTCCTCGAGTGAGGTAGATCGTGGGTTCATCGATGGTGTAATGGTTAGCGTGCTCTCCTCGAGTGCTGTAGATCGTAGGTTCATCGATGGTGTAATGATTAGCGTGCTCTCCTCGAGTGTGATAGATCGTGGGTTCATCGATGGTGTAATGGTTAGCGTGCTCTCATCGAGTGCGGTAGATCGTGGGTTCATCGATGGTGTAATGGTTAGCGTGCTCTCCTCGAGTGCGGTAGATCGTGGGTTCATTGATGGTGTAATGGTTAGCGTGCTCTCCTCGAGTGCTGTAGATCGTGGGTTAATCGATGGTGTAATGGTTAGCGTGCTCTCCTCGAGTGCTGTAGATCGTGGGTTAATCGATGGTGTAATGGTTAGCGTGCTCTCCTCGAGTGCTGTAGATCGTGGGTTCATCGATGGTCTAATGGTTAGCGTGCTCTCCTCGAGTGCTGTAGATCGTGGGTTCATCGATGGTGTAATGGTTAGCGTGCTCTCCTCGAGTGCTGTAGATCGTAGGTTCATCGATGGTGCAATGGTTAGCGTGCTCTCCTCGAGTGCTGTAGATCGTGGGTTCATCGATGGTGTAATGGTTAGCGTGCTCTCCTCGAGTGAGGTAGATCGTGGGTTCATCGATGGTGTAATGGTTAGCGTGCTCTCCTCGAGTGCTGTAGATCGTGGGTTCATTGATGGTGTAATGGTTAGCGTGCTCTCCTCGAGTGCTGTAGATCGTGGGTTCATCGATGGTGTAATGGTTAGCGTGCTCTCCTCGAGTGTGGTAGATCGTGGGTTCATCGATGGTGTAATGGTTAGTGTGCTCTCCTCGAGTGCTGTAGATCATGGGTTCATCGATGGTGTAATGGTTAGCGTGCTCTCCTCGAGTGTGGTAGATCGTAGGTTCATCGATGGTGTAATGGTTAGCGTGCTCTCCTCGAGTGCTGTAGATCGTAGGTTCATCGATGGTGTAATGGTTAGCGTGCTCTCCTCGAGTGCTGTAGATCGTAGGTTCATCGATGGTGTAATGGTTAGCGTGCTTTCCTCGAGTGCTGTAGATCGTAGGTTCATCGATGGTGTAATGGTTAGCGTGCTCTCCTCGAGTGTGGTAGATCGTGGGTTCATCGATGGTGTAATGGTTAGCGTGCTCTCCTTGAGTGTGGTAGATCGTAGGTTCATCGATGGTGTAATGGTTAGCGTGCTCTCCTCGAGTGCTGTAGATCGTAGGTTCATCGATGGTGTAATGGTTAGCGTGCTTTCCTCGAGTGCTGTAGATCGTAGGTTCATCGATGGTGTAATGGTTAGCGTGCTCTCCTCGAGTGTGGTAGATCGTGGGTTCATCGATGGTGTAATGGTTAGCGTGCCCTCCTCGAGTGTGATAGATCGTAGGTTCATCGATGGTGTAATGGTTAGCGTGCTCTCCTCGAGTGTGGTAGATCGTGGGTTCATCGATGGTGTAATGGTTAGCGTGCTCTCCTGGAGTGTGGTAGATCGTGGGTTCATCGATGGTGTAATGGTTAGCGTGCTCTCCTCGAGTGAGGTAGATCGTGGGTTCATCGATGGTGTAATGGTTAGCGTGTTCTCCTCGAGTGCGGTAGATCGTGGGTTCATTGATGGTGTAATGGTTAGCGTGCTCTCCTCGAGTGCTGTAGATCGTGGGTTCATCGATGGTGTAATGGTTAGCGTGCTCTCCTCGAGTGTGGTAGATCGTGGGTTCATCGATGGTGTAATGGTTAGCGTGCTCTCCTCGAGTGCGGTAGATCGTGGGTTCATCGATGGTGTAATGGTTAGCGTGCTCTCCTCGAGTGTGGTAGATCGTGGGTTCATCGATGGTGTAATGGTTAGCGTGCTCTCCTCGAGTGCTGTAGATCGTAGGTTCATCGATGGTGTAATGGTTAGCGTGCTCTCCTCGAGTGTGGTAGATCGTAGGTTCATCGATGGTGTAATGGTTAGCATGCTCTCCTCGAGTGCTGTAGATCGTGGGTTCATTGATGGTGTAATGGTTAGCGTGCCCTCCTCGAGTGCTGTAGATCGTGGGTTCATCGATGGTGTAATGGTTACCGTGCCCTACTCGAGTGTGGTAGATCGTGGGTTCATCGATGGTCTAATGGTTAGCGTGCTCTCCTCAAGTGCTGTAGATCGTGGGTTCATCGATGGTGTAATGGTTAGCGTGCTCTCCTCGAGTGTGGTAGATCGTAGGTTCATCGATGGTGTAATGGTTAGCGTGCTCTCCTCGAGTGCTGTAGATCGTAGGTTCATCGATGGTGTAATGGTTAGCGTGCTTTCCTCGAGTGCTGTAGATCGTAGGTTCATCGATGGTGTAATGGTTAGCGTGCTCTCCTCGAGTGAGGTAGATCGTGGGTTCATCGATGGTGTAATGGTTAGATTGCTCTCCTCGAGTGCGGTAGATCGTGGGTTCATTGATGGTGTAATGGTTAGCGTGTTCTCCTCGAGTGCTGTAGATCGTGGGTTCATCGATGGTGTAATGGTTAGCGTGCTCTCCTCGAGTGTGGGAGATCGTGGGTTCATCGATGGTGTAATGGTTAGCGTGCTCTCCTCGAGTGAGGTAGATCGTGGGTTCATCGATGGTGTAATGGTTAGATTGCTCTCCTCGAGTGCGGTAGATCGTGGGTTCATCGATGGTGTAATGGTTAGCGTGCTCTCCTCGAGTGCGGTAGATCGTGGGTTCATCGATGGTGTAATGGTTAGCGTGCTCTCCTCGAGTGTGGTAGATCGTGGGTTCATCGATGGTGTAATGGTTAGCGTGCTCTCCTCGAGTGCTGTAGATCGTAGGTTCATCGATGGTGTAATGATTAGCGTGCTCTCCTCGAGTGTGATAGATCGTGGGTTCATCGATGGTGTAATGGTTATCGTGCTCTCATCGAGTGCGGTAGATCGTGGGTTCATCGATGGTGTAATGGTTAGCGTGCTCTCCTCGAGTGCGGTAGATCGTGGGTTCATTGATGGTGTAATGGTTAGCGTGCTCTCCTCGAGTGCTGTAGATCGTGGGTTCATCGATGGTGTAATGGTTAGCGTGCTCTCCTCGAGTGTGGTAGATCGTGGGTTCATCGATGGTGTAATGGTTAGCGTGCTCTCCTCGAGTGTGGTAGATCGTAGGTTCATCGATGGTGTAATGGTTAGCGTGCTCTCCTCGAGTGCTGTAGATCGTAGGTTCATCGATGGTGTAATGGTTAGCGTGCTTTCCTCGAGAGCTGTAGATCGTAGGTTCATCGATGGTGTAATGGTAAGCGTGCTCTCCTCGAGTGTGGTAGATCGTGGGTTCATCGATGGTGTAATGGTTAGCGTGCCCTCCTCGAGTACTGTAGATCGTAGGTTCATCGATGGTGTAATGGTTAGCGTGCTCTCCTCGAGTGTGGTAGATCGTGGGTTCATCGATGGTGTAATGGTTAGCGTGCTCTCCTGGAGTGTGGTAGATCGTGGGTTAATCGATGGTGTAATGGTTAGCGTGCTCTCCTCGAGTGAGGTAGATCGTGGGTTCATCGATGGTGTAATGGTAAGCGTGCTCTCCTCGAGTGCGGTAGATCGTGGGTTCATTGATGGTGTAATGGTTAGCGTGCTCTCCTCGAGTGCTGTAGATCGTGGGTTCATCGATGGTGTAATGGTTAGCGTGCTCTCCTCGAGTGTGGTAGATCGTGGGTTCATTGATGGTGTAATGGTTAGCGTGCTCTCCTCGAGTGCGGTAGATCGTGGGTTCATCGATGGTGTAATGGTTAGCGTGCTCTCCTCGAGTGTGGTAGATCGTGGGTTCATCGATGGTGTAATGGTTAGCGTGCTCTCCTCGAGTGCTGTAGATCGTAGGTTCATCGATGGTGTAATGATTAGCGTGCTCTCCTCGAGTGTGATAGATTGTGGGTTCATCGATGGTGTAATGGTTAGCTTGCTCTCCTCGAGTGCTGTAGATCGTGGGTTCATCGATGGTGTAATGGTTAGCGTGCTCTCCTCGAGTGCTGTAGATCGTGGGTTCATCGATGGTGTAATGGTTAGCGTGCTCTCCTCGAGTGTGGTAGATCGTGGGTTCATCGATGGTGTAATGGTTAGCGTGCTCTCCTCGAGTGCTGTAGATCGTAGGTTCATCGATGGTGTAATGGTTAGCGTGCTTTCCTCGAGTGCTGTAGATCGTGGGTTCATCGATGGTGTAATGGTTAGCGTGCTCTCCTCGAGTGCTGTAGATCGTGGGTTCATCGATGGTGTAATGGTTAGCGTGCTCTCCTCGAGTACGGTAGATCGTGGGTTCATTGATGGTGTAATGGTTAGCGTGCTCTCCTCGAGTGCTGTAGATCGTGGGTTCATCGATGGTGTAATGGTTAGCGTGCTCTCCTCGAGTGTGGTAGATCGTGGGTTCATCGATGGTGTAATGGTTAGCGTGCTCTCCTCGAGTGTGGTAGATCGTAGATTCATCGATGGTGTAATGGTTAGCGTGCTCTCCTCGAGTGCTGTAGATCGTAGGTTCATCGATGATGTAATGGTTAGCGTGCTCTCCTCGAGTGTGGTAGATCGTGGGTTCATCGATGATGTAATGGCTAGCGTGCTCTCCTCGAGTGCTGTAGATCGTGGGTTCATCGATGGTGTAATGGTTAGCGTGCTTTCCTCGAGTGCTGTAGATCGTAGGTTCATCGATGATGTAATGGTTAGGGTGCTCTCCTCGAGTGTGGTAGATCGTGGGTTCATCGATGGTGTAATGGTTAGCGTGCCCTCCTCGAGTGCTGTAGATCGTGGGTTCATCGATGGTGTAATGGTTAGCGTGCTCTCCTCGAGTGTGGTAGATCGTGGGTTCATCGATGGTGTAATGGTTAGCGTGCTCTCCTCGAGTGAGGTAGATCGTGGGTTCATCGATGGTGTAATGGTTAGCGTGCTCTCCTCGAGTGCGGTAGATCGTGGGTTCATTGATGGTGTAATGGTTAGCGTGCTCTCCTCGAGTGCTGTAGATCGTGGGTTCATCGATGGTGTAATGGTTAGCGTGCTCTCCTCGAGTGTGGTAGATCGTGGGTTCATCGATGGTGTAATGGTTAGCGTGCTCTCCTCGAGTGCGGTAGATCGTGGGTTCATCGATGGTGTAATGGTTAGCGTGCTCTCCTCGAGTGCGGTAGATCGTGGGTTCATCGATGGTGTAATGGTTAGCGTGCTCTCCTCGAGTGTGGTAGATCGTGGGTTCATCGATGGTGTAATGGTTAGCGTGCTCTCCTCGAGTGGTGTAGATCGTAGGGTCATCGATGGTGTAATGGTTAGCGTGCTCTCCTCGAGTGTGGTAGATCGTAGGTTCATCGATGGTGTAATGGTTAGCGTGCTCTCCTCGAGTGCTGTATATCGTGGGTTCATTGATGGTGTAATGGTTAGCGTGCTCTCCTCGAGTGCTGTAGATCGTGGGTTCATCGATGGTGTAATGGTTAGCGTGCTCTACTCGAGTGTGGTAGATCGTGGGTTCATCGATGGTGTAATGGTTAGCGTGCTCTCCTCGAGTGCTGTAGATCGTGGGTTCATCGATGGTGTAATGGTTAGCGTGCTCTCCTCGAGTGTGGTAGATCGTAGGTTCATCAATGGTGTAATGGTTAGCGTGTTCTCCTCGAGTGCTGTAGATCGTAGGTTCATCGATGGTGTAATGGTTAGCGTGCTTTCCTCGAGTGCTGTAGATCGTAGGTTCATCGATGGTGTAATGGTTAGCGTGCTCTTCTCGAGTGTGGTAGATCGTGGGTTCATCGATGGTGTAATGGTTAGCGTGCCCTCCTCGAGTGCTGTAGATCGTAGGTTCATCGATGGTGTAATGGTTAGCGTGCTCTCCTCGAGTGTGGTAGATCGTGGGTTCATCGATGGTGTAATGGTTAGCGTGCTCTCCTGGAGTGTGGTAGATCGTGGGTTCATCGATGGTGTAATGGTTAGCGTGCTCTCCTCGAGTGAGGTAGATCGTGGGTTCATCGATGGTGTAATGGTTAGCGTGCTCTCCTCGAGTGCTGTAGATCGTGGGTTCATTGATGGTGTAATGGTTAGCGTGCTCTCCTCGAGTGCTGTAGATCGTGGGTTCATCGATGGTGTAATGGTTAGCGTGCTCTCCTCGAGTGTGGTAGATCGTGGGTTCATCGATGGTGTAATGGTTAGCGTGCTCTCCTCGAGTGCGGTAGATCGTGGGTTCATTGATGGTGTAATGGTTAGCGTGCTCTCCTCGAGTGTGGTAGATCGTGGTTTCATCGATGGTGTAATGGTTAGCGTGCTCTCCTCGAGTGCTGTAGATCGTAGGTTCATCGATGGTGTAATGATTAGCGTGCTCTCCTCGAGTGTGATAGATCGTGGGTTCATCGATGGTGTAATGGTTAGCGTGCTCTCCTCGAGTGCTGTAGATCGTGGGTTCATCGATGGTGTAATGATTAGCGTGCTCTCCTCGAGTGCTGTAGATCGTGGGTTCATCGATGGTGTAATGGTTAGCGTGCTCTCCTCGAGTGCTGTAGATCGTGGGTTCATCGATGGTGTAATGGTTAGCGTGCTCTCCTCGAGTGCTGTAGATCGTAGGTTCATCGATGGTGTAATGGTTAGCGTGCTCTCCTCGAGTGTGGTAGATTGTGGGTTCATCGATGGTGTAATGGTTAGCGTGCTCTCCTCGAGTGCTGTAGATCGTAGGTTCATCGATGGTGTAATGGTTAGCGTGCTCTCCTCGAGTGCTGTAGATCGTGGGTTCATCGATGGTGTAATGGTTAGCGTGCTCTCCTCGAGTGCTGTAGATCGTGGGTTCATCGATGGTGTAATAGTTAGCGTGCTCTCCTCGAGTGTGGTAGATCGTAGGTTCATCGATGGTGTAATAGTTAGCGTGCTCTCCTCGAGTGCTGTAGATCGTAGGTTCATCGATGGTGTAATGGTTAGCGTGCTCTCCTCGAGTGTGGTAGATCGTGGGTTCATCGATGATGTAATGGTTAGCGTGCTCTCCTCGAGTGCTGTAGATCGTGGGTTCATCGATGGTGTAATGGTTAGCGTGCTCTCCTCGAGTGTGGTAGATCGTGGGTTCATCGATGGTGTAATGGTTAGCGTGCTCTCCTCGAGTGCTCTAGATCGTGGGTTCATCGATGGTGTAATGGTTAGCGTGCTCTCCTCGAGTGCGGTAGATCGTGGGTTCATTGATGGTGTAATGGTTAGCGTGCTCTCCTCGAGTGCTGTAGATCGTGGGTTCATCGATGGTGTAATGGTTAGCGTGCTCTCCTCGGGTGTGGTAGATCGTAGGTTCATCGATGGTGTAATGGTTAGCGTGCTCTCCTCGAGTGCTGTAGATCGTGGGTTCATCCATGGTGTAATGGTTAGCGTGCTCTCCTCGAGTGCTGTAGATCGTGGGTTTATCGATGGTGTAATGGTTAGCGTGCTCTCCTCGAGTGCTGTAGATCGTGGGTTCATCGATGGTGTAATGGTTAGCGTGCTCTCCTCGAGTGCTGTAGATCGTAGGTTCATCGATGGTGTAATGGTTAGCGTGCTCTCCTCGAGTGTGGTAGATCGTGGGTTCATTGATGGTGTAATGGTTAGCGTGCTCTCCTAGAGTGCTGTAGATCGTGGGTTCATCGATGGTGTAATGGTTAGCGTGCTCTCCTCGAGTGCTGTAGATCGTAGGTTCATCGATGGTGTAATGGTTAGCGTGCTCTCCTAGAGTGCTGTAGATCGTGGGTTCATTGATGGTGTAATGGTTAGCGTGCTCTCCTAGAGTGCTGTAGATCGTGGGTTCATCGATGGTGTAATGATTAGCGTGCTCTACTCGAGTGCTGTGGATCGTGGGTTCATCGATGGTGTAATGGTTAGCGTGCTCTCCTCGAGTGTGGTAGATCGTAGGTTCATCGATGGTGTAATGGTTAGCGTGCTCTCCTCGAGTGCTGTAGATCGTAGGTTCATCGATGGTGTAATGGTTAGCGTGCTTTCCTCGAGTGCTGTAGATCGTAGGTTCATCGATGGTGTAATGGTTAGCGTGCTCTCCTCGAGTGTGGTAGATCGTGGGTTCATCGATGGTGTAATGGTTAGCGTGCCCTCCTCGAGTGCTGTAGATCGTAGGTTCATCGATGGTGTAATGGTTAGCGTGCTCTCCTCGAGTGTGGTAGATCGTGGGTTCATCGATGGTGTAATGGTTAGCGTGCTCTCCTGGAGTGTGGTAGATCGTGGGTTCATCGATGGTGTAATGGTTAGCGTGCTCTCCTCGAGTGAGGTAGATCGTGGGTTCATCGATGGTGTAATGGTTAGATTGCTCTCCTCGAGTGCGGTAGATCGTGGGTTCATCGATGGTGTAATGGTTAGCGTGCTCTCCTCGAGTGCGGTAGATCGTGGGTTCATCGATGGTGTAATGGTTAGCGTGCTCTCCTCGAGTGAGGTAGATCGTGGGTTCATCGATGGTGTAATGATTAGCGTGCTCTCCTCGAGTGTGATAGATCGTGGGTTCATCGATGGTGTAATGGTTAGCGTGCTTTCCTCGAGTGCGGTAGATCGTGGGTTCATCGATGGTGTAGTGGTTAGCGTGCTCTCCTCGAGTGCTGTAGATCGTAGGTTCATCGATGGTGTAGTGGTTAGCGTGCTCTCCTCGAGTGTGATAGATCGTGGGTTCATCGATGGTGTAATGGTTAGCGTGCTCTCCTCGAGTGAGGTAGATCGTGGGTTCATCGATGGTGTAATGGTTAGCGTGCTCTCCTCGAGTGCGGTAGATCGTGGGTTCATTGATGGTGTAATGGTTAGCGTGCTCTCCTCGAGTGCTGTAGATCGTGGGTTCATCGATGGTGTAATGGTTAGCGTGCTCTCCTCGAGTGTGGTAGATCGTGGGTTCATCGATGGTGTAATGGTTAGCGTGCTCTCCTCGAGTGCGGTAGATCGTGGGTTCATCGATGGTGTAATGGTTAGCGTGCTCTCCTCGAGTGTGGTAGATCGTGGGTTCATCGATGGTGTAATGGTTAGTGTGCTCTCCTCGAGTGCTGTAGATCGTAGGTTCATCGATGGTGTAATGATTAGCGTGCTCTCCTCGAGTGTGATAGATCGTGGGTTCATCGATGGTGTAATGGTTAGCGTGCTTTCCTCGAGTGCGGTAGATCGTGGGTTCATCGATGGTGTAATGGTTAGCGTGCTCTCCTCGAGTGCTGTAGATCGTGGGTTCATCGATGGTGTAATGGTTAGCGTGCTCTCCTCGAGTGTGGTAGATCGTGGGTTCATCGATGGTGTAATGGTTAGCGTGCTCTCCTCGAGTGCTGTAGATCGTAAGTTCATCGATGGTGTAATGGTTAGCGTGCTTTCCTCGAGTGCTGTAGATCATAGGTTCATCGATGGTGTAATGGTTAGCGTGCTCTCCTCGAGTGTGGTAGATCGTGGGTTCATCGATGGTGTAATGGTTAGCGTGCTGTCCTCGAGTGCTGTAGATCGTAGGTTCATCGATGGTGTAATGGTTAGCGTGCTCTCCATGAGTGTGGTAGATCGTGGGTTCATCGATGGTGTAATGGTTAGCGTGCTCTCCTCGAGTGAGGTAGATCGTTGGTTCATCGATGGTGTAATGGTTAGCGTGCTCTCCTCGAGTGTGGTAGATCGTGGGTTCATCGATGATGTAATGGTTAGCGTGCTCTCCTCGAGTGCTGTAGATCGTGGGTTCATCGATGGTGTAATGGTTAGCGTGCTCTCCTCGAGTGTGGTAGATCGTGGGTTCATCGATGGTGTAATGGTTAGCGTGCTCTCCTCGAGTGCTGTAGATCGTGGGTTCATCGATGGTGTAATGGTTAGCGTGCTCTCCTCGAGTGCGGTAGATCGTGGGTTCATTGATGGTGTAATGGTTAGCGTGCTCTCCTCGAGTGCTGTAGATCGTGGGTTCATCGATGGTGTAATGGTTAGCGTGCTCTCCTCGGGTGTGGTAGATCGTAGGTTCATCGATGGTGTAATGGTTAGCGTGCTCTCCTCGAGTGCTGTAGATCGTGGGTTCATCGATGGTGTAATGGTTAGCGTGCTCTCCTCGAGTGCTGTAGATCGTGGGTTTATCGATGGTGTAATGGTTAGCGTGCTCTCCTCGAGTGCTGTAGATCGTGGGTTCATCGATGGTGTAATGGTTAGCGTGCTCTCCTCGAGTGCTGTAGATCGTAGGTTCATCGATGGTGTAATGGTTAGCGTGCTCTCCTCGAGTGTGGTAGATCGTAGGTTCATCGATGGTGTAATGGTTAGCGTGCTCTCCTCGAGTGCTGTAGATCGTGGGTTCATTGATGGTGTAATGGTTAGCGTGCTCTCCTAGAGTGCTGTAGATCGTGGGTTCATCGATGGTGTAATGATTAGCGTGCTCTACTCGAGTGTGGTAGATCGTGGGTTCATTGATGGTGTAATGGTTAGCGTGCTCTCCTCGAGTGCTGTAGATCGTGGGTTCATCGATGGTGTAATGGTTAGCGTGCTCTCCTCGAGTGTGGTAGATCGTAGGTTCATCGATGGTGTAATGGTTAGCGTGCTCTCCTCGAGTGCTGTAGATCGTAGGTTCATCGATGGTGTAATGGTTAGCGTGCTTTCCTCGAGTGCTGTAGATCGTAGGTTCATCGATGGTGTAATGGTTAGCGTGCTCTCCTCGAGTGTGGTAGATCGTGGGTTCATCGATGGGGTAATGGTTAGCGTGCCCTCCTCGAGTGCTGTAGATCGTAGGTTCATCGATGGTGTAATGGTTAGCGTGCTCTCCTCGAGTGTGGTAGATCGTGGGTTCATCGATGGTGTAATGGTTAGCGTGCTCTCCTGGAGTGTGGTAGATCGTGGGTTCATCGATGGTGTAATGGTTAGCGTGCTCTCCTCGAGTGAGGTAGATCGTGGGTTCATCGATGGTGTAATGGTTAGATTGCTCTCCTCGAGTGCGGTAGATCGTGGGTTCATTGATGGTGTAATGGTTAGCATGCTCTCCTCGAGTGCTGTAGATCGTGGGTTCATCGATGGTGTAATGGTTAGCGTGCTCTCCTCGAGTGTGGTAGATCGTGGGTTCATCGATGGTGTAATGGTTAGCGTGCTCTCCTCGAGTGCGGTAGATCGTGGGTTCATCGATGGTGTAATGGTTAGCGTGCTCTCCTCGAGTGAGGTAGATCGTGGGTTCATCGATGGTGTAATGGTTAGCGTGCTCTCCTCGAGTGCTGTAGATCGTAGGTTCATCGATGGTGTAATGATTAGCGTGCTCTCCTCGAGTGTGATAGATCGTGGGTTCATCGATGGTGTAATGGTTAGCGTGCTTTCCTCGAGTGCGGTAGATCGTGGGTTCATCGATGGTGTAGTGGTTAGCGTGCTCTCCTCGAGTGCTGTAGATCGTGGGTTCATCGATGGTGTAATGGTTAGCGTGCTCTCCTCGAGTGTGGTAGATCGTGGGTTCATCGATGGTGTAATGGTTAGCGTGCTCTCCTCGAGTGTGGTAGATCGTAGGTTCATCGATGGTGTAATGGTTAGCGTGCTCTCCTCGAGTGCTGTATATCGTGGGTTCATTGATGGTGTAATGGTTAGCGTGCTCTCCTCGAGTGCTGTAGATCGTGGGTTCATCGATGGTGTAATGGTTAGCGTGCTCTACTCGAGTGTGGTAGATCGTGGGTTCATCGATGGTGTAATGGTTAGCGTGCTCTCCTCGAGTGCTGTAGATCGTGGGTTCATCGATGGTGTAATGGTTAGCGTGCTCTCCTCGAGTGTGGTAGATCGTAGGTTCATCAATGGTGTAATGGTTAGCGTGTTCTCCTCGAGTGCTGTAGATCGTAGGTTCATCGATGGTGTAATGGTTAGCGTGCTTTCCTCGAGTGCTGTAGATCGTAGGTTCATCGATGGTGTAATGGTTAGCGTGCTCTTCTCGAGTGTGGTAGATCGTGGGTTCATCGATGGTGTAATGGTTAGCGTGCCCTCCTCGAGTGCTGTAGATCGTAGGTTCATCGATGGTGTAATGGTTAGCGTGCTCTCCTCGAGTGCGTAGATCGTGGGTTCATCGATGGTGTAATGGTTAGCGTTCTCTCCTGGGGTGTGGTAGATCGTGGGTTCATCGATGGTGTAATGGTTAGCGTGCTCTCCTCGAGTGAGGTAGATCGTGGGTTCATCGATGGTGTAATGGTTAGCGTGCTCTCCTCGAGTGCTGTAGATCGTGGGTTCATTGATGGTGTAATGGTTAGCGTGCTCTCCTCGAGTGCTGTAGATCGTGGGTTCATCGATGGTGTAATGGTTAGCGTGCTCTCCTCGAGTGTGGTAGATCGTGGGTTCATCGATGGTGTAATGGTTAGCGTGCTCTCCTCGAGTGCGGTAGATCGTGGGTTCATCGATGGTGTAATGGTTAGCGTGCTCTCCTCGAGTGTGATAGATCGTGGGTTCATCGATGGTGTAATGGTTAGCGTGCTTTCCTCGAGTGCGGTAGATCGTGGGTTCATCGATGGTGTAGTGGTTAGCGTGCTCTCCTCGAGTGCTGTAGATCGTGGGTTCATCGATGGTGTAATGGTTAGCGTGCTCTCCTCGAGTGTGGTAGATCGTGGGTTCATCGATGGTGTAATGGTTAGCGTGCTCTCCTCGAGTGTGGTAGATCGTAGGTTCATCGATGGTGTAATGGTTAGCGTGCTCTCCTCGAGTGCTGTATATCGTGGGTTCATTGATGGTGTAATGGTTAGCGTGCTCTCCTCGAGTGCTGTAGATCGTGGGTTCATCGATGGTGTAATGGTTAGCGTGCTCTACTCGAGTGTGGTAGATCGTGGGTTCATCGATGGTGTAATGGTTAGCGTGCTCTCCTCGAGTGCTGTAGATCGTGGGTTCATCGATGGTGTAATGGTTAGCGTGCTCTCCTCGAGTGTGGTAGATCGTAGGTTCATCAATGGTGTAATGGTTAGCGTGTTCTCCTCGAGTGCTGTAGATCGTAGGTTCATCGATGGTGTAATGGTTAGCGTGCTTTCCTCGAGTGCTGTAGATCGTAGGTTCATCGATGGTGTAATGGTTAGCGTGCTCTTCTCGAGTGTGGTAGATCGTGGGTTCATCGATGGTGTAATGGTTAGCGTGCCCTCCTCGAGTGCTGTAGATCGTAGGTTCATCGATGGTGTAATGGTTAGCGTGCTCTCCTCGAGTGCGTAGATCGTGGGTTCATCGATGGTGTAATGGTTAGCGTTCTCTCCTGGGGTGTGGTAGATCGTGGGTTCATCGATGGTGTAATGGTTAGCGTGCTCTCCTCGAGTGAGGTAGATCGTGGGTTCATCGATGGTGTAATGGTTAGCGTGCTCTCCTCGAGTGCTGTAGATCGTGGGTTCATTGATGGTGTAATGGTTAGCGTGCTCTCCTCGAGTGCTGTAGATCGTGGGTTCATCGATGGTGTAATGGTTAGCGTGCTCTCCTCGAGTGTGGTAGATCGTGGGTTCATCGATGGTGTAATGGTTAGCGTGCTCTCCTCGAGTGCGGTAGATCGTGGGTTCATCGATGGTGTAATGGTTAGCGTGCTCTCCTCGAGTGTGGTAGATCGTGGTTTCATCGATGGTGTAATGGTTAGCGTGCTCTCCTTGAGTGCTGTAGATCGTAGGTTCATCGATGGTGTAATGATTAGCGTGCTCTCCTCGAGTGTGATAGATCGTGGGTTCATCGATGGTGTAATGGTTAGCGTGCTCTCCTCGAGTGCTGTAGATCGTGGGTTCATCGATGGTGTAATGGTTAGCGTGCTCTCCTCGAGTGCTGTAGATCGTGGGTTCATCGATGGTGTAATGGTTAGCGTGCTCTCCTCGAGTGCTGTAGATCGTGGGTTCATCGATGGTGTAATGGTTAGCGTGCTCTCCTCGAGTGCTGTAGATCGTAGGTTCATCGATGGTGTAATGGTTAGCGTGCTCTCCTCGAGTGTGGTAGATTGTGGGTTCATCGATGGTGTAATGGTTAGCGTGCTCTCCTCGAGTGCTGAAGATCGTAGGTTCATCGATGGTGTAATGGTTAGCGTGCTCTCCTCGAGTGCTGTAGATCGTGGGTTCATCGATGGTGTAATAGTTAGCGTGCTCTCCTCGAGTGTGGTAGATCGTAGGTTCATCGATGGTGTAATAGTTAGCGTGCTCTCCTCGAGTGCTGTAGATCGTAGGTTCATCGATGGTGTAATGGTTAGCGTGCTCTCCTCGAGTGTGGTAGATCGTGGGTTCATCGATGATGTAATGGTTAGCGTGCTCTCCTCGAGTGCTGTAGATCGTGGGTTCATCGATGGTGTAATGGTTAGCGTGCTCTCCTCGAGTGTGGTAGATCGTGGGTTCATCGATGGTGTAATGGTTAGCGTGCTCTCCTCGAGTGCTGTAGATCGTGGGTTCATCGATGGTGTAATGGTTAGCGTGCTCTCCTCGAGTGCGGTAGATCGTGGGTTCATTGATGGTGTAATGGTTAGCGTGCTCTCCTCGAGTGCTGTAGATCGTGGGTTCATCGATGGTGTAATGGTTAGCGTGCTCTCCTCGGGTGTGGTAGATCGTAGGTTCATCGATGGTGTAATGATTAGCGTGCTCTCCTCGAGTGCTGTAGATCGTGGGTTCATCCATGGTGTAATGGTTAGCGTGCTCTCCTCGAGTGCTGTAGATCGTGGGTTTATCGATGGTGTAATGGTTAGCGTGCTCTCCTAGAGTGCTGTAGATCGTGGGTTCATCGATGGTGTAATGGTTAGCGTGCTCTCCTCGAGTGCTGTAGATCGTAGGTTCATCGATGGTGTAATGGTTAGCGTGCTCTCCTCGAGTGTGGTAGATCGTAGGTTCATCGATGGTGTAATGGTTAGCGTGCTCTCCTCGAGTGCTGTAGATCGTGGGTTCATTGATGGTGTAATGGTTAGCGTGCTCTCCTAGAGTGCTGTAGATCGTGGGTTCATCGATGGTGTAATGATTAGCGTGCTCTACTCGAGTGTGGTAGATCGTGGGTTCATTGATGGTGTAATGGTTAGCGTGCTCTCCTCGAGTGCTGTAGATCGTGGGTTCATCGATGGTGTAATGGTTAGCGTGCTCTCCTCGAGTGTGGTAGATCGTAGGTTCATCGATGGTGTAATGGTTAGCGTGCTCTCCTCGAGTGCTGTAGATCGTAGGTTCATCGATGGTGTAATGGTTAGCGTGCTTTCCTCGAGTGCTGTAGATCGTAGGTTCATCGATGGTGTAATGGTTAGCGTGCTCTCCTCGAGTGTGGTAGATCGTGGGTTCATCGATGGTGTAATGGTTAGCGTGCCCTCCTCGAGTGCTGTAGATCGTAGGTTCATCGATGGTGTAATGGTTAGCGTGCTCTCCTCGAGTGTGGTAGATCGTGGGTTCATCGATGGTGTAATGGTTAGCGTGCTCTCCTGGAGTGTGGTAGATCGTGGGTTCATCGATGGTGTAATGGTTAGCGTGCTCTCCTCGAGTGAGGTAGATCGTGGGTTCATCGATGGTGTAATGGTTAGATTGCTCTCCTCGAGTGCGGTAGATCGTGGGTTCATTGATGGTGTAATGGTTAGCATGCTCTCCTCGAGTGCTGTAGATCGTGGGTTCATCGATGGTGTAATGGTTAGCGTGCTCTCCTCGAGTGTGGTAGATCGTGGGTTCATCGATGGTGTAATGGTTAGCGTGCTCTCCTCGAGTGCGGTAGATCGTGGGTTCATCGATGGTGTAATGGTTAGCGTGCTCTCCTCGAGTGAGGTAGATCGTGGGTTCATCGATGGTGTAATGGTTAGCGTGTTCTCCTCGAGTGCTGTAGATCGTAGGTTCATCGATGGTGTAATGATTAGCGTGCTCTCCTCGAGTGTGATAGATCGTGGGTTCATCGATGGTGTAATGGTTAGCGTGCTTTCCTCGAGTGCGGTAGATCGTGGGTTCATCGATGGTGTAGTGGTTAGCGTGCTCTCCTCGAGTGCTGTAGATCGTAGGTTCATCGATGGTGTAATGGTTAGCGTGCTCTCCTGGAGTGTGATAGATCGTGGGTTCATAGATGGTGTAATGGTTAGCGTGCTCTCCTCGAGTGAGGTAGATCGTGGGTTCATCGATGGTGTAATGGTTAGCGTGCTCTCCTCGAGTGCGGTAGATCGTGGGTTCATTGATGGTGTAATGGTTAGCGTGCTCTCCTCGAGTGCTGTAGATCGTGGGTTCATCGATGGTGTAATGGTTAGCGTGCTCTCCTCGAGTGTGGTAGATCGTGGGTTCATCGATGGTGTAATGGTTAGCGTGCTCTCCTCGAGTGCGGTAGATCGTGGGTTCATCGATGGTGTAATGGTTAGCGTGCTCTCCTCGAGTGTGGTAGATCGTGGGTTCATCGATGGTGTAATGGTTAGTGTGCTCTCCTCGAGTGCTGTAGATCGTAGGTTCATCGATGGTGTAATGATTAGCGTGCTCTCCTCGAGTGTGATAGATCGTGGGTTCATCGATGGTGTAATGGTTAGCGTGCTTTCCTCGAGTGCGGTAGATCGTGGGTTCATCGATGGTGTAATGGTTAGCGTGCTCTCCTCGAGTGCTGTAGATCGTGGGTTCATCGATGGTGTAATGGTTAGCGTGCTCTCCTCGAGTGTGGTAGATCGTGGGTTCATCGATGGTGTAATGGTTAGCGTGCTCTCCTTGAGTGCTGTAGATCGTAAGTTCATCGATGGTGTAATGGTTAGCGTGCTTTCCTCGAGTGCTGTAGATCATAGGTTCATCGATGGTGTAATGGTTAGCGTGCTCTCCTCGAGTGTGGTAGATCGTGGGTTCATCGATGGTGTAATGGTTAGCGTGCTGTCCTCGAGTGCTGTAGATCGTAGGTTCATCGATGGTGTAATGGTTAGCGTGCTCTCCTGGAGTGTGGTAGATCGTGGGTTCATCGATGGTGTAATGGTTAGCGTGCTCTCCTCGAGTGAGGTAGATCGTTGGTTCATCGATGGTGTAATGGTTAGCGTGCTCTCCTCGAGTGTGGTAGATCGTGGGTTCATCGATGATGTAATGGTTAGCGTGCTCTCCTCGAGTGCTGTAGATCGTGGGTTCATCGATGGTGTAATGGTTAGCGTGCTCTCCTCGAGTGTGGTAGATCGTGGGTTCATCGATGGTGTAATGGTTAGCGTGCTCTCCTCGAGTGCTGTAGATCGTGGGTTCATCGATGGTGTAATGGTTAGCGTGCTCTCCTCGAGTGCGGTAGATCGTGGGTTCATTGATGGTGTAATGGTTAGCGTGCTCTCCTCGAGTGCTGTAGATCGTGGGTTCATCGATGGTGTAATGGTTAGCGTGCTCTCCTCGGGTGTGGTAGATCGTAGGTTCATGGATGGTGTAATGGTTAGCGTGCTCTCCTCGAGTGCTGTAGATCGTGGGTTCATCCATGGTGTAATGGTTAGCGTGCTCTCCTCGAGTGCTGTAGATCGTGGGTTTATCGATGGTGTAATGGTTAGCGTGCTCTCCTCGAGTGCTGTAGATCGTGGGTTCATCGATGGTGTAATGGTTAGCGTGCTCTCCTCGAGTGCTGTAGATCGTAGGTTCATCGATGGTGTAATGGTTAGCGTGCTCTCCTCGAGTGTGGTAGATCGTAGGTTCATCGATGGTGTAATGGTTAGCGTGCTCTCCTCGAGTGCTGTAGATCGTGGGTTCATTGATGGTGTAATGGTTAGCGTGCTCTCCTAGAGTGCTGTAGATCGTGGGTTCATCGATGGTGTAATGATTAGCGTGCTCTACTCGAGTGTGGTAGATCGTGGGTTCATTGATGGTGTAATGGTTAGCGTGCTCTCCTCGAGTGCTGTAGATCGTGGGTTCATCGATGGTGTAATGGTTAGCGTGCTCTCCTCGAGTGTGGTAGATCGTAGGTTCATCGATGGTGTAATGGTTAGCGTGCTCTCCTCGAGTGCTGTAGATCGTAGGTTCATCGATGGTGTAATGGTTAGCGTGCTTTCCTCGAGTGCTGTAGATCGTAGGTTCATCGATGGTGTAATGGTTAGCGTGCTCTCCTCGAGTGTGGTAGATCGTGGGTTCATCGATGGTGTAATGGTTAGCGTGCCCTCCTCGAGTGCTGTAGATCGTAGGTTCATCGATGGTGTAATGGTTAGCGTGCTCTCCTCGAGTGTGGTAGATCGTGGGTTCATCGATGGTGTAATGGTTAGCGTGCTCTCCTGGAGTGTGGTAGATCGTGGGTTCATCGATGGTGTAATGGTTAGCGTGCTCTCCTCGAGTGAGGTAGATCGTGGGTTCATCGATGGTGTAATGATTAGATTGCTCTCCTCGAGTGCGGTAGATCGTGGGTTCATTGATGGTGTAATGGTTAGCATGCTCTCCTCGAGTGCTGTAGATCGTGGGTTCATCGATGGTGTAATGGTTAGCGTGCTCTCCTCGAGTGTGGTAGATCGTGGGTTCATCGATGGTGTAATGGTTAGCGTGCTCTCCTCGAGTGCGGTAGATCGTGGGTTCATCGATGGTGTAATGGTTAGCGTGCTCTCCTCGAGTGAGGTAGATCGTGGGTTCATCGATGGTGTAATGGTTAGCGTGCTCTCCTCGAGTGCTGTAGATCGTAGGTTCATCGATGGTGTAATGATTAGCGTGCTCTCCTCGAGTGTGATAGATCGTGGGTTCATCGATGGTGTAATGGTTAGCGTGCTTTCCTCGAGTGCGGTAGATCGTGGGTTCATCGATGGTGTAGTGGTTAGCGTGCTCTCCTCGAGTGCTGTAGATCGTGGGTTCATCGATGGTGTAATGGTTAGCGTGCTCTCCTCGAGTGTGGTAGATCGTGGGTTCATCGATGGTGTAATGGTTAGCGTGCTCTCCTCGAGTGCTGTAGATCGTAAGTTCATCGATGGTGTAATGGTTAGCGTGCTGTCCTCGAGTGCTGTAGATCGTAGGTTCATCGATGGTGTAATGGTTAGCGTGCTCTCCACGAGTGTGGTAGATCGTGGGTTCATCGATGGTGTAATGGTTAGCGTGCTCTCCTGGAGTGTGGTAGATCGTGGGTTCATCGATGGTGTAATGGTTAGCGTGCTCTCCTCGAGTGAGGTAGATCGTGGGTTCATCGATGGTGTAATGGTTAGCGTGCTCTCCTCGAGTGTGGTAGATCGTGGGTTCATCGATGGTGTAATGGTTAGCGTGCTCTCCTCGAGTGCGGTAGATCGTGGGTTCATCGATGGTGTAATGGTTAGCGTGCTCTCCTCGAGTGTGGTAGATCGTGGGTTCATCGATGGTGTAATGGTTAGCGTGCTCTCCTCGAGTGCTGTAGATCGTAGGTTCATCGATGGTGTAATGATTAGCGTGCTCTCCTCGAGTGTGATAGATCGTGGGTTCATCGATGGTGTAATGGTTAGCGTGCTCTCCTCGAGTGCGGTAGATCGTGGGTTCATCGATGGTGTAATGGTTAGCGTGCTCTCCTCGAGTGCGGTAGATCGTGGGTTCATTGATGGTGTAATGGTTAGCGTGCTCTCCTCGAGTGCTGTAGATCGTGGGTTCATCGATGGTGTAATGGTTAGCGTGCTCTCCTCGAGTGTGGTAGATCGTGGGTTCATCGATGGTGTAATGGTTAGCGTGCTCTCCTCAAGTGCTGTAGATCGTGGGTTCATCGATGGTGTAATAGTTAGCGTGCTCTCCTCGAGTGTGGTAGATCGTAGGTTCATCGATGGTGTAATGGTTAGCGTGCTCTCCTCGAGTGCTGTAGATCGTAGGTTCATCGATGGTGTAATGGTTAGCGTGCTCTCCTCGAGTGCTGTAGATCGTGGGTTCATCGATGATGTAATGGTTGGCGTGCTCTCCTCGAGTGTGGTAGATCGTGGGTTCATCGATGGTGTAATGGTTAGCGTGCTCTCCTCGAGTGCGGTAGATCGTGGGTTCATCGATGGTGTAATGATTAGCGTGCTCTACTCGAGTGTGGTAGATCGTGGGTTCATCGATGGTGTAATGGTTAGCGTGCTCTCCTCGAGTGCTGTAGATCGTAGGTTCATCGATGGTGTAATGATTAGCGTGCTCTCCTCGAGTGTGATAGATCGTGGGTTCATCGATGGTGTAATGGTTAGCGTGCTTTCCTCGAGTGCTGTAGATCGTAGGTTCATCGATGGTGTAATGGTTAGCGTGCTCTCCTCGAGTGCGGTAGATCGTGGGTTCATCGATGGTGTAATGGTTAGCGTGCTCTCCTCGAGTGCTGTAGATCGTAGGTTCATCGATGGTGTAATGGTTAGCGTGCTCTCCTGGAGTGTGATAGATCGTGGGTTCATCGATGGTGTAATGGTTAGCGTGCTCTCCTCGAGTGAGGTAGATCGTGGGTTCATCGATGGTGTAATGGTTAGCGTGCTCTCCTCGAGTGCGGTAGATCGTGGGTTCATTGATGGTGTAATGGTTAGCGTGCTCTCCTCGAGTGCTGTAGATCGTGGGTTCATCGATGGTGTAATGGTTAGCGTGCTCTCCTCGAGTGTGGTAGATCGTGGGTTCATCGATGGTGTAATGGTTAGCGTGCTCTCCTCGAGTGCGGTAGATCGTGGGTTCATCGATGGTGTAATGGTTAGCGTGCTCTCCTCGAGTGTGGTAGATCGTGGGTTCATCGATGGTGTAATGGTTAGTGTGCTCTCCTCGAGTGCTGTAGATCGTAGGTTCATCGATGGTGTAATGATTAGCGTGCTCTCCTCGAGTGTGATAGATCGTGGGTTCATCGATGGTGTAATGGTTAGCGTGCTTTCCTCGAGTGCGGTAGATCGTGGGTTCATCGATGGTGTAATGGTTAGCGTGCTCTCCTCGAGTGCTGTAGATCGTGGGTTCATCGATGGTGTAATGGTTAGCGTGCTCTCCTCGAGTGTGGTAGATCGTGGGTTCATCGATGGTGTAATGGTTAGCGTGCTCTCCTTGAGTGCTGTAGATCGTAAGTTCATCGATGGTGTAATGGTTAGCGTGCTTTCCTCGAGTGCTGTAGATCATAGGTTCATCGATGGTGTAATGGTTAGCGTGCTCTCCTCGAGTGTGGTAGATCGTGGGTTCATCGATGGTGTAATGGTTAGCGTGCTGTCCTCGAGTGCTGTAGATCGTAGGTTCATCGATGGTGTAATGGTTAGCGTGCTCTCCACGAGTGTGGTAGATCGTGGGTTCATCGATGGTGTAATGGTTAGCGTGCTCTCCTGGAGTGTGGTAGATCGTGGGTTCATCGATGGTGTAATGGTTAGCGTGCTCTCCTCGAGTGCGGTAGATCGTGGGTTCATCGATGGTGTAATGGTTAGCGTGCTCTCCTCGAGTGTGGTAGATCGTGGGTTCATCGATGGTGTAATGGTTAGCGTGCTCTCCTCGAGTGCTGTAGATCGTAGGTTCATCGATGGTGTAATGATTAGCGTGCTCTCCTCGAGTGTGATAGATCGTGGGTTCATCGATGGTGTAATGGTTAGCGTGCTCTCCTCGAGTGCGGTAGATCGTGGGTTCATCGATGGTGTAATGGTTAGCGTGCTCTCCTCGAGTGCGGTAGATCGTGGGTTCATTGATGGTGTAATGGTTAGCGTGCTCTCCTCGAGTGCTGTAGATCGTGGGTTCATCGATGGTGTAATGGTTAGCGTGCTCTCCTCGAGTGTGGTAGATCGTGGGTTCATCGATGGTGTAATGGTTAGCGTGCTCTCCTCAAGTGCTGTAGATCGTGGGTTCATCGATGGTGTAATAGTTAGCGTGCTCTCCTCGAGTGTGGTAGATCGTAGGTTCATCGATGGTGTAATGGTTAGCGTGCTCTCCTCGAGTGCTGTAGATCGTAGGTTCATCGATGGTGTAATGGTTAGCGTGCTCTCCTCGAGTGCTGTAGATCGTGGGTTCATCGATGATGTAATGGTTGGCGTGCTCTCCTCGAGTGTGGTAGATCGTGGGTTCATCGATGGTGTAATGGTTAGCGTGCTCTCCTCGAGTGCGGTAGATCGTGGGTTCATCGATGGTGTAATGATTAGCGTGCTCTACTCGAGTGTGGTAGATCGTGGGTTCATCGATGGTGTAATGGTTAGCGTGCTCTCCTCGAGTGCTGTAGATCGTAGGTTCATCGATGGTGTAATGATTAGCGTGCTCTCCTCGAGTGTGATAGATCGTGGGTTCATCGATGGTGTAATGGTTAGCGTGCTTTCCTCGAGTGCTGTAGATCGTAGGTTCATCGATGGTGTAATGGTTAGCGTGCTCTCCTCGAGTGCGGTAGATCGTGGGTTCATCGATGGTGTAATGGTTAGCGTGCTCTCCTCGAGTGCTGTAGATCGTAGGTTCATCGATGGTGTAATGGTTAGCGTGCTCTCCTGGAGTGTGATAGATCGTGGGTTCATCGATGGTGTAATGGTTAGCGTGCTCTCCTCGAGTGAGGTAGATCGTGGGTTCATCGATGGTGTAATGGTTAGCGTGCTCTCCTCGAGTGCGGTAGATCGTGGGTTCATTGATGGTGTAATGGTTAGCGTGCTCTCCTCGAGTGCTGTAGATCGTGGGTTCATCGATGGTGTAATGGTTAGCGTGCTCTCCTCGAGTGTGGTAGATCGTGGGTTCATCGATGGTGTAATGGTTAGCGTGCTCTCCTCGAGTGCGGTAGATCGTGGGTTCATCGATGGTGTAATGGTTAGCGTGCTCTCCTCGAGTGTGGTAGATCGTGGGTTCATCGATGGTGTAATGGTTAGTGTGCTCTCCTCGAGTGCTGTAGATCGTAGGTTCATCGATGGTGTAATGATTAGCGTGCTCTCCTCGAGTGTGATAGATCGTGGGTTCATCGATGGTGTAATGGTTAGCGTGCTTTCCTCGAGTGCGGTAGATCGTGGGTTCATCGATGGTGTAATGGTTAGCGTGCTCTCCTCGAGTGCTGTAGATCGTGGGTTCATCGATGGTGTAATGGTTAGCGTGCTCTCCTCGAGTGTGGTAGATCGTGGGTTCATCGATGGTGTAATGGTTAGCGTGCTCTCATTGAGTGCTGTAGATCGTAAGTTCATCGATGGTGTAATGGTTAGCGTGCTTTCCTCGAGTGCTGTAGATCATAGGTTCATCGATGGTGTAATGGTTAGCGTGCTCTCCTCGAGTGTGGTAGATCGTGGGTTCATCGATGGTGTAATGGTTAGCGTGCTGTCCTCGAGTGCTGTAGATCGTAGGTTCATCGATGGTGTAATGGTTAGCGTGCTCTCCACGAGTGTGGTAGATCGTGGGTTCATCGATGGTGTAATGGTTAGCGTGCTCTCCTGGAGTGTGGTAGATCGTGGGTTCATCGATGGTGTAATGGTTAGCGTGCTCTCCTCGAGTGAGGTAGATCGTTGGTTCATCGATGGTGTAATGGTTAGCGTGCTCTCCTCGAGTGTGGTAGATCGTGGGTTCATCGATGGTGTAATGGTTAGCGCGCTCTCCTCGAGTGCGGTAGATCGTGGGTTCATCGATGGTGTAATGGTTAGCGTGCTCTCCTCGAGTGTGGTAGATCGTGGGTTCATCGATGGTGTAATGGTTAGCGTGCTCTCCTCGAGTGCTGTTGATCGTAGGTTCATCGATGGTGTAATGATTAGCGTGCTCTCCTCGAGTGTGATAGATTGTGGGTTCATCGATGGTGTAATGGTTAGCGTGCTCTCCTCGAGTGCGGTAGATTGTGGGTTCATCGATGGTGTAATGGTTAGCGTGCTCTCCTCGAGTGCGGTAGATCGTGGGTTCATTGATGGTGTAATGGTTAGCGTGCTCTCCTCGAGTGCTGTAGATCGTGGGTTCATCGATGGTGTAATGGTTAGCGTGCTCTCCTCGAGTGTGGTAGATCGTGGGTTCATCGATGGTGTAATGGTTAGCGTGCTCTCCTCGAGTGCTGTAGATCGTGGGTTCATCGATGGTGTAATAGTTAGCGTGCTCTCCTCGAGTGTGGTAGATCGTAGGTTCATCGATGGTGTAATGGTTAGTGTGCTCTCCTCGAGTGCTGTAGATCGTAGGTTCATCGATGGTGTAATGGTTAGCGTGCTCTCCTCGAGTGCTGTAGATCGTGGGTTCATCGATGATGTAATGGTTAGCGTGCTCTCCTCGAGTGTGGTAGATCGTGGGTTCATCGATGGTGTAATGGTTAGCGTGCTCTCCTCGAGTGCGGTAGATCGTGGGTTCATCGATGGTGTAATGATTAGCGTGCTCTACTCGAGTGTGGTAGATCGTGGGTTCATCGATGGTGTAATGGTTAGCGTGCTCTCCTCGAGTGCTGTAGATCGTAGGTTCATCGATGGTGTAATGATTAGCGTGCTCTCCTCGAGGATGATAGATCGTGGGTTCATCGATGGTGTAATGGTTAGCGTGCTCTCCTCAAGTGTGGTAGATCGTGGGTTCATCGATGGTGTAATGGTTAGCGTGCTCTCCTCGAGTGCGGTAGATCGTGGGTTCATCGATGGTGTAATGGTTAGCGTGCTCTCCTCGAGTGTGGTAGATCGTGGGTTCATCGATGGTGTAATGGTTAGCGTGCTCTCCTCGAGTGCTGTAGATCGTAGGTTCATCGATGGTGTAATGATTAGCGTGCTCTCCTCGAGTGTGATAGATCGTGGGTTCATCGATGGTGTAATGGTTAGCGTGCTCTCCTCGAGTGCGGTAGATCGTGGGTTCATCGATGGTGTAATGGTTAGCGTGCTCTCCTCGAGTGCGGTAGATCGTGGGTTCATTGATGGTGTAATGGTTAGCGTGCTCTCCTCGAGTGCTGTAGATCGTGGGTTCATCGATGGTGTAATGGTTAGCGTGCTCTCCTCGAGTGTGGTAGATCGTGGGTTCATCGATGGTGTTATGGTTAGCGTGCTCTCCTCGAGTGCTGTAGATCGTGGGTTCATCGATGGTGTAATAGTTAGCGTGCTCTCCTCGAGTGTGGTAGATCGTGGGTTCATCGATGGTGTAATGGTTAGCGTGCTCTCCTCGAGTGCTGTAGATCGTAGGTTCATCGATGGTGTAATGGTTAGCGTGCTCTCCTCGAGTGCTGTAGATCGTGGGTTCATCGATGATGTAATGGTTAGCGTGCTCTCCTCGAGTGTGGTAGATCGTGGGTTCATCGATGGTGTAATGGTTAGCGTGCTCTCCTCGAGTGCGGTAGATCGTGGGTTCATCGATGGTGTAATGATTAACGTGCTCTCCTCGAGTGTGGTAGATCGTGGGTTCATCGATGGTGTAATGGTTAGCGTGCTCTCCTCGAGTGCTGTAGATCGTAGGTTCATCGATGGTGTAATGATTAGCGTGCTCTCCTCGAGTGTGATTGATCGTGGGTTGATCGATGGTGTAATGGTTAGCGTGCTCTCCTCGAGTGCGGTAGATCGTGGGTTCATCGATGGTGTAATGGTTAGCGTGCTCTCCTCGAGTGCGGTAGATCGTGGGTTCATTGATGGTGTAATGGTTAGCGTGCTCTCCTCGAGTGCTGTAGATCGTGGGTTCATCGATGGTGTAATGGTTAGCGTGCTCTCCTCGAGTGTGGTAGATCGTGGGTTCATCGATGGTGTAATGGTTAGCGTGCTCTCCTCGAGTGCTGTAGATCGTGGGTTCATCGATGGTGTAATAGTTAGTGTGCTCTCCTCGAGTGTGGTAGATCGTAGGTTCATTGATGGTGTAATGGTTAGCGTGCTCTCCTCGAGTGCGGTAGATCGTGGGTTCATTGCTGGTGTAATGGTTAGCGTGCTCTCCTCGAGTGCTGTAGATCGTGGGTTCATCGATGGTGTAATGGTTAGCGTGCTCTCCTCGAGTGTGGTAGATCGTGGGTTCATCGATGGTGTAATGGTTAGCGTGCTCTCCTCGAGTGCTGTAGATCGTGGGTTCATCGATGGTGTAATAGTTAGCGTGCTCTCCTCGAGTGTGGTAGATCGTAGGTTCATTGATGGTGTAATGGTTAGCGTGCTCTCCTCGAGTGTGGTAGATCGTGGGTTCATCGATGGTGTAATGGTTAGCGTGCCCTCCTCGAGTGCTGTAGATCGTAGGTTCATCGATGGTGTAATGGTTAGCGTGCTCTCCTCGAGTGTGGTAGATCCTGGGTTCATCGATGGTGTAATGGTTAGCGTGCTCTCCTGGAGTGTGGTAGATCGTGGGTTCATCGATGGTGTAATGGTTAGCGTGCTCTCCTCGAGTGAGGTAGATCGTGGGTTCATCGATGGTGTAATGGTTAGATTGCTCTCCTCGAGTGCAGTAGATCGTGGGTTCATTGATGGTGTAATGGTTAGCGTGCTCTCCTCGAGTGCTGTAGATCGTGGGTTCATCGATGGTGTAATGGTTAGCGTGCTCTCCTCGAGTGTGGTAGATCGTGGGTTCATCGATGGTGTAATGGTTAGCGTGCTCTCCTCGAGTGCTGTAGATCGTGGGTTCATCGATGGTGTAATTGTTAGCGTGCTCTCCTCGAGTGTGGTAGATCGTGGGTTCATCGATGGTGTAATGGTTAGCGTGCTCTCCTCGAGTGCTGTAGATCGTAAGTTCATCGATGGTGTAATGGTTAGCGTGCTTTCCTCGAGTGCTGTAGATCATAGGTTCATCGATGGTGTAATGGTTAGCGTGCTCTCCTCGAGTGTGGTAGATCGTGGGTTCATCGATGGTGTAATGGTTAGCGTGCTGTCCTCGAGTGCTGTAGATCGTAGGTTCATCGATGGTGTAATGGTTAGCGTGCTCTCCACGAGTGTGGTAGATCGTGGGTTCATCGATGGTGTAATGGTTAGCGTGCTCTCCTGGAGTGTGGTAGATCGTGCGTTCATCGATGGTGTAATGGTTAGCGTGCTCTCCTCGAGTGAGGTAGATCGTGGGTTCATCGATGGTGTAATGGTTAGATTGCTCTCCTCGAGTGCTGTAGATCGTGGGTTCATTGATGGTGTAATGGTTAGCGTGCTCTCCTCGAGTGCTGTAGATCGTGGGTTCATCGATGGTGTAATGGTTAGCGTGCTCTCCTCGAGTGTGGTAGATCGTGGGTTCATCGATGGTGTAATGGTTAGCGTGCTCTCCTCGAGTGCGGTAGATCGTGGGTTCATCGATGGTGTAATGGTTAGCGTGCTCTCCTCGACTGCGGTAGATCGTGGGTTCATTGATGGTGTAATGGTTAGCGTGCTCTCCTCGAGTGCTGTAGATCGTGGGTTCATCGATGGTGTAATGGTTAGCGTGCTCTCCTCGAGTGTGGTAGATCGTGGGTTCATCGATGGTGTAATGGTTAGCGTGCTCTCCTCGAGTGCTGTAGATCGTGGGTTCATCGATGGTGTAATAGTTAGCGTGCTCTCCTCGAGTGTGGTAGACCGTAGGTTCATCGATGGTGTAATGGTTAGCGTGCTCTCCTCGAGTGCTGTAGATCGTGGGTTCATCGATGATGTAATGGTTAGCGTGCTCTCCTCGAGTGTGGTAGATCGTGGGTTCATCGATGGTGTAATGGTTAGCGTGCTCTCCTCGAGTGCGGTAGAACGTGGGTTCATCGATGGTGTAATGATTAGCGTGCTCTACTCGAGTGTGGTAGATCGTGGGTTCATCGATGGTGTAATGGTTAGCGTGCTCTCCTCGAGTGCTGTAGATCGTAGGTTCATCGATGGTGTAATGATTAGCGTGCTCTCCTCGAGTGTGATAGATCGTGGGTTCATCGATGGTGTAATGGTTAGCGTGCTCTCCTCGAGTGTGGTAGATCGTGGGTTCATCGATGGTGTAATGGTTAGCGTGCTCTCCTCGAGTGCGGTAGATCGTGGGTTCATCGATGGTGTAATGGTTAGCGTGCTCTCCTCGAGTGTGGTAGATCGTGGGTTCATCGATGGTGTAATGGTTAGCGTGCTCTCCTCGAGTGCTGTAGATCGTAGGTTCATCGATGGTGTAATGATTAGCGTGCTCTCCTCGAGTGTGATAGATCGTGGGTTCATCGATGGTGTAATGGTTAGCGTGCTCTCCTCGAGTGCGGTAGATCGTGGGTTCATCGATGGTGTAATGGTTAGCGTGCTCTCCTCGAGTGCGGTAGATCGTGGGTTCATTGATGGTGTAATGGTTAGCGTGCTCTCCTCGAGTGCTGTAGATCGTGGGTTCATCGATGGTGTAATGGTTAGCGTGCTCTCCTCGAGTGTGGTAGATCGTGGGTTCATCGATGGTGTAATGGTTAGCGTGCTCTCCTCGAGTGCTGTAGATCGTGGGTTCATCGATGGTGTAATAGTTAGCGTGCTCTCCTCGAGTGTGGTAGATCGTAGGTTCATCGATGGTGTAATGGTTAGCGTGCTCTCCTCGAGTGTGGTAGATCGTGGGTTCATCGATGGTGTAATGGTTAGCCTGCTCTCCTGGATTGTGGTAGATCGTGGGTTCATCGATGGTGTAATGGTTAGCGTGCTCTCCTCGAGTGAGGTAGATCGTGGGTTCATCGATGGTGTAATGGTTAGATTGCTCTCCTCGAGTGCAGTAGATCGTGGGTTCATTGATGGTGTAATGGTTAGCGTGCTCTCCTCGAGTGCTGTAGATCGTGGGTTCATCGATGATGTAATGGTTAGCGTGCTCTCCTCGAGTGTGGTAGATCGTGGGTTCATCGATGGTGTAATGGTTAGCGTGCTCTCCTCGAGTGTGGTAGATCGTGGGTTCATCGATGGTGTAATGGTTAGCGTGCTCTCCTCGAGTGCTGTAGATCGTAGGTTCATCGATGGTGTAATGATTAGCGTGCTCTCCTCGAGTGTGATAGATCGTGGGTTCATCGATGGTGTAATGGTTAGCGTGCTTTCCTCGAGTGATGTAGATCGTAAGTTCATCGATGGTGTAATGGTTAGCGTGCTTTCCTCGAGTGCTGTAGATCATAGGTTCATCGATGGTGTAATGGTTAGCGTGCTCTCCTCGAGTGTGGTAGATCGTGGGTTCATCGATGGTGTAATGGTTAGCGTGCTGTCCTCGAGTGCTGTAGATCGTAGGTTCATCGATGGTGTAATGGTTAGCGTGCTCTCCACGAGTGTGGTAGATCGTGGGTTCATCGATGGTGTAATGGTTAGCGTGCTCTCCTGGAGTGTGGTAGATCGTGCGTTCATCGATGGTGTAATGGTTAGCGTGCTCTCCTCGAGTGAGGTAGATCGTGGGTTCATCGATGATGTAATGGTTAGATTGCTCTCCTCGAGTGCTGTAGATCGTGGGTTCATTGATGGTGTAATGGTTAGCGTGCTCTCCTCGAGTGCTGTAGATCGTGGGTTCATCGATGGTGTAATGGTTAGCGTGCTCTCCTCGAGTGTGGTAGATCGTGGGTTCATCGATGGTGTAATGGTTAGCGTGCTCTCCTCGACTGCGGTAGATCGTGGGTTCATTGATGGTGTAATGGTTAGCGTGCTCTCCTCGAGTGCTGTAGATCGTGGGTTCATCGATGGTGTAATGGTTAGCATGCTCTCCTCGAGTGTGGTAGATCGTGGGTTCATCGATGGTGTAATGGTTAGCGTGCTCTCCTCGAGTGCTGTAGATCGTGGGTTCATCGATGGTGTAATAGTTAGCGTGCTCTCCTCGAGTGTGGTAGATCGTGGGTTCATCGATGGTGTAATGGTTAGCGTGCTCTCCTCGAGTGCTGTAGATCGTAGGTTCATCGATGGTGTAATGGTTAGCGTGCTCTCCTCGAGTGCTGTAGATCGTGGGTTCATCGATGATGTAATGGTTAGCGTGCTCTCCTCGAGTGTGGTAGATCGTGGGTTCATCGATGGTGTAATGGTTAGCGTGCTCTCCTCGAGTGAGGTAGATCGTGGGTTCATCGATGATGTAATGGTTAGATTGCTCTCCTCGAGTGCTGTAGATCGTGGGTTCATTGATGGTGTAATGGTTAGCGTGCTCTCCTCGAGTGCTGTAGATCGTGGGTTCATCGATGGTGTAATGGTTAGCGTGCTCTCCTCGAGTGTGGTAGATCGTGGGTTCATCGATGGTGTAATGGTTAGCGTGCTCTCCTCGACTGCGGTAGATCGTGGGTTCATTGATGGTGTAATGGTTAGCGTGCTCTCCTCGAGTGCTGTAGATCGTGGGTTCATCGATGGTGTAATGGTTAGCGTGCTCTCCTCGAGTGTGGTAGATCGTGGGTTCATCGATGGTGTAATGGTTAGCGTGCTCTCCTCGAGTGCTGTAGATCGTGGGTTCATCGATGGTGTAATAGTTAGCGTGCTCTCCTCGAGTGTGGTAGATCGTGGGTTCATCGATGGTGTAATGGTTAGCGTGCTCTCCTCGAGTGCTGTAGATCGTAGGTTCATCGATGGTGTAATGGTTAGCGTGCTCTCCTCGAGTGCTGTAGATCGTGGGTTCATCGATGATGTAATGGTTAGCGTGCTCTCCTCGAGTGTGGTAGATCGTGGGTTCATCGATGGTGTAATGGTTAGCGTGCTCTCCTCGAGTGCGGTAGATCGTGGGTTCATCGATGGTGTAATGATTAGCGTGCTCTATTCGAGTGTGGTAGATCGTGGGTTCATCGATGGTGTAATGGTTAGCGTGCTCTCCTCGAGTGCTGTAGATCGTAGGTTCATCGATGGTGTAATGATTAGCGTGCTCTCCTCGAGTGTGATAGATCGTGGGTTCATCGATGGTGTAATGGTTAGCGTGCTATCCTCGAGTGTGGTAGATCGTGGGTTCATCGATGGTGTAATGGTTAGCGTGCTCTCCTCGAGTGCGGTAGATCGTGGGTTCATCGATGGTGTAATGGTTAGCGTGCTCTCCTCGAGTGTGGTAGATCGTGGGTTCATCGATGGTGTAATGGTTAGCGTGCTCTCCTCGAGTGCTGTAGATCGTGGGTTCATCGATGGTGTAATGATTAGCGTGCTCTCCTCGAGTGTGATAGATCGTGGGTTCATCGATGGTGTAATGGTTAGCGTGCTCTCCTCGAGTGCGGTAGATCGTGGGTTCATCGATGGTGTAATGGTTAGCGTGCTCTCCTCGAGTGTGGTAGATCGTGGGTTCATCGATGGTGTAATGGTTAGCGTGCTCTCCTCGAGTGCTGTAGATCGTGGGTTCATCGATGGTGTAATGATTAGCGTGCTCTCCTCGAGTGTGGTAGATCGTGGGTTCATCGATGGTGTAATGGTTAGCGTGCTCTCCTCGAGTGCTGTAGATCGTAGGTTCATCGATGGTGTAATGATTAGCGTGCTCTCCTCGAGTGTGGTAGATCGTGGGTTCATCGATGGTGTAATGGTTAGCGTGCTCTCCTCGAGTGCTGTAGATCGTGGGTTCATCGATGGTGTAATGGTTAGCGTGCTCTCCTCGAGTGTGGTAGATCGTGGGTTCATCGATGGTGTAATGGTTAGCGTGCTCTCCTCGAGTGCTGTAGATCGTGGGTTCATCGATGGTGTAATAGTTAGCGTGCTCTCCTCGAGTGTGGTAGATCGTAGGTTCATCGATGGTGTAATGGTTAGCGTGCTCTCCTCGAGTGCTGTAGATCGTAGGTTCATCGATGGTGTAATGGTTAGCGTGCTCTCCTCGAGTGCTGTAGATCGTGGGTTCATCGATGATGTAATGGTTAGCGTGCTCTCCTCGAGTGTGGTAGATCGTGGGTTCATCGATGGTGTAATGGTTAGCGTGCTCTCCTCGAGTGCGGTAGATCGTGGGTTCATCGATGGTGTAATGATTAGCGTGCTCTATTCGAGTGTGGTAGATCGTGGGTTCATCGATGGTGTAATGGTTAGCGTGCTCTCCTCGAGTGCTGTAGATCGTAGGTTCATCGATGGTATAATGATTAGCGTGCTCTCCTCGAGTGTGATAGATCGTGGGTTCATCGATGGTGTAATGGTTAGCGTGCTATCCTCGAGTGTGGTAGATCGTGGGTTCATCGATGGTGTAATGGTTAGCGTGCTCTCCTCGAGTGCGGTAGATCGTGGGTTCATCGATGGTGTAATGGTTAGCGTGCTCTCCTCGAGTGTGGTAGATCGTGGGTTCATCGATGGTGTAATGGTTAGCGTGCTCTCCTCGAGTGCTGTAGATCGTAGGTTCATCGATGGTGTAATGATTAGCGTGCTCTCCTCGAGTGTGATAGATCGTGGGTTCATCGATGGTGTAATGGTTAGCGTGCTCTCCTCGAGTGCGGTAGATCGTGGGTTCATCGATGGTGTAATGGTTAGCGTGCTCTCCTCGAGTGCGGTAGATCGTGGGTTCATTGATGGTGTAATGGTTAGCGTGCTCTCCTCGAGTGCTGTAGATCGTGGGTTCATCGATGGTGTAATGGTTAGCGTGCTCTCCTCGAGTGTGGTAGATCGTGGGTTCATCGATGGTGTAATGGTTAGCGTGCTCTCCTCGAGTGCTGTAGATCGTGGGTTCATCGATGGTGTAATAGTTAGCGTGCTCTCCTCGAGTGTGGTAGATCGTAGGTTCATCGATGGTGTAATGGTTAGCGTGCTCTCCTCGAGTGCTGTAGATCGTAGGTTCATCGATGGTGTAATGGTTAGCGTGCTCTCCTCGAGTGCTGTAGATCGTGGGTTCATCGATGATGTAATGGTTAGCGTGCTCTCCTCGAGTGTGGTAGATCGTGGGTTCATCGATGGTGTAATGGTTAGCGTGCTCTCCTCGAGTGCTGTAGATCGTGGGTTCATCGATGGTGTAATGATTAGCGTGCTCTCCTCGAGTGTGGTAGATCGTGGGTTCATCGATGGTGTAATGGTTAGCGTGCTCTCCTCGAGTGCTGTAGATCGTAGGTTCATCGATGGTGTAATGATTAGCGTGCTCTCCTCGAGTGTGGTAGATCGTGGGTTCATCGATGGTGTAATGGTTAGCGTGCTCTCCTCGAGTGCTGTAGATCGTGGGTTCATCGATGGTGTAATGGTTAGCGTGCTCTCCTCGAGTGTGGTAGATCGTGGGTTCATCGATGGTGTAATGGTTAGCGTGCTCTCCTCGAGTGCTGTAGATCGTGGGTTCATCGATGGTGTAATAGTTAGCGTGCTCTCCTCGAGTGTGGTAGATCGTAGGTTCATCGATGGTGTAATGGTTAGCGTGCTCTCCTCGAGTGCTGTAGATCGTAGGTTCATCGATGGTGTAATGGTTAGCGTGCTCTCCTCGAGTGCTGTAGATCGTGGGTTCATCGATGATGTAATGGTTAGCGTGCTCTCCTCGAGTGTGGTAGATCGTGGGTTCATCGATGGTGTAATGGTTAGCGTGCTCTCCTCGAGTGCGGTAGATCGTGGGTTCATCGATGGTGTAATGATTAGCGTGCTCTATTCGAGTGTGGTAGATCGTGGGTTCATCGATGGTGTAATGGTTAGCGTGCTCTCCTCGAGTGCTGTAGATCGTAGGTTCATCGATGGTGTAATGATTAGCGTGCTCTCCTCGAGTGTGATAGATCGTGGGTTCATCGATGGTGTAATGGTTAGCGTGCTATCCTCGAGTGTGGTAGATCGTGGGTTCATCGATGGTGTAATGGTTAGCGTGCTCTCCTCGAGTGCGGTAGATCGTGGGTTCATCGATGGTGTAATGGTTAGCGTGCTCTCCTCGAGTGTGGTAGATCGTGGGTTCATCGATGGTGTAATGGTTAGCGTGCTCTCCTCGAGTGCTGTAGATCGTAGGTTCATCGATGGTGTAATGATTAGCGTGCTCTCCTCGAGTGTGATAGATCGTGGGTTCATCGATGGTGTAATGGTTAGCGTGCTCTCCTCGAGTGCGGTAGATCGTGGGTTCATCGATGGTGTAATGGTTAGCGTGCTCTCCTCGAGTGCGGTAGATCGTGGGTTCATTGATGGTGTAATGGTTAGCGTGCTCTCCTCGAGTGCTGTAGATCGTGGGTTCATCGATGGTGTAATGGTTAGCGTGCTCTCCTCGAGTGTGGTAGATCGTGGGTTCATCGATGGTGTAATGGTTAGCGTGCTCTCCTCGAGTGCTGTAGATCGTGGGTTCATCGATGGTGTAATAGTTAGCGTGCTCTCCTCGAGTGTGGTAGATCGTAGGTTCATCGATGGTGTAATGGTTAGCGTGCTCTCCTCGAGTGCTGTAGATCGTAGGTTCATCGATGGTGTAATGGTTAGCGTGCTCTCCTCGAGTGCTGTAGATCGTGGGTTCATCGATGATGTAATGGTTAGCGTGCTCTCCTCGAGTGTGGTAGATCGTGGGTTCATCGATGGTGTAATGGTTAGCGTGCTCTCCTCGAGTGCTGTAGATCGTGGGTTCATCGATGGTGTAATGATTAGCGTGCTCTCCTCGAGTGTGGTAGATCGTGGGTTCATCGATGGTGTAATGGTTAGCGTGCTCTCCTCGAGTGCTGTAGATCGTAGGTTCATCGATGGTGTAATGATTAGCGTGCTCTCCTCGAGTGTGATAGATCGTGGGTTCATCGATGGTGTAATGGTTAGCGTGCTCTCCTCGAGTGCGGTAGATCGTGGGTTCATCGATGGTGTAATGGTTAGCGTGCTCTCCTCGAGTGCGGTAGATCGTGGGTTCATTGATCGTGTAATGGTTAGCGTGCTCTCCTCGAGTGCTGTAGATCGTGGGTTCATCGATGGTGTAATGGTTAGCGTGCTCTCCTCGAGTGTGGTAGATCGTGGGTTCATCGATGGTGTAATGGTTAGCGTGCTCTCCTCGAGTGCTGTAGATCGTGGGTTCATCGATGGTGTAATAGTTAGCGTGCTCTCCTCGAGTGTGGTAGATCGTAGGTTCATTGATGGTGTAATGGTTAGCGTGCTCTCCTCGAGTGTGGTAGATCGTGGGTTCATCGATGGTGTAATGGTTAGCGTGCCCTCCTCGAGTGCTGTAGATCGTAGGTTCATCGATGGTGTAATGGTTAGCGTGCTCTCCTCGAGTGTGGTAGATCGTGGGTTCATCGATGGTGTAATGGTTAGCGTGCTCTCCTGGAGTGTGGTAGATCGTGGGTTCATCGATGGTGTAATGGTTAGCGTGCTCTCCTCGAATGAGGTAGATCGTGGGTTCATCGATGGTGTAATGGTTAGATTGCTCTCCTCGAGTGCGGTAGATCGTGGGTTCATTGATGGTGTAATGGTTAGCGTGCTCTCCTCGAGTGCTGTAGATCGTGGGTTCATCGATGGTGTAATGGTTAGCGTGCTCTCCTCGAGTGTGGTAGATCGTGGGTTCATCGATGGTGTAATGGTTAGCGTGCTCTCCTCGAGTGCGGTAGATCGTGGGTTCATCGATGGTGTAATGGTTAGCGTGCTCTCCTCGAGTGTGGTAGATCGTGGGTTCATCGATGGTGTAATGGTTAGCGTGCTCTCCTCGAGTGCTGTAGATCGTAGGTTCATCGATGGTGTAATGATTAGCGTGCTCTCTTCGAGTGTGATAGATCGTGGGTTCATCGATGGTGTAATGGTTAGCGTGCTTTCCTCGAGTGCGGTAGATCGTGGGTTCATCGATGGTGTAATGGTTAGCGTGCTCTCCTCGAGTGCTGTAGATCGTGGGTTCATCGATGGTGTAATGGTTAGCGTGCTCTCCTCGAGTGTGGTAGATCGTGGGTTCATCGATGGTGTAATGGTTAGCGTGCTCTCCTCGAGTGCTGTAGATCGTAAGTTCATCGATGGTGTAATGGTTAGCGTGCTTTCCTCGAGTGCTGTAGATCATAGGTTCATCGATGGTGTAATGGTTAGCGTGCTCTCCTCGAGTGTGGTAGATCGTGGGTTCATCGATGGTGTAATGGTTAGCGTGCTGTCCTCGAGTGCTGTAGATCGTAGGTTCATCGATGGTGTAATGGTTAGCGTGCTCTCCACGAGTGTGGTAGATCGTGGGTTCATCGATGGTGTAATGGTTAGCGTGCTCTCCTGGAGTGTGGTAGATCGTGGGTTCATCGATGGTGTAATGGTTAGATTGCTCTCCTCGAGTGCTGTAGATCGTGGGTTCATTGATGGTGTAATGGTTAGCGTGCTCTCCTCGAGTGAGGTATATCGTGGGTTCATCGATGGTGTAATGGTTAGATTGCTCTCCTCGAGTGCTGTAGATCGTGGGTTCATTGATGGTGTAATGGTTAGCGTGCTCTCCTCGAGTGCTGTAGATCGTGGGTTCATCGATGGTGTAATAGTTAGCGTGCTCTCCTCGAGTGTGGTAGATCGTGGGTTCATTGATGGTGTAATGGTTAGCGTGCTCTCCTCGAGTGTGGTAGATCGTGGGTTCATCGATGGTGTAATGGTTAGCGTGCCCTCCTCGAGTGCTGTAGATCGTAGGTTCATCGATGGTGTAATGGTTAGCGTGCTCTCCTCGAGTGTGGTAGATCGTGGGTTCATCGATGGTGTAATGGTTAGCGTGCTCTCCTGGAGTGTGGTAGATCGTGGGTTCATCGATGGTGTAATGGTTAGCGTGCTCTCCTCGAATGAGGTAGATCGTGGGTTCATCGATGGTGTAATGGTTAGATTGCTCTCCTCGAGTGCGGTAGATCGTGGGTTCATTGATGGTGTAATGGTTAGCGTGCTCTCCTCGAGTGCTGTAGATCGTGGGTTCATCGATGGTGTAATGGTTAGCGTGCTCTCCTCGAGTGTGGTAGATCGTGGGCTCATCGATGGTGTAATGGTTAGCGTGCTCTCCTCGAGTGCGGTAGATCGTGGGTTCATCGATGGTGTAATGGTTAGCGTGCTCTCCTCGAGTATGGTAGATCGTGGGTTCATCGATGGTGTAATGGTTAGCGTGCTCTCCTCGAGTGCTGTAGATCGTAGGTTCATCGATGGTGTAATGATTAGCGTGCTCTCTTCGAGTGTGATAGATCGTGGGTTCATCGATGGTGTAATGGTTAGCGTGCTTTCCTCGAGTGCGGTAGATCGTGGGTTCATCGATGGTGTAATGGTTAGCGTGCTCTCCTCGAGTGCTGTAGATCGTGGGTTCATCGATGGTGTAATGGTTAGCGTGCTCTCCTCGAGTGTGGTAGATCGTGGGTTCATCGATGGTGTAATGGTTAGCGTGCTCTCCTCGAGTGCTGTAGATCGTAAGTTCATCGATGGTGTAATGGTTAGCGTGCTTTCCTCGAGTGCTGTAGATCATAGGTTCATCGATGGTGTAATGGTTAGCGTGCTCTCCTCGAGTGTGGTAGATCGTGGGTTCATCGATGGTGTAATGGTTAGCGTGCTGTCCTCGAGTGCTGTAGATCGTAGGTTCATCGATGGTGTAATGGTTAGCGTGCTCTCCTGGAGTGTGGTAGATCGTGGGTTCATCGATGGTGTAATGGTTAGATTGCTCTCCTCGAGTGCTGTAGATCGTGGGTTCATTGATGGTGTAATGGTTAGCGTGCTCTCCTCGAGTGAGGTAGATCGTGGGTTCATTGATGGTGTAATGGTTAGCGTGCTCTCCTCGAGTGTGGTAGATCGTGGGTTCATCGATGGTGTAATGGTTAGCGTGCCCTCCTCGAGTGCTGTAGATCGTAGGTTCATCGATGGTGTAATGGTTAGCGTGCTCTCCTCGAGTGTGGTAGATCGTGGGTTCATCGATGGTGTAATGGTTAGCGTGCTCTCCTGGAGTGTGGTAGATCGTGGGCTCATCGATGGTGTAATGGTTAGCGTGCTCTCCTCGAATGAGGTAGATCGTAGGTTCATCGATGGTGTAATGGTTAGATTGCTCTCCTCGAGTGCGGTAGATCGTGGGTTCATCGATGGTGTAATGGTTAGCGTGCTCTCCTGGAGTGTGGTAGATCGTGGGTTCATCGATGGTGTAATGGTTAGATTGCTCTCCTCGAGTGCTGTAGATCGTGGGTTCATTGATGGTGTAATGGTTAGCGTGCTCTCCTCGAGTGAGGTAGATCGTGGGTTCATTGATGGTGTAATGGTTAGTGTGCTCTCCTCGAGTGTGGTAGATCGTGGGTTCATCGATGGTGTAATGGTTAGCGTGCCCTCCTCGAGTGCTGTAGATCGTAGGTTCATCGATGGTGTAATGGTTAGCGTGCTCTCCTCGAGTGTGGTAGATCGTGGGTTCATCGATGGTGTAATGGTTAGCGTGCTCTCCTGGAGTGTGGTAGATCGTGGGCTCATCGATGGTGTAATGGTTAGCGTGCTCTCCTCGAATGAGGTAGATCGTGGGTTCATCGATGGTGTAATGGTTAGATTGCTCTCCTCGAGTGCGGTAGATCGTGGGTTCATTGATGGTGTAATGGTTAGCGTGCTCTCCTCGAGTGCTGTAGATCGTGGGTTCATCGATGGTGTAATGGTTAGCGTGCTCTCCTCGAGTGTGGTAGATCGTGGGCTCATCGATGGTGTAATGGTTAGCGTGCTCTCCTCGAGTGCGGTAGATCGTGGGTTCATCGATGGTGTAATGGTTAGCGTGCTCTCCTCGAGTGTGGTAGATCGTGGGTTCATCGATGGTGTAATGGTTAGCGTGCTCTCCTCGAGTGCTGTAGATCGTAGGTTCATCGATGGTGTAATGATTAGCGTGCTCTCTTCGAGTGTGATAGATCGTGGGTTCATCGATGGTGTAATGGTTAGCGTGCTTTCCTCGAGTGCGGTAGATCGTGGGTTCATCGATGGTGTAATGGTTAGCGTGCTCTCCTCGAGTGCTGTAGATCGTGGGTTCATCGATGGTGTAATGGTTAGCGTGCTCTCCTCGAGTGTGGTAGATCGTGGGTTCATCGATGGTGTAATGGTTAGCGTGCTCTCCTCGAGTGCTGTAGATCGTAAGTTCATCGATGGTGTAATGGTTAGCGTGCTTTCCTCGAGTGCTGTAGATCATAGGTTCATCGATGGTGTAATGGTTAGCGTGCTCTCCTCGAGTGTGGTAGATCGTGGGTTCATCGATGGTGTAATGGTTAGCGTGCTGTCCTCGAGTGCTGTAGATCGTAGGTTCATCGATGGTGTAATGGTTAGCGTGCTCTCCACGAGTGTGGTAGATCGTGGGTTCATCGATGGTGTAATGGTTAGCGTGCTCTCCTGGAGTGTGGTAGATCGTGGGTTCATCGATGGTGTAATGGTTAGATTGCTCTCCTCGAGTGCTGTAGATCGTGGGTTCATTGATGGTGTAATGGTTAGCGTGCTCTCCTCGAGTGAGGTAGATCGTGGGTTCATCGATGGTGTAATGGTTAGATTGCTCTCCTCGAGTGCTGTAGATCGTGGGTTCATTGATGGTGTAATGGTTAGCGTGCTCTCCTCGAGTGCTGTAGATCGTGGGTTCATCGATGGTGTAATGGTTAGCGTGCTCTCCTCGAGTGTGGTAGATCGTGGGTTCATCGATGGTGTAATGGTTAGCGTGCTCTCCTCGAGTGCGGTAGATCGTGGGTTCATCGATGGTGTAATGGTTAGCGTGCTCTCCTCGAGTGTGGTAGATCGTGGGTTCATCGATGGTGTAATGGTTAGCGTGCTCTCCTCGAGTGCTGTAGATCGTAGGTTCATCGATGGTGCAATGATTAGCGTGCTCTCCTCGAGTGTGATAGATCGTGGGTTCATCGATGGTGTAATGGTTAGCGTGCTCTCCTCGAGTGAGGTAGATCGTGGGTTCATCGATGGTGTAATGGTTAGATTTCTCTCCTCGAGTGCTGTAGATGGTGGGTTCATCGATGGTGTAATGGTTAGCGTGCTCTCCTCGAGTGCGGTAGATCGTGGGTTCATCGATGGTGTAATGGTTAGCGTGCTCTCCTCGAGTGCGGTAGATCGTGGGTTCATCGATGGTGTAATGGTTAGCGTGCTCTCCTCGAGTGCTGTTGATCGTGGGTTCATCGATGGTGTAATAGTTAGCGTGCTCTCCTCGAGTGTGGTAGATCGTAGGTTCATCGATGGTGTAATGGTTAGCGTGCTCTCCTCGAGTGCTGTAGATCGTAGGTTCATCGATGGTGTAATGGTTAGCGTGCTCTCCTCGAGTGCTGTAGATCGTGGGTTCATCGATGATGTAATGGTTAGCGTGCTCTCCTCGAGTGTGGTAGATCGTGGGTTCATCGATGGTGTAATGGTTAGCGTGCTCTCCTCGAATGCGGTAGATCGTGGGTTCATCGATGGTGTAATGATTAGCGTGCTCTCCTCGAGTGTGGTAGATCGTGGGTTCATCGATGGTGTAATGGTTAGCGTGCTCTCCTCGAGTGCTGTAGATCGTAGGTTCATCGATGGTGTAATGATTAGCCTGCTCTCCTCGAGTGTGATAGATCGAGGGTTCATCGATGGTGTAATGGTTAGCGTGCTCTCCTCGAGTGCGGTAGATCGTGGGTTCATCGATGGTGTAATGGTTACCGTGCTCTCCTCGAGTGCGGTAGATCGTGGGTTCATTGATGGTGTAATGGTTAGCGTGCTCTCCTCGAGTGCTGTAGATCGTGGGTTCATCGATGGTGTAATGGTTAGCGTGCTCTCCTCGAGTGTGGGAGATCGTGGGTTCATCGATGGTGTAATGGTTAGCGTGCTCTCCTCGAGTGCTGTAGATCGTGGGTTCATCGATGGTGTAATGGTTAGCGTGCTCTCCTCGAGTGTGGTAGATCGTAGGTTCATCGATGGTGTAATGGTTAGCGTGCTCTCCTCGAGTGCTGTAGATCGTAGGTTCATCGATGGTGTAATGGTTAGCGTGCTCTCCTCGAGTGTGGTAGATCGTGGGTTCATCGATGATGTAATGGTTAGCGTGATCTCCTCGAGTGTGGGAGATCGTGGGTTCATCGATGGTGTAATGATTAGCGTGCTCTCCTCGAGTGTGATAGATCGTGGGTTCATCGATGGTGTAATGGTTAGCGTGCTCTCCTCGAGTGCGGTAGATCGTGGGTTCATCGATGGTGTAATGATTAGCGTGCTCTCCTCGAGTGCGGTAGATCGTGGGTTAATTGATGGTGTAATGGTTAGCGTGCTCTCCTCGAGTGCTGTAGATCGTGGGTTCATCGATGGTGTAATGGTTAGCGTGCTCTCCTCGAGTGTGGTAGATCGTGGGTTCATCGATGGTGTAATGGTTAGCGTGCTCTCCTCGAGTGCTGTAGATCGTGGGTTCATCGATGGTGTAATGGTTAGCGTGCTCTCCTCGAGTGTGGTAGATCGTAGGTTCATCGATGGTGTAATGGTTAGCGTGCTTTCCTCGAGTGCTGTAGATCGTAGGTTCATCGATGGTGTAATGGTTAGCGTGCTTTCCTCGAGTGCTGTAGATCGTAGGTTCATCGATGGTGTAATGGTTAGCGTGCTCTCCTCGAGTGTGGTAGATCGTGGGTTCATCGATGGTGTAATGGTTAGCGTGCCCTCCTCGAGTGCTGTAGATCGTAGGTTCATCGATGGTGTAATGGTTAGCGTGCTCTCCTCGAGTGAGGTAGATCGTGGGTTCATCGATGGTGTAATGGTTAGATTGCTCTCCTCGAGTGCTGTAGATCGTGGGTTCATTGATGGTGTAATGGTTAGCGTGCTCTCCTCGAGTGCTGTAGATCGTGGGTTCATCGATGGTGTAATGGTTAGCGTGCTCTCCTCGAGTGTGGTAGATCGTGGGTTCATCGATGGTGTAATGGTTAGCGTGCTCTCCTCGAGTGCGGTAGATCGTGGGTTCATCGATGGTGTAATGGTTAGCGTGCTCTCCTCGAGTGTGGTAGATCGTGGGTTCATCGATGGTGTAATGGTTAGCGTGCTCTCCTCGAGTGCTGTAGATCGTAGGTTCATCGATGGTGTAATGATTAGCGTGCTCTCCTCGAGTGTGATAGATCGTGGGTTCATCGATGGTGTAATGGTTAGCGTGCTCTCCTCGAGTGTGGTAGATCGTGGGTTCATCGATGGTGTAATGGTTAGCGTGCTCTCCTCGATTGCGGTAGATCGTGGGTTCATTGATGGTGTAATGGTTAGCGTGCTCTCCTCGAGTGCTGTAGATCGTGGGTTCATCGATGGTGTAATGGTTAGCGTGCTCTCCTCGAGTGTGGTAGATCGTGGGTTCATCGATGGTGTAATGGTTAGCGTGCTCTCCTCGAGTGCTGTAGATCGTAAGTTCATCGATGGTGTAATAGTTAGCGTGCTCTCCTCGAGTGTGGTAGATCGTAGGTTCATCGATGGTGTAATGGTTAGCGTGCTCTCCTCGAGTGCTGTAGATCGTAGGTTCATCGATGGTGTAATGGTTAGCGTGCTCTCCTCGAGTGCTGTAGATCGTGGGTTCATCGATGATGTAATGGTTAGCGTGCTCTCCTCGAGTGTGGTAGATCGTGGGTTCATCGATGGTGTAATGGTTAGCGTGCTCTCCTCGAGTGCGGTAGATCGTGGGTTCATCGATGGTGTAATGATTAGCGTGCTCTCCTCGAGTGTGGTAGATCGTGGGTTCATCGATGGTGTAATGGTTAGCGTGCTCTCCTCGAGTGTGATAGATCTTAGGTTCATCGATGGTGTAATGGTTAGCGTGCTCTCCTCGAGTGCTATAAATCGTGGGTTCATCGATGGTGTAATGGTTAGCTTGCTCTCCTCGAGAGCTGTAGATCGTGGGTTCATCGATGGTGTAATGGTTAGCGTGCTCTCCTCGAGTGTGGTAGATCGTAGGTTCATCGATGGTGTAATGGTTAGCGTGCTTTCCTCGAGTGCTGTAGATCGTAGGTTCATCGATGGTGTAATGGTTAGCGTGCTCTCCTCGAGTGTGGTAGATCGTGGGTTCATCGATGGTGTAATGGTTAGCGTGCTCTCCTCGAGTGTGATAGATCGTGGGTTCATCGATGGTGTAATGGTTAGCGTGCTCTCCTCGAGTGCGGTAGATCGTGGGTTCATCGATGGTGTAATGGTTAGCGTGCTCTCCTCGAGTGCGGTAGATCGTGGGTTCATTGATGGTGTAATGGTTAGCGTGCTCTCCTCGAGTGCTGTAGATCGTGGGTTCATCGATGGTGTAATGGTTAGCGTGCTCTCCTCGAGTGTGGTAGATCGTGGGTTCATCGATGGTGTAATGGTTAGCGTGCTCTCCTCGAGTGCTGTAGATCGTGGGTTCATCGATGGTGTAATAGTTAGCGTGCTCTCCTCGAGTGTGGTAGATCGTAGGTTCATCGATGGTGTAATGGTTAGCGTGCTCTCCTCGAGTGCTGTAGATCGTGGGTTCATCGATGGTGTAATGGTTAGCGTGCTCTCCTCGAGTGTGGTAGATCGTGGGTTCATCGATGATGTAATGGTTAGCGTGCTCTCCTCGAGTGCTGTAGATCGTGGGTTCATCGATGGTGTAATGGTTAGCGTGCTCTCCTCGAGTGTGGTAGATCGTGGGTTCATCGATGGTGTAATGACTAGCGTGCTCTCCTTGAGTGTGATAGATAGTGTGTTCATCGATGGTGTAATGGTTAGCGTGCTCTCCTCGAGTGCGGTAGATCGTGGGTTCATCGATGGTGTAATGGTTAGCGTGCTCTCCTCGAGTGCGGTAGATCGTGGGTTCATTGATGGTGTAATGGTTAGCGTGCTCTCCTCGAGTGCTGTAGATCGTGGGTTCATCGATTGTGTAATGGTTAGCGTGCTCTCCTCGAGTGTGGTAGATCGTGGGTTCATCGATGGTGTAATGGTTAGCGTGCTTTCCTCGAGTGCTGTAGATCATGGGTTCATCGATGGTGTAATGGTTAGCGTGCTCTCCTCGAGTGTGGTAGATCGTAGGTTCATCGATGGTGTAATGGTTAGCGTGCTCTCCTCGAGTGCTGTAGATCGTAGGTTCATCGATGGTGTAATGGTTAGCGTGCTTTCCTCGAGTGCTGTAGATCGTGGGTTCATCGATGGTGTAATGGTTAGCGTGCTCTCCTCGAGTGTGGTAGATCGTGGGTTCATCGATGGTGTAATGATTAGCGTGCTCTCCTCGAGTGTGATAGATCGTGGGTTCATCGATGGTGTAATGGTTAGCGTGCTCTCCTCGAGTGCGGTAGATCCTGGGTTCATTGATGGTGTAATGGTTAGCGTGCTCTCCTCGAGTGCTGTAGATCGTGGGTTCATCGATGGTGTAATGGTTAGCGTGCTCTCCTCGAGTGTGGTAGATCGTGGGTTCATCGATGGTGTAATGGTTAGCGTGCTCTCCTCGAGTGCTGTAGATCGTGGGTTCATCGATGGTGTAATGGTTAGCGTGCTCTCCTCGAGTGTGGTAGATCGTGGGTTCATCGATGGTGTAATGGTTAGCGTGCTTTCCTCGAGTGCTGTAGATCGTAGGTTCATCGATGGTGTAATGGTTAGCGTGCTTTCCTCGAGTGCTGTAGATCGTAGGTTCATCGATGGTGTAATGGTTAGCGTGCTCTCCTCGAGTGTGGTAGATCGTGGGTTCATCGATGGTGTAATGGTTAGCGTGCCCTCCTCGAGTGCTGTAGATCGTAGGTTCATCGATGTTGTAATGGTTAGCGTGCTCTCCTCGAGTGTGGTAGATCGTGGGTTCATCGATGGTGTAATGGTTAGCGTGCTCTCCTCGAGTGTGGTAGATCGTGGGTTCATCGATGGTGTAATGGTTAGCGTGCTCTCCTCGAGTGCGGTAGATCGTGGGTTCATTGATGGTGTAATGGTTAGCGTGCTCTCCTCGAGTGCTGTAGATCGTGGGTTCATCGATGGTGTAATGGTTAGCGTGCTCTCCTCGAGTGTGGTAGATCGTGGGTTCATCGATGGTGTAATGGTTAGCGTGCTCTCCTCGAGTGTGGTAGATCGTAGGTTCATCGATGGTGTAATGGTTAGCGTGCTCTCCTCCAGTGCTGTAGATCGTGGGTTCATCGATGGTGTAATGGTTAGCGTGCCCTACTCGAGTGTGGTAGATCGTGGGTTCATCGATGGTGTAATGGTTAGCGTGCTCTCCTCGAGTGCTGTAGATCGTGGGTTCATCGATGGTGTAATGGTTAGCGTGCTCTCCTCGAGTGTGGTAGATCGTAGGTTCATCGATGGTGTAATGGTTAGCGTGCTCTCCTCGAGTTCTGTAGATCGTAGGTTCATCGATGGTGTAATGGTTAGCGTGCTTTCCTCGAGTGCTGTAGATCATAGGTTCATCGATGGTGTAATGATTAGCGTGCTCTCCTCGAGTGTGATAGATCGTGGGTTCATCGATGGTGTAATGGTTAGCGTGCTTTCCTCGAGTGCGGTAGATCGTGGGTTCATCGATGGTGTAATGGTTAGCGTGCTCTCCTCGAGTGCGGTAGAACGTGGGTTCATTGATGGTGTAATGGTTAGCGTGGTCTCCTCGAGTGCTGTAGATCGTGGGTTCATCGATGGTGTAATGGTTAGCGTGCTCTCCTCGAGTGTGGTAGATCGTGGGTTCATCGATGGTGTAATGGTTAGCGTGCTATCCTCGAGTGCTGTAGATCGTGGGTTCATCGATGGTGTAATAGTTAGCGTGCTCTCCTCGAGTGTGGTAGATCGTAGGTTCATCGATGGTGTAATGGTTAGCGTGCTCTCCTCGAGTGCTGTAGATCGTAGGTTCATCGATGGTGTAATGGTTAGCGTGCTCTCCTCGAGTGCTGTAGATCGTGGGTTCATCGATGATGTAATGGTTAGCGTGCTCTCCTCGAGTGCTGTAGATCGTGGGTTCAACGATGGTGTAATGGTTAGCGTGCTCTCCTCGAGTGTGGTAGATCGTGGGTTCATCGATGGTGTAATGATTAGCGTGCTCTCCTCGAGTGTGATAGATGGTGAGTTCATCGATGGTGTAATGGTTAGCGTGCTCTCCTCGAGTGCGGTAGATCGTGGGTTCATCGATGGTGTAATGGTTAGCGTGCTCTCCTCGAGTGCGGTAGATCGTGGGTTCATTGATGGTGTAATGGTTAGCGTGCTCTCCTCGAGTGCTGTAGATCGGGGGTTCATCGATGGTGTAATGGTTAGCGTGCTCTCCTCGAGTGTGGTAGATCGTGGGTTCATCGATGGTGTAATGGTTAGCGTGCTCTCCTCGAGTGCTGTAGATCGTGGGTTCATCGATGGTGTAATGGTTAGCGTGCTCTCCTCGAGTGTGGTAGATCGTAGGTTCATCGATGGTGTAATGGTTAGCGTGCTTTCCTCGAGTGCTGTAGATCGTGGGTTCATCGATGGTGTAATGGTTAGCGTGCTTTCCTCGAGTGTGGTAGATCGTGGGTTCATCGATGGTGTAATGGTTAGCGTGCCCTCCTCGAGTGCTGTAGATCGTAGGTTCATCGATGGTGTAATGATTAGCGTGCTCTCCTCGAGTGTGGTAGATCGTGGGTTCATCGATGGTGTAATGGTTAGCGTGCTCTCCTGGAGTGTGGTAGATCGTGGGTTCATCGATGGTGTAATGGTTAGCGTGCTCTCCTCGAGTGAGGTAGATCGTGGGTTCATCGATGGTGTAAGGGTTAGCGTGCTCTCCTCGAGTGCGGTAGATCGTGGGTTCATTGATGGTGTAATGGTTAGCGTGCTCTCCTCGAGTGCTGTAGATCGTGGGTTCATCGATGGTGTAATGGTTAGCGTGCTCTCCTCGAGTGTGGTAGATCGTGGGTTCGTCGATGGTGTAATGGTTAGCGTGCTCTCCTCGAGTGCTGTAGATCGTGGGTTCATCGATGGTGTAATAGTTAGCGTGCTCTCCTCGAGTGTGGTAGATCGTAGGTTCATCGATGGTGTAATGGTTAGCGTGCTCTCCTCGAGTGCTGTATATCGTAGGTTCATCGATGGTGTAATGGTTAGCGTGCTCTCCTCGAGTGTGGTAGATCGTGGGTTCATCGATGATGTAATGGTTAGCGTGCTCTCCTCGAGTGCTGTAGATCGTGGGTTCATCGATGGTGTAATGGTTAGCGTGCTCTCCTCGAGTGTGGTAGATCGTGGGTTCATCGATGGTGTAATGATTAGCGTGCTCTCCTCGAGTGTGATAGATCGTGGGTTCATCGATGGTGTAATGGTTAGCGTGCTCTCCTCGAGTGCGGTAGATCGTGGGTTCATCGATGGTGTAATGGTTAGCGTGCTCTCCTCGAGTGCGGTAGATCGTGGGTTCATTGATGGTGTAGTGGTTAGCGTGCTCTCCTCGAGTGTGGTAGATCGTGGGTTCATCGATGGTGTAATGATTAGCGTGCTCTCCTCGAGTGTGATAGATCGTGGGTTCATCGATGGTGTAATGGTTAGCGTGCTCTCCTCGAGTGCGGTAGATCCTGGGTTCATTGATGGTGTAATGGTTAGCGTGCTCTCCTCGAGTGCTGTAGATCGTGGGTTCATCGATGGTGTAATGGTTAGCGTGCTCTCCTCGAGTGTGGTAGATCGTGGGTTCATCGATGGTGTAATGGTTAGCGTGCTCTCCTCGAGTGCTGTAGATCGTGGGTTCATCGATGGTGTAATGGTTAGCGTGCTCTCCTCGAGTGTGGTAGATCGTGGGTTCATCGATGGTGTAATGGTTAGCGTGCTTTCCTCGAGTGCTGTAGATCGTAGGTTCATCGATGGTGTAATGGTTAGCGTGCTTTCCTCGAGTGCTGTAGATCGTAGGTTCATCGATGGTGTAATGGTTAGCGTGCTCTCCTCGAGTGTGGTAGATCGTGGGTTCATCGATGGTGTAATGGTTAGCGTTCCCTCCTCGAGTGCTGTAGATCGTAGGTTCATCGATGTTGTAATGGTTAGCGTGCTCTCCTCGAGTGTGGTAGATCGTGGGTTCATCGATGGTGTAATGGTTAGCGTGCTCTCCTCGAGTGTGGTAGATCGTGGGTTCATCGATGGTGTAATGGTTAGCGTGCTCTCCTCGAGTGAGATAGATCGTGGGTTCATCGATGGTGTAATGGTTAGCGTGCTCTCCTCGAGTGCGGTAGATCGTGGGTTCATTGATGGTGTAATGGTTAGCGTGCTCTCCTCGAGTGCTGTAGATCGTGGGTTCATCGATGGTGTAATGGTTAGCGTGCTCTCCTCGAGTGTGGTAGATCGTGGGTTCATCGATGGTGTAATGGTTAGCGTGCTCTCCTCGAGTGCTGTAGATCGTAGGTTCATCGATGGTGTAATGGTTAGCGTGCTCTCCTCGAGTGTGGTAGATCGTAGGTTCATCGATGGTGTAATGGTTAGCGTGCTCTCCTCCAGTGCTGTAGATCGTGGGTTCATCGATGGTGTAATGGTTAGCGTGCCCTACTCGAGTGTGGTAGATCGTGGGTTCATCGATGGTGTAATGGTTAGCGTGCTCTCCTCGAGTGCTGTAGATCGTGGGTTCATCGATGGTGTAATGGTTAGCGTGCTCTCCTCGAGTGTGGTAGATCGTAGGTTCATCGATGGTGTAATGGTTAGCGTGCTCTCCTCGAGTGCTGTAGATCGTAGGTTCATCGATGGTGTAATGGTTAGCGTGCTTTCCTCGAGTGCTGTAGATCATAGGTTCATCGATGGTGTAATGGTTAGCGTGCTCTCCTCGAGTGTGGTAGATCGTGGGTTCATCGATGGTGTAATGGTTAGCGTGCTCTCCTCGAGTGCTGTAGATCGTAGGTTCATCAATGGTGTAATGATTAGCGTGCTCTCCTCGAGTGTGATAGATCGTGGGTTCATCGATGGTGTAATGGTTAGCGTGCTTTCCTCGAGTGCGGTAGATCGTGGGTTCATCGATGGTGTAATGGTTAGCGTGCTCTCCTCGAGTGCGGTAGAACGTGGGTTCATTGATGGTGTAATGGTTAGCGTGGTCTCCTCGAGTGCTGTAGATCGTGGGTTCATCGATGGTGTAATGGTTAGCGTGCTCTCCTCGAGTGTGGTAGATCGTGGGTTCATCGATGGTGTAATGGTTAGCGTGCTCTCCTCGAGTACGGTAGATCGTGGGTTCATCGATGGTGTAATAGTTAGCGTGCTCTCCTCGAGTGTGGTAGATCGTAGGTTCATCGATGGTGTAATGGTTAGCGTGCTCTCCTCGAGTGCTGTAGATCGTAGGTTCATCGATGGTGTAATGGTTAGCGTGCTCTCCTCGAGTGTGGTAGATCGTGGGTTCATCGATGATGTAATGGTTAGCGTGCTCTCCTCGAGTGCTGTAGATCGTGGGTTCATCGATGGTGTAATGGTTAGCGTGCTCTCCTCGAGTGTGGTAGATCGTGGGTTCATCGATGGTGTAATGATTAGCGTGCTCTCCTCGAGTGTGATAGATCGTGAGTTCATCGATGGTGTAATGGTTAGCGTGCTCTCCTCGAGTGCGGTAGATCGTGGGTTCATCGATGGTGTAATGGTTAGCGTGCTCTCCTCGAGTGCGGTAGATCGTGGGTTCATTGATGGTGTAATGGTTAGCGTGCTCTCCTCGAGTGCTGTAGATCGGGGGTTCATCGATGGTGTAATGGTTAGCGTGCTCTCCTCGAGTGTGGTAGATCGTGGGTTCATCGATGGTGTAATGGTTAGCGTGCTCTCCTCGAGTGCTGTAGATCGTGGGTTCATCGATGGTGTAATGGTTAGCGTGCTCTCCTCGAGTGTGGTAGATCGTAGGTTCATCGATGGTGTAATGGTTAGCGTGCTTTCCTCGAGTGCTGTAGATCGTGGGTTCATCGATGGTGTAATGGTTAGCGTGCTTTCCTCGAGTGTGGTAGATCGTAGGTTCATCGATGGTGTAATGGTTAGCGTGCTCTCCTCGAGTGTGGTAGATCGTGGGTTCATCGATGGTGTAATGGTTAGCGTGCCCTCCTCGAGTGCTGTAGATCGTAGGTTCATCGATGGTGTAATGATTAGCGTGCTCTCCTCGAGTGTGGTAGATCGTGGGTTCATCGATGGTGTAATGGTTAGCGTGCTCTCCTGGAGTGTGGTAGATCGTGGGTTCATCGATGGTGTAATGGTTAGCGTGCTCTCCTCGAGTGAGGTAGATCGTGGGTTCATCGATGGTGTAATGGTTAGCGTGCTCTCCTCGAGTGCGGTAGATCGTGGGTTCATTGATGGTGTAATGGTTAGCGTGCTCTCCTCGAGTGCTGTAGATCGTGGGTTCATCGATGGTGTAATGGTTAGCGTGCTCTCCTCGAGTGTGGTAGATCGTGGGTTCATCGATGGTGTAATGGTTAGCGTGCTCTCCTCGAGTGCTGTAGATCGTGGGTTCATCGATGGTGTAATAGTTAGCGTGCTCTCCTCGAGTGTGGTAGATCGTAGGTTCATCGATGGTGTAATGGTTAGCGTGCTCTCCTCGAGTGCTGTATATCGTAGGTTCATCGATGGTGTAATGGTTAGCGTGCTCTCCTCGAGTGTGGTAGATCGTGGGTTCATCGATGATGTAATGGTTAGCGTGCTCTCCTCGAGTGCTGTAGATCGTGGGTTCATCGATGGTGTAATGGTTAGCGTGCTCTCCTCGAGTGTGGTAGATCGTGGGTTCATCGATGGTGTAATGATTAGCGTGCTCTCCTCGAGTGTGATAGATCGTGGGTTCATCGATGGTGTAATGGTTAGCGTGCTCTCCTCGAGTGCGGTAGATCGTGGGTTCATCGATGGTGTAATGGTTAGCGTGCTCTCCTCGAGTGCGGTAGATCGTGGGTTCATTGATGGTGTAGTGGTCAGCGTGCTCTCCTCGAGTGCTGTAGATCGTGGGTTCATCGATGGTGTAATGGTTAGCGTGCTCTCCTCGAGTGTGGTAGATCGTGGGTTCATCGATGGTGTAATGGTTAGCGTGCTCTCCTCGAGTGCTGTAGATCGTGGGTTCATCGATGGTGTAATGGTTAGCGTGCTCTCCTCGAGTGTGGTAGATCGTAGGTTCATCGATGGTGTAATGGTTAGCGTGCTTTCCTCGAGTGCTGTAGATCGTAGGTTCATCGATGGTGTAATGGTTAGCGTGCTTTCCTCGAGTGCTGTAGATCGTAGGTTCATCGATGGTGTAATGGTTAGCGTGCTCTCCTCGAGTGTGGTAGATCGTGGGTTCATCGATGGTGTAATGGTTAGCGTGCCCTCCTCGAGTGCTGTAGATCGTAGGTTCATCGATGGTGTAATGGTTAGCGTGCTCTCCTCGAGTGAGGTAGATCGTGGGTTCATCGATGGTGTAATGGTTAGCGTGCTCTCCTCGAGTGCGGTAGATCGTGGGTTCATTGATAGTGTAATGGTTAGCGTGCTCTCCTCGAGTGCTGTAGATCGTGGGTTCATGGATGGTGTAATGGTTAGCGTGCTCTCCTCGAGTGCTGTAGATCGTAGGTTCATCGATGGTGTAATGGTTAGCGTGCTGTCCTCGAGTGTGGTAGTTCGTAGATTCATCGATGGTGTAATGGTTAGCGTGCTCTCCTCGAGTGCTGTAGATCGTGGGTTCATTGATGGTGTAATGGTTAGCGTGCTCTCCTCGAGTGCTGTAGATCATAGGTTCATCGATGGTGTAATGGTTAGCGTGCTCTCCTCGAGTGTGGTAGATCGTGGGTTCATCGATGGTGTAATGGTTAGCGTGCTCTCCTCGAGTGTGGTAGATCGTGGGTTCATCGATGGTGTAATGGTTAGCGTGCTCTCCTCGAGTGCTGTAGATCGTAGGTTCATCGATGGTGTAATGGTTAGCGTGCTCTCCTCGAGTGTGGTAGATCGTAGGTTCATCGATGGTGTAATGGTTAGCGTGCTCTCCTCCAGTGCTGTAGATCGTGGGTTCATCGTTGGTGTAATGGTTAGCGTGCCCTACTCGAGTGTGGTAGATCGTGGGTTCATCGATGGTGTAATGGTTAGCGTGCTCTCCTCGAGTGCTGTAGATCGTGGGTTCATCGATGGTGTAATGGTTAGCGTGCTCTCCTCGAGTGTGGTAGATCGTAGGTTCATCGATGGTGTAATGGTTAGCGTGCTCTCCTCGAGTGCTGTAGATCATAGGTTCATCGATGGTGTAATGGTTAGCATGCTCTCCTCGAGTGTGGTAGATCGTGGGTTCATCGATGGTGTAATGGTTAGCGTGCTCTCCTCGAGTGCTGTAGATCGTAGGTTCATCAATGGTGTAATGATTAGCGTGCTCTCCTCGAGTGTGATAGATCGTGGGTTCATCGATGGTGTAATGGTTAGCGTGCTTTCCTCGAGTGCGGTAGATCGTGGGTTCATCGATGGTGTAATGGTTAGCGTGCTCTCCTCGAGTGCGGTAGAACGTGGGTTCATTGATGGTGTAATGGTTAGCGTGGTCTCCTCGAGTGCTGTAGATCGTGGGTTCATCGATGGTGTAATGGTTAGCGTGCTCTCCTCGAGTGTGGTAGATCGTGGGTTCATCGATGGTGTAATGGTTAGCGTGCTCTCCTCGAGTGCTGTAGATCGTGGGTTCATCGATGGTGTAATAGTTAGCGTGCTCTCCTCGAGTGTGGTAGATCGTAGGTTCATCGATGGTGTAATGGTTAGCGTGCTCTCCTCGAGTGCTGTAGATCGTAGGTTCATCGATGGTGTAATGGTTAGCGTGCTCTCCTCGAGTGTGGTAGATCGTGGGTTCATCGATGATGTAATGGTTAGCGTGCTCTCCTCGAGTGCTGTAGATCGTGGGTTCATCGATGGTGTAATGGTTAGCGTGCTCTCCTCGAGTGTGGTAGATCGTGGGTTCATCGATGGTGTAATGATTAGCGTGCTCTCCTCGAGTGCGGTAGATCGTGGGTTCATCGATGGTGTAATGGTTAGCGTGCTCTCCTCGAGTGCGGTAGATCGTGGGTTCATTGATGGTGTAATGGTTAGCGTGCTCTCCTCGAGTGCTGTAGATCGGGGGTTCATCGATGGTGTAATGGTTAGCGTGCTCTCCTCGAGTGTGGTAGATCGTGGGTTCATCGATGGTGTAATGGTTAGCGTGCTCTCCTCGAGTGCTGTAGATCGTGGGTTCATCGATGATGTAATGGTTAGCGTGCTCTCCTCGAGTGTGGTAGATCGTAGGTTCATCGATGGTGTAATGGTTAGCGTGCTTTCCTCGAGTGCTGTAGATCGTGGGTTCATCGATGGTGTAATGGTTAGCGTGCTTTCCTCGAGTGTGGTAGATCGTAGGTTCATTGATGGTGTAATGGTTAGCGTGCTCTCCTCGAGTGTGGTAGATCGTGGGTTCATCGATGGTGTAATGGTTAGCGTGCCCTCCTCGAGTGCTGTAGATCGTAGGTTCATCGATGGTGTAATGATTAGCGTGCTCTCCTCGAGTGTGGTAGATCGTGGGTTCATCGATGGTGTAATGGTTAGCGTGCTCTCCTGGAGTGTGGTAGATCGTGGGTTCATCGATGGTGTAATGGTTAGCGTGCTCTCCTCGAGTGAGGTAGATCGTGGGTTCATCGATGGTGTAATGGTTAGCGTGCTCTCCTCGAGTGCGGTAGATCGTGGGTTCATTGATGGTGTAATGGTTAGCGTGCTCTCCTCGAGTGCTGTAGATCGTGGGTTCATCGATGGTGTAATGGTTAGCGTGCTCTCCTCGAGTGTGGTAGATCGTGGGTTCATCGATGGTGTAATGGTTAGCGTGCTCTCCTCGAGTGCTGTAGATCGTGGGTTCATCGATGGTGTAATAGTTAGCGTGCTCTCCTCGAGTGTGGTAGATCGTAGGTTCATCGATGGTGTAATGATTAGCGTGCTCTCCTCGAGTGCTGTATATCGTAGGTTCATCGATGGTGTAATGGTTAGCGTGCTCTCCTCGAGTGTGGTAGATCGTGGGTTCATCGATGATGTAATGGTTAGCGTGCTCTCCTCGAGTGCTGTAGATCGTGGGTTCATCGATGGTGTAATGGTTAGCGTGCTCTCCTCGAGTGTGGTAGATCGTGGGTTCATCGATGGTGTAATGATTAGCGTGCTCTCCTCGAGTGTGATAGATCGTGGGTTCATCGATGGTGTAATGGTTAGCGTGCTCTCCTCGAGTGCGGTAGATCGTGGGTTCATCGATGGTGTAATGGTTAGCGTGCTCTCCTCGAGTGCGGTAGATCGTGGGTTCATTGATGGTGTAGTGGTTAGCGTGCTCTCCTCGAGTGCTGTAGATCGTGGGTTCATCGATGGTGTAATGGTTAGCGTGCTCTCCTCGAGTGTGGTAGATCGTGGGTTCATCGATGGTGTAATGGTTAGCGTGCTCTCCTCGAGTGCTGTAGATCGTGGGTTCATCGATGGTGTAATGGTTAGCGTGCTCTCCTCGAGTGTGGTAGATCGTAGGTTCATCGATGGTGTAATGGTTAGCGTGCTTTCCTCGAGTGCTGTAGATCGTAGGTTCATCGATGGTGTAATGGTTAGCGTGCTTTCCTCGAGTGCTGTAGATCGTAGGTTCATCGATGGTGTAATGGTTAGCGTGCTCTCCTCGAGTGTGGTAGATCGTGGGTTCATCGATGGTGTAATGGTTAGCGTGCCCTCCTCGAGTGCTGTAGATCGTAGGTTCATCGATGGTGTAATGGTTAGCGTGCTCTCCTCGAGTGAGGTAGATCGTGGGTTCATCGATGGTGTAATGGTTAGCGTGCTCTCCTCGAGTGCGGTAGATCGTGGGTTCATTGATGGTGTAATGGTTAGCGTGCTCTCCTCGAGTGCTGTAGATCGTGGGTTCATCGATGGTGTAATGGTTAGTGTGCTCTCCTCGAGTGCTGTAGATCGTAGGTTCATCGATGGTGTAATGGTTAGCGTGCTCTCCTCGAGTGTGGTAGATCGTAGATTCATCGATGGTGTAATGGTTAGCGTGCTCTCCTCGAGTGCTGTAGATCGTGGGTTCATTGATGGTGTAATGGTTAGCGTGCTCTCCTCGAGTGCTGTAGATCATAGGTTCATCGATGGTGTAATGGTTAGCGTGCTCTCCTCCAGTGTGGTAGATCGTGGGTTCATCGATGGTGTAATGGTTAGCGTGCTCTCCTCGACTGCTGTAGATCGTAGGTTCATCGATGGTGTAATGGTTAGCGTGCTCTCCTGGAGTGTGGTAGATCGTGGGTTCATCGATGGTGTAATGGTTAGCGTGCTCTCCTCGAGTGAGGTAGATCGTGGGTTCATCGATGGTGTAATGGTTAGATTGCTCTCCTCGAGTGCGGTAGATCGTGGGTTCATTGATGGTGTAATGGTTAGCGTGCTCTCCTCGAGTGCTGTAGATCGTGGGTTCATCGATGGTGTAATGGTTAGCGTGCTCTCCTCGAGTGTGGTAGATCGTGGGTTCATCGATGGTGTAATGGTTAGCGTGCTCTCCTCGAGTGCGGTAGATCGTGGGTTCATCGATGGTGTAATGGTTAGCGTGCTCTCCTCGAGTGCTGTAGATCGTGGGTTCATCGATGGTGTAATGGTTAGCGTGCTCTCCTCGAGTGCGGTAGATCGTGGGTTCATCGATGGTGTAATGGTTAGCGTGCTCTCCTCGAGTGCGGTAGATCGTGGGTTCATTGATGGTGTAATGGTTAGCGTGCTCTCCTCGAGTGCTGTAGATCGTGGGTTCATCGATGGTGTAATGGTTAGCGTGCTCTCCTCGAGTGTGGTAGATCGTGGGTTCATCGATGGTGTAATGGTTAGCGTGCTCTCCTCGAGTGCTGTAGATCGTGGGTTCATCGATGGTGTAATAGTTAGCGTGCTCTCCTCGAGTGTGGTAGATCGTAGGTTCATCGATGGTGTAATGGTTAGCGTGCTCTCCTCGAGTGCTGTAGATCGTAGGTTCATCGATGGTGTAATGGTTAGCGTGCTCTCCTGGAATGTGGTAGATCGTGGGTTCATCGATGATGTAATGGTTAGCGTGCTCTCCTCGAGTGCTGTAGATCGTGGGTTCATCGATGGTGTAATGGTTAGCGTGCTCTCCTCGAGTGTGGTAGATCGTGGGTTCATCGATGGTGTAATGGTTAGCGTGCTCTCCTCGAGTGCTGTAGATCGTGGGTTAATCGATGGTGTAATGGTTAGCGTGCTCTCCTCGAGTGCGGTAGATCGTGGGTTCATTGATGGTGTAATGGTTAGCGTGCTCTCCTCGAGTGCTGTAGATCGTAGGTTCATCGATGGTGTAATGGTTAGCGTGCTTTCCTCGAGTGCTGTAGATCATAGGTTCATCGATGGTGTAATGGTTAGCATGCTCTCCTCGAGTGTGGTAGATCGTGGGTTCATCGATGGTGTAATGGTTAGCGTGCTCTCCTCGAGTGCTGTAGATCGTAGGTTCATCAATGGTGTAATGATTAGCGTGCTCTCCTCGAGTGTGATAGATCGTGGGTTCATCGATGGTGTAATGGTTAGCGTGCTTTCCTCGAGTGCGGTAGATCGTGGGTTCATCGATGGTGTAATGGTTAGCGTGCTCTCCTCGAGTGCGGTAGAACGTGGGTTCATTGATGGTGTAATGGTTAGCGTGGTCTCCTCGAGTGCTGTAGATCGTGGGTTCATCGATGGTGTAATGGTTAGCGTGCTCTCCTCGAGTGTGGTAGATCGTGGGTTCATCGATGGTGTAATGGTTAGCGTGCTCTCCTCGAGTGCTGTAGATCGTGGGTTCATCGATGGTGTAATAGTTAGCGTGCTCTCCTCGAGTGTGGTAGATCGTAGGTTCATCGATGGTGTAATGGTTAGCGTGCTCTCCTCGAGTGCTGTAGATCGTAGGTTCATCGATGGTGTAATGGTTAGCGTGCTCTCCTCGAGTGTGGTAGATCGTGGGTTCATCGATGATGTAATGGTTAGCGTGCTCTCCTCGAGTGCTGTAGATCGTGGGTTCATCGATGGTGTAATGGTTAGCGTGCTCTCCTCGAGTTTGGTAGATCGTGGGTTCATCGATGGTGTAATGATTAGCGTGCTCTCCTCGAGTGTGATAGATCGTGAGTTCATCGATGGTGTAATGGTTAGCGTGCTCTCCTCGAGTGCGGTAGATCGTGGGTTCATCGATGGTGTAATGGTTAGCGTGCTCTCCTCGAGTGCGGTAGATCGTGGGTTCATTGATGGTGTAATGGTTAGCGTGCTCTCCTCGAGTGCTGTAGATCGGGGGTTCATCGATGGTGTAATGGTTAGCGTGCTCTCCTCGAGTGTGGTAGATCGTGGGTTCATCGATGGTGTAATGGTTAGCGTGCTCTCCCCGAGTGCTGTAGATCGTGGGTTCATCGATGGTGTAATGGTTAGCGTGCTCTCCTCGAGTGTGGTAGATCGTAGGTTCATCGATGGTGTAATGGTTAGCGTGCTTTCCTCGAGTGCTGTAGATCGTGGGTTCATCGATGGTGTAATGGTTAGCGTGCTTTCCTCGAGTGTGGTAGATCGTAGGTTCATCGATGGTGTAATGGTTAGCGTGCTCTCCTCGAGTGTGGTAGATCGTGGGTTCATCGATGGTGTAATGGTTAGCGTGCCCTCCTCGAGTGCTGTAGATCGTAGGTTCATCGATGGTGTAATGATTAGCGTGCTCTCCTCGAGTGTGGTAGATCGTGGGTTCATCGATGGTGTAATGGTTAGCGTGCTCTCCTGGAGTGTGGTAGATCGTGGGTTCATCGATGGTGTAATGGTTAGCGTGCTCTCCTCGAGTGAGGTAGATCGTGGGTTCATCGATGGTGTAATGGTTAGCGTGCTCTCCTCGAGTGCGGTAGATCGTGGGTTCATTGATGGTGTAATGGTTAGCGTGCTCTCCTCGAGTGCTGTAGATCGTGGGTTCATCGATGGTGTAATGGTTAGCGTGCTCTCCTCGAGTGTGGTAGATCGTGGGTTCATCGATGGTGTAATGGTTAGCGTGCTCTCCTCGAGTGCTGTAGATCGTGGGTTCATCGATGGTGTAATAGTTAGCGTGCTCTCCTCGAGTGTGGTAGATCGTAGGTTCATCGATGGTGTAATGGTTAGCGTGCTCTCCTCGAGTGCTGTATATCGTAGGTTCATCGATGGTGTAATGGTTAGCGTGCTCTCCTCGAGTGTGGTAGATCGTGGGTTCATCGATGATGTAATGGTTAGCGTGCTCTCCTCGAGTGCTGTAGATCGTGGGTTCATCGATGGTGTAATGGTTAGCGTGCTCTCCTCGAGTGTGGTAGATCGTGGGTTCATCGATGGTGTAATGATTAGCGTGCTCTCCTCGAGTGTGATAGATCGTGGGTTCATCGATGGTGTAATGGTTAGCGTGCTCTCCTCGAGTGCGGTAGATCGTGGGTTCATCGATGGTGTAATGGTTAGCGTGCTCTCCTCGAGTGCGGTAGATCGTGGGTTCATTGATGGTGTAGTGGTTAGCGTGCTCTCCTCGAGTGCTGTAGATCGTGGGATCATCGATGGTGTAATGGTTAGCGTGCTCTCCTCGAGTGTGGTAGATCGTGGGTTCATCGATGGTGTAATGGTTAGCGTGCTCTCCTCGAGTGCTGTAGATCGTGGGTTCATCGATGGTGTAATGGTTAGCGTGCTCTCCTCGAGTGTGGTAGATCGTAGGTTCATCGATGGTGTAATGGTTAGCGTGCTTTCCTCGAGTGCTGTAGATCGTAGGTTCATCGATGGTGTAATGGTTAGCGTGCTTTCCTCGAGTGCTGTAGATCGTAGGTTCATCGATGGTGTAATGGTTAGCGTGCTCTCCTCGAGTGTGGTAGATCGTGGGTTCATCGATGGTGTAATGGTTAGCGTGCCCTCCTCGAGTGCTGTAGATCGTAGGTTCATCGATGGTGTAATGGTTAGCGTGCTCTCCTCGAGTGAGGTAGATCGTGGGTTCATCGATGGTGTAATGGTTAGCGTGCTCTCCTCGAGTGCGGTAGATCGTGGGTTCATTGATGGTGTAATGGTTAGCGTGCTCTCCTCGAGTGCTGTAGATCGTGGGTTCATCGATGGTGTAATGGTTAGTGTGCTCTCCTCGAGTGCTGTAGATCGTAGGTTCATCGATGGTGTAATGGTTAGCGTGCTCTCCTCGAGTGTGGTAGATCGTAGATTCATCGATGGTGTAATGGTTAGCGTGCTCTCCTCGAGTGCTGTAGATCGTGGGTTCATTGATGGTGTAATGGTTAGCGTGCTCTCCTCGAGTGCTGTAGATCATAGGTTCATCGATGGTGTAATGGTTAGCGTGCTCTCCTCGAGTGTGGTAGATCGTGGGTTCATCGATGGTGTAATGGTTAGCGTGCTCTCCTCGAGTGCTGTAGATCGTAGGTTCATCGATGGTGTAATGGTTAGCGTGCTCTCCTGGAGTGTGGTAGATCGTGGGTTCATCGATGGTGTAATGGTTAGCGTGCTCTCCTCCAGTGAGGTAGATCGTGGGTTCATCGATGGTGTAATGGTTAGATTGCTCTCCTCGAGTGCGGTAGATCGTGGGTTCATTGATGGTGTAATGGTTAGCGTGCTCTCCTCGAGTGCTGTATATCGTGGGTTCATCGATGGTGTAATGGTTAGCGTGCTCTCCTCGAGTGTGGTAGATCGTGGGTTCATCGATGGTGTAATGGTTAGCGTGCTCTCCTCGAGTGCGGTAGATCGTGGGTTCATCGATGGTGTAATGGTTAGCGTGCTCTCCTCGAGTGCTGTAGATCGTGGGTTCATCGATGGTGTAATGGTTAGCGTGCTCTCCTCGAGTGCGGTAGATCGTGGGTTCATCGATGGTGTAATGGTTAGCGTGCTCTCCTCGAGTGCGGTAGATCATGGGTTCATTGATGGTGTAATGGTTAGCGTGCTCTCCTCGAGTGCTGTAGATCGTGGGTTCATCGATGGTGTAATGGTTAGCGTGCTCTCCTCGAGTGTGGTAGATCGTGGGTTCATCGGTGGTGTAATGGTTAGCGTGCTCTCCTCGAGTGCTGTAGATCGTGGGTTCATCGATGGTGTAATAGTTAGCGTGCTCTCCTCGAGTGTGGTAGATCGTAGGTTCATCGATGGTGTAATGGTTAGCGTGCTCTCCTCGAGTGCTGTAGATCGTAGGTTCATCGATGGTGTAATGGTTAGCGTGCTCTCCTGGAATGTGGTAGATCGTGGGTTCATCGATGATGTAATGGTTAGCGTGCTCTCCTCGAGTGCTGTAGATCGTGGGTTCATCGATGGTGTAATGGTTAGCGTGCTCTCCTCGAGTGTGGTAGATCGTGGGTTCATCGATGGTGTAATGGTTAGCGTGCTCTCCTCGAGTGCTGTAGATCGTGGGTTAATCGATGGTGTAATGGTTAGCGTGCTCTCCTCGAGTGCGGTAGATCGTGGGTTCATTGATGGTGTAATGGTTAGCGTGCTCTCCTCGAGTGCTGTAGATCGTAGGTTCATCGATGGTGTAATGGTTAGCGTGCTCTCCTCGGGTGTGGTAGATCGTAGGTTCATCGATGGTGTAATGGTTAGCGTGCTCTCCTCGAGTGCTGTAGATCGTGGGTTCATCGATGGTGTAATGGTTAGCGTGCTCTCCTCGAGTGCTGTAGATCGTGGGTTTATCGATGGTGTAATGGTTAGCGTGCTCTCCTCGAGTGCTGTAGATCGTGGGTTCATCGATGGTGTAATGGTTAGCGTGCTCTCCTCGAGTGCTGTAGATCGTAGGTTCATCGATGGTGTAATGGTTAGCGTGCTCTCCTCGAGTGCTGTAGATCGTGGGTTCATTGATGGTGTAATGGTTAGCGTGCTCTCCTCGAGTGCTGTAGATCGTGGGTTCATCGATGGTGTAATGATTAGCGTGCTCTACTCGAGTGTGGTAGATCGTGGGTTCATCGATGGTGTAATGGTTAGCGTGCTCTCCCCGAGTGCTGTAGATCGTGGGTTCATCGATGGTGTAATGGTTAGCGTGCTCTCCTCGAGTGTGGTAGATCGTAGGTTCATCGATGGTGTAATGGTTAGCGTGCTCTCTTCGAGTGCTGTAGATCGTAGGTTCATCGATGGTGTAATGGTTAGCCTGCTTTCCTCGAGTGCTGTAGATCGTAGGTTCATCGATGGTGTAATGGTTAGCGTGCTCTCCTCGAGTGTGGTAGATCGTGGGTTCATCGATGGTGTAATGGTTAGCGTGCCCTCCTCGAGTGCTGTAGATCGTAGGTTCATCGATGGTGTAATGGTTAGCGTGCTCTCCTCGAGTGTGGTAGATCGTGGGTTCATCGATGGTGTAATGGTTAGCGTGCTCTCCTGGAGTGTGGTAGATCGTGGGTTCATCGATGGTGTAATGGTTAGCGTGCTCTCCTCGAGTGAGGTAGATCGTGGGTTCATCGATGGTGTAATGGTTAGATTGCTCTCCTCGAGTGCGGTAGATCGTGGGTTCATTGATGGTGTAATGTTTAGCGTGCTCTCCTCGAGTGCTGTAGATCGTGGGTTCATCGATGGTGTAATGGTTAGCGTGCTCACCTCGAGTGTGGTAGATCGTGGGTTCATCGATGGTGTAATGGTTAGTGTGCTCTCCTCGAGTGCGGTAGATCGTGGGTTCATCGATGGTGTAATGGTTAGCGTGCTCTCCTCGAGTGTGGTAGATCGTGGGTTCATCGATGGTGTAATGGTTAGCGTGCTCTCCTCGAGTGTTGTAGATTGTAGGTTCATCGATGGTGTAATGGTTAGCGTGCTCTCCACGAGTGTGGTAGATCTTGGGTTCATCGATGGTGTAATGGTTAGCGTGATATCCTGGAGTGTGGTAGATCGTGGGTTCATCGATGGTGTAATGGTTAGCGTGCTCTCCTCGAGTGAGGTAGATCGTGGGTTCATCGATGGTGTAATGGTTAGATTGCTCTCCTCGAGTGCGGTAGATCGTGGGTTCATTGATGGTGTAATGGTTAGCGTACTCTCCTCGAGTGCTGTAGATCGTGGGTTCATCGATGGTGTAATGGTTAGCGTGCTCTCCTCGAGTGTGGTAGATCGTGGGTTCATCGATGGTGTAATGGTTAGCGTGCTCTCCTCGAGTGCGGTAGTTCGTGGGTTCATCGATGGTGTATTGGTTAGCGTGCTCTCCTCGAGTGTGGTAGATCGTAGGTTCATCGATGGTGTAATGGTTAGCGTGCTCTCCTCGAGTGCTGTAGATCGTAGGTTCATCGATGGTGTAATGATTAGCGTGCTCTCCTCGAGTGTGATAGATCGTGGGTTCATCGATGGTGTAATGGTTAGCGTGCTCTCCTCGAGTGCGGTAGATCGTGGGTTCATCGATGGTGTAATGGTTAGCGTGCTCTCCTCGAGTGCGGTAGATCGTGGGTTCATTGATGGTGTAATGGTTAGCGTGCTCTCCTCGAGTGCTGTAGATCGTGGGTTCATCGATGGTGTAATGGTTAGCGTGCTCTCCTCGAGTGTGGTAGATCGTGGGTTCATCGATGGTGTAATGGTTAGCGTGCTCTCCTCGAGTGCTGTAGATCGTGGGTTCATCGATGGTGTAATGGTTAGCGTGCTCTCCTCGAGTGTGGTAGATCGTAGGTTCATCGATGGTGTAATGGTTAGCGTGCTCTCCTCGAGTGCTGTAGATCGTAGGTTCATCGATGGTGTAATCGTTAGCGTGCTCTCCTCGAGTGCTGTAGATCGTAGGTTCATCGATGGTGAAATGGTTAGCGTGCTCTCCTCGAGTGTGGTAGATCGTGGGTTCATCGATGGTGTAATGGTTAGCGTGCCCTCCTCGAGTGCTGTAGATCGTAGGTTCATCGATGGTGTAATGGTTAGCGTGCTCTCCTCGAGTGTGGTAGATCGTGGTTTCATCGATGGTGTAATGGTTAGCGTGCTCTCCTGGAGTTTGGTAGATCGTGGGTTCTTCGATGGTGTAATGGTTAGCGTGCTCTCCTCGAGTGAGGTAGATCGTGGGTTCATTGATGGTGTAATGGTTAGCGTGCTCTCCTCGAGTGCTGTAGATCGTGGGTTCATCGATGGTGTAATGGTTAGCGTGCTCTCCTCGAGTGTGGTAGATCGTGGGTTCATCGATGGTGTAATGGTTAGCGTGCTCTCCTCGAGTGCGGTAGATAGTGGGTTCATCGATTGTGTAATGGTCAGCGTGCTCTCCTCGAGTGTGGTAGATCGTGGGTTCATCGATGGTGTAATGGTTAGATTGCTCTCCTCGAGTGCGGTAGATCGTGGGTTCATTGATGGTGTAATGGTTAGCGTGCTCTCCTCGAGTGCTGTAGATCGTGGGTTCATCGATGGTTTAATGGTTAGCGTGCTCTCCTCGAGTGCGGTAGTTCGTGGGTTCATCGATGGTGTAATGGTTAGCGTGCTCTCCTGGAGTGTGGTAGATCGTGGGTTCATCGATGGTGTAATGGTTAGCGTGCTCTCCTCGAGTGCTGTAGATCGTAGGTTCATCGATGGTGTAATGATTAGCGTGCTCTCCTCGAGTGTGATAGATCGTGGGTTCATCGATGGTGTAATGGTTAGCGTGCTCTCCTCGAGTGAGGTAGATCGTGGGTTCATCGATGGTGTAATGGTTAGCGTGCTCTCCTCGAGTGCGGTAGATCGTGGGTTCATTAATGGTGTAATGGTTAGCGTGCTCTCCTCGAGTGCTGTAGATCGTGGGTTCATCGATGGTGTAATGGTTAGCGTGCTCACCTCGAGTGTGGTAGATCGTGGGTTCATCGATGGTGTAATGGTTAGTGTGCTCTCCTCGAGTGCGGTAGATCGTGGGTTCATCGATGGTGTAATGGTTAGCGTGCTCTCCTCGAGTGTGGTAGATCGTGGGTTCATCGATGGTGTAATGGTTAGCGTGCTCTCCTCGAGTGTTGTAGATTGTAGGTTCATCGATGGTGTAATGGTTAGCGTGCTCTCCACGAGTGTGGTAGATCTTGGGTTCATCGATGGTGTAATGGTTAGCGTGATATCCTGGAGTGTGGTAGATCGTGGGTTCATCGATGGTGTAATGGTTAGCGTGCTCTCCTCGAGTGAGGTAGATCGTGGGTTCATCGATGGTGTAATGGTTAGATTGCTCTCCTCGAGTGCGGTAGATCGTGGGTTCATTGATGGTGTAATGGTTAGCGTGCTCTCCTCGAGTGCTGTAGATCGTGGGTTCATCGATGGTGTAATGGTTAGCGTGCTCTCCTCGAGTGTGGTAGATCGTGGGTTCATCGATGGTGTAATGGTTAGCGTGCTCTCCTCGAGTGCGGTAGTTCGTGGGTTCATCGATGGTGTATTGGTTAGCGTGCTCTCCTCGAGTGTGGTAGATCGTAGGTTCATCGATGGTGTAATGGTTAGCGTGCTCTCCTCGAGTGCTGTAGATCGTAGGTTCATCGATGGTGTAATGATTAGCGTGCTCTCCTCGAGTGTGATAGATCGTGGGTTCATCGATGGTGTAATGGTTAGCGTGCTCTCCTCGAGTGCGGTAGATCGTGGGTTCATCGATGGTGTAATGGTTAGCGTGCTCTCCTCGAGTGCGGTAGATCGTGGGTTCATTGATGGTGTAATGGTTAGCGTGCTCTCCTCGAGTGCTGTAGATCGTGGGTTCATCGATGGTGTAATGGTTAGCGTGCTCTCCTCGAGTGTGGTAGATCGTGGGTTCATCGATGGTGTAATGGTTAGCGTGCTCTCCTCGAGTGCTGTAGATCGTGGGTTCATCGATGGTGTAATGGTTAGCGTGCTCTCCTCGAGTGTGGTAGATCGTAGGTTCATCGATGGTGTAATGGTTAGCGTGCTCTCCTCGAGTGCTGTAGATCGTAGGTTCATCGATGGTGTAATCGTTAGCGTGCTCTCCTCGAGTGCTGTAGATCGTAGGTTCATCGATGGTGAAATGGTTAGCGTGCTCTCCTCGAGTGTGGTAGATCGTGGGTTCATCGATGGTGTAATGGTTAGCGTGCCCTCCTCGAGTGCTGTAGATCGTAGGTTCATCGATGGTGTAATGGTTAGCGTGCTCTCCTCGAGTGTGGTAGATCGTGGTTTCATCGATGGTGTAATGGTTAGCGTGCTCTCCTGGAGTTTGGTAGATCGTGGGTTCTTCGATGGTGTAATGGTTAGCGTGCTCTCCTCGAGTGAGGTAGATCGTGGGTTCATTGATGGTGTAATGGTTAGCGTGCTCTCCTCGAGTGCTGTAGATCGTGGGTTCATCGATGGTGTAATGGTTAGCGTGCTCTCCTCGAGTGTGGTAGATCGTGGGTTCATCGATGGTGTAATGGTTAGCGTGCTCTCCTCGAGTGCGGTAGATAGTGGGTTCATCGATTGTGTAATGGTTAGCGTGCTCTCCTCGAGTGTGGTAGATCGTGGGTTCATCGATGGTGTAATGGTTAGATTGCTCTCCTCGAGTGCGGTAGATCGTGGGTTCATTGATGGTGTAATGGTTAGCGTGCTCTCCTCGAGTGCTGTAGATCGTGGGTTCATCGATGGTTTAATGGTTAGCGTGCTCTCCTCGAGTGCGGTAGTTCGTGGGTTCATCGATGGTGTAATGGTTAGCGTGCTCTCCTGGAGTGTGGTAGATCGTGGGTTCATCGATGGTGTAATGGTTAGCGTGCTCTCCTCGAGTGCTGTAGATCGTAGGTTCATCGATGGTGTAATGATTAGCGTGCTCTCCTCGAGTGTGATAGATCGTGGGTTCATCGATGGTGTAATGGTTAGCGTGCTCTCCTCGAGTGAGGTAGATCGTGGGTTCATCGATGGTGTAATGGTTAGCGTGCTCTCCTCGAGTGCGGTAGATCGTGGGTTCATTGATGGTGTAATGGTTAGCGTGCTCTCCTCGAGTGCTGTAGATCGTGGGTTCATCGATGGTGTAATGGTTAGCGTGCTCTCCTCGAGTGCGGTAGATCGTGGGTTCATCGATGGTGTAATGGTTAGCGTGCTCTCCTCGAGTGCGGTAGATCGTGGGTTCATCGATGGTGTAATGGTTAGCGTGCTCTCCTCGAGTGTGGTAGATCGTGGGTTCATCGATGGTGTAATGGTTAGCGTGCTCTCCTCGAGTGCTGTAGATCGTAGGTTCATCGATGGTGTAATGATTAGCGTGCTCTCCTCGAGTGTGATAGATCGTGGGTTCATCGATGGTGTAATGGTTAGCGTGCTCTCCTCGAGTGCTGTAGATCGTAGGTTCATCGATGGTGTCATGGTTAGCGTGCTCTCCTCGAGTGCTGTATATCGTGGGTTCATCGATGGTGTAATGGTTAGCGTGCTCTCCTCGAGTGCTGTAGATCGTAGGTTCATCGATGGTGTAATGGTTAGCGTGCTCTCCTCGAGTGTGGTAGATCGTGGGTTCATCGATGGTGTAATGGTTAGCGTGCTCTCCTCGAGTGTGATAGATCGTGGGTTCATCGATGGTGTAATGGTTAGCGTGCTCTCCTCGAGTGCTGTAGATCGTGGGTTCATCGATGGTGTAATGGTTAGCGTGCTCTCCTCGAGTGCAGTAGATCGTGGGTTCATGGATGGTGTAATGGTTAGCGTGCTCTCCTCGAGTGTGGTAGATCGTGGGTTCATCGATGGTGTAATGGTTAGCGTGCTCTCCGCGAGTGCTGTAGATCGTCGGTTCATCGATGGTGTAATGGTTAGCGTGCTCTCCTCGAGTGTGGTAGATCGTGGGTTTTTCGATGGTGTAATGGTTAGCGTGCTCTCCTCGAGTGCTGTAGATCGTAGGTTCATCGATGTTGTAATGGTTAGCGTGCTCTCCTCGAGTGCTGTAGATCGTGGGTTCATCGATGGTGTAATGGTTAGCGTGCTCTCCTCGAGTGCTGTAGAACGTGGGTTCATCGATGGTGTAATGGTTAGCGTGCTCTCCTCGAGTGTGGTAGATCGTAGATTCATCGATGGTGTAATGGTTAGCGTGCTCTCCTCGAGTGCTGTAGATCGTAGGTTCATCGATGATGTAATGGTTAGCGTGCTCTCCTCGAGTGTGGTAGATCGTGGGTTCATCGATGATATAATGGTTAGCGTGCTCTCCTCGAGTGCTGTAGATCGTGGGTTCATCGATGGTGTAATGGTTAGCGTGCTCTCCTCGAGTGTGGTAGATCGTGGGTTCATCGATGGTGTAATGGTTAGCGTGCTCTCCGCGAGTGCTGTAGATCGTCGGTTCATTGATGGTGTAATGGTTAGCGTGCTCTCCTCGAGTGTGGTAGATCGTGGGTTTTTCGATGGTGTAATGGTTAGCGTGCTCTCCTCGAGTGCTGTAGATCGTAGGTTCATCGATGGTGTAATGGTTAGCGTGCTCTCCTCGAGTGCTGTAGATCGTGGGTTCATCGATGGTGTAATGGTTAGCGTGCTCTCCTCGAGTGCTGTAGATCGTGGGTTCATCGATGGTGTAATGGTTAGCGTGCTCTCCTCGAGTGTGGTAGATCGTAGATTCATCGATGGTGTAATGGTTAGCGTGCTCTCCTCGAGTGCTGTAGATCGTAGGTTCATCGATGATGTAATGGTTAGCGTGCTCTCCTCGAGTGTGGTAGATCGTGGGTTCATCGATGATATAATGGTTAGCGTGCTCTCCTCGAGTGCTGTAGATCGTGGGTTCATCGATGGTGTAATGGTTAGCGTGCTCTCCTCGAGTGTGGTAGATCGTGGGTTCATCGATGGTGTAATGGTTAGCGTGCTCTCCTCGAGTGCTGTAGATCGTGGGTTCATCGAAGGTGTAATGGTTAGCGTGCTCTCCTCGAGTGCGGTAGATCGTGGGTTCATTGATGGTGTAATGGTTAGCGTGCTCTCCTCGAGTGCTGTAGATCGTAGGTTCATCGATGGTGTAATGGTTAGCGTGCTCTCCTCGAGTGTGGTAGATCTTAGGTTCATCGATGGTGTAATGGTTAGCGTGCTCTCCTCGAGTGCTAAAAATCGTGGGTTCATCGATGGTGTAATGGTTAGCTTGCTCTCCTCGAGTGCTGTAGATCGTGGGTTCATCGATGGTGTAATGGTTAGCGTGCTCTCCTCGAGTGTGGTAGATCGTAGGTTCATCGATGGTGTAATGGTTAGCGTGCTCTCCTCGAGTGCTGTAGATCGTAGGTTCATCGATGGTGTAATGGTTAGCGTGCTTTCCTCGAGTGCTGTAGATCGTAGGTTCATCGATGGTGTAATGGTTAGCGTGCTCTCCTCGAGTGTGGTAGATCGTGGGTTCATCGATGGTGTAATGGTTAGCGTGCTCTCCTGGAGTGTGGTAGATCGTTGGTTCATCGATGGTGTAATGGTTAGCGTGCTCTCCTCGAGTGAGGTAGATCGTGGGTTCATCGATGGTGTAATGGTTAGCGTGCTCTCCTCGAGTGCTGTAGATCGTGGGTTCATCGATGGTGTAATGGTTAGCGTGCTCTCCTCGAGTGCGGTAGATCGTGGGTTCATCGATGGTGTAATGGTTAGCGTGCTCTCCTCGAGTGCGGTAGATCGTGGGTTCATCGATGGTGTAATGGTTAGCGTGCTCTCCTCGAGTGTGGTAGATCGTGGGTTCATCGATGGTGTAATGGTTAGCGTGCTCTCCTCGAGTGCTGTAGATCGTAGGTTCATCGATGGTGTAATGATTAGCGTGCTCTCCTCGAGTGTGATAGATCGTGGGTTCATCGATGGTGTAATGGTTAGCGTGCTCTCCTCGAGTGCTGTAGATCGTAGGTTCATCGATGGTGTAATGGTTAGCGTGCTCTCCTCGAGTGCTGTATATCGTGGGTTCATCGATGGTGTAATGGTTAGCGTGCTCTCCTCGAGTGCTGTAGATCGTAGGTTCATCGATGGTGTAATGGTTAGCGTGCTCTCCTCGAGTGTGGTAGATCGTGGGTTCATCGATGATGTAATGGTTAGCGTGCTCTCCTCGAGTGCTGTAGATCGTGGGTTCATCCATGGTGTAATGGTTAGCGTGCTCTCCTCGAGTGTGGTAGATCGTGGGTTCATCGATGGTGTAATGGTTAGCGTGCTCTCCTCGAGTGCTGTAGATCGTTGGTTCATCGATGGTGTAATGGTTAGCGTGCTCTCCTCGAGTGTGGTAGATCGTGGGTTCATCGATGGTGTAATGGTTAGCGTGCTCTCCTCGAGTGCGGTAGATAGTGGGTTCATCGATTGTGTAATGGTTAGCGTGCTCTCCTCGATTGTGGTAGATCGTGGGTTCATCGATGGTGTAATGGTTAGCGTGCTCTCCTCGAGTGCTGTAGATCGTAGGTTCATCGATGGTGTAATGATTAGCGTGCTCTCCTCGAGTGTGATAGATCGTGGGTTCATCGATGGTGTAATGGTTAGCGTGCTCTCCTCGAGTGCTGTAGATCGTGGGTTCATCGATGGTGTAATGGTTAGCGTGCTCTCCTCGAGTGCAGTAGATCGTGGGTTCATCGATGGTGTAATGGTTAGCGTGCTCTCCTCCAGTGTGGTAGATCGTGGGTTCATCGATGGTGTAATGGTTAGCGTGCTCTCCGCGAGTGCTGTAGATCGTCGGTTCATCGATGGTGTAATGGTTAGCGTGCTCTCCTCGAGTGTGGTAGATCGTGGGTTTTTCGATGGTGTAATGGTTAGCGTGCTCTCCTCGAGTGCTGTAGATCGTAGGTTCATCGATGATGTAATGGTTAGCGTGCTCTCCTCGAGTGCTGTAGATCGTGGGTTCATCGATGGTGTAATGGTTAGCGTGCTCTCCTCGAGTGCTGTAGATCGTGGGTTCATCGATGGTGTAATGGTTAGCGTGCTCTCCTCGAGTGTGGTAGATCGTAGATTCATCGATGGTGTACTGGTTAGCGTGCTCTCCTCGAGTGCTGTAGATCGTAGGTTCATCGATGATGTAATGGTTAGCGTGCTCTCCTCGAGTGTGGTAGATCGTGGGTTCATCGATGATGTAATGGTTAGCGTGGTCTCCTCGAGTGCTGTAGATCGTGGGTTCATCGATGGTGTAATGGTTAGCGTGCTCTCCTCGAGTGTGGTAGATCGTGGGTTCATCGATGGTGTAATGGTTAGCGTGCTCTCCTCGAGTGCGGTAGATCGTGGGTTCATTGATGGTGTAATGGTTAGCGTGCTCTCCTCGAGTGCTGTAGATCGTAGGTTCATCGATGGTGTAATGGTTAGCGTGCTCTCCTCGAGTGTGGTAGATCGTAGGTTCATCGATGGTGTAATGGTTAGCGTGCTCTCCTCGAGTGCTATAAATCGTGGGTTCATCGATGGTGTAATGGTTAGCTTGCTCTCCTCGAGTGCTGTAGATCGTGGGTTCATCGATGGTGTAATGGTTAGCGTGCTCTCCTCGAGTGTGGTAGATCGTAGGTTCATCGATGGTGTAATGGCTAGCGTGCTCTCCTCGAGTGCTGTAGATCGTAGGTTCATCGATGGTGTAATGGTTAGCGTGCTTTCCTCGAGTGCTGTAGATCGTAGGTTCATCGATGGTGTAATGGTTAGCGTGCTCTCCTCGAGTGTGGTAGATCGTGGGTTCATCGATGGTGTAATGGTTAGCGTGCTCTCCTGGAGTGTGGTAGATTGTGGGTTCATCGATGGTGTAATGGTTAGCGTGCTCTCCTCGAGTGAGGTAGATCGTGGGTTCATCGATGGTGTAATGGTTAGCGTGCTCTCCTCGAGTGCGGTAGATCGTGGGTTCATTGATGGTGTAATGGTTAGCGTGCTCTCCTCGAGTGCTGTAGATCGTGGGTTCATCGATGGTGTAATGGTTAGCGTGCTCTCCTCGAGTGTGGTAGATCGTGGGTTCATCGATGGTGTAATGGTTAGCGTGCTCTCCTCGAGTGCGGTAGATCGTGGGTTCATCGATGGTGTAATGGTTAGCGTGCTCTCCTCGAGTGTGGTAGATCGTGGGTTCATCGATGGTGTAATGGTTAGCGTGCTCTCCTCGAGTGCTGTAGATCGTAGGTTCATCGATGGTGTAATGATTAGCGTGCTCTCCTCGAGTGTGATAGATCGTGGGTTCATCGATGGTGTAATGGTTAGCCTGCTCTCCTCGAGTGCTGTAGATCGTAGGTTCATCGATGGTGTAATGGTTAGCGTGCTTTCCTCGAGTGCTGTATATCGTGGGTTCATCGATGGTGTAATGGTTAGCGTGCTCTCCTCGAGTGCTGTAGATCGTGGGTTCATCGATGGTGTAATGGTTAGCGTGCTCTCCTCGAGTGTGGTAGATCGTAGGTTCATCGATGGTGTAATGGTTAGCGTGCTCTCCTCGAGTGCGGTAGATCGTAGGTTCATCGATGGTGTAATGGTTAGCGTGCTCTCCTCGAGTGTGGTAGATCGTGGGTTCATCGATGATGTAATGGTTAGCGTGCTCTCCTCGAGTGCTGTAGATCGTGGGTTCATCGATGGTGTAATGGTTAGCGTGCTCTCCTCGAGTGTGGTAGATCGTGGGTTCATCGATGGTGTAATGGTTAGCGTGCTCTCCTCGAGTGCTGTAGATCGTGGGTTCATCGATGGTGTAATGGTTAGCGTGCTCTCCTCGAGTGCGGTAGATCGTGGGTTCATTGATAGTGTAATGGTTAGCGTGCTCTCCTCGAGTGCTGTAGATCGTAGGTTCATCGATGGTGTAATGGTTAGCGTGCTCTCCTCGAGTGTGGTAGATCGTAGGTTCATCGATGGTGTAATGGTTAGCGTGCTCTCCTCGAGTGCTGTAGATCGTGGGTTCATCGATGGTGTAATGGTTAGCGTGCTCTCCTCGAGTGCTGTAGATCGTGGGTTCATCGATGGTGTAATGGTTAGCGTGCTCTCCTCGAGTGCTGTAGATCGTGGGTTCATCGATGGTGTAATGGTTAGCGTGCTCTCCTCGAGTGCTGTAGATCGTAGGTTCATCGATGGTGTAATGGTTAGCGTGCTCTCCTCGAGTGTGGTAGATCGTAGGTTCATCGATGGTGTAATGGTTAGCGTGCTCTCCTCGAGTGCTGTAGATCGTAGGTTCATCGATGGTGTAATGGTTAGCGTGCTCTCCTTGAGTGCTGTAGATCGTGGGTTCATCGATGGTGTAATGGTTAGCGTGCTCTCCTCGAGTGCTGTAGATCGTGGGTTCATCGATGGTGTAATGGTTAGCGTGCTCTCCTCGAGTGTGGTAGATCGTAGGTTCATCGATGGTGTAATGGTTAGCGTGCTCTCCTCGAGTGCTGTAGATCGTAGGTTCATCGATGGTGTAATGGTTAGCGTGCTCTCCTCGAGTGTGGTAGATCGTGGGTTCATCGATGATATAATGGTTAGCGTGCTCTCCTCGAGTGCTGTAGATCGTGGGTTCATCGATGGTGTAATGGTTAGCGTGCTCTCCTCGAGTGTGGTAGATCGTGGGTTCATCGATGGTGTAATGGTTAGCGTGCTCTCCTCGAGTGCTGTAGATCGTGGGTTCATCGATGGTGTAATGGTTAGCGTGCTCTCCTCGAGTGCGGTAGATCGTGGGTTCATTGATGGTGTAATGGTTAGCGTGCTCTCCTCGAGTGCTGTAGATCGTGGGTTCATCGATGGTGTAATGGTTAGCGTGCTCTCCTCGAGTGCTGTAGATCGTAGGTTCATCGATGGTGTAATGGTTAGCGTGCTCTCCTCGAGTGCTGTAGATCGTGGGTTCATCGATGGTGTAATGGTTAGCGTGCTCTCCTCGAGTGCTGTAGATCGTGGATTCATCGATGGTGTAATGGTTAGCGTGCTCTCCTCGAGTGCTGTAGATCGTGGGTTCATCGATGGTGTAATGGTTAGCGTGCTCTCCTCGAGTGCTGTAGATCGTGGGTTCATCGATGGTGTAATGGTTAGCGTGCTCTCCTCGAGTGTGGTAGATCGTGGGTTCATCGATGGTGTAATGGTTAGCGTGCTCTCCTCGAGTGCTGTAGATCGTAGATTCATCGATGGTGTAATGATTAGCGTGCTCTCCTCAAGTGTGATAGATCGTGGGTTCATCGATGGTGTAATGGTTAGCGTGCTCTCCTCGAGTGCTGTAGATCGTGGGTTCATCGATGGTGTAATGGTTAGCGTGCTCTCCTCGAGTGCTGTATATCGTGGGTTCATCGATGGTGTAATGGTTAGCGTGCTCTCCTCGAGTGCTGTAGATCGTGGGTTCATCGATGGTGTAATGGTTAGCGTGCTCTCCTCGAGTGTGGTAGATCGTAGGTTCATCGATGGTGTAATGGTTAGCGTGCTCTCCTCGAGTGCTGTAGATCGTAGGTTCATCGATGGTGTAATGGTTAGCGTGCTCTCCTCGAGTGTGGTAGATCGTGGGTTCATCGATGATGTAATGGTTAGCGTGCTCTCCTCGAGTGCTGTAGATCGTGGGTTCATCGATGGTGTAATGGTTAGCGTGCTCTCCTCGAGTGTGGTAGATCGTGGGTTCATCGATGGTGTAATGGTTAGCGTGCTCTCCTCGAGTGCTGTTGATCGTGGGTTCATCGATGGTGTAATGGTTAGCGTGCTCTCCTCGAGTGCGGTAGATCGTGGGTTCATTGATGGTGTAATGGTTAGCGTGCTCTCCTCGAGTGCTGTAGATCGTAGGTTCATCGATGGTGTAATGGTTAGCGTGTTCTCCTCGAGTGTGGTAGATCGTAGGTTCATCGATGGTGTAATGGTTAGCGTGCTCTCCTCGAGTGCTGTAGATCGTGGGTTCATCGATGGTGTAATGGTTAGCGTGCTCTCCTCGAGTGCTGTAGATCGTGGGTTCATCGATGGTGTAATGGTTAGCGTGCTCTCCTCGAGTGCTGTAGATCGTAGGTTCATCGATGGTGTAATGGTTAGCGTGCTCTCCTCGAGTGTGGTAGATCGTAGGTTCATCGATGGTGTAATGGTTAGCGTGCTCTCCTCGAGTGCTGTAGATCGTAGGTTCATCGATGGTGTAATGGTTAGCGTGCTCTCCTCGAGTGCTGTAGATCGTGGGTTCATCGATGGTGTAATGGTTAACGTGCTCTCCTCGAGTGCTGTAGATCGTGGGTTCATCGATGGTGTAATGGTTAGCGTGCTCTCCTCGAGTGTGGTAGATCGTAGGTTCATCGATGGTGTAATGGTTAGCGTGCTCTCCTCGAGTGCTGTAGATCGTAGGTTCATCGATGGTGTAATGGTTAGCGTGCTCTCCTCGAGTGTGGTAGATCGTGGGTTCATCGATGATATAATGGTTAGCGTGCTCTCCTCGAGTGCTGTAGATCGTGGGTTCATCGATGGTGTAATGGTTAGCGTGCTCTCCTCGAATGTGGTAGATCGTGGGTTCATCGATGGTGTAATGGTTAGCGTGCTCTCCTCGAGTGCTGTAGATCGTGGGTTCATCGATGGTGTAATGGTTAGCGTGCTCTCCTCGAGTGCGGTAGATCGTGGGTTCATTGATGGTGTAATGGTTAGCGTGCTCTCCTCGAGTGCTGTAGATCGTGGGTTCATCGATGGTGTAATGGTTAGCGTGCTCTCCTCGAGTGTGGTAGATCGTGGGTTCATCGATGGTGTAATGGTTAGCGTGCTCTCCTCGAGTGCTGTAGATCGTGGGTTCATCGATGGTGTAATGGTTAGCGTGCTCTCCTCGAGTGCGGTAGATCGTGGGTTCATTGATGGTGTAATGGTTAGCGTGCTCTCCTCGAGTGCTGTAGATCGTAGGTTCATCGATGGTGTAATGGTTAGCGTGCTCTCCTCGAGTGCTGTAGATCGTGGGTTCATCGATGGTGTAATGGTTAGCGTGCTCTCCTCGAGTGCTGTAGATCGTGGATTCATCGATGGTGTAATGGTTAGCGTGCTCTCCTCGAGTGCTGTAGATCGTGGGTTCATCGATGGTGTAATGGTTAGCGTGCTCTCCTCGAGTGCTGTAGATCGTGAGTTCATCGATGGTGTAATGGTTAGCGTGCTCTCCTCGAGTGTGGTAGATCGTGGGTTCATCGATGGTGTAATGGTTAGCGTGCTCTCCTCGAGTGCTGTAGATCGTAGGTTCATCGATGGTGTAATGGTTAGCGTGCTCTCCTCGAGTGTGATAGATCGTGGGTTCATCGATGGTGTAATGGTTTACGTGATCTCCTCGAGTGCTGTAGATCGTGGGTTCATCGATGGTATAATGGTTAGCGTGCTCTCCTCGAGTGCTGTAGATCGTGGGTTCATCGATGGTGTAATGGTTAGCGTGCTCTCCTCGAGTGTGGTAGATCGTAGGTTCATCGATGGTGTAATGGTTAGCGTGCTCTCCCCGAGTGCGGTAGATCGTAGGTTCATCGATGGTGTAATGGTTAGCGTGCTCTCCTCGAGTGTGGTAGATCGTGGGTTCATCGATGATATAATGGTTAGCGTGCTCTCCTCGAGTGCTGTAGATCGTGGGTTCATCGATGGTGTAATGGTTAGCGTGCTCTCCTCGAGTGTGGTAGATCGTGGGTTCATCGATGGTGTAATGGTTAGCGTGCTCTCCTCGAGTGCTGTAGATCGTGGGTTCATCGATGGTGTAGTGGTTAGCGTGCTCTCCTCGAGTGCGGTGGATAGTGGGTTCATTGATGGTGTAATGGTTAGCGTGCTCTCCTCGAGTGCTGTAGATCGTCGGTTCATTGATGGTGTAATGGTTAGCGTGCTCTCCTCGATTGCTGTAGATCGTGGGTTCATCGATGGTGTAATGGTTAGCGTGCTCTCCTCGAGTGCTGTAGATCGTGGGTTCATCGATGGTGTAATGGTTAGCGTGCTCTCCTCGAGTGTGGTAGATCGTGGGTTCATCGATGGTGTAATGGCTAGCGTGCTCTCCTCGAGTGTGGTAGATCGTAGGTTCATCGATGGTGTAATGGTTAGCGTGCTCTCCTCGAGTGTGGTAGATCGTGGGTTCATCGATGGTGTAATGGTTAACGTTCTCTCCTCGAGTGCTGTAGATTGTAGGTTCATCGATGGTGTAATGGTTAGCGTGCTCTCCTCGAGTGCTGTAGATCGTGGGTTCGTCGATGGTGTAATGGTTAGCGTGCTCTCCACGAGTGTGGTAGATCGTGGGTTCATCGATGGTGTAATGGTTAGCGTGCTCTCCTCGAGTGTGGTAGATCGTGGGTTCATCGATGGTGTAATGGTTAGCGTGCTCTCCTCGAGTGCTGTAGATCGTAGGTTCATCGATGGTGTAATGGTTAGCGTGCTCTCCTCGAGTGTGGTAGATCGTGGGTTCATCGATGGTGTAATGGTTAGCGTGCTCTCCTCGAGTGCTGTAGATCGTAGGTTCATCGATGGTGTAATGGTTAGCGTGCTCTCCTCGAGTGTGATAGATCGTGGGTTCATCGATGGTGTAATGGTTAACGTGATCTCCTCGAGTGCTGTAGATCGTGGGTTCATCGATGGTATAATGGTTAGCGTGCTCTCCTCGAGTGCTGTAGATCGTGGGTTCATCGATGGTGTAATGGTTAGCGTGCTCTCCTCGAGTGTGGTAGATCGTAGGTTCATCGATGGTGTAATGGTTAGCGTGCTCTCCCCGAGTGCGGTAGATCGTAGGTTCATCGATGGTGTAATGGTTAGCGTGCTCTCCTCGAGTGTGGTAGATCGTGGGTTCATCGATGATATAATGGTTAGCGTGCTCTCCTCGAGTGCTGTAGATCGTGGGTTCATCGATGGTGTAATGGTTAGCGTGCTCTCCTCGAGTGTGGTAGATCGTGGGTTCATCGATGGTGTAATGGTTAGCGTGCTCTCCTCGAGTGCTGTAGATCGTGGGTTCATCGATGGTGTAATGGTTAGCGTGCTCTCCTCGAGTGCGGTGGATAGTGGGTTCATTGATGGTGTAATGGTTAGCGTGCTCTCCTCGAGTGCTGTAGATCGTCGGTTCATTGATGGTGTAATGGTTAGCGTGCTCTCCTCGATTGCTGTAGATCGTGGGTTCATCGATGGTGTAATGGTTAGCGTGCTCTCCTCGAGTGCTGTAGATCGTGGGTTCATCGATGGTGTAATGGTTAGCGTGCTCTCCTCGAGTGTGGTAGATCGTGGGTTCATCGATGGTGTAATGGCTAGCGTGCTCTCCTCGAGTGCGGTAGATCGTAGGTTCATCGATGGTGTAATGGTTAGCGTGCTCTCCTCGAGTGTGGTAGATCGTGGGTTCATCGATGGTGTAATGGTTAACGTGCTCTCCTCGAGTGCTGTAGATTGTAGGTTCATCGATGGTGTAATGGTTAGCGTGCTCTCCTCGAGTGCTGTAGATCGTGGGTTCGTCGATGGTGTAATGGTTAGCGTGCTCTCCACGAGTGTGGTAGATCGTGGGTTCATCGATGGTGTAATGGTTAGCGTGCTCTCCTCGAGTGTGGTAGATCGTGGGTTCATCGATGGTGTAATGGTTAGCGTGCTCTCCTCGAGTGCTGTAGATCGTAGGTTCATCGATGGTGTAATGGTTAGCGTGCTCTCCTCGAGTGTGGTAGATCGTGGGTTCATCGATGGTGTAATGGTTAGCGTGCTCTCCTGGAGTGTGGTAGACCGTGGGTTCATCGATGGTGTAATGGTTAGCGTGCTCTCTTCGAATGAGGTAGATCGTAGATTCATCGATGGTGTAATGGTTAGCGTGCTCTCCTCGAGTGCGGTAGATCGTGGGTTCATTGATGGTGTAATGGTTAGCGTGCTCTCCTCGAGTGCTGTAGATCGTGGGTTCATCGATGGTGTAATGGTTAGCGTGCTCTCCTCGAGTGTGGTAGATCGTGGGTTCATCGATGATGTAATGGTTAGCGTGCTCTCCTCGGGTGCAGTAGATCGTGGGTTCATCGATGATGTAATGGATAGCGTGCTCTCCTCGAGTGTGGTAGATCGTGGGTTCATCGATGGTATAATGGTTAGCGTGCTCTCCTCGAGTGCTGTAGATCGTAGGTTCATCGATGGTGTAATGATTAGCGTGCTCTCCTCGAGTGTGATAGATCGTGGGTTCATCGATGGTGTAATGGTTAGCGTGCTCTCCTCGAGTGCTGTAGATCGTGGGTTCATCGATGGTGTAATGGTTAGCGTGCTTTCCTCGAGTGTGGTAGATCGTGGGTTCATCGATGGTGTAATGGTTAGCGTGCTCTCCTCGAGTGCTGTAGATCGTAGGTTCATCGATGGTGTAATGGTTAGCGTGCTCTCTTCGAGTGTGGTAGATCGTGGGTTCATCGATGGTGTAATGGTTAGCGTGCTCTCCTCGAGTGCTGTAGATCGTAGGTTCATCGATGGTGTAATGGTTAGCGTGCTCTCCTCGAGTGCTGTAGATCGTGGGTTCATCGATGGTGTAATGGTTAGCGTGCTCTCCTCGAGTGCTGTAGATCGTGGGTTCATCGATGGTGTAATGGTTAGCGTGCTCTCCTCGAGTGTGGTAGATCGTAGGTTCATCGATGGTGTAATGGTTAGCGTGCTCTCCTCGAGTGCTGTAGATCGTAGGTTCATCGATGGTGTAATGGTTAGCGTGCTCTCCTTGAGTGCTGTAGATCGTGGGTTCATCGATGATGTAATGGTTAGCGTGCTCTCCTCGAGTGCTGTAGATCGTGGGTTCATCGATGGTGTAATGGTTAGCGTGCTCTCCTCGAGTGTGGTAGATCGTGGGTTCATCGATGGTGTAATGGTTAGCGTGCTCTCCTCGAGTGCTCTAGATCGTGGGTTCATCGATGGTGTAATGGTTAGCGTGCTCTCCTTGAGTGCGGAAGATCGTGGGTTCATTGATGGTGTAATGGTTAGCGTGCTCTCCTCGAGTGCTGTAGATCGTGGGTTCATCGATGGTGTAATGGTTAGCGTGCTCTCCTCGAGTGCTGTAGATCGTGGGTTCATCGATGGTGTAATGGTTAGCGTGCTCTCCTCGAGTGCTGTAGATCGTGGGTTTATCGATGGTGTAATGGTTAGCGTGCTCTCCTCGAGTGTGGTAGATCGTGGGTTCATCGATGGTGTAATGGTTAGCGTGCTCTCCTCGAGTGCGGTAGATCGTAGGTTCATCGATGGTGTAATGGTTAGCGTGCTCTCCTCGAGTGTGGTAGATCGTAGGTTCATCGATGGTGTAATGGTTAGCGTGCTCTCCTCGAGTGCTGTAGATCGTAGGTTCATCGATGGTGTAATGGTTAGCGTGCTCTCCTCGAGTGCTGTAGATCGTGGGTTCATCGATGGTGTAATGGTTAGCGTGCTCTCCTCGAGTGCTGTAGATCGTGGGTTCATCGATGGTGTAATGGTTAGCGTGCTCTCCTCGAGTTTGGTAGATCGTAGGTTCATCGATGGTGTAATGGTTAGCATGCTCTCCTCGAGTGCTGTAGATCGTGGGTTCATCGATGGTGTAATGGTTAGCGTGCTCTCCTCGAGTACTGAAGATCGTGGGTTCATCGATGGTGTAATGGTTAGCGTGCTCTCCTCGAGTTTGGTAGATCGTAGGTTCATCGATGGTGTAATGGTTAGCATGCTCTCCTCGAGTGTGGTAGATCGTGGGTTCATCGATGATGTAATGGTTAGCGTGCTCTCCTCGAGTGCTGTAGATCGTGAGTTCATCGATGGTGTAATGGTTAGCGTGCTCTCCTCGAGTGTGGTAGATTGTGGGTTCATCGATGGTGTAATGATTAGCGTGCTCTCCTCGAGTGCTGTAAATCGTGGGTTCATCGATGGTGTAATGGTTAGCGTGCTCTCCTCGAGTGCGGTAGATCGTGGGTTCATTGATGGTGTAATGGTTAGCGTGCTCTCCTCGAGTGCTGTAGATCGTGGGTTCATCGATGGTGTAATGGTTAGCGTGCTCTCCTCGAGTGCTGTAGATCGTAGGTTCATCGATGGTGTAATGGTTAGCGTGCTCTCCTCGAGTGCTGTAGATCGTGGGTTCATCGATGGTGTAATGGTTAGCGTGCTCTCCTCGAGTGCTGTAGATCGTGGGTTCATCGATGGTGTAATGGTTAGCGTGCTCTCCTCGAGTGCTGTAGATCGTGGGTTCATCGATGGTGTAATGGTTAGCGTGCTCTCCTCGAGTGCTGTAGATCGTGGGTTCATCGATGGTGTAATGGTTAGCGTGCTCTCCTCGAGTGTGGTAGATCGTGGGTTCATCGATGGTGTAATGGTTAGCGTGCTCTCCTCGAGTGCTGTAGATCGTAGGTTCATCGATGGTGTAATGGTTAGCGTGCTCTCCTCGAGTGTGGTAGATCGTGGGTTCATCGATGGTGTAATGGTTAGCGTGCTCTCCTCGAGTGCTGTAGATTGTAGGTTCATCGATGGTGTAATGGTTAGCGTGCTCTCCTCGAGTGCTGTAGATCGTGGGTTCATCGATGGTGTAATGGTTAGCGTGCTCTCCTCGAGTGTGGTAGATCGTGGGTTCATCGATGGTGTAATGGTTAGCGTGCTCTCCTCGAGTGCTGTAGATTGTAGGTTCATCGATGGTGTAATGGTTAGCGTGCTCTCCTGGAGTGTGGTAGATCGTGGGTTCATCGATGGTGTAATGGTTAGCGTGCTCTCCTCGAGTGCTGTAGATCGTAGGTTCATCGATGGTGTAATGGTTAGCGTGCTCTCCTCGAGTGCTGTAGACCGTAGGTTCATCGATGGTGTAATGGTTAGCGTGCTCTCCTCGAGTGCTGTAGATCGTAGGTTCATCGATGGTGTAATGGTTAGCGTGCTCTCCGCGAGTGTGGTAGATCGTGGGTTCATCGATGGTGTAATGGTTAGCGTGCTCTCCTCGAGTGTGGTAGATCGTGGGTTCATCGATGGTGTAATGGTTAGCGTGCTTTCCTCGAGTACGGTAGATCGTGGGTTCATCGATGGTGTAATGGTTAGCGTGCTCTCCTCGAGTGCGGTAGATCGTGGGTTCATTGATGGTGTAATGGTTAGCGTGCTCTCCTCGAATGTGGTAGATCGTAGGTTCATCGATGGTGTAATGGTTAGCGTGCTCTCCTTGAGTGCTGTAGATCGTAGGTTCATCGATGGTGTAATGGTTAGCGTGCTCTCCTCGAGTGCTGTAGATCGTGGGTTCATCGATGGTGTAATGGTTAGCGTGCTCTCCTCGAGTGCTGTAGATCGTAGGTTCATCGATGGTGTAATGGTTAGCGTTCTCTCCTCGAGTGTGGTAGATCGTGGGTTCATCGATGGTGTAATGGTTAGCGTGCTCTCCTCGAGTGTGGTAGATCGTGGGTTCATCGATGGTGTAATGGTTAGCGTGCTCTCCTCGAGTGCGGTAGATCGTGGGTTCATCGATGGTGTAATGGTTAGCGTGCTCTCCTCGAGTGCGGTAGATCGTAAGTTCATTGATGGTGTAATGGTTAGCGTGCTCTCCTCGAGTGCTGTAGATCGTGGGTTCATCGATGGTGTAATGGTTAGCGTGCTCTCCTCGAATGTGGTAGATCGTGGGTTCATCGATGGTGTAATGGTTAGCGTGCTCTCCTTGAGTGCTGTAGATCGTGGGTTCATCGATGGTGTAATGGTTAGCGTGCTCTCCTCGAGTGTGGTAGATCGTGGGTTCATCGATGGTGTAATGGTTAGTGTGCTCTCCTCGTCTGCTGTAGATCGTAGGTTCATCGATGGTGTAATGGTTAGCATGCTCTTCTCGAGTGTGGTAGATCGTGGGTTCATCGATGGTGTAATGGTTAGCGTGCTCTCCTCGAGTGCTGTAGATCGTGGGTTCATCGATGGTGTAATGGTTAGCGTGCTCTCCTCGAGTGCTGTATATCGTGGGTTCATCGATGGTGTAATGGTTAGCGTGCTCTCCTCGAGTGCTGTGGATCGTAGGTTCATCGATGGTGTAATGGTTAGCGTGCTCTCCTCGAGTGCTGTAGATCGTGGGTTCATCGATGGTGTAATGGTTAGCGTGCTCTCCTCGAGTGTGGTAGATCGTAGGTTCATCGATGGTGTAATGGTTAGCGTGCTCTCCTCGAGTGCTGTAGATCGTAGATTCATCGATGGTGTAATGGTTAGCGTGCTCTCCTCGAGTGCTGTAGATCGTAGGTTCATCGATGGTGTAATGGTTAGCGTGCTCTCCTCGAGTGTTGTAGATCGTGGGTTCATCGATGGTGTAATGGTTAGCGTGCTCTCCTCGAGTGCTGTAGATCGTAGGTTCATCGATGGTGTAATGGTTAGCGTGCTCTCCTCGAGTGTGGTAGATCGTGGGTTCATCGATGGTGTAATGGTTAGCGTGCTCTCCTCGAGTGATGTAGATCGTGGGTTCATCGATGGAGTAATGGTTAGCTTGCTCTCCTCGAGTGCGGTAGATCGTGGGTTCATTGATGGTGTAATGGTTAGCGTGCTCTCCTCGAGTGTTGTAGATCGTAGGTTCATCGATGGTGTAATGGTTAGCGTGCTCTCCTCGAGTGTGGTAGATCGTGGGTTCATCGATGGTGTAATGGTTAGCGTGCTCTCCTCGAGTGCTGTAGATCGTAGGTTCATCGATGGTGTAATGGTTAGCGTGCTCTCCTCGAGTGCTGTAGATCGTGGGTTCATCGATGGTGTAATGGTTAGCGTGCTCTCCTCGAGTGCTGTAGATCGTGGGTTCATCGATGGTGTAATGGTTAGCGTGCTCTCCTCGAGTGCTGTAAATCGTGGGTTCATCGATGGTGTAATGGTTAGCGTGCTCTCCTCGAGTGCTGTAGATCGTGGGTTCATCGATGGTGTAATGGTTAGCGTGCTCTCCTCGAGTGCCGTAGATCGTAGGTTCATCGATGGTGTAATGGTTAGCATGCTCTCCTCGAGTGTGGTAGATCGTGGGTTCATCGATGGTGTAATGGTTAGCGTGCTCTCCTCGAGTGCTGTAGATCGTAGGTTCATCGATGGTGTAATGGTTAGCGTGCTCTCCTCGAGTGCTGTAGATCGTGGGTTCATCGATGGTGTAATGGTTAGCGTGCTCTCCTCGAGTGCTGTAGATCGTGGGTTCATCGATGGTGTAATGATTAGCGTGCTCTCCTCGAGTGCTGTAAATCGTGGGTTCATCGATGGTGTAATGGTTAGCGTGCTCTCCTCGAGTGCTGTAGATCGTGGGTTCATTGATGGTGTAATGGTTAGCGTGCTCTCCTCGAGTGCTGTAGATCGTAGGTTCATCGATGGTGTACTGGTTAGCATGCTCTCCTCGAGTGTGGTAGATCGTGGGTTCATCGATGGTGTAATGGTTAGCGTGCTCTCCTCGAGTGCTGTAGATCGTGGGTTCATCGATGGTGTAATGGTTAGCGTGCTCTCCTCGAGTGCTGTAGATCGTGGGTTCATCGATGGTGTAATGGTTAGCGTGCTCTCCTCGAGTGTGGTAGATCGTAGGTTCATCGATGGTGTAATGGTTAGCGTGCTCTCCTCGAGTGTGGTAGATCGTGGGTTCATCGATGGTGTAATGGTTAGCGTGCTCTCCTCGAGTGCTGTAGATCGTAGGTTCATCGATGGTGTAATGGTTAGCGTGCTCTCCTCGAGTGTGGTAGATCGTGGGTTCATCGATGGTGTAATGGTTAGCGTGCTCTCCTCGAGTGTGGTAGATCGTGGGTTCATCGATGGTGTAATGGTTAGCGTGCTCTCCTCGAGTGCTGTAAATTGAGGGTTCATCGATGGTGTAATGGTTAGCGTGCTCTCCTCGAGTGCTGTAGATCGTGGGTTCATCGATGGTGTAATGGTTAGCGTGCTCTCCTCGAGTGCTGTAGATCGTAGGCTCATCGATGGTGTAATGGTTAGCGTTCTCTCCTCGAGTGTGGTAGATCGTGGGTTCATCGATGGTGTAATAGTTAGCGTGCTCTCCTCGAGTGCTGTAGATCGTAGGTTCATCGATGGTGTAATGGTTAGCGTGCTCTCCTCGAGTGCTGTAGATCGTGGGTTCATCGATGGTGTAATGGTTAGCGTGCTCTCCTCGAGTGCTGTAGATCGTGGGTTCATCGATGGTGTAATGGTTAGCGTGCTCTCCTCGAGTGTGGTATATCGTAGGTTCATCGATGGTGTAATGGTTAGCGTGCTCTCCTCAAGTGCTGTAGATCGTAGGTTCATCGATGGTGTAATGGTTAGCGTGCTCTCCTCGAGTGTGGTAGATCGTGGGTTCATCGATGGTGTAATGGTAAGAGTGCTCTCCTCGAGTGCTGTAGATCGTGGGTTCATCGATGGTGTAATGGTTAGCGTGCTCTCCTCGAGTGTGGTAGATCGTGGGTTCATCGATGGTGTAATGGTTAGCGTGCTCTCCTCGAGTGTGGTAGATCGTGGGTTCATCGATGGTGTAATGGTTAGCGTGCTCTCCTCGAGTGCGGTAGATCGTGGGTTCATCGATGGTGTAATGGTTAGCGTGCTCTCCTCGAGTGCGGTAGATCGTGGGTTCATTGATGGTGTAATAGTTAGCGTGCTCTCCTCGAGTGCTGTAGATCGTGGGTTCATCGATGGTGTAATGGTTAGCGTGCTCTCCTCGAATGCGGTAGATCGTGGGTTCATCGATGGTGTAATGGTTAGCGTGCTCTCCTCGAGTGTGGTAGATCGTAGGTTCATCGATGGTGTAATGGTTAGCGTGCTCTCCTCGAGTGCTGTAAATCGTGGGTTCATCGATGGTGTAATGGTTAGCGTGCTCTCCTCGAGTGTGGTAGATCGTTGGTTCATCGATGGTGTAATGGTTAGTGTGCTCTCCTCGAGTGCTGTAGATCGTAGGTTCATCGATGGTGTAATGATTAGCGTACTCTCCTCGAGTGTGGTAGATCGTGGGTTCATCGATGGTGTAATGGTTAGCGTACTCTCCTCGAGTGCTGTAGATCGTAGGTTCATCGATGGTGTAATGGTTAGCGTGCTCTCCTCGAGTGTGGTAGATCGTGGGTTCATCGATGGTGTAATGGTTAGCGTGCTGTCCTCGAGTGCTGTAGATCGTGGGTTCATCGATGGTGTAATGGTTAGCGTGCTCTCCTCGAGTGCTGTAGATCGTGGGTTCATCGATGGTGTAATGGTTAGCGTGCTCTCCTCGAGTGTGGTAGATCGTAGGTTCATCGATGGTGTAATGGTTAGCGTGCTCTCGTCGAGTGCTGTAGATCGTAGATTCATCGATGGTGTAATGGTTAGCGTGCTCTCCTCGAGTGCTGTAGATCGTAGGTTCATCGATGGTTTAATGGTTAGCGTGCTCTCCTCGAGTGTGGTAGATCGTGGGTTCATCGATGGTATAATGGTTAGCGTGCTCTCCTCGAGTGTGGTAGATCGTGGGTTCATCGATGGTGTAATGGTTAGCGTGCTCTCCTCGAGTGCTGTAGATCGTAGGTTCATCGATGGTGTAATGGTTAGCGTGCTCTTCTCGAGTGTTGTAGATCGTAGGTTCATCGATGGTATGATGGTTAGCGTGCTCTCCTGAGTACTGTAGATCGTGAGTTCAACGATGGTGTAACGGATAGCGTGCTGTCCTCGAGTGCTGTAGATCGTGGGTTCATCGATGGTGTAATGGTTGGCGTGCTCTCCTCGAGTACTGTAGATCGTAGGTTCATCGATGGTGTAATGGTTAGCGTGCTCTCCTCGAGTGTGGTAGATCGTAGGTTCATCGATGGTGTAATGGTTAGCGTGCTCTCCTCGAGTGCTGTAAATCGTGGGTTCATCGATGGTGTAATGGTTAGCGTGCTCTCCTCGAGTGTGGTAGATCGTAGGTTCATCGATGGTGTAATGGTTAGCGTGCTCTCCTCGAGTGCTGTTGATCGTAGGTTCATCGATGGTGTAATGGTTAGCGTGCTCTCCTCGAGTGCTGTAGATCGTAGGTTCATCGATGGTGTAATGGTTAGCGTGCTCTCCTCGAGTGTGGTAGATCGTGGGTTCATCGATGGTGTAATGGTTAGCGTGCTCTCCTCGAGTGCTATAGATCGTAGTTTCATCGATGGTGTAATGGTTAGCGTGCTCTCCTCGAGTGTGGTAGATCGTGGGTTCATCGATGGTGTAATGGTTAGCGTGCTCTCCTCGAGTGTGGTAGATCGTGGGTTCATCGATGGTGTAATGGTTAGCGTGCTCTCCTCGAGTGCTGTAAATCGAGGGTTCATCGATGGTGTAATGGTTAGCGTGCTCTCCTCGAGTGCTGTAGATCGTGGGTTTATCGATGGTGTAATGGTTAGCGTGGTCTCCTCGAGTGCTGTAGATCGTAGGTTCATCGATGGTGTAATGGTTAGCGTTCTCTCCTCGAGTGTGGTAGATCGTGGGTTCATCGATAGTGTAATAGTTAGCGTGCTCTCCTCGAGTGCTGTAGATCGTAGGTTCATCGATGGTGTAATGGTTAGCGTGCTCTCCTCGAGTGCTGTAGATCGTGGGTTCATCGATGGTGTAATGGTTAGCGTGCTCTCCTCGAGTGCTGTAGATCGTGGGTTCATCAATGGTATAATGGTTAGCGTGCTCTCCTCGAGTGTGGTATATCGTAGGTTCATCGATGGTGTAATGGTTAGCGTGCTCTCCTCGAGTGTGGTAGATCGTAGGTTCATCGATGGTGTAATGGTTAGCGTGCTCTCCTCGAGTGTGGTAGATCGTGGGTTCATCGATGGTGTAATGGTTAGCGTGCTCTCCTCGAGTGCTGTAGATCGTAGGTTCATCGATGGTGTAATGGTTAGCGTGCTCTCCTCGAGTGTGGTAGATCGTGGGTTCATCGATGGTGTAATGGTTAGCGTGCTCTCCTCGAGTGTGGTAGATCGTGGGTTCATCGATGGTGTAATGGTTAGCGTGCTCTCCTCGAGTGCTGTAAATTGAGGGTTCATCGATGGTGTAATGGTTAGCGTGCTCTCCTCGAGTGCTGTAGATCGTGGGTTCATCGATGGTGTAATGGTTAGCGTGCTCTCCTCGAGTGCTGTAGATCGTGGGTTCATCGATGGTGTAATGGTTAGCGTGCTCTCCTCGAATGCGGTAGATCGTGGGTTCATCGATGGTGTAATAGTTAGCGTGCTCTCCTCGAGTGCTGTAGATCGTAGGTTCATCGATGGTGTAATGGTTAGCGTGCTCTCCTCGAGTGCTGTAAATCGTGGGTTCATCGATGGTGTAATGGTTAGCGTGCTCTCCTCGAGTGCTGTAGATCGTGGGTTCATCGATGGTGTAATGGTTAGCGTGCTCTCCTCGAGTGTGGTATATCGTAGGTTCATCGATGGTGTAATGGTTAGCGTGCTCTCCTCAAGTGCTGTAGATCGTAGGTTCATCGATGGTGTAATGGTTAGCGTGCTCTCCTCGAGTGTGGTAGATCGTGGGTTCATCGATGGTGTAATGGTAAGAGTGCTCTCCTCGAGTGTGGTAGATCGTGGGTTCATCGATGGTGTAATGGTTAGCGTGCTCTCCTCGAGTGTGGTAGATCGTGGGTTCATCGATGGTGTAATGGTTAGCGTGCTCTCCTCGAGTGTGGTAGATCGTGGGTTCATCGATGGTGTAATGGTTAGCGTGCTCTCCTCGAGTGTGGTAGATCGTAGGTTCATCGATGGTGTAATGGTTAGCGTGCTCTCGTCGAGTGCTGTAGATCGTAGATTCATCGATGGTGTAATGGTTAGCGTGCTCTCCTCGAGTGCTGTAGATCGTAGGTTCATCGATGGTTTAATGGTTAGCGTGCTCTCCTCGAGTGTGGTAGATCGTGGGTTCATCGATGGTATAATGGTTAGCGTGCTCTCCTCGAGTGTGGTAGATCGTGGGTTCATCGATGGTGTAATGGTTAGCGTGCTCTCCTCGAGTGCTGTAGATCGTAGGTTCATCGATGGTGTAATGGTTAGCGTGCTCTTCTCGAGTGTTGTAGATCGTAGGTTCATCGATGGTATGATGGTTAGCGTGCTCTCCTGAGTACTGTAGATCGTGAGTTCAACGATGGTGTAACGGATAGCGTGCTGTCCTCGAGTGCTGTAGATCGTGGGTTCATCGATGGTGTAATGGTTGGCGTGCTCTCCTCGAGTACTGTAGATCGTAGGTTCATCGATGGTGTAATGGTTAGCGTGCTCTCCTCGAGTGTGGTAGATCGTAGGTTCATCGATGGTGTAATGGTTAGCGTGCTCTCCTCGAGTGCTGTAAATCGTGGGTTCATCGATGGTGTAATGGTTAGCGTGCTCTCCTCGAGTGTGGTAGATCGTAGGTTCATCGATGGTGTAATGGTTAGCGTGCTCTCCTCGAGTGCTGTTGATCGTAGGTTCATCGATGGTGTAATGGTTAGCGTGCTCTCCTCGAGTGCTGTAGATCGTAGGTTCATCGATGGTGTAATGGTTAGCGTGCTCTCCTCGAGTGTGGTAGATCGTGGGTTCATCGATGGTGTAATGGTTAGCGTGCTCTCCTCGAGTGCTATAGATCGTAGTTTCATCGATGGTGTAATGGTTAGCGTGCTCTCCTCGAGTGTGGTAGATCGTGGGTTCATCGATGGTGTAATGGTTAGCGTGCTCTCCTCGAGTGTGGTAGATCGTGGGTTCATCGATGGTGTAATGGTTAGCGTGCTCTCCTCGAGTGCTGTAAATCGAGGGTTCATCGATGGTGTAATGGTTAGCGTGCTCTCCTCGAGTGCTGTAGATCGTGGGTTTATCGATGGTGTAATGGTTAGCGTGGTCTCCTCGAGTGCTGTAGATCGTAGGTTCATCGATGGTGTAATGGTTAGCGTTCTCTCCTCGAGTGTGGTAGATCGTGGGTTCATCGATAGTGTAATGGTTAGCGTGCTCTCCTCGAGTGCTGTAGATCGTAGGTTCATCGATGGTGTAATGGTTAGCGTGCTCTCCTCGAGTGCTGTAGATCGTGGGTTCATCGATGGTGTAATGGTTAGCGTGCTCTCCTCGAGTGCTGTAGATCGTGGGTTCATCAATGGTATAATGGTTAGCGTGCTCTCCTCGAGTGTGGTATATCGTGGGTTCATCGATGGTGTAATGGTTAGCGTGCTCTCCTCGAGTGTGGTAGATCGTAGGTTCATCGATGGTGTAATGGTTAGCGTGCTCTCCTCGAGTGTGGTAGATCGTGGGTTCATCGATGGTGTAATGGTTAGCGTGCTCTCCTCGAGTGCTGTAGATCGTAGGTTCATCGATGGTGTAATGGTTAGCGTGCTCTCCTCGAGTGTGGTAGATCGTGGGTTCATCGATGGTGTAATGGTTAGCGTGCTCTCCTCGAGTGTGGTAGATCGTGGGTTCATCGATGGTGTAATGGTTAGCGTGCTCTCCTCGAGTGCTGTAAATTGAGGGTTCATCGATGGTGTAATGGTTAGCGTGCTCTCCTCGAGTGCTGTAGATCGTGGGTTCATCGATGGTGTAATGGTTAGCGTGCTCTCCTCGAGTGCTGTAGATCGTAGGCTCATCGATGGTGTAATGGTTAGCGTTCTCTCCTCGAGTGTGGTAGATCGTGGGTTCATCGATGGTGTAATAGTTAGCGTGCTCTCCTCGAGTGCTGTAGATCGTAGGTTCATCGATGGTGTAATGGTTAGCGTGCTCTCCTCGAGTGCTGTAGATCGTGGGTTCATCGATGGTGTAATGGTTAGCGTGCTCTCCTCGAGTGCTGTAGATCGTGGGTTCATCGATGGTGTAATGGTTAGCGTGCTCTCCTCGAGTGTGGTATATCGTAGGTTCATCGATGGTGTAATGGTTAGCGTGCTCTCCTCAAGTGCTGTAGATCGTAGGTTCATCGATGGTGTAATGGTTAGCGTGCTCTCCTCGAGTGTGGTAGATCGTGGGTTCATCGATGGTGTAATGGTAAGAGTGCTCTCCTCGAGTGCTGTAGATCGTGGGTTCATCGATGGTGTAATGGTTAGCGTGCTCTCCTCGAGTGTGGTAGATCGTGGGTTCATCGATGGTGTAATGGTTAGCGTGCTCTCCTCGAGTGTGGTAGATCGTGGGTTCATCGATGGTGTAATGGTTAGCGTGCTCTCCTCGAGTGCGGTAGATCGTGGGTTCATCGATGGTGTAATGGTTAGCGTGCTCTCCTCGAGTGCGGTAGATCGTGGGTTCATTGATGGTGTAATAGTTAGCGTGCTCTCCTCGAGTGCTGTAGATCGTGGGTTCATCGATGGTGTAATGGTTAGCGTGCTCTCCTCGAATGCGGTAGATCGTGGGTTCATCGATGGTGTAATGGTTAGCGTGCTCTCCTTGAGTGCTGTAGATCGTGGGTTCATCGATGGTGTAATGGTTAGCGTGCTCTCCTCGAGTGTGGTAGATCGTTGGTTCATCGATGGTGTAATGGTTAGTGTGCTCTCCTCGAGTGCTGTAGATCGTAGGTTCATCGATGGTGTAATGGTTAGCGTGCTCTTCTCGAGTGTTGTAGATCGTAGGTTCATCGATGGTATGATGGTTAGCGTGCTCTCCTGAGTACTGTAGATCGTGAGTTCAACGATGGTGTAACGGATAGCGTGCTGTCCTCGAGTGCTGTAGATCGTGGGTTCAACGATGGTGTAATGGTTGGCGTGCTCTCCTCGAGTACTGTAGATCGTAGGTTCATCGATGGTGTAATGGTTAGCGTGCTCTCCTCGAGTGTGGTAGATCGTAGGTTCATCGATGGTGTAATGGTTAGCGTGCTCTCCTCGAGTGCTGTAAATCGTGGGTTCATCGATGGTGTAATGGTTAGCGTGCTCTCCTCGAGTGTGGTAGATCGTAGGTTCATCGATGGTGTAATGGTTAGCGTGCTCTCCTCGAGTGCTGTTGATCGTAGGTTCATCGATGGTGTAATGGTTAGCGTGCTCTCCTCGAGTGCTGTAGATCGTAGGTTCATCGATGGTGTAATGGTTAGCGTGCTCTCCTCGAGTGTGGTAGATCGTGGGTTCATCGATGGTGTAATGGTTAGCGTGCTCTCCTCGAGTGCTATAGATCGTAGTTTCATCGATGGTGTAATGGTTAGCGTGCTCTCCTCGAGTGTGGTAGATCGTGGGTTCATCGATGGTGTAATGGTTAGCGTGCTCTCCTCGAGTGTGGTAGATCGTGGGTTCATCGATGGTGTAATGGTTAGCGTGCTCTCCTCGAGTGCTGTAAATCGAGGGTTCATCGATGGTGTAATGGTTAGCGTGCTCTCCTCGAGTGCTGTAGATCGTGGGTTTATCGATGGTGTAATGGTTAGCGTGGTCTCCTCGAGTGCTGTAGATCGTAGGTTCATCGATGGTGTAATGGTTAGCGTTCTCTCCTCGAGTGTGGTAGATCGTGGGTTCATCGATAGTGTAATGGTTAGCGTGCTCTCCTCGAGTGCTGTAGATCGTAGGTTCATCGATGGTGTAATGGTTAGCGTGCTCTCCTCGAGTGCTGTAGATCGTGGGTTCATCGATGGTGTAATGGTTAGCGTGCTCTCCTCGAGTGCTGTAGATCGTGGGTTCATCAATGGTATAATGGTTAGCGTGCTCTCCTCGAGTGTGGTATATCGTGGGTTCATCGATGGTGTAATGGTTAGCGTGCTCTCCTCGAGTGTGGTAGATCGTAGGTTCATCGATGGTGTAATGGTTAGCGTGCTCTCCTCGAGTGTGGTAGATCGTGGGTTCATCGATGGTGTAATGGTTAGCGTGCTCTCCTCGAGTGCTGTAGATCGTAGGTTCATCGATGGTGTAATGGTTAGCGTGCTCTCCTCGAGTGTGGTAGATCGTGGGTTCATCGATGGTGTAATGGTTAGCGTGCTCTCCTCGAGTGCTATAGATCGTAGTTTCATCGATGGTGTAATGGTTAGCGTGCTCTCCTCGAGTGTGGTAGATCGTGGGTTCATCGATGGTGTAATGGTTAGCGTGCTCTCCTCGAGTGTGGTAGATCGTGGGTTCATCGATGGTGTAATGGTTAGCGTGCTCTCCTCGAGTGCTGTAAATCGAGGGTTCATCGATGGTGTAATGGTTAGCGTGCTCTCCTCGAGTGCTGTAGATCGTGGGTTTATCGATGGTGTAATGGTTAGCGTGGTCTCCTCGAGTGCTGTAGATCGTAGGTTCATCGATGGTGTAATGGTTAGCGTTCTCTCCTCGAGTGTGGTAGATCGTGGGTTCATCGATAGTGTAATGGTTAGCGTGCTCTCCTCGAGTGCTGTAGATCGTAGGTTCATCGATGGTGTAATGGTTAGCGTGCTCTCCTCGAGTGCTGTAGATCGTGGGTTCATCGATGGTGTAATGGTTAGCGTGCTCTCCTCGAGTGCTGTAGATCGTGGGTTCATCAATGGTATAATGGTTAGCGTGCTCTCCTCGAGTGTGGTATATCGTGGGTTCATCGATGGTGTAATGGTTAGCGTGCTCTCCTCGAGTGTGGTAGATCGTAGGTTCATCGATGGTGTAATGGTTAGCGTGCTCTCCTCGAGTGTGGTAGATCGTGGGTTCATCGATGGTGTAATGGTTAGCGTGCTCTCCTCGAGTGCTATAGATCGTAGTTTCATCGATGGTGTAATGGTTAGCGTGCTCTCCTCGAGTGTGGTAGATCGTGGGTTCATCGATGGTGTAATGGTTAGCGTGCTCTCCTCGAGTGTGGTAGATCGTGGGTTCATCGATGGTGTAATGGTTAGCGTGCTCTCCTCGAGTGCTGTAAATCGAGGGTTCATCGATGGTGTAATGGTTAGCGTGCTCTCCTCGAGTGTGGTAGATCGTGGGTTCATCGATGGTATAATGGTTAGCGTGCTCTCCTCGAGTGTGGTAGATCGTGGGTTCATCGATGGTGTAATGGTTAGCGTGCTCTCCTCGAGTGCTGTAGATCGTAGGTTCATCGATGGTGTAATGGTTAGCGTGCTCTTCTCGAGTGTTGTAGATCGTAGGTTCATCGATGGTATGATGGTTAGCGTGCTCTCCTGAGTACTGTAGATCGTGAGTTCAACGATGGTGTAACGGATAGCGTGCTCTCCTCGAGTGCTGTAGATCGTGGTTTCATCGATGGTGTAATGGTTGGCGTGCTCTCCTCGAGTACTGTAGATCGTAGGTTCATCGATGGTGTAATGGTTAGCGTGCTCTCCTCGAGTGTGGTAGATCGTAGGTTCATCGATGGTGTAATGGTTAGCGTGCTCTCCTCGAGTGCTGTAAATCGTGGGTTCATCGATGGTGTAATGGTTAGCGTGCTCTCCTCGAGTGTGGTAGATCGTAGGTTCATCGATGGTGTAATGGTTAGCGTGCTCTCCTCGAGTGCTGTTGATCGTAGGTTCATCGATGGTGTAATGGTTAGCGTGCTCTCCTCGAGTGCTGTAGATCGTAGGTTCATCGATGGTGTAATGGTTAGCGTGCTCTCCTCGAGTGTGGTAGATCGTGGGTTCATCGATGGTGTAATGGTTAGCGTGCTCTCCTCGAGTGCTATAGATCGTAGTTTCATCGATGGTGTAATGGTTAGCGTGCTCTCCTCGAGTGTGGTAGATCGTGGGTTCATCGATGGTGTAATGGTTAGCGTGCTCTCCTCGAGTGTGGTAGATCGTGGGTTCATCGATGGTGTAATGGTTAGCGTGCTCTCCTCGAGTGCTGTAAATCGAGGGTTCATCGATGGTGTAATGGTTAGCGTGCTCTCCTCGAGTGCTGTAGATCGTGGGTTTATCGATGGTGTAATGGTTAGCGTGGTCTCCTCGAGTGCTGTAGATCGTAGGTTCATCGATGGTGTAATGGTTAGCGTTCTCTCCTCGAGTGTGGTAGATCGTGGGTTCATCGATAGTGTAATGGTTAGCGTGCTCTCCTCGAGTGCTGTAGATCGTAGGTTCATCGATGGTGTAATGGTTAGCGTGCTCTCCTCGAGTGCTGTAGATCGTGGGTTCATCGATGGTGTAATGGTTAGCGTGCTCTCCTCGAGTGCTGTAGATCGTGGGTTCATCAATGGTATAATGGTTAGCGTGCTCTCCTCGAGTGTGGTATATCGTGGGTTCATCGATGGTGTAATGGTTAGCGTGCTCTCCTCGAGTGTGGTAGATCGTAGGTTCATCGATGGTGTAATGGTTAGCGTGCTCTCGTCGAGTGCTGTAGATCGTAGATTCATCGATGGTGTAATGGTTAGCGTGCTCTCCTCGAGTGCTGTAGATCGTAGGTTCATCGATGGTTTAATGGTTAGCGTGCTCTCCTCGAGTGTGGTAGATCGTGGGTTCATCGATGGTATAATGGTTAGCGTGCTCTCCTCGAGTGTGGTAGATCGTGGGTTCATCGATGGTGTAATGGTTAGCGTGCTCTCCTCGAGTGCTGTAGATCGTAGGTTCATCGATGGTGAAATGGTTAGCGTGCTCTTCTCGAGTGCTGTAGATCGTAGGTTCATCGATGGTGTGATGGTTAGCGTGCTCTCCTGAGTACTGTAGATCGTGAGTTCAACGATGGTGTAATGGATAGCGTGCTCTCCTCGAGTGCTGTAGATCGTGGTTTCATCGATGGTGTAATGGTTGGCGTGCTCTCCTCGAGTACTTTAGATCGTAGGTTCATCGATGGTGTAATGGTTAGCGTGCTCTCCTCGAGTGTGGTAGATCGTAGGTTCATCGATGGTGTAATGGTTAGCGTGCTTTCATCGAGTGCTGTAAATCGTGGGTTCATCGATGGTGTAATGGTTAGCGTGCTCTCCTCGAGTGTGGTAGATCGTAGGTTCATCGATGGTGTAATGGTTAGCGTGCTCTCCTCGAGTGCTGTTGATCGTAGGTTCATCGATGGTGTAATGGTTAGCGTGCTCTCCTCGAGTGCTGTAGATCGTAGGTTCATCGATGGTGTAATGGTTAGCGTGCTCTCCTCGAGTGCTGTAGATCGTGGGTTCATCGATGGTGTAATGGTTAGCGTGCTCTCCTCGAGTGCTATAGATCGTAGTTTCATCGATGGTGTAATGGTTAGCGTGCTCTCCTCGAGTGTGGTAGATCGTGGGTTCATCGATGGTGTAATGGTTAGCGTGCTCTCCTCGAGTGTGGTAGATCGTGGGTTCATCGATGGTGTAATGGTTAGCGTGCTCTCCTCGAGTGCTGTAAATCGAGGGTTCATCGATGGTGTAATGGTTAGCGTGCTCTCCTCGAGTGCTGTAGATCGTGGGTTTATCGATGGTGTAATGGTTAGCGTGCTCTCCTCGAGTGCTGTAGATCGTAGGTTCATCGATGGTGTAATGGTTAGCGTTCTCTCCTCGAGTGTGGTAGATCGTGGGTTCATCGATGGTGTAATGGTTAGCGTGCTCTCCTCGAGTGCTGTAGATCGTAGGTTCATCGATGGTGTAATGGTTAGCGTGCTCTCCTCGAGTGCTGTAGATCGTGGGTTCATCGATGGTGTAATGGTTAGCGTGCTCTCCTCGAGTGCTGTAGATCGTGGGTTCATCAATGGTATAATGGTTAGCGTGCTCTCCTCGAGTGTGGTATATCGTGGGTTCATCGATGGTGTAATGGTTAGCGTGCTCTCCTCGAGTGCTGTAGATCGTAGGTTAATCGATGGTGTAATGGTTAGCGTGCTCTCCTCGAGTGCTGTAGATCGTAGGTTCATCGATGGTGTAATGGTTAGCGTGCTCTCCTCGAGTGTGGTAGATCGTGGGTTCATCGATGGTGTAATGGTTAGCGTGCTCTCCTCGAGTGCTGTAGATCGTAGGTTCATCGATGGTGTAATGGTTAGCGTGCTCTCCTCGAGTGTGGTAGATCGTGGGTTCATCGATGGTGTAATGGTTAGCGTGCTCTCCTCGAGTGTGGTAGATCGTGGGTTCATCGATGGTGTAATGGTTAGCGTGCTCTCCTCTAGTGCGGTAGATCGTGGGTTCATCGATGGTGTAATGGTTAGCGTGCTCTCCTCGAGTGCTGTAGATCGTGGGTTCATTGATGGTGTAATAGTTAGCGTGCTCTCCTCGAGTGCTGTAGATCGTGGGTTCATCGATGGTGTAATGGTTAGAGTGCTCTCCTCGAATGTGGTAGATCGTGGGTTCATCGATGGTGTAATGGTTGGCGTGCTCTCCTTGAGTTCTGTAGATCGTGGGTTCATCGATGGTGTAATGGTTAGCGTGCTCTCCTCGAGTGTGGTAGATCGTTGGTTCATCGATGGTGTAATGGTTAGTGTGCTCTCCTCGAGTGCTGTAGATCGTAGGTTCATCGATGGTGTAATGGTTAGCGTGCTCTCCTCGAGTGTGGTAGATCGTGGGTTCATCGATGGTGTAATGGTTAGCGTACTCTCCTCGAGTGCTGTAGATCGTAGGTTCATCGATGGTGTAATGGTTAGCGTGCTCTCCTCGAGTGTGGTAGATCGTGGGTTCATCGATGGTGTAATGGTTAGCGTGCTCTCCTCGAGTGCTGTTGATCGTAGGTTCATCGATGGTGTAATGGTTAGCGTGCTCTCCTCGAGTGCTGTAGATCGTAGGTTCATCGATGGTGTAATGGTTAGCGTGCTCTCCTCGAGTGTGGTAGATCGTGGGTTCATCGATGGTGTAATGGTTAGCGTGCTCTCCTCGAGTGTGGTAGATCGTGGGTTCATCGATGGTGTAATGGTTAGCGTGCTCTCCTCGAGTGCTGTAAATCGAGGGTTCATCGATGGTGTAATGGTTAGCGTGCTCTCCTCGAGTGCTGTAGATCGTGGGTTTATCGATGGTGTAATGGTTAGCGTGCTCTCCTCGAGTGCTGTAGATCGTAGGTTCATCGATGGTGTAATGGTTAGCGTTCTCTCCTCGAGTGTGGTAGATCGTGGGTTCATCGATGGTGTAATGGTTAGCGTGCTCTCCTCGAGTGCTGTAGATCGTAGGTTCATCGATGGTGTAATGGTTAGCGTGCTCTCCTCGAGTGCTGTAGATCGTGGGTTCATCGATGGTGTAATGGTTAGCGTGCTCTCCTCGAGTTCTGTAGATCGTGGGTTCATCGATGGTGTAATGGTTAGCGTGCTCTCCTCGAGTGTGGTATATCGTGGGTTCATCGATGGTGTAATGGTTAGCGTGCTCTCCTCGAGTGCTGTAGATCGTAGGTTAATCGATGGTGTAATGGTTAGCGTGCTCTCCTCGAGTGCTGTAGATCGTAGGTTCATCGATGGTGTAATGGTTAGCGTGCTCTCCTCGAGTGTGGTAGATCGTGGGTTCATCGATGGTGTAATGGTTAGCGTGCTCTCCTCGAGTGCTGTAGATCGTAGGTTCATCGATGGTGTAATGGTTAGCGTGCTCTCCTCGAGTGTGGTAGATCGTGGGTTCATCGATGGTGTAATGGTTAGCGTGCTCTCCTCGAGTGTGGTAGATCGTGGGTTCATCGATGGTGTAATGGTTAGCGTGCTCTCCTCTAGTGCTGTAGATCGTGGGTTCATTGTTGGTGTAATAGTTAGCGTGCTCTCCTCGAGTGCTGTAGATCGTGGGTTCATCGATGGTGTAATGGTTAGCGTGCTCTCCTCGTGTGTGGTAGATCGTGGGTTCATCGATGGTGTAATGGTTAGTGTGCTCTCCTTGAGTGCTGTAGATCGTGGGTTCATCGATGGTGTAATGGTTAGCGTGCTCTCCTCGAGTGTGGTAGATCGTTGGTTCATCGATGGTGTAATGGTTAGTGTGCTCTCCTCGAGTGCTGTAGATCGTAGGTTCATCGATGGTGTAATGGTTAGCGTGCTCTCCTCGAGTGTGGTAGATCGTGGGTTCATCGATGGTGTAATGGTTAGCGTACTCTCCTCGAGTGCTGTAGATCGTAGGTTCATCGATGGTGTAATGGTTAGCGTGCTCTCCTCGAGTGTGGTAGATCGTGGGTTCATCGATGGTGTAATGGTTAGCGTACTCTCCTCGAGTGCTGTAGATCGTAGGTTCATCGATGGTGTAATGGTTAGCGTGCTCTCCTCGAGTACTGTAGATCGTGGGTTCATCGATGGTGTAATGGTTAGCGTGTTCTCCTCCAATGCTGTAGATCGTGGGTTCATCGATGGTGTAATGGTTAGCGTGCTCTCTTCGAGTGTGATAGATCGTAGGTTCATCGATGGTGTAATGGTTAGCGTGCTCTCCTCGAGTACTGTTGATCGTGGGTTCATCGATGGTGTAATGGTTAGCGTGTTCTCCTCCAATGCTGGAGATCGTGGGTTCATCGATGGTGTAATGGTTAGCGTGCTCTCCTCGAGTGTGGTAGATCGTGGGTTCATTGATGGTGTAATGGTTAGCGTGCTGTTCTCGAGTGCTGTAGATCGTGGGTTCATCGATGGTGTAATGGTTAGCGTGCTCTCCTCGAGTGTGGTAGATCGTGGGTTCATCGATGGTGTAATGGTTAGCGTACTCTCCTCCAGTGCTGTAGATCGTAGGTTCATCGATGGTGTAATGGTTAGCGTGCTCTCCTCGAGTGTGGTAGATCGTGGGTTCATCGATGGTGTAATGGTTAGCGTGCTCTCCTCGAGTGTGGTAGATCGTGGGTTCATCGATGGTGTAATGGTTAGCGTGCTCTCCTCGAGTGCTGTAAATCGAGGGTTCATCGATGGTGTAATGGTTAGCGTGCTCTCCTCGAGTGCTGTAGATCGTGGGTTTATCGATGGTGTAATGGTTAGCGTGCTCTCCTCGAGTGCTGTAGATCGTAGGTTCATCGATGGTGTAATGGTTAGCGTTCTCTCCTCGAGTGTGGTAGATCGTGGGTTCATCGATGGTGTAATGGTTAGCGTGCTCTCCTCGAATGCTGTAGATCGTAGGTTCATCGATGGTGTAATGGTTAGCGTGCTCTCCTCGAGTGCTGTAGATCGTGGGTTCATCGATGGTGTAATGGTTAGCGTGCTCTCCTCGATTGCTGTAGATCGTGGGTTCATCAATGGTATAATGGTTAGCGTGCTCTCCTCGAGTGTGGTATATCGTGGGTTCATCGATGGTGTAATGGTTAGCGTGCTCTCCTCGAGTGTGGTAGATCGTGGGTTCATCGATGGTGTAGTGGTTAGCGTACTCTCCTCGAGTGCTGTAGATCGTAGGTTCATCGATGGTGTAATGGTTAGCGTGCTCTCCTCGAGTGTGGTAGATCGTGGGTTCATTGATGGTGTAATGGTTAGCGTGCTGTCCTCGAGTGCTGTAGATCGTGGGTTCATCGATGGTGTAATGGTTAGCGTGCTCTCCTCGAGTGTGGTAGATCGTGGGTTCATCGATGGTGTAATGGTTAGCGTACTCTCCTCGAGTGCTGTAGATCGTAGGTTCATCGATGGTGTAATGGTTAGCGTGCTCTCCTCGAGTGCTGTAGATCTTGGATTCATCGATGGTGTAATGGTTAGCGTGCTCTCCTCGAGTGTTGTAGATCGTAGGTTCATCGATGGTGTAATGGTTAGCGTGCTCTCCTCGAGTACTGTAGATCGTGGGTTCATCGATGGTGTAATGGTTAGCGTGTTCTCCTCCAATGCTGTAGATCGTGGGTTCATCGATGGTGTAATGGTTAGCGTGCTCTCCTCGAGTGTGATAGATCGTAGGTTCATCGATGGTGTAATGGTTAGCGTGCTCTCGTCGAGTGCTGTAGATCGTAGATTCATCGATGGTGTAATGGTTAGCGTGCTCTCCTCGAGTGCTGTAGATCGTAGGTTCATCGATGGTGTAATGGTTAGCGTGCTCTCCTCGAGTGTGGTAGATCGTGGGTTCATTGATGGTGTAATGGTTAGCGTGCTGTTCTCGAGTGCTGTAGATCGTGGGTTCATCGATGGTGTAATGGTTAGCGTGCTCTCCTCGAGTGTGGTAGATCGTGGGTTCATCGATGGTGTAATGGTTAGCGTACTCTCCTCGAGTGCTGTAGATCGTAGGTTCATCGATGGTGTAATGGTTAGCGTGCTCTCCTCGAGTGTGGTAGATCTTGGATTCATCGATGGTGTAATGGTTAGCGTGCTCTCCTCGAATGTGGTAGATCGTGGGTTCATCGATGGTGTAATGGTTAGCGTGCTCTCCTCGAGTGCTGTAAATCGAGGGTTCATCGATGGTGTAATGGTTAGCGTGCTCTCCTCGAGTGCTGTAGATCGTGGGTTTATCGATGGTGTAATGGTTAGCGTGCTCTCCTCGAGTGCTGTAGATCGTAGGTTCATCGATGGTGTAATGGTTAGCGTTCTCTCCTCGATTGTGGTAGATCGTGGGTTCATCGATGGTGTAATGGTTAGCGTGCTCTCCTCGAGTGCTGTAGATCGTAGGTTCATCGATGGTGTAATGGTTAGCGTGCTCTCCTCGAGTGCTGTAGATCGTGGGTTCATCGATGGTGTAATGGTTAGCGTGCTCTCCTCGAGTGCTGTAGATCGTGGGTTCATCGATGGTGTAATGGTTAGCGTGCTCTCCTCGAGTGTGGTAGATCGTGGGTTCATCGATGGTGTAATGGTTAGCGTGCTCTCCTCGAGTGTGGTAGATCGTGGGTTCATCGATGGTGTAATGGTTAGCGTGCTCTCCTCGAGTGAGGTAGATCGTGGGTTCATCGATGGTGTAATGGTTAGCGTGCTCTCCTCGAGTGCTGTAGATCGTGGGTTCATTGGTGGTGTAATAGTTAGCGTGCTCTCCTCGAGTGCTGTAGATCGTGGGTTCATCGATGGTGTAATGGTTAGCGTGCTCTCCTCGAATGTGGTAGATCGTGGGTTCATCGATGGTGTAATGGTTAGCGTGCTCTCCTTGAGTGCTGTAGATCGTGGGTTCATCGATGGTGTAATGGTTAGCGTGCTCTCCTCGAGTGTGGTAGATCGTTGGTTCATCGATGGTGTAATGGTTAGTGTGCTCTCTTCGAGTGCTGTTGATCGTAGGTTCATCGATGGTGTAATGGTTAGCGTACTCTCCTCGAGTGCTGTAGATCGTAGGTTCATCGATGGTGTAATGGTTAGCGTGCTCTCCTCGAGTGTGGTAGATCGTGGGTTCATTGATGGTGTAATGGTTAGCGTGCTGTCCTCGAGTGCTGTAGATCGTGGGTTCATCGATGGTGTAATGGTTAGCGTGCTCTCCTCGAGTGTGGTAGATCGTGGGTTCATCGATGGTGTAATGGTTAGCGTACTCTCCTCGAGTGCTGTAGATCGTAGGTTCATCGATGGTGTAATGGTTAGCGTGCTCTCCTCGAGTGTGGTAGATCTTGGATTCATCGATGGTGTAATGGTTAGCGTGCTCTCCTCGAGTGTTGTAGATCGTAGGTTCATCGATGGTGTAATGGTTAGCGTGCTCTCCTCGAGTACTGTAGATCGTGGGTTCATCGATGGTGTAATGGGTTAGCGTGTTCTCCTCGAGTGCTGTAGATCGTGGGTTCATCGATGGTGTAATGGTTAGCGTGCTCTCCTCGAGTGTGGTAGATCGTAGGTTCATCGATGGTGTAATGGTTAGCGTGCTCTCGTCGAGTGCTGTAGATCGTAGATTCATCGATGCTGTAATGGTTAGCGTGCTCTCCTCGAGTGCTGTAGATCGTAGGTTCATCGATGGTGTAATGGTTAGCGTGCTCTCTTCGAGTGTGGTAGATCGTGGGTTCATTGATGGTGTAATGGTTAGCGTGCTGTCCTCGAGTGCTGTAGATCGTGGGTTCATCGATGGTGTAATGGTTAGCGTGCTCTCCTCGAGTGTGGTAGATCGTGGGTTCATCGATGGTGTAATGGTTAGCGTACTCTCCTCGAGTGCTGTAGATCGTAGGTTCATCGATGGTGTAATGGTTAGCGTGCTCTCCTCGAGTGTGGTAGATCTTGGATTCATCGATGGTGTAATGGTTAGCGTGCTCTCCTCGAGTGTTGTAGATCGTAGGTTCATCGATGGTGTAATGGTTAGCGTGCTCTCCTCGAGTACTGTAGATCGTGGGTTCATCGATGGTGTAATGGTTAGCGTGTTCTCCTCGAGTGCTGTAGATCGTGGGTTCATCGATGGTGTAATGGTTAGCGTGCTCTCCTCGAGTGTGGTAGATCGTAGGTTCATCGATGGTGTAATGGTTAGCGTGCTCTCGTCGAGTGCTGTAGATCGTAGATTCATCGATGGTGTAATGGTTAGCGTGCTCTCCTCGAGTGCTGTAGATCGTAGGTTCATCGATGGTGTAATGGTTAGCGTGCTCTCCTCGAGTGTGGTAGATCGTGGGTTCATCGATGGTGTAATGGTTAGCGTGCTCTCCTCGAGTGTGGTAGATCGTGGGTTCATCGATGGTGTAATGGTTAGCGTGCTCTCCTCGAGTGCTGTAGATCGTAGGTTCATTGATGGTGTAATGGTTAGTGTGCTCTCCTCGAGTGCTGTAGACCGTAGGTTCATCGATGGTGTAATGGTTAGCGTGCTCTCATCGAGTGTGGTAGATCTTGGATTCATCGATGGTGTAATGGTTAGCGTGCTCTCCTCGAGTGTTGTAGATCGTAGGTTCATCGATGGTGTGATGGTTAGCATGCTCTCCTCGAGTGCTGTAGATCGTGGGTTCATCGATGGTGTAATGGTTAGCGTGCTCTCCTCGAGTGCTGTAGATCGTGGGTTCATCGATGGTGTAATGGTTAGCGTGCTCTCCTCGAGTGTGGTAGATCGTGGGTTCATCGATGGTGTAGTGGTTAGCGTACTCTCCTCGAGTGCTGTAGATCGTAGGTTCATCGATGGTGTAATGGTTAGCGTGCTCTCCTCGAGTGTGGTAGATCGTGGGTTCATTGATGGTGTAATGGTTAGCGTGCTGTCCTCGAGTGCTGTAGATCGTGGGTTCATCGATGGTGTAATGGTTAGCGTGCTCTCCTCGAGTGTGGTAGATCGTGGGTTCATCGATGGTGTAATGGTTAGCGTACTCTCCTCGAGTGCTGTAGATCGTAGGTTCATCGATGGTGTAATGGTTAGCGTGCTCTCCTCGAGTGCTGTAGATCTTGGATTCATCGATGGTGTAATGGTTAGCGTGCTCTCCTCGAGTGTTGTAGATCGTAGGTTCATCGATGGTGTAATGGTTAGCGTGCTCTCCTCGAGTACTGTAGATCGTGGGTTCATCGATGGTGTAATGGTTAGCGTGTTCTCCTCCAATGCTGTAGATCGTGGGTTCATCGATGGTGTAATGGTTAGCGTGCTCTCCTCGAGTGTGATAGATCGTAGGTTCATCGATGGTGTAATGGTTAGCGTGCTCTCGTCGAGTGCTGTAGATCGTAGATTCATCGATGGTGTAATGGTTAGCGTGCTCTCCTCGAGTGCTGTAGATCGTAGGTTCATCGATGGTGTAATGGTTAGCGTGCTCTCCTCGAGTGTGGTAGATCGTGGGTTCATTGATGGTGTAATGGTTAGCGTGCTGTTCTCGAGTGCTGTAGATCGTGGGTTCATCGATGGTGTAATGGTTAGCGTGCTCTCCTCGAGTGTGGTAGATCGTGGGTTCATCGATGGTGTAATGGTTAGCGTACTCTCCTCGAGTGCTGTAGATCGTAGGTTCATCGATGGTGTAATGGTTAGCGTGCTCTCCTCGAGTGTGGTAGATCTTGGATTCATCGATGGTGTAATGGTTAGCGTGCTCTCCTCGAGTGTGGTAGATCGTGGGTTCATCGATGGTGTAATGGTTAGCGTGCTCTCCTCGAGTGCTGTAAATCGAGGGTTCATCGATGGTGTAATGGTTAGCGTGCTCTCCTCGAGTGCTGTAGATCGTGGGTTTATCGATGGTGTAATGGTTAGCGTGCTCTCCTCGAGTGCTGTAGATCGTAGGTTCATCGATGGTGTAATGGTTAGCGTTCTCTCCTCGAGTGTGGTAGATCGTGGGTTCATCGATGGTGTAATGGTTAGCGTGCTCTCCTCGAGTGCTGTAGATCGTAGGTTCATCGATGGTGTAATGGTTAGCGTGCTCTCCTCGAGTGCTGTAGATCGTGGGTTCATCGATGGTGTAATGGTTAGCGTGCTCTCCTCGAGTGCTGTAGATCGTGGGTTCATCGATGGTGTAATGGTTAGCGTGCTCTCCTCGAGTGTGGTAGATCGTGGGTTCATCGATGGTGTAATGGTTAGCGTGCTCTCCTCGAGTGTGGTAGATCGTGGGTTCATCGATGGTGTAATGGTTAGCGTGCTCTCCTCGAGTGAGGTAGATCGTGGGTTCATCGATGGTGTAATGGTTAGCGTGCTCTCCTCGAGTGCTGTAGATCGTGGGTTCATTGGTGGTGTAATAGTTAGCGTGCTCTCCTCGAGTGCTGTAGATCGTGGGTTCATCGATGGTGTAATGGTTAGCGTGCTCTCCTCGAATGTGGTAGATCGTGGGTTCATCGATGGTGTAATGGTTAGCGTGCTCTCCTTGAGTGCTGTAGATCGTGGGTTCATCGATGGTGTAATGGTTAGCGTGCTCTCCTCGAGTGTGGTAGATCGTTGGTTCATCGATGGTGTAATGGTTAGTGTGCTCTCTTCGAGTGCTGTAGATCGTAGGTTCATCGATGGTGTAATGGTTAGCGTACTCTCCTCGAGTGCTGTAGATCGTAGGTTCATCGATGGTGTAATGGTTAGCGTGCTCTCCTCGAGTGTGGTAGATCGTGGGTTCATTGATGGTGTAATGGTTAGCGTGCTGTCCTCGAGTGCTGTAGATCGTGGGTTCATCGATGGTGTAATGGTTAGCGTGCTCTCCTCGAGTGTGGTAGATCGTGGGTTCATCGATGGTGTAATGGTTAGCGTACTCTCCTCGAGTGCTGTAGATCGAAGGTTCATCGATGGTGTAATGGTTAGCGTGCTCTCCTCGAGTGTGGTAGATCTTGGATTCATCGATGGTGTAATGGTTAGCGTGCTCTCCTCGAGTGTTGTAGATCGTAGGTTCATCGATGGTGTAATGGTTAGCGTGCTCTCCTCGAGTACTGTAGATCGTGGGTTCATCGATGGTGTAATGGGTTAGCGTGTTCTCCTCGAGTGCTGTAGATCGTGGGTTCATCGATGGTGTAATGGTTAGCGTGCTCTCCTCGAGTGTGGTAGATCGTAGGTTCATCGATGGTGTAATGGTTAGCGTGCTCTCGTCGAGTGCTGTAGATCGTAGATTCATCGATGCTGTAATGGTTAGCGTGCTCTCCTCGAGTGCTGTAGATCGTAGGTTCATCGATGGTGTAATGGTTAGCGTGCTCTCCTCGAGTGTGGTAGATCGTGGGTTCATTGATGGTGTAATGGTTAGCGTGCTGTCCTCGAGTGCTGTAGATCGTGGGTTCATCGATGGTGTAATGGTTAGCGTGCTCTCCTCGAGTGTGGTAGATCGTGGGTTCATCGATGGTGTAATGGTTAGCGTACTCTCCTCGAGTGCTGTAGATCGTAGGTTCATCGATGGTGTAATGGTTAGCGTGCTCTCCTCGAGTGCTGTAGATCGTAGGTTCATCGATGATGTAATGGTTAGCGTGCTCTCCTCGAGTGTGGTATATCGTGGGTTCATCGATGGTGTAATGGTTAGCGTGCTCTCCTCGAGTGCTGTAGATCGTAGGTTCATCGATGGTGTAATGGTTAGCGTGCTCTCCTCGAGTGCTGTAGATCGTAGGTTCATCGATGGTGTAATGGTTAGCGTGCTCTCCTCGAGTGTGGTAGATCGTGGGTTCATCGATGGTGTAATGGTTAGCGTGCTCTCCTCGAGTGCTGTAGATCGTAGGTTCATCGATGGTGTAATGGTTAGCGTGCTCTCCTCGAGTGTGGTAGATCGTGGGTTCATCGATGGTGTAATGGTTAGCGTGCTCTCCTCGAGTGTGGTAGATCGTGGGTTCATCGATGGTGTAATGGTTAGCGTGCTCTCCTCGAGTGAGGTAGATCGTGGGTTCATCGATGGTGTAATGGTTAGCGTGCTCTCCTCGAGTGCTGTAGATCGTGGGTTCATTGGTGGTGTAATAGTTAGCGTGCTCTCCTCGAGTGCTGTAGATCGTGGGTTCATCGATGGTGTAATGGTTAGCGTGCTCTCCTCGAATGTGGTAGATCGTGGGTTCATCGATGGTGTAATGGTTAGCGTGCTCTCCTTGAGTGCTGTAGATCGTGGGTTCATCGATGGTGTAATGGTTAGCGTGCTCTCCTCGAGTGTGGTAGATCGTTGGTTCATCGATGGTGTAATGGTTAGCGTGCTCTCCTCGAGTGCTGTAGATCGTAGGTTCATCGATGGTGTAATGGTTAGCGTGCTCTCCTCGAGTGTGGTAGATCGTGGGTTCATCGATGGTGTAGTGGTTAGCGTACTCTCCTCGAGTGCTGTAGATCGTAGGTTCATCGATGGTGTAATGGTTAGCGTGCTCTCCTCGAGTGTGGTAGATCGTGGGTTCATTGATGGTGTAATGGTTAGCGTGCTGTCCTCGAGTGCTGTAGATCGTGGGTTCATCGATGGTGTAATGGTTAGCGTGCTCTCCTCGAGTGTGGTAGATCGTGGGTTCATCGATGGTGTAATGGTTAGCGTACTCTCCTCGAGTGCTGTAGATCGTAGGTTCATCGATGGTGTAATGGTTAGCGTGCTCTCCTCGAGTGCTGTAGATCTTGGATTCATCGATGGTGTAATGGTTAGCGTGCTCTCCTCGAGTGTTGTAGATCGTAGGTTCATCGATGGTGTAATGGTTAGCGTGCTCTCCTCGAGTACTGTAGATCGTGGGTTCATCGATGGTGTAATGGTTAGCGTGTTCTCCTCCAATGCTGTAGATCGTGGGTTCATCGATGGTGTAATGGTTAGCGTGCTCTCCTCGAGTGTGATAGATCGTAGGTTCATCGATGGTGTAATGGTTAGCGTGCTCTCGTCGAGTGCTGTAGATCGTAGATTCATCGATGGTGTAATGGTTAGCGTGCTCTCCTCGAGTGCTGTAGATCGTAGGTTCATCGATGGTGTAATGGTTAGCGTGCTCTCCTCGAGTGTGGTAGATCGTGGGTTCATTGATGGTGTAATGGTTAGCGTGCTGTTCTCGAGTGCTGTAGATCGTGGGTTCATCGATGGTGTAATGGTTAGCGTGCTCTCCTCGAGTGTGGTAGATCGTGGGTTCATCGATGGTGTAATGGTTAGCGTACTCTCCTCGAGTGCTGTAGATCGTAGGTTCATCGATGGTGTAATGGTTAGCGTGCTCTCCTCGAGTGTGGTAGATCTTGGATTCATCGATGGTGTAATGGTTAGCGTGCTCTCCTCGAGTGTGGTAGATCGTGGGTTCATCGATGGTGTAATGGTTAGCGTGCTCTCCTCGAGTGCTGTAAATCGAGGGTTCATCGATGGTGTAATGGTTAGCGTGCTCTCCTCGAGTGCTGTAGATCGTGGGTTTATCGATGGTGTAATGGTTAGCGTGCTCTCCTCGAGTGCTGTAGATCGTAGGTTCATCGATGGTGTAATGGTTAGCGTTCTCTCCTCGAGTGTGGTAGATCGTGGGTTCATCGATGGTGTAATGGTTAGCGTGCTCTCCTCGAGTGCTGTAGATCGTAGGTTCATCGATGGTGTAATGGTTAGCGTGCTCTCCTCGAGTGCTGTAGATCGTGGGTTCATCGATGGTGTAATGGTTAGCGTGCTCTCCTCGAGTGCTGTAGATCGTGGGTTCATCGATGGTGTAATGGTTAGCGTGCTCTCCTCGAGTGTGGTAGATCGTGGGTTCATCGATGGTGTAATGGTTAGCGTGCTCTCCTCGAGTGTGGTAGATCGTGGGTTCATCGATGGTGTAATGGTTAGCGTGCTCTCCTCGAGTGAGGTAGATCGTGGGTTCATCGATGGTGTAATGGTTAGCGTGCTCTCCTCGAGTGCTGTAGATCGTGGGTTCATTGGTGGTGTAATAGTTAGCGTGCTCTCCTCGAGTGCTGTAGATCGTGGGTTCATCGATGGTGTAATGGTTAGCGTGCTCTCCTCGAATGTGGTAGATCGTGGGTTCATCGATGGTGTAATGGTTAGCGTGCTCTCCTTGAGTGCTGTAGATCGTGGGTTCATCGATGGTGTAATGGTTAGCGTGCTCTCCTCGAGTGTGGTAGATCGTTGGTTCATCGATGGTGTAATGGTTAGTGTGCTCTCTTCGAGTGCTGTAGATCGTAGGTTCATCGATGGTGTAATGGTTAGCGTACTCTCCTCGAGTGCTGTAGATCGTAGGTTCATCGATGGTGTAATGGTTAGCGTGCTCTCCTCGAGTGTGGTAGATCGTGGGTTCATTGATGGTGTAATGGTTAGCGTGCTGTCCTCGAGTGCTGTAGATCGTGGGTTCATCGATGGTGTAATGGTTAGCGTGCTCTCCTCGAGTGTGGTAGATCGTGGGTTCATCGATGGTGTAATGGTTAGCGTACTCTCCTCGAGTGCTGTAGATCGTAGGTTCATCGATGGTGTAATGGTTAGCGTGCTCTCCTCGAGTGTGGTAGATCTTGGATTCATCGATGGTGTAATGGTTAGCGTGCTCTCCTCGAGTGTTGTAGATCGTAGGTTCATCGATGGTGTAATGGTTAGCGTGCTCTCCTCGAGTACTGTAGATCGTGGGTTCATCGATGGTGTAATGGGTTAGCGTGTTCTCCTCGAGTGCTGTAGATCGTGGGTTCATCGATGGTGTAATGGTTAGCGTGCTCTCCTCGAGTGTGGTAGATCGTAGGTTCATCGATGGTGTAATGGTTAGCGTGCTCTCGTCGAGTGCTGTAGATCGTAGATTCATCGATGCTGTAATGGTTAGCGTGCTCTCCTCGAGTGCTGTAGATCGTAGGTTCATCGATGGTGTAATGGTTAGCGTGCTCTCCTCGAGTGTGGTAGATCGTGGGTTCATTGATGGTGTAATGGTTAGCGTGCTGTCCTCGAGTGCTGTAGATCGTGGGTTCATCGATGGTGTAATGGTTAGCGTGCTCTCCTCGAGTGTGGTAGATCGTGGGTTCATCGATGGTGTAATGGTTAGCGTACTCTCCTCGAGTGCTGTAGATCGTAGGTTCATCGATGGTGTAATGGTTAGCGTGCTCTCCTCGAGTGTGGTAGATCTTGGATTCATCGATGGTGTAATGGTTAGCGTGCTCTCCTCGAGTGTTGTAGATCGTAGGTTCATCGATGGTGTAATGGTTAGCGTGTTCTCCTCGAGTGCTGTAGATCGTGGGTTCATCGATGGTGTAATGGTTAGCGTGCTCTCCTCGAGTGTGGTAGATCGTAGGTTCATCGATGGTGTAATGGTTAGCGTGCTCTCGTCGAGTGCTGTAGATCGTAGATTCATCGATGGTGTAATGGTTAGCGTGCTCTCCTCGAGTGCTGTAGATCGTAGGTTCATCGATGGTGTAATGGTTAGCGTGCTCTCCTCGAGTGTGGTAGATCGTGGGTTCATCGATGGTGTAATGGTTAGCGTGCTCTCCTCGAGTGTGGTAGATCGTGGGTTCATCGATGGTGTAATGGTTAGCGTGCTCTCCTCGAGTGCTGTAGATCGTAGGTTCATTGATGGTGTAATGGTTAGTGTGCTCTCCTCGAGTGCTGTAGACCGTAGGTTCATCGATGGTGTAATGGTTAGCGTGCTCTCATCGAGTGTGGTAGATCTTGGATTCATCGATGGTGTAATGGTTAGCGTGCTCTCCTCGAGTGTTGTAGATCGTAGGTTCATCGATGGTGTGATGGTTAGCATGCTCTCCTCGAGTGCTGTAGATCGTGGGTTCATCGATGGTGTAATGGTTAGCGTGCTCTCCTCGAGTGCTGTAGATCGTGGGTTCATCGATGGTGTAATGGTTAGCGTGCTCTCCTCGAGTGTGGTAGACCGTAGGTTCATCGATGGTGTAATGGTTAGCGTGCTCTCCTCGAGTGCTGTAGATCGTAGGTTCATCGATGGTGTAATGGTTAGCGTGCTCTCCTCGAGTGAGGTAGATCGTGGGTTCATCGATGGTGTAATGGTTAGCGTGCTCTCCTCGAGTGCTGTAGATCGTGGGTTCATTGGTGGTGTAATAGTTAGCGTGCTCTCCTCGAGTGCTGTAGATCGTGGGTTCATCGATGGTGTAATGGTTAGCGTGCTCTCCTCGAATGTGGTAGATCGTGGGTTCATCGATGGTGTAATGGTTAGCGTGCTCTCCTTGAGTGCTGTAGATCGTGGGTTCATCGATGGTGTAATGGTTAGCGTGCTCTCCTCGAGTGTGGTAGATCGTTGGTTCATCGATGGTGTAATGGTTAGCGTGCTCTCCTCGAGTGCTGTAGATCGTAGGTTCATCGATGGTGTAATGGTTAGCGTGCTCTCCTCGAGTGTGGTAGTTCGTGGGTTCATCGATGGTGTAGTGGTTAGCGTACTCTCCTCGAGTGCTGTAGATCGTAGGTTCATCGATGGTGTAATGGTTAGCGTGCTCTCCTCGAGTGTGGTAGATCGTGGGTTCATTGATGGTGTAATGGTTAGCGTGCTGTCCTCGAGTGCTGTAGATCGTGGGTTCATCGATGGTGTAATGGTTAGCGTGCTCTCCTCGAGTGTGGTAGATCGTGGGTTCATCGATGGTGTAATGGTTAGCGTACTCTCCTCGAGTGCTGTAGATCGTAGGTTCATCGATGGTGTAATGGTTAGCGTGCTCTCCTCGAGTGCTGTAGATCTTGGATTCATCGATGGTGTAATGGTTAGCGTGCTCTCCTCGAGTGTTGTAGATCGTAGGTTCATCGATGGTGTAATGGTTAGCGTGCTCTCCTCGAGTACTGTAGATCGTGGGTTCATCGATGGTGTAATGGTTAGCGTGTTCTCCTCCAATGCTGTAGATCGTGGGTTCATCGATGGTGTAATGGTTAGCGTGCTCTCCTCGAGTGTGATAGATCGTAGGTTCATCGATGGTGTAATGGTTAGCGTGCTCTCGTCGAGTGCTGTAGATCGTAGATTCATCGATGGTGTAATGGTTAGCGTGCTCTCCTCGAGTGCTGTAGATCGTAGGTTCATCGATGGTGTAATGGTTAGCGTGCTCTCCTCGAGTGTGGTAGATCGTGGGTTCATTGATGGTGTAATGGTTAGCGTGCTGTTCTCGAGTGCTGTAGATCGTGGGTTCATCGATGGTGTAATGGTTAGCGTGCTCTCCTCGAGTGTGGTAGATCGTGGGTTCATCGATGGTGTAATGGTTAGCGTACTCTCCTCGAGTGCTGTAGATCGTAGGTTCATCGATGGTGTAATGGTTAGCGTGCTCTCCTCGAGTGTGGTAGATCTTGGATTCATCGATGGTGTAATGGTTAGCGTGCTCTCCTCGAGTGTGGTAGATCGTGGGTTCATCGATGGTGTAATGGTTAGCGTGCTCTCCTCGAGTGCTGTAAATCGAGGGTTCATCGATGGTGTAATGGTTAGCGTGCTCTCCTCGAGTGCTGTAGATCGTGGGTTTATCGATGGTGTAATGGTTAGCGTGCTCTCCTCGAGTGCTGTAGATCGTAGGTTCATCGATGGTGTAATGGTTAGCGTTCTCTCCTCGAGTGTGGTAGATCGTGGGTTCATCGATGGTGTAATGGTTAGCGTGCTCTCCTCGAGTGCTGTAGATCGTAGGTTCATCGATGGTGTAATGGTTAGCGTGCTCTCCTCGAGTGCTGTAGATCGTGGGTTCATCGATGGTGTAATGGTTAGCGTGCTCTCCTCGAGTGCTGTAGATCGTGGGTTCATCGATGGTGTAATGGTTAGCGTGCTCTCCTCGAGTGTGGTAGATCGTGGGTTCATCGATGGTGTAATGGTTAGCGTGCTCTCCTCGAGTGTGGTAGATCGTGGGTTCATCGATGGTGTAATGGTTAGCGTGCTCTCCTCGAGTGAGGTAGATCGTGGGTTCATCGATGGTGTAATGGTTAGCGTGCTCTCCTCGAGTGCTGTAGATCGTGGGTTCATTGGTGGTGTAATAGTTAGCGTGCTCTCCTCGAGTGCTGTAGATCGTGGGTTCATCGATGGTGTAATGGTTAGCGTGCTCTCCTCGAATGTGGTAGATCGTGGGTTCATCGATGGTGTAATGGTTAGCGTGCTCTCCTTGAGTGCTGTAGATCGTGGGTTCATCGATGGTGTAATGGTTAGCGTGCTCTCCTCGAGTGTGGTAGATCGTTGGTTCATCGATGGTGTAATGGTTAGTGTGCTCTCTTCGAGTGCTGTAGATCGTAGGTTCATCGATGGTGTAATGGTTAGCGTACTCTCCTCGAGTGCTGTAGATCGTAGGTTCATCGATGGTGTAATGGTTAGCGTGCTCTCCTCGAGTGTGGTAGATCGTGGGTTCATTGATGGTGTAATGGTTAGCGTGCTGTCCTCGAGTGCTGTAGATCGTGGGTTCATCGATGGTGTAATGGTTAGCGTGCTCTCCTCGAGTGTGGTAGATCGTGGGTTCATCGATGGTGTAATGGTTAGCGTACTCTCCTCGAGTGCTGTAGATCGTAGGTTCATCGATGGTGTAATGGTTAGCGTGCTCTCCTCGAGTGTGGTAGATCTTGGATTCATCGATGGTGTAATGGTTAGCGTGCTCTCCTCGAGTGTTGTAGATCGTAGGTTCATCGATGGTGTAATGGTTAGCGTGCTCTCCTCGAGTACTGTAGATCGTGGGTTCATCGATGGTGTAATGGGTTAGCGTGTTTTCCTCGAGTGCTGTAGATCGTGGGTTCATCGATGGTGTAATGGTTAGCGTGCTCTCCTCGAGTGTGGTAGATCGTAGGTTCATCGATGGTGTAATGGTTAGCGTGCTCTCGTCGAGTGCTGTAGATCGTAGATTCATCGATGCTGTAATGGTTAGCGTGCTCTCCTCGAGTGCTGTAGATCGTAGGTTCATCGATGGTGTAATGGTTAGCGTGCTCTCCTCGAGTGTGGTAGATCGTGGGTTCATTGATGGTGTAATGGTTAGCGTGCTGTCCTCGAGTGCTGTAGATCGTGGGTTCATCGATGGTGTAATGGTTAGCGTGCTCTCCTCGAGTGTGGTAGATCGTGGGTTCATCGATGGTGTAATGGTTAGCGTACTCTCCTCGAGTGCTGTAGATCGTAGGTTCATCGATGGTGTAATGGTTAGCGTGCTCTCCTCGAGTGTGGTAGATCTTGGATTCATCGATGGTGTAATGGTTAGCGTGCTCTCCTCGAGTGTTGTAGATCGTAGGTTCATCGATGGTGTAATGGTTAGCGTGCTCTCCTCGAGTACTGTAGATCGTGGGTTCATCGATGGTGTAATGGTTAGCGTGTTCTCCTCGAGTGCTGTAGATCGTGGGTTCATCGATGGTGTAATGGTTAGCGTGCTCTCCTCGAGTGTGGTAGATCGTAGGTTCATCGATGGTGTAATGGTTAGCGTGCTCTCGTCGAGTGCTGTAGATCGTAGATTCATCGATGGTGTAATGGTTAGCGTGCTCTCCTCGAGTGTGGTAGATCGTGGGTTCATCGATGGTGTAATGGTTAGCGTGCTCTCCTCGAGTGTGGTAGATCGTGGGTTCATCGATGGTGTAATGGTTAGCGTGCTCTCCTCGAGTGCTGTAGATCGTAGGTTCATTGATGGTGTAATGGTTAGTGTGCTCTCCTCGAGTGCTGTAGACCGTAGGTTCATCGATGGTGTAATGGTTAGCGTGCTCTCATCGAGTGTGGTAGATCTTGGATTCATCGATGGTGTAATGGTTAGCGTGCTCTCCTCGAGTGTTGTAGATCGTAGGTTCATCGATGGTGTGATGGTTAGCATGCTCTCCTCGAGTGCTGTAGATCGTGGGTTCATCGATGGTGTAATGGTTAGCGTGCTCTCCTCGAGTGCTGTAGATCGTGGGTTCATCGATGGTGTAATGGTTAGCGTGCTCTCCTCGAGTGTGGTAGACCGTAGGTTCATCGATGGTGTAATGGTTAGCGTGCTCTCCTCGAGTGCTGTAGATCGTAGGTTCATCGATGGTGTAATGGTTAGCGTGCTCTCCTCGAGTGTGGTAGATCGTGGGTTCATCGATGGTGTAATGGTTAGCGTGCTCTCCTCGAGTGTGGTAGATCGTGGGTTCATCGATGGTGTAATGGTTAGCGTGCTCTCCTCGAGTGCTGTAGATCGTAGGTTCATCGATGGTGTAATGGTTAGCGTGCTCTCCTCGAGTGTGGTAGATCGTGGGTTCATCGATGGTGTAATGGTTAGCGTGCTCTCCTCGAGTGTGGTAGATCGTGGGTTCATCGATGGTGTAATGGTTAGCGTGCTCTCCTCGAGTGCTGTAGATCGTGGGTTCATCGATGGTGTAATGGTTAGCGTGCTCTCCTCGAGTGTGGTAGATCGTAGGTTCATCGATGGTGTAATGGTTAGCGTGCTCTCGTCGAGTGCTGTAGATCGTAGATTCATCGATGGTGTAATGGTTAGCGTGCTCTCCTCGAGTGCTGTAGATCGTAGGTTCATCGATGGTGTAATGGTTAGCGTGCTCTCCTCGAGTGTGGTAGATCGTGGGTTCATCGATGGTGTAATGGTTAGCGTGCTCTCCTCGAGTGTGGTAGATCGTGGGTTCATCGATGGTGTAATGGTTAGCGTGCTCTCCTCGAGTGCTGTAGATCGTAGGTTCATTGATGGTGTAATGGTTAGTGTGCTCTCCTCGAGTGCTGTAGACCGTAGGTTCATCGATGGTGTAATGGTTAGCGTGCTCTCATCGAGTGTGGTAGATCTTGGATTCATCGATGGTGTAATGGTTAGCGTGCTCTCCTCGAGTGTTGTAGATCGTAGGTTCATCGATGGTGTGATGGTTAGCATGCTCTCCTCGAGTGCTGTAGATCGTGGGTTCATCGATGATGTAATGGTTAGCGTGCTCTCCTCGAGTGCTGTAGATCGTGGGTTCATCGATGGTGTAATGGTTAGCGTGCTCTCCTCGAGTGTGGTAGACCGTAGGTTCATCGATGGTGTAATGGTTAGCGTGCTCTCCTCGAGTGCTGTAGATCGTAGGTTCATCGATGGTGTAATGGTTAGCGTGCTCTCCTCGAGTGTGGTAGATCGTGGGTTCATCGATGGTGTAATGGTTAGCGTGCTCTCCTCGAGTGTGGTAGATCTTGGATTCATCGATGGTGTAATGGTTAGCGTGCTCTCCTCGAGTGTTGTAGATCGTAGGTTCATCGATGGTGTAATGGTTAGCGTGCTCTCCTCGAGTACTGTAGATCGTGGGTTCATCGATGGTGTAATGGGTTAGCGTGTTTTCCTCGAGTGCTGTAGATCGTGGGTTCATCGATGGTGTAATGGTTAGCGTGCTCTCCTCGAGTGTGGTAGATCGTAGGTTCATCGATGGTGTAATGGTTAGCGTGCTCTCGTCGAGTGCTGTAGATCGTAGATTCATCGATGCTGTAATGGTTAGCGTGCTCTCCTCGAGTGCTGTAGATCGTAGGTTCATCGATGGTGTAATGGTTAGCGTGCTCTCCTCGAGTGTGGTAGATCGTGGGTTCATTGATGGTGTAATGGTTAGCGTGCTGTCCTCGAGTGCTGTAGATCGTGGGTTCATCGATGGTGTAATGGTTAGCGTGCTCTCCTCGAGTGTGGTAGATCGTGGGTTCATCGATGGTGTAATGGTTAGCGTACTCTCCTCGAGTGCTGTAGATCGTAGGTTCATCGATGGTGTAATGGTTAGCGTGCTCTCCTCGAGTGTGGTAGATCTTGGATTCATCGATGGTGTAATGGTTAGCGTGCTCTCCTCGAGTGTTGTAGATCGTAGGTTCATCGATGGTGTAATGGTTAGCGTGCTCTCCTCGAGTACTGTAGATCGTGGGTTCATCGATGGTGTAATGGTTAGCGTGTTCTCCTCGAGTGCTGTAGATCGTGGGTTCATCGATGGTGTAATGGTTAGCGTGCTCTCCTCGAGTGTGGTAGATCGTAGGTTCATCGATGGTGTAATGGTTAGCGTGCTCTCATCGAGTGCTGTAGATCGTAGATTCATCGATGGTGTAATGGTTAGCGTGCTCTCCTCGAGTGTGGTAGATCGTGGGTTCATCGATGGTGTAATGGTTAGCGTGCTCTCCTCGAGTGTGGTAGATCGTGGGTTCATCGATGGTGTAATGGTTAGCGTGCTCTCCTCGAGTGCTGTAGATCGTAGGTTCATTGATGGTGTAATGGTTAGTGTGCTCTCCTCGAGTGCTGTAGACCGTAGGTTCATCGATGGTGTAATGGTTAGCGTGCTCTCATCGAGTGTGGTAGATCTTGGATTCATCGATGGTGTAATGGTTAGCGTGCTCTCCTCGAGTGTTGTAGATCGTAGGTTCATCGATGGTGTGATGGTTAGCATGCTCTCCTCGAGTGCTGTAGATCGTGGGTTCATCGATGGTGTAATGGTTAGCGTGCTCTCCTCGAGTGCTGTAGATCGTGGGTTCATCGATGGTGTAATGGTTAGCGTGCTCTCCTCGAGTGTGGTAGACCGTAGGTTCATCGATGGTGTAATGGTTAGCGTGCTCTCCTCGAGTGCTGTAGATCGTAGGTTCATCGATGGTGTAATGGTTAGCGTGCTCTCCTCGAGTGTGGTAGATCGTGGGTTCATCGATGGTGTAATGGTTAGCGTGCTCTCCTCGAGTGTGGTAGATCGTGGGTTCATCGATGGTGTAATGGTTAGCGTGCTCTCCTCGAGTGCTGTAGATCGTAGGTTCATCGATGGTGTAATGGTTAGCGTGCTCTCCTCGAGTGTGGTAGATCGTGGGTTCATCGATGGTGTAATGGTTAGCGTGCTCTCCTCGAGTGTGGTAGATCGTGGGTTCATCGATGGTGTAATGGTTAGCGTGCTCTCCTCGAGTGCTGTAGATCGTGGGTTCATCGATGGTGTAATGGTTAGCGTGCTCTCCTCGAGTGTGGTAGATCGTAGGTTCATCGATGGTGTAATGGTTAGCGTGCTCTCGTCGAGTGCTGTAGATCGTAGATTCATCGATGGTGTAATGGTTAGCGTGCTCTCCTCGAGTGCTGTAGATCGTAGGTTCATCGATGGTGTAATGGTTAGCGTGCTCTCCTCGAGTGTGGTAGATCGTGGGTTCATCGATGGTGTAATGGTTAGCGTGCTCTCCTCGAGTGTGGTAGATCGTGGGTTCATCGATGGTGTAATGGTTAGCGTGCTCTCCTCGAGTGCTGTAGATCGTAGGTTCATTGATGGTGTAATGGTTAGTGTGCTCTCCTCGAGTGCTGTAGACCGTAGGTTCATCGATGGTGTAATGGTTAGCGTGCTCTCATCGAGTGTGGTAGATCTTGGATTCATCGATGGTGTAATGGTTAGCGTGCTCTCCTCGAGTGTTGTAGATCGTAGGTTCATCGATGGTGTGATGGTTAGCATGCTCTCCTCGAGTGCTGTAGATCGTGGGTTCATCGATGATGTAATGGTTAGCGTGCTCTCCTCGAGTGCTGTAGATCGTGGGTTCATCGATGGTGTAATGGTTAGCGTGCTCTCCTCGAGTGTGGTAGACCGTAGGTTCATCGATGGTGTAATGGTTAGCGTGCTCTCCTCGAGTGCTGTAGATCGTAGGTTCATCGATGGTGTAATGGTTAGCGTGCTCTCCTCGAGTGTGGTAGATCGTGGGTTCATCGATGGTGTAATGGTTAGCGTGCACTCCTCGAGTGTGGTAGATCGTGGGTTCATCGATGGTGTAATGGTTAGCGTGCTCTCCTCGAGTGCTGTAGATCGTAGGTTCATCGATGGTGTAATGGTTAGCGTGCTCTCCTCGAGTGCTGTAGATCGTGGGTTCATCGATGGTGTAATGGTTAGCGTGCTCTCCTCGAGTGTGGTAGATCGTGGGTTCATCGATGGTGTAATGGTTAGCGTGCTCTCCTCGAGTGCTGTAGATCGTGGGTTCATCGATGGTGTAATGGTTAGCGTGCTCTCCTCAAGTGCTGTAGATCGTGGGTTCATCGATGGTGTAATGGTTAGCGTGCTCTCCTCGAGTGCTGTAGATCGTGGGTTCGAGCCCCGATCGGGTTAGACCAAGGACTATAAAATTGGTTTTTGTTGCTTCGTCGCTAAGCACGCAGCATTAAGGAGAAAGAGCGAAGACTGGATCTCTCTGAATCAGGATATGTCCGACTGGGGACCCATTTCTATTCACGGAATGTTGTTTCAGTGAGCTAGCACTATAAACATCCAACTAGGTGTGTTGGTCTAGTACAAAGTGGACCTCATAATCATTTAATTGAAAATTAACTCGTTCTCGCCATGATATAGCTGAAAATTGCTGAGTTGGCATAAGACAAGAATCACTCACTCACTTACTGAGTTGGCGTTAGACAACAATCACTCACTCACTCATTCGTGGGAGGAATATCTGATGTTAATCAGTACAACATTAAATGTGTGTTATAGAGATTGATTTAGCCTTCGTTTCTATAGAGATTGATTTAGCCTTCGTTTCTATAGAGATTGATTTAGCCTTCGTTTCTATAGAGATTGATTTAGCCGTCGTTTCTATAGAGATTGATTTTGCCTTCGTTTCTATAGAGATTGATTTTGCCTTCGTTTCTATAGAGATTGATTTTGCCTTCGTTTCTATAGAGATTGATTTTGCCTTCATTTCTATAGAGGTTGATTTTTCATTTCTACGATTTTTCGATTATATTATGAGACTGTTCCGACAATGTAAGATTTATTGCTTTTCATTTTCATATCATCAACTATTGAACTGTATCAATTGATGTAACTTGTTTTCGCCATGACATGGCTGAAAAGTTTGCTCATTTGGCGTTAAACAACAATCGCCCACCCCCTCACTGTATCAGTCTTGTAACTACAAGGTCTATATTTCTGCTTTTTATATTTTGTATTGATGGTATTTATTTTGAAGCTTGTATTTTATACTTTCAGGTCAATAGCCTATAATTGTCAACCCTACCTGTATTTAACCTTCAATTGAACAATCACCCAGGTTTTTCACGTCTCTCCCACTTTTGAAAAATATAATTCACGTTAACGTTTCTCCCACCAATATCAAACTATAGATTGGCTTGGTGTTTATAGAGCAATTAAAATTGTTTATATTATCAAAGCATAGCAAAAACATATATGGTATAGCGAGACCTGTAAATGATGTAAATAATTATAAAGGTATAAGTGTAATATGTTTTACATAAGTAGACAAAAAAAAATGAATGTGCAAACAATATTTGTATTAAATAAACCAGTCCTTCATAATAATTTAAAGGGGCATTATCTGCCAAAATCGTAAATATTTGTTACCCATAAAAACTATCAGATATGATTGATGCCTTAATAAAACGTATTTCTGTAACTTATAAATGTTATGAAATGTACGCGCATCGGGGGAAAAAGGTGCAACTGCTCGTCTTTTGAGATCGATCAAGAAATGGACGCCATCTTATTAATTATCGGCATTGTTTACGGGGTTTGCCGAATCGTCATTAAATCAGGACAACAATGCACTTATTTCTTATTTTCTGTGAATCTGCTTTTAGTCGACGTTAATTACGGACAAAGAACCATGCAAGTTTGCAGTTAATAAACGACAAAATACAAATTATTCGTTTTTACCTGTCACTAGTAAGGTCAGTTGCATACGGAGAAAGCGAGGACAAATTATTTGCTTGCAAGGAAATAATAAATCGATGGTAATTTTCGCTCTCAAAAGGCGAAAAGTGGTACCATAAGCTGCTTAATGTGAAATATTTACCTTTATTTCATCATTGTAAAGCTATTTACCAATTTCCAAAACATATAAATTTTTTGGTCAAAATCGTAGCTAATGCCTCTTTAATAATAATGTCAATCTTTATATATATATATATATATATATATACGAGAAAAGGTAACACTGCGATTATTGAAGCTCCTTTTTAAACGGAGTGGATGTGGTCGAGTGGTCTAGGGCGCTGGACGTAAGGCTAAGCGAATGGTGCTGCAGTGTAACAATGGTGTGGGTTCAAATCCCGTCGAGGGAAGAACAAAAATTTGACAGCTCTAAAATCTAATTCTAACACTGTTTGGTTTAATTTTCAGACGTATATAATATTTAGTATTAACCTAGTATCCTTTAAAGTAAATTTGAGATCCAGTGGGTCAAATATATTGTATGGTTGTCACTTGCTTCTAGACGTTTGTATAATATACTTTATTTCATGTGACTGTATAATGAATTCTTCATTATCCTATACAATATATTAAAAATTGCTGAGTTAGATTGCTGTCAAATTATAATATTAAGTATATATGTACCATCTACACACGCTTATACACATGTCTTACGTATATCCCTAGATTTGACTTACGAGAAAAGGTAACACTACGATTATTGAAGCTCATTTTTAAAGGGAGTGGATGTGGTCGAGTGGTCTAGGGCGCTGGACGTAAGGCTAAGCGAATGGTGCTGCAGTGTATCAATGGTGTGGGTTCAAATCCCGTCGAGGGAAGAACAAACATTTGACAGCTCTAAAATCTAATTCTAGCACTGTTTGGTTTAATTTTCAGACGTATATATATATATATATATATATTGTTTCTATGCTTGACTCTGTTACAGACAGAAATATTCTAACTATAAAACGTACAATGACAAGTGTGCTGTTTGAAGGCTATTTTCCCTAGGGAAAAGGGTCAGTGAGCAGGTCATGTATTTGTGTGCTAGAGATATCGATTTTGTATCTTTCTATGATTTACCTATTAGATTTAAGATTTCTTCCCACAGTGTTGTATCTTTCTATGATTTACCTATTATATTTAAGATTTCTTCCCACAGTGTTGTATCTTTCTATGATTTACCTATTATATTTAAGATTTCTTCCCACAGTGTTGTATCTTTCTATGATTTACCTATTATATTTAAGATTTCTTCCCACAGTGTTGTATCTTCCTATGATTTACCTATTATATTTAAGATTTCTTCCCACAGTGTTGTATCTTTCTATGATTTACCTATTAGATTTAAGATTTCTTCCCACAGTGTTGTATCTTTCTATGATTTACCTATTATATTTAAGACTTCTTCCCACAGTGTTGTATCTTTCTATGATTTACCTATTAGATTTAAGATTTCTTCCCACAGTGTTGTATCTTTCTATGATTTACCTATTATACTTAGGATTTCTTCCCACAGTGTTGTATCTTCCTATGATTTACCTATTAGATTTAGGTTTTCTTCCCATAGTGTTGCATCTTTCTATGATTTACCTATTAGATTTAAGATTTCTTCCCACAGTGTTGTATCTTTCTATGATTTACCTATTAGATTTAAGATTTCTTCCCACAGTGTTGTATCTTTCTATGATTTACCTATTAGATTTAAGATTTCTTCCCACAGTGTTGTATGTTTCTATGATTTACCTATTAGATTTAAGATTTCTTCCCACAGTGTTGTATCTTTCTATGATTTACCTATTAGATTTAAGATTTCTTCCCACAGTGTTGTATCTTTCTATGATTTACCTATTAGATTTAAGATTTCTTCCCACAGTGTTGTATCTTTCCATGATTTACCTATTATATTTAGGATTTCTTCCCACAGTGTTGTATCTTCCTATGATTTACCTATTAGGTTTAAGATTTCTTCCCACAGTGTTGTATCTTCCTATGATTTACCTATTATATTTAGGATTTTTTCCCACAGTGTTATATCTTCCTATGATTTACCTAATATATTTAGGATTTCTTCCCACAGTGTTGTATCTTTCTATGATTTACCTATTAGATTTAAAATTTCTTCCCACAGTGTTGTATCTTCCTTTGATCTACCTATTAGATTTAAGATTTCTTCCCACAGTGTTGTATCTTCCTATGATTTACCTATTAGATTTAAGATTTCTTCCCACAGTGTTGTATCTTCCTATGATTTACCTATTAGATTTAGGATTTCTTTCCACAGTGTTGTATCTTCCTATGATTTATCTATTAGATTTAAGATTTCTTCCCACAGTGTTGTATCTTCCTATGATTTACCTATTAGATTTAGGATTTCTTCCCACAGTGTTGTATCTTCCTATGATTTATCTATTAGATTTAAGATTTCTTCCCACAGTGTTGTATCTTTCTATGATTTACCTATTAGATTTAGGATTTCTTCCCACAGTGTTGTATCTTCCTATGATTTACCTATTAGATTTAGGATTTCTTCCCACAGTGTTGTATCTTCCTATGATTTACCTATTAGATTTAAGATTTCTTCCCACAGTGTTGTATCTTTCTATGATTTACCTATTAGATTTAAAATTTCTTCCCACAGTGTTGTATCTTCCTATGATTTACCTATTAGATTTAAGATTTCTTCCCACAGTGTTGTATCTTTCTATGATTTACCTATTAGATTTAGGATTTCTTCCCACAGTGTTGTATCTTTCTATGATTTACCTATTAGATTTAAGATTTCTTCCCACAGTGTTGTATCTTCCTATGATTTACCTATTAGATTTAGGATTTCTTCCCACAGTGTTGTATCTTCCTATGATTTATCTATTAGATTTAAGATTTCTTCCCACAGTGTTGTATCTTTCTATGATTTACCTATTAGATTTAGGATTTCTTCCCACAGTGTTGTATCTTCCTATGATTTACCTATTAGATTTAGGATTTCTTCCCACAGTGTTGTATCTTCCTATGATTTACCTATTAGATTTAAGATTTCTTCCCACAGTGTTGTATCTTCCTATGATTTACCTATTAGATTTAAGATTTCTTCCCACAGTGTTGTCTCTTCCTATGATTTACCTATTAGATTTAAGATTTCTTCCCACAGTGTTGTATCTTCCTATGATTTACCTATTAGATTTAAGATTTCTTCCCACAGTGTTGTATCTTCCTATGATTTACCTATTAGATTTAAGATTTCTTCCCACGGTGTTGTATCTTCCTATGATTTACCTATTAGATTTAAGATTTCTTCTCACAGTGTTGTATCTTCCTATGATTTACCTATTCGATTTAGGATTTCTTCTCACAGTGTTGTATCTTCCTATGATTTACCTATTAGATTTAGGATTTCTTCCCACAGTATTGTATCTTCCTATGATTTACCTATTAGATTTAAGATTTCTTCCCACAGTGTTGTATCTTCCTATGATTTACCTATTAAGCTTAGGATTTCTTCCCACAGTGTTGTATCTTTCTATGATTTACCTATTAGATTTAAGATTTCTTCCCACAGTGTTGTATCTTCCTATGATTTACCTATTAGATTTAATATTTCTTCCCACAGTGTTGTATCTTCCTATGATTTACCTATTAGATTTAAGATTTCTTCCCACAGTGTTGTATCTTCCTATGATTTACCTATTAGATTTAAGATTTCTTCCCACAGTGTTGTATCTACCTATGATTTACCTATTAGATTTAGGATTTCTTCCCACAGTGTTGTATCTTCCTATGATTTACCTATTAGATTTAAGATTTCTTCTCACAGTGTTGTATTTTTTGTTTTTCATTTCATTATTTCATAGGACAAAAGGGGACAATACTGATATATTTCATTATTATATTTATTATTTTAACACATAATGGTCTGACATTCAATATAGTTCTACACACCAAAGACACCATATCGCTATTACTGTCCGAATACATAATGATTCTCTACATCTCAACTCCCAGTAACATACTTTGACCAAATCCGATCGAACCAATCAAACTGTTTTTTCTACTCCCTATATCTCAGACAAAATCCACATTAGATATAAAAATACAGATAATCCACTCAATTAGTTTAGGTGTCATAGTTATGGTCATATGGTCAAATAATGCAGAAATATCCAAGAATGTATAGAAATACTTTATTAAGCCAATTAAGGACACTTGCGGGTTTATAATTTGATACAATGATTACAATGATTAGAATACATAACACAAATTAAATTGATGAATTATAATAGTGATTTACCGGGAGGGAAGCAGGCGACCAAGGGAGATAAAAAAATTAACCGTTATATATTATATGGATTATTCTCCTTTGTCCAACATTAGACAACTTAATGAAATGAGTGTGGCTGATTCCCTCCTAGGAATGTAGACCTAACAACTGTATTAAATATGTATATATAAAAATAACAATCATAATAATAATTAATGCAAGGACTGGACCATGTCTTGAGGAGTTATACATATTATATATGTATGTTGATGTACAACAGTGTTTTCTCTATGTATTATATGTATCACTCACTGTTAACAATTATATGATATGATCTTACACATTATATAATATCAATCTATCATGAAGAACCTCATCCAATCCATCAGAAATCTTTTTTGATTTCAGTTTAATGCTTTGAATAAGAAAATGACCTAAATTTTCAACTAAAAATATATTTTCAGTGGTCATTAACCATACAAATTTGAATTTATTATCTAATTTGATGAAATTCTTACAACAATTTTGAATTTTAGTATATAATTCCTCACGTAAACTATTATAAAAAGCACAATTTATTAGAAAATGAGGTTCATCTTCGATATCATTCTGTGAACAAAACTTACATATCCTCTGTGACCTTTCTAAAGAATTATTTTATGTCTCTCTGTTTCCACTCTTAAATGATGTATACATTGTGATCAGAAACACCAAAAAACTCGCATCAACTGAAACAAATCATAGATGAAACATAACAGAAGTATGTTATCAGAAAAAATGTTTAACGTAGTATCATGTAATCGATGCAAATAGTTATGATCAATACTTTAGATAGATTATCTCCAAATATTATGTTTTAAAGATATATGATGCCAAATACATAGTACAGGAGCATCCAAAACTAGACGAGTTCTGATGTGTATACAGATTCGACCGATAGAGTATGTATTTCGAAATGGGAATCTTATCGTGTTTCATGCACGTTATTCGCGGTGATATTTAGTACAAAATGTGCAAAACGATACAACAAACTAACAAAGATCGGGATATGAATACATAAAAATAAAAAATGTAGAAAACGAAACAATGCTATTGTTACAGTTTATTTTTGACGACAAACATTTGAATATGATAGTTTCCGATATATGTTTGTCAGAAACGCAGTTTTGTTTTGTTAGGATATAACTGAAATATTGTTGAAAGTGACGTTAAACAACATAACACACCCCACCCTCTGTTTTTGTTAGAAAATATAGATAAAATACCAATTACAGTGAATACTACAAACTATCAGTCTGGAATGGTGATCTATGGTTTGGTTTATGGTGCTTAACGCCACTTTTAGGAATATTTCAGTTTTATCGTGATAGATTTATCGCATAATGTTGTATCGAGTACACCTAGCCATGAACTGTGTTCGAACTCACAAGAAGAGTTTTAAGATACCAAAGGGGTAATCAGAATCCGTAAATCGAAGGACAGACAACACAAAGGCAAAATGAAAAAGGACAAAGGGACAAACAACAATAAACTAATCATACACATAGAACTTAAGATCGGGTTACAGGAACCCCACTAAAAACTGGAAGTGAACTCAGGTGCTCCGGAAGGGTTAGCAGTTTGTGCTGTACTAGTAGCACACGTCGTGTTAATATAGTTACAAACTCGGTTATAAGTCATGAATGAAGAAAGCACCGGGAAGTGTTACGACAAGTGGAACATACCACTGGTCAGTTCTGACGCACATATTCCATAGCGGCCTACCAAGTCATGGTGGCAACCGTAAGACTTTCGCAGTGATGCGAAGTGTGTGTGGGTAGGACTTCACTGTGTATATGTGCACAACTAAATTCGAGTGGCGGAGGGAATACGAGCACTGTCCATAAACGGAGCACCTGTTTTACATACTGACGTATGGTTCCTCTACAGAGGGGGTTAAAGATACAGAAGAAGAAGATGACTTCACCTTAAACGAAGACGCAGTGATGTTAAGGTTGTCCTGTTTTTTTTTCAACATAAATTTATGACAATTGATGACAATGTAATATTTCATGACGCAGACGTCTGGGTTTTTTTAATAGTATTGCTGTACGACTTTGATAAATTTATGCTCTGTCATACTGAATATTAAATAATTATATATTCGTTATGATAGAATAGTAAATACGAAATAATGCCATTTATAAATTTATAGAACCAAACGTAACAATTATATCTCTTCATAGTCATTCACTACGAAACCATGTGAGAGATGTGTTCGCCTGCGAGTGATCAGTTGTGTTTCTGCGTTTGACCTGATCGGATTAGTCTTTGCTTGGAGATTTAAGTGTTTACCTTTTCATTTATTTACACGATATTTCTGCAGACACTGCAGTTAACTAAATCACTTTAATCCTTTTTGACTACAGACACTGTAGTAGGCCTAGCTTTAATTATTTGTGTGACACACACATTGCAATGGAAGACGAAGATCGTCTTTTGGCAGATGACACATCTGCTGAGAAAAACCAGCACGCTGATACGCAGCAAAATGCATTCAGTAATATGCAGGACAATATTATGAAAATGGCCCAGTCAATGGAGACAATGTCTCAAGCTTGGGCTCAAACTGCCAAAGATAAAGCGACTGCGTTTAAAGGTGCTAGGGAAAAAGAGAAGAGGGCGAAACGCTCTCACTCTAGGGAACCGTCTACCTCGAAACAAAGGAGGTCCAAGTACTCTAAATCAGAGGAAGACAGCAGTGATGATGCCGGTGTAATTAGTAGTTCTGATACAGATTCTGAATCAGAGACTGAAAAATTGGTAACAAAATTAAGTGTTAAAGAGAAACCGTCTGCCAAGGCACCAAAAGGTGACTGTAGCAAGTCAGAATTGAAAGCAGAAATCGAAAAGGAATTTGAAACAAACGATAAAGGCCTTGAGGTAGAACGCCAAGTAGCAAAAAACGTGATTAAGAGATGGGCTCAAAGAATGGACATCGGCATTTTGAAGGGAAAAATTGAAAAATATCCAGCTCCTGCTAATTGTGAGAACCTCATGGCGCCTCGTGTTAATGTTCCTGTGTGGAAAACGCTAGATCGGTACACAAAATCCATCGATATTAGAATGGTTAATGTACAGAAGACATGTGTTGCAGCCGGACCGGCACTGGCTGGGTGTTTAAATGACCTAGTTACAACCAATTCTGTTGATGTTCCCACGTTGATAAGACATATATCAGATGCCGTGGGATTAGACCTTTCCATTAATCCATGATATTCTCCGCCTCCCCTAGCAACCCAGCATCCTAGGACAACCTAATCAACAAGATGGCGGCAACTACAAAGTTGGATGTGTTACCACATGTTGTAAATATTGAATATTTCAAGGATAAATCTTTTACAGGGAAATCTAAAGAACAAGGATATAATTATTACACTCTTGGATACATTCACAGTGTTAATTTGTGTAAAATTAATGATGATGAAGTTGATATAAAGGCTAAATGTTATAAATCAATGAGGAAGAATGAGCCTCCACACAAAGTGAATATTACAGTCAGAATAAATGAGAAGTACATCTCTGACAGCAGCTGTTCTTATGTAGTACTATTTACCTATGAACTATAAATATATTTATTTATTGATATTTTGTAGCTTCTGGTAAATTCTGTGTTTAATTAAGTGTGCAAATGCTGATAAGAATGTGTACTGTATACACAAACACACCATGGTTCTAACATGTAAACATTTAACATGTGTTCTAGTTATATTAGATAAGACAATGAATACACTGCTGTGCACTTTATCAGTTAATTAATCATAATACAATAAATAAAATTATTATTTTGCAATAGACGAGTTATTTTCTGTATAAATATATGCAAACAATTGAAAGGGTTATTAACAAAAATATTTTATTTTGATTGTTTTTATTTATTTATCTATTTATAATATATCCTTTCTGGTATTTTTTCAGGTTCACATGTTGTTGGGCTAGTCCATACAATTGCTCATTATCAGAATTTAAATTTAAAAGAAGTTCCAGCTGAACTGTCTGCCACTAGTTTACCACAGCAGTGGCATAAGCCAAGGGGACAGAAAATAAAACCTCAGGCTGTTGTGTCAATGACATTTGCCAACCCTATAAAATCACCAGCTGACAGAAAAAGAAAACTAATTTCCACTGAGGTGTCTGAGGAAACAGTGCCAAACTCTACCCCTAACCAAATTATTAAGCTAAAAGAAGACAGAAAAACTTTTTGCAGTTTGCATGGTCAGCGAGTTGCCGTCAATTGTGTGTGACCTGTCTCCCTTTGGCCTTTTATGAACACATACATATAGATTTACGGAATATATTACCGGTATTGATTTTGTATATATATTTTCTCTGTGAATATTTGTTGAAGAAGAAAGAAGTTAATTTTAGCACCGAGTTGTTATTTTATTGTTTGCCTGCCAAATGTAGTGAGCAGTTCCCAAGATGGTGGAGAACCCTTAATATATTGATTGTTGGTATTTATGAGAGCATTTTGACACATATGTTTGAAAATTTCATTTATTTTAATTTTATTTGATCAACGCACGTGTTTGACCTCGACCTGAAATTGATGACCGCAGATGAGTGACCGTCGCCTTACAAACCAAATTTATCAGCTCCGTCCCGACCCACTTGTTCGCCCAATCCGTATACCAGTATTACTCACGGATAGTAAAGGTTTATCCTTGCAGAATCAGGTTACAGTAAATCCTGAAACGTTCATAGAATTTCGGTGTTATCCGGGAGCCACAGCAGAAAACAGGCTAGATTATTTACGACGCTCACTTGCTTCACATCTTCAGAAATTGCATCAAATAATATTATTTGTTTGGGTAGGGACATGCAATCTTACAACCGAATATCAAAATGGACGTATCGAGTTGACCGGTCGTGATTCAAATCCATCAACACACTTATCATTGTGTCAGAACATTTGATCAGTCAGTCAAGTTAGTATTTTTACACCTTCCATATTATTCCATCTCAAATTACTACAAGCATAAGGGAGACACAAATCATGAGCAGTACAAAGAAGATGATTACATTTTGCAGACTCAAATAGACATTGTGAATCATTATATTAATGACACCAATTGAGTGCTCCATTCACACACACCCCATTTCTCTGAAGATTTAGTACACTCCAAAAGAAATTCCAGATATTCATTGAGAACAAAATATAAATACAATTTTACATTATATACAGATGGGATTCATCCCAAACCATTACTAGCTAAACTCTGGTTAGCAAGAATTTGTCGGTTAGTTCATGATTTTTGTTACTGAATTTTATTAACCTTGACACTTGGTTGACATGCTGTCAATTGCTGTTCTTTACCAGTTGGAATAGAATGTTATTCTCCACATTTGACATTTGTCTGCCAGTATTGATTATTGTGTGGATATTTGAGAGCAAGTAATTAACTTTCTATGAAAACACTCATTTAACTGGTATGTACATGTAGATACACATAGATTTTGCTTCGAGTTAGTGGAAATATAATGCTTTTTCCACATGTTCTTGTTGAGTCATTAACAATCTATTTTTATGAATCCTTACATTGATCTACCTGTTCAGGAAGAGGACGAGTTTTATAACAACCCTTCATATTGATCATTTAGTGGCAGGTATGATACAACATTGCCATCTCCAATTCTACAGCAAGGTCATACTTATGATAATACATTTCAATCATCCAAAGATTCTATTTCAGAGGGTTTTGCTGATGATCACTCATTTATAGAAAACTATTTATTTGCAACAACACCCTTAGCATTACATTTTGAGCATTTATCACCTTATCACAACGCCGAAAGTACTAGAAAATCAGTAACAAAAACACTAACAATGGAAAAGTTAGCATCATGCAGAAAATTTGCTGGGTATCCAAGAGACAATGGTAAAACATGTTTGAAAGAGTTTGAATCTTTTGCTATATTGTATGAATTGGATGATGATGATGGGGATGATTCCCGCAAACTGGCAGCATTTCATCTCCATTTACAGGGCCCTGCCTTAACTTGGTATAATGGTTTAGCGCCAGGTCTAGATTGGGACACAATTAAACAAAGCTTTCTTGATAAATATGTAACTATAGGGTGGCAACATCCTTCAGTAGTCATTGAGAGTGAGTCATTTCAGAACATGGTTTTAGGTCAAACCCAAGAAATAGAAGATTTCTATTGCCAGTTAATGGAGATACTTTCAAAACCAGAGGAGGCAATCATGCTTAAATTCATTAATGGTTTGCCTGAGAAATTGGCCTTTGATGTGCGCACCAGTAAACCGGATAACATTTCAGAAGCCTTCTCTTATGCTAAAACTGGCGAGGCTTATAAGTACCGAGCTCATGAGACAAATCATACTGTAGCTGCAGCCAAGGTAACAGCTAGTACATCTGAGGTAGCTGAATTGAAGCTACAGGTGAGTGAATTGGCAAATATGCTTAACAATCTCTCCGCTACAGGAAATATGGGTTCAAAACAAGTGACAAATTCACAAATGCCGAGCAAGGGTAGACTGTGCTATTACTGTAACAGTCCAGGTCATGCCAGGAAGTTTTGTAATTGGAATGGCACTGGCAGTATTTCTCCCGAGAAAACTTGTCAATTATGTCAGCAAGAGGGTCATACAGGCACGACAGTGTAGCAAATTTTATGTTAATAGGCAAAACACAAATAACATTCCCACTTGTCAGATTTGCTTTAAAAAGGGCCATAATGCTACACAGTGTTACCAGTTACAAGCTAATAGTGGCTTCGGTGGTCAGGAAAACTGGAGAGCCCTGGGGGACGACAGGCATGGTCGTCCAGGAAAGAAATAGCAAGTACCAGAACACGAAGCCCACCCCCTACTAGGCGTTCACAGCATGCAGACTTTGTAGATACATGTAGTGGTATATTTCTGGACGATTGTCATGGTAATGATGTTGATGATTATGATTATTCTGATTCTGATCAGCATTCTGGTGATGATAATTATGTGTGTCAAGGTTCAGAAAATTCTAAGTTTGTGTATTTACCTGTCAAATTGAACAAATTACAAATAGCTGCTTTATTAGATTCTGGCAGTTCGATCAATATTATGTCGGAAGAATTATATCACACAGTACCAAATTCATGTAAATCGGGTATAAATTCATGTAATACGGATACCGTGAAACTTGCAAATAATAAATCAGTGGTAATCGTGGACACCGCGCATGTTAAATTGTCTGCGCAAGGAGAAAAACATAAAATTTTAGTGTATATATTGGGCACAAGTTATTTAATTGAAAATAAAATTTCAATTGATTTTGGGAATTAGTTAATTTCACAAAACATTACAAATGTCAGCTGTGTTAATGGTGTAACTTTACTACCACATAGTAAATGTCAGCTGTGTTAATGGTGTAACTTTACTACCACATAGTAAATGTCAGCTGTGTTAATGGTGTAACTTTACTACCACATAGTAAATGTCAGCTGCGTTAATGGTGTAACTTTACTACCACATAGTAAATGTCAGCTGCGTTAATGGTGTAACTTTACTACCACATAGTAAATGTCAGCTGTGTTAATGGTGTAACTTTACCACCACATAGTAAATGTCAGCTGTGTTAATGGTGTAACTTTACTACCACATAGTAAATGTCAGCTGTGTTAATGGTGTAACTTTACCACCACATAGTAAATGTCAGCTGTGTTAATGGTGTAACTTTACCACCACATAGTAAATGTCAGCTGTGTTAATGGTGTAACTTTACTACCACATAGTAAATGTCAGCTGTGTTAATGGTGTAACTTTACCACCACATAGTAAATGTCAGCTGCGTTAATGGTGTAACTTTACCACCACATAGTAAATGTCAGCTGTGTTAATGGTGTAACTTTACTACCACATAGTAAATGTCAGCTGCGTTAATGGTGTAACTTTACCACCACATAGTAAATGTCAGCTGTGTTAATGGTGTAACTTTACCACCACATAGTAAATGTCAGCTGTGTTAATGGTGTAACTTTACTACCACATAGTAAATGTCAGCTGTGTTAATGGTGTAACTTTACCACCACATAGTAAATGTCAGCTGTGTTAATGGTGTAACTTTACTACCACATAGTAAATGTCAGCTGTGTTAATGGTGTAACTTTACTACCACATAGTAAATGTCAGCTGTGTTAATGGTGTAACTTTACCACCACATAGTAAATGTCAGCTGTGTTAATGGTGTAACTTTACCACCACATAGTAAATGTCAGCTGTGTTAATGGTGTAACTTTACCACCACATAGTAAATGTCAGCTGTGTTAATGGTGTAACTTTACTACCACATAGTAAATGTCAGCTGTGTTAATGGTGTAACTTTACCACCACATAGTAAATGTCAGCTGTGTTAATGGTGTAACTTTACTACCACATAGTAAATGTCAGCTGTGTTAATGGTGTAACTTTACCACCACATAGTAAATGTCAGCTGCGTTAATGGTGTAACTTTACTACCACATAGTAAATGTCAGCTGTGTTAATGGTGTAACTTTACTACCACATAGTAAATGTCAGCTGTGTTAATGGTGTAACTTTACCACCACATAGTAAATGTCAGCTGCGTTAATGGTGTAACTTTACTACCACATAGTAAATGTCAGCTGTGTTAATGGTGTAACTTTACTACCACATAGTAAATGTCAGCTGTGTTAATGGTGTAACTTTACCACCACATAGTAAATGTCAGCTGCGTTAATGGTGTAACTTTACTACCACATAGTAAATGTCAGCTGTGTTAATGGTGTAACTTTACTACCACATAGTAAATGTCAGCTGTGTTAATGGTGTAACTTTACTACCACATAGTAAATGTCAGCTGTGTTAATGGTGTAACTTTACCACCACATAGTAAATGTCAGCTGCGTTAATGGTGTAACTTTACTACCACATAGTAAATGTCAGCTGTGTTAATGGTGTAACTTTACTACCACATAGTAAATGTCAGCTGTGTTAATGGTGTAACTTTACCACCACATAGTAAATGTCAGCTGCGTTAATGGTGTAACTTTACTACCACATAGTAAATGTCAGCTGTGTTAATGGTGTAACTTTACTACCACATAGTAAATGTCAGCTGTGTTAATGGTGTAACTTTACCACCACATAGTAAATGTCAGCTGCGTTAATGGTGTAACTTTACTACCACATAGTAAATGTCAGCTGTGTTAATGGTGTAACTTTACCACCACATAGTAAATGTCAGCTGCGTTAATGGTGTAACTTTACTACCACATAGTAAATGTCAGCTGTGTTAATGGTGTAACTTTACTACCACATAGTAAATGTCAGCTGTGTTAATGGTGTAACTTTACCACCACATAGTAAATGTCAGCTGCGTTAATGGTGTAACTTTACTACCACATAGTAAATGTCAGCTGTGTTAATGGTGTAACTTTACCACCACATAGTAAATGTCAGCTGCGTTAATGGTGTAACTTTACTACCACATAGTAAATGTCAGCTGTGTTAATGGTGTAACTTTACCACCACATAGTAAATGTCAGCTGCGTTAATGGTGTAACTTTACTACCACATAGTAAATGTCAGTTGTGTTAATGGTGTAACTTTACTACCACATAGTAAATGTCAGCTGTGTTAATGGTGTAACTTTACCACCACATAGTAAATGTCAGCTGCGTTAATGGTGTAACTTTACTACCACATAGTAAATGTCAGCTGTGTTAATGGTGTAACTTTACTACCACATAGTAAATGTCAGCTGTGTTAATGGTGTAACTTTACCACCACATAGTAAATGTCAGCTGCGTTAATGGTGTAACTTTACTACCACATAGTAAATGTCAGCTGTGTTAATGGTGTAACTTTACTACCACATAGTAAATGTCAGCTGTGTTAATGGTGTAACTTTACCACCACATAGTAAATGTCAGCTGCGTTAATGGTGTAACTTTACTACCACATAGTAAATGTCAGCTGTGTTAATGGTGTAACTTTACTACCACATAGTAAATGTCAGCTGTGTTAATGGTGTAACTTTACCACCACATAGTAAATGTCAGCTGCGTTAATGGTGTAACTTTACTACCACATAGTAAATGTCAGCTGTGTTAATGGTGTAACTTTACTACCACATAGTAAATGTCAGCTGTGTTAATGGTGTAACTTTACCACCACATAGTAAATGTCAGCTGCGTTAATGGTGTAACTTTACTACCACATAGTAAATGTCAGCTGTGTTAATGGTGTAACTTTACCACTACATAGTAAATTAGGTTTATAGGGAAAACTTGCCAAAAATATTTTGTTTGGATATCAAGGTATTTGTGAAAATGCCAAACAGGGATTATCACAAGGCTTAATGGTTTGTAAATCAGTGGTAACTATTTCAAGTGATATAACTGTTCCTATAAAACTGTTAAATCCGGGAAATGATTCGGTTGTGATTCCAAAAGGCAAAATTTTAACTAAATTTACCAGGATTAACCGGGATTGTGTAATTAAAAGTGTAAATAAAAATACTTGTAATTTCGTCGGAAACGTGGGTCTGTTAGATTCTTCAGATGATCTAGTGTCAAATAAAGTTAGTTCAGAGTCAAAAGATGGCATGAGTAGTCCAAATACTTTACATATCGAGGAATTCATTAACAATTTTGAGAAAAAAATATCAACTTAATGAAAAGCAAAACTCTAAATTGAATGAGTTTTTATATCTGAACAAAGACGTTTTTGCGACTAAAGATAATCCCTCACTAGGATGCACAGATTTAGCTAAGCATCACATTATCTTAAAACAAAACTTTAAGCAGTTACATCAAAGACATTATAGGCCTCCGCCAAACAAACGAGAGGTTCTTAGACATCACTTAAATGAACTATTACAACAAGGGGTAATTTGAGAATTAGATGCAAACAAAGGAGCTCATATTACCAGTCCGATTGCATTGATTGAGAAACGTGCGAAATCATCCGAGCCGAAGGCGAGTGATAGAGAGTCAAGTTTACGTCAGTATCGCTTATGCGTTGACTATCGATACTTCAATAGTCTTATATGGACACATACATATGGATTTACAAAATATATTACCGGTATTGATTTTGTATATATATTCTCTCTCTGAATATTTGTTGAAGAAGAAAGACATTAATTTTAGCACCGAGTTGTTATTTTAATGTTTGCCGGCCAAATGTAGTGGGCAGTTCCCAAGACTCCACTATCATATTTGCTGCAGGAAAATGCTCCAACAATACCAACCAGACTTGGACAGGTGCAAACAGGGTCATCATTATATTTCCATGTAAGTATAACAGTACAAAACACTTATTACTTTTATTTTACAAGAATATCTTGAAAATTTGTAAGAAAACAAGAAACACTCCAGATTTCATGTATACTATGGAAGAGTGTACCAGGAATCCTGCTATTCACTAATTTAAAATTCTTTTTTTGATTGATTGCACGCTCAATGTGGATCATATGTGCTGCTATTTTTCGAGTTAATGCGACATCACCAGCAGACATTTGACTTGCAGACGATGCAAACGATGGAATGTTCAGTTTTAATTTCAATTCTTGTAGATCTTTTTTTATACGAAATCCTTTATCTGCCATTATACCGTCATTGTCTTGTATACATCCCATCTCTTTAAGCTGATTTAAAAGGACATAAAATCCACTCTCATGACAAATTTCATTGTCGGATATTGAACCAGAAAACAAGTCTTACACAAATATCACAGAACCTCTAGGGTCAGTTACAACTAGGGATTTAAGAGTAGTTGTTGACTTGTAATCCGAATAACACTGACTTTGTGATTTCCAAGATTTTGGCTTCTCTATTCTTATTTCAGTACAGTCTATAATTGTTGGAAATTCATCACTGTATTGTTTCGGCATATTATCAATAATGACATCTCTATGTGGCCAGTATGATAAAGATCCCAATTTTAAGTACATGTAATGGATAACACTGTTAAAGATCAAGCTTGCACTATGCTGTTTAATATTGAATCTGTAAGCCAAGTCCTTTATGTGACGTCCATTGCGTAAACGACACAATACCAAAAATAGTTGTTCACTCAATTTCATGTCTTGAACTTCCTTTCTTTTTTCTTTGTATGTTACAGGGTTTGTTTCATCATTTGGAAACAAAAACGTGGCAAGCATCATAAATCTTACATATGTCAAACCTGTATAGTATTCAAATAGGTTTTTGACTTTTGAATTTGCAACATTTTCAGCAGTAAAGGTATTTGGTTTTATTAAGTTCTTCTATTTGGCTGGTGATTTTAACCGTTTCTTGTTGTAGTCCTTTTCAATATAGAATGCAAGTTTCTTTTTTAGATTTTCATTTTCTGCTAGAAATGAAGCTTTTCCTCCTCTAGCTTCTGTATTGTTGATGTAAATGACAAGAAGTCCAAGTTTGAATAAACTTCTATATTTATATTAAAAAAATTAAGATATAATTTCAATAAATTTCAAAAATATATGTTAATACAGATAAGATTAGATAGAATAAGAAAAATATCTGTTTATTTTATAGATGCAACATTATAGAAAGATTCAGCAATCTACAGTTACACCATGTGGAAATACAACATTATAGAAAGATTCAGCAATTTACAGTTACACCATGTGGAAATACAACATTATTGAAAGATTCTGCAATCTACAGCTACACCATGTGGAAATACAACATTATAGAAAGATTCAGCAATCTACAGCTACACCATGTGGAAATACAACATTATAGAAAGATTCAGCAATCTACAGCAACACCATGTGGAAATACAACATTATAGAAAGATTCAGCAATCTACAGCTACACCATGTGGAAATACAACATTATAGAAAGATTCAGCAATCTACAGCAACACCATGTGGAAATACAACTTTCCCAATTTTGAATAATTTCATAATCGACGATAATTAAAAATGTTGTAATGAATTTTTACCAATTACCCTGGATGACGCCATTGAAATTGAAAAGAATACTGTTCGTCAATTTGATTCCCAAGAATGGATTGACCAAAAGGAAGAAAAGACTTACAGCATCAAATTTTGCAAAAGTTGTGAAAAGAAAAAAGCAATTTACATCTGCTGCCACATCATATGGTACAACAACAAAGGAAGTGAAAACAAAGGAAAAGTACACAGATAAATATACAAGCAGGTATTTACACGATTGTGGATTAGTTGTAAATCCAAGTTTTAGCTTTTTAGGTGCAACCCCAGATAGAAAAGTTTGCTCGGATTCAGAAACTGGCATAATTGAAATTAAATGTCCGTATTTCGCCAGAGATATGAAAATCGAAGAAGCTATATTGACACCCAATGTTTGCTTGATGAAAGTTGGAGACAACTACGTCATGAATAAATCTCCTGACTATTACTACCAAGTACAGGGTCAGCTTTTAGCTACAGGAGTACTGACTAAATGCTAAAAAAAAATAAAATTCATATTTTATGTTTCTTTTAAATAATTTGTTTTCAATTTTTACGGATGGATATTGATAATAATACTTTAATCATGAACATATTTACAAATGTAACTATAAAGAAAATAGCAGCGCAAGTATAATGTTTACATCTTTAATACAATGTATGAATGCAAATAAATATTTGCGTGTATAAACAAGATTACAGAATTAATAATATATTTATATTACTATGATTTTGATATACATGATAAGAAAATATTTAAAAGTATATGTAAATAAATGGTATTACATACCTTTGAACAAACATACTTATCTTTGGTTATATTATCTACATTAAGTTGCTCATGAGGCCTTCCACATGTTTTGATCCATCTCAGACAAGCATCAACATTTGTCTTTGGTTTCGGGAATGGAATAAAGCTGACATTTTGGACTCTTTCTGGATACCTGGTATCTGAATTACATGTCCCCCAACAGCATCTTTTGACCATTTTTTGTAAAAACTTGCAGAATTCTCCTATACACTTAACTGTTTAGATAAGAATGTTTGACTGAGGTTATGTCTGACCACATGTGTTACTATCAGCTGTTTACTCACATGTTAAATATACCAGCTGTGATTGGTTAATCTACTGATGATTGATAAGAGAATGGAGAGGTGTAAGTGAACTTTCTCTGAAAAGAAGAGATAGCATGCGCAGAGCTCTATCAACAGAATACAGAGACTTGTGTAACTCTGACCATCCGGTTACAAACCTGTTACTTGCTTTAGGATAAAGAAAAACTTCATTTCAAGTCGATAAGATATGCACAGATTAATTAGTTTGCCTTCCACTGATGTGTGTTTAAAATGGGGAGGGGGGGTGAAATCTAAGCTTGTTGTAGCTAACGACCAGGCTAGGGGCAACACTGGTCCACAGTGGTCACGTTGCAGTTCCGATGTGGAGTCCTGGTATGGGTTTACTGTCTTACTTCTTACTTTTCGCTATGTTCATGAATTGAGTATCAGGAGATTGTTATTTGTACATGTATATACTAGATTACTACAGAAGGGTGATACAAAACTGTAGGAGCCGTCGTGATCGTATGGTATTTGGATTAACAGCTACCTGTGCAATCAGTGCCTATCACCTCTAAAGTTGCGAGATGGAATCCCGCAGATGGCGAGGTGTACTCGATACAACATTATGTGATTGAGTTTGTCAGTGATTTGCGACAGGTATGTCGTTTTCTCCAGGTACTCCAGTTTCCTCTACAAATAAAACTGACCGCCACATATTTAACTGAAATATTGTTGAAAGTCGCATTAAACACAATATTAACACTAACCTTAACCCTACAAAAATGTATTTATATATATATACACCTACTGTAATTATCATACAAAAATGATAATGACTGCAGGATAAATACTATTTCTTGATTTTAACAAAGTTCTGTCTTTAAGTAAATTATGACAATATCAGCATTGAACGTGCAACTTAATTGTTCATTAGTTACGAAGAATATTGATGTTTTTTGGCAAAAATTTAACTTAATTACAGTTTCAGTTCATGGTACTTTGTTATATTTTATATCTTTAATTTCTGACAAAATTTCACACACATGATTTGCTGGACCCTCAGGATTCAAGATTCTTTATTCTCATAAACCAATGCATTACAATGGTACAGAGATAGATACAAACATTCAATATCAATATTTGCATGCACATGACAAGATGATGGATGTAACACAATAGAAACACAACAAAGAAGGAGAGAGAGGTGACTAACCAGGAGGACGTGTTTTTGAAAAAATAATTTTGATAAATTTACAAAGGTGTCTTAACTTAATTTTATTTCTAGATTGGAATAAATTAGCAAATTTTAAAACATTAACTCTAGTCAAATAGGTAGAATCCAATAGACGTCGTCTATCGTCGTGAAGAGATGGGCACTGTAGTACATAATGGAATTCATCACCAATCTCATTTTTATCACATATGTTACATGTCCTATTTTGTCTCTCAATGCCTTGCCACCGACCAATTTCAATAGGCAATCTATGATTGCATGTCCTAAATTTACAAAGTAATTGTCTGTCTTTGTCATCAAGTATATTTAGATAATTTTCGAATTCAAAACAATCCTTAAAAATTTTATAGCATAACCCTTTTGATGAATTGTTCATGTCAGAACGCCATTTTTGCTGAAACTGATCAAATAGTTTTTGTTTTAAACTTAAACTAAGCCATTTTGAATTAAAATTTCCTTGATTTTCCCATATATTACTAAATCCACAACTATCTAATATATTTTTGACAGCTTTTATCCAAGGCATTTTCAAACCATTTTGTGTATGCTGTAAATATGCGTATTTATAAATAATACTTGACAATTTACTATTTTCACAGTTCACCAACTTTGACCAAAAATTTACAATGCGTGTTTGGATATATACAGACATAGGGCAAGCACCTAGCTCACCATAAATCATAAAGTTTGGAGTAGATTTCTTCAAATGGAGTAAGAGTTTACAAAATTTAAGATGGACACGCTCTATTGTATCTAAGTTTGAAAAACCCCAAATTTCACAACCATATAATAGAATTGGTTTAACTATCTTATCAAAAAGATCGTACTGACATTTTATAGACAAGTTATGAAGACGCCCTTTTTTTAGTACTGCATATATAGCTTTGTAGGCTTTATCGATGTTACGCTTTTTAGTATTCAAATAACTCCCAGTTCTTGAGAAATTTACTCCAAGATATACAATATCTGATACAATTTCTAAATTATTACCATCAAAATTAAAATTAAAGTTATTTGTGTGAAATCGACCACCAGCAAAAATAACAACCTTTGTTTTACTGGAATTGACATTTAGTTTCCATAAACTACAATATTCTGAAAAATTATCAAGCTGTATTTGCATCTCAACTGCAGAGTCTGCAAATAAAACTGTATCATCGGCATATAGTATTACTAACATTTTAATAAAAATATCTAGCTCATTTTCTATTTCATCAGTAATACAGTTTAGTCCTAAAGAATTTTTGCTCTGTAAAAAATCTTCCAAGTCGTTTAAATATAAAGAAAACAAAAAGGGAGATAAATTTTCCCCTTGTCTAACTCCAGCATTGCATTCAAAATAGTTTGAAGTCTCTTTATTATACTGTATGCGAGACTTGATGTTTTGGTACATATTAAAAATAACATTATACATCTTCCCATTTATCTGATTTATAAGTAATTTATTCCATAAACCATTTCTCCACACTGTATCAAAAGCTTTGGCAAAATCTATAAATGCGCAGTATAGCTTTTTCTTTTTCTTTTTCATAATATGTATCAATATATGAAGAATAAACAGATTATCATTTGTCGAATACCCTTTTCGGAATCCCCCTTGGTTTTCTAATATAACATGATATTGATCAGAGAATTTATTTAACCGATTATTTAGAACAGAAGTGAACAGTTTTCCAAAGCAGCTTACGATTGTAATTGGTCTATAGTTTTTCGGGTCAGACTTGTCACCTTTGTTCTTGAAAATAGGTATAATATCACCATATAACCACTGTTCTGGAATCAAACCTTTATCAAAAATCAGATTAAACAATTTAACATATATGTCAGACATAATTTCAAATGAGTGTTTTAAGTATTCGTTTGCAATTAAGTCTTCACCTGAAGCTTTGTTATTTTTCAAATTTTTCATAGCAGATTTTATTTCATCTATGGTGATTGGCGCATTAATGATATTATTCAAATCATCAGTATCTTGATTAAACACTGGTGGGTCGCCCTCATTTTCAGGTTCACCAGTATTTAGAGTTTTAAAGAAATCAAATAACACATTAATGGATATATTTGGACTTATTTGTTTTCTACCACTATTGATAATTTTCCAATATTCTTTTGGATTAGTAGATCTTAGGTTATGTATTTTTTGTCTCATTTTTTTTCTATGTATTCGAATACAACGATCCATCACTTTTTTATATTTTTTCTCTAAAGATTTTGTCTGTTCAAGTTGGGGCACGGTACGGTTAAACTTAAGTTTGCGTTTAGAACATCGAAATTTTTGTCTCGCTTCTCTACATTCTGCGTCGAACCATGGTTTATGTTTTTTATTAGTTTCCTTCTTGCTATGTCTGCCAGGTACAAAAGTTCCGAATGTCGTCTTCGCGGAATTTGTCAAAAGTGATTCAATTTTTTTCACCATATCGTTTACAGAGGAGTTGTCTACTAAACCTGAATCTTGTTCAGAAAGGTTATTTAATAATAATGCTAACTCATTAATGTCCTCAATATTAATGTTACTAATAAATTCACCTTTCTTTTCGGATTCCCAATTCTTAATTTTTTCAACCTTAGCATCATTGGTCTGAATAGCGCTACTCGTATTTTCTCTAATACAATTAAATACCATCGACAGAGGATTGTGAATATCGGAAAACAACTTACTAGTCTCCAATACTGAAAAATTATCAATAATCTTAAATAATAGTGGAGAACAAATTGCATAATCAACGACGCTTACATTTTTACTAGTGAATTTACCTATCCCCTTATCATCTCCAATTCTACCATTACATATAAAGATATTATTGCATCTACACAATTCTAGTAATCGATTACCAAAATTATTCTTTCTGTTATCCATGCTCTTTCGTAATATCTCAACATTTAATTCTTCTAACATTTGAACACCATCATTATCAACATTTAAAAAGTCAGAAAATGTATCAAAATTGGTTAAAATATAGTCATGTTCTTCACATGTTCGTGCATTCCAATCTCCTATAATACAAACGTTTTCAAAATTAGTACTAAAATCTAATAATTCGTTTTCAATTTCATTAAAAGGATCTCCAATACAATATTTAGAATTTTCTGGTGGCACATATACAATTCCAAATAAAACATCTTGAGGCAGATGAAATAGACTTTTGTTCAATTTAAACCATAAAATGTATTTACTCTCAGATTCAACAATATTAACGAAATTACTAAGTTCTGTCTTATAAGCTAAAATAATTCCACCCGATTTCACCCTTTTAAAAGTAAATCTATTTTTCATATGCAATATAAAACCCGGTAAGTTAATTTCATCTGCGTCGTCTGTTTTCGTTTCAACAAAACAAAGTATGTCATAACCTTCGATCAACTCCATAAATTCAGGGTATTGAATACGTTTAACTAACCCGCATACATTAATCATTAAAAGTTTAACAACATTTTTATTTACATTCACATTCAATGATTGATTATTTACATTATAGTTATATCGATTTTGTCTTCCTTGGTTGTCCTATTCTCTCTCGGGAGTAGAGTTCACTCGACTACGTTTTTGTGGTCGTGAAGTGGAACGACGAGGGTCCCCAGGAGTATCATCTCTTCTCACTTCTACAAGTTCATTGTTGACATATAGTCTATCACGCACTAGCACAACTTTTGATTTTTTCTTCTTTTCTTCTCTCATAATAGGGTACAAGAGTCTCCTTCGATCTTCTATCTCAGGAGATGCTTGTTGGTTTCTCTGTCTGATTATTGCATCAATTTAGAATTTTTAAACTACACACTTGTATCTTTAAATGAATAATGCATAGATCAAGTTTGTTCTTGCAGTTTCCTTTCAAAAGACAACATTTTAATACCTAACATCTCTGGTGAGTGACAACAGGCTCCAGGCAACAAGCTCTCTGGAGCCTATTTTTTTCACTCTATAAAGGTCTTGTATTAAAAGCATGTAAAAACGCATATTTTTTTTTATTTAAGGTGGACATGTTGATATTGTCAACACAAAGAAAAAAAAAACAATGGATGATTTAAACTCAAGAAAGATTTAAATACCACAGAAGAATCAACATAAATTTTAAAGGAACAGGAATATTTGACTTATAGAACAGATATATACTCATACATTTGCATGATCAGAAGTAATCGATAAAATAGAATTTTGGAGCTGTTTGTATTGTGTAGAATATGTGTGTATAACATGTGGTAGTGAACAGGACACATTATACAAGATTATCTATACAAAAATGTACATATGAAGTAAAACAATGTGTTTCATTTCTCATAGTCTACTTGCGATTGTTCATGTAGAAATCCAAAGAATACAATGGTATGGATATTTTGGATTCAATATTCAGTGATCAAAGACAGAAAGATGTGATGAATTAAGTGATTGAATATTTATTTAATGATTCAGAAACACATGAATAATTGTAGTTTTAAGTTCAGACAAGAAATCAGGATTCAGCCATACCTACATGTACATATTAAGATGCAGTAAACACTGAAACATAATTTTGAGATCATGGAGATAATTTAATTTAATTGTTAATAAACAATTTGAAAGTGAAGTTGTTTCTTTTTCAGTACATTGTTTAATGACATGATATGTGTATAACAGTTCCCATAATTGGGTGGGAAACAATATTGTTGTAGTATTATTGGTACTTGTAAAGATATGCCACATTCTGACCCAAAGGTGTTTTATGTTATACACTACATACACAAACTTTTGATTCATCATTTGTCCATTGGAGGTTAGGTGTTTATAACCACTTTCAAAAATATTTCAGTTACTACATTTAGGGCGGAAATTGGAGTACCCAATGAAATCCACACACCTGTCGCAAGTCACTGACAAACTTTATCACATAATGTTTTATCGAGTACACCTCGCCATGAATGGGGTTCAAACTCACAACTTAAGTGGTGATAGGCAGCGATTGTACAGGTAGTTGTAAATTCAACTACCATACGACCGCGATGGCTCAAGTTCAGTTAAGATGAAAGGTAATTGTTTTATTGATATTGATGGAATTTATGATTATCACTGTTTATAAACTTTCTTTTCATATCAATCAATGAAATTAATTGGTTTGCTGAAACTATGTTTTTTGTTGGGGTTCATTGGATGGAATTTGTATCTCATGTGAAGTTCCGTCAATTGCAGACACAACGTTAGGCATATCAGAACAATACCCTTTCTTTTGCCACCAGACTGGGTTGGCCACTGAATTTTACGATTACACACTTTCTATAAGTCTACCCATGTTGAATTTAAAACTCTCTCAATAGTTGAAACACTGACACCAAAACATAAATAAATAAATATTGCACGGACCGTGTTATTTATCTTAGTGAATCTTATGATCATCGATGAGCTAAAACAATTGACGAAGGTGATCCGTTGCTGAGCATAAGCAGTATAAAACTGGGGATCTTAAAAGAAAACGACAAGTAAAACAAACTGGAAATATTTTAAAATAACATAACTATCATTTGAAATATACATATGTATAATATGTATAAAGTGTAGAAAAGTAGATGAATGGATTTGAATTTGAGGATCCCTAAAATTCACATCACATTTTCATAAATTATATAAAGTTTCCTCTTTTGCGCCCAAATTAAACTTTTAACTTCTATCAGTTCCATTCTCTTAAATCAAAGGGAACTATCCATCCATTGCCTTGAAAATGGGTTCTGTCATGTGCATAAGTTATTGTTTGCATGATTGACAGACATATTGTTTTCTAGCTTCTGAACTGCCGATCGAGAAAAAAATAAAATATTCTAGACAGGCAGCATATAGCCAGTCAATGGGGTTTGCAATTAATATTTCGCATGCACAATAGCGACCCCACACCGCAACGTGTGAAGACAGAAATATCCTTCTGTGGTTTAAATGCGTACTAACTGCATTACATATAAACTGTATGATTCTGTTTGATAAAGGTCTTTAACTAGAACATGAAAAAAATGTACACTTGAGTCAAGGATAAATCCTTGCTTGAGTGAAATAGTGTTGTAATAAAAGATGTGAACGTGATATACAAGCTTGAAAAAATTTCAAGGTATATTCTAGATGAGGTTGAAACAAGTCACGATTTGATATCAATTCGGTTGTATTTGATTTTGACGATTTTAATTACGGAAGACGGGTCACAACCATATTTTTTTTTAACAATTGCAACTCAACTGGTTTTTTTTTTCATAACCTATAATAAAATGAAAAAATATATATCACACTGTCGGAACAGTTCCAGCATGCAATAGAAAAATCGTAGAAATATGTAAATTCGATATCCCTAACACACATATAAATGACCCCTCCTGGCTTAGTTCAGGTACTTCAATAAAAAGTGACGGGGTTAAACTAGTATACAGTAGATTTTTCTAAGGCATTTCTCTTATTTAATAAAAACAATAGAAAGCGAAAATCGATCGGGAGACCGTCGCCGATAAGGTATAAATAAGTCTAAAAGGGGCTATTGTTTTACCATGGGACAGACAAGTTTTGGGAGAATGGAATCATTTATTTTTCTTTGCATATGAAATCAGAAATGTTCCATTCAATATCCAGTTTTACATAACTATTATACTGCTTGATTTTCCTTAGTCAGATTATTTTTTTCTCCCAAGTCTGGCAAAATTATTTATTTGTGCGAAAATTTAAATCAGAAATATTAAAACAAAATATAAATAAATTTGAAAAGCACCCCTCCTTGAAGTGTATCTATACATAGCGTTTGAGGAAAATATGTATTTTGTATGCAGACTGTAATGTCACTGTGAAACCATTATTTGGCCAGTGATATTAATTTTTAACTGTTTTAAACACCGAAATGAAAAAAAATATCTAATCGCTTACACTCAATGAAAAATTGAAGACAAATGTTGCAATAAGGTCTCCCTCAAAAGATCTTTACGTAAATTAACATTGTTTCGTTATGTTACGGGAAGATGCGTTCGTTCGTCAGTTATCGAGAAATCTCTATTAATGGAGTCCAATTAGCAAAGTTCGTATTATTAATTGGCAGAACATCATCAATATACATGGGAGTGAGATTAAAGGCTTAAGCCTCCCTACTTTTTTTTTGTCTTTGATAAGTTTTTGTATAAACTCAGACTCTTAGGAGTATAGAAAAAATGGAGAGGAGAGGGGCATAGTTTGTTCCCATAGGGATGCCTAGATATGATTTGTTGAAAAATGTGCCATTCGAACTCGACAAATATATGTTATCGATAAGGAACTCCAACATTTTGATGACTTCATTTTATGTGTAGCACTTTTTACCTTTCGTTTCGTGCTTGACAAAATAAGTTAATTCGTGACCCAATACTATAAACTTGCAACGTTGCCAACATTTTTTAAAGTAAAATGCGTTGTGAATAATTTACTTTAAAGAGGAAATGAAAGTGTAAAAGGTAAAAAAATCATAAATTGTTACCGTATATCATTTCACGGTAAGAAACTAAAATATATAAGAAATAATTCACCAGTTAATTTATTTTCGCTCTGTCCAAAGACCTTGTTTAAGATAATCTTCCGAAATTGTAAGTCCAGTCTCGTTTTCAATATAAGTTTAATGAAAATTAAAATAAATTGCATATCAAAATGAAACTCTTGAGCCTCTTATGAAAATGATGGACATCTTCCCTTGGTTGATTGAGAATTACATAAAGAACTCTTGATTTTTATCTTTTTAGCTGAAAAAAGTATGGAAGTTTTTGTTAGTAACCAGTGCCTCATTTTCAGTTTTTAACCGGTGCCAAAATTTAAGGCAATAGTATAGTATCCGTAACATTGAACAACATCGAAAATGCACCTATGTTTGTATTTTTTCATTATCGTTTACATATAAATACTTTCATTATTGATTTTATATATCAGTAAAGTTATAAACTTGCTTTCTAAAACGTATACAACATCCACTACGACGTGGTCATCGCTAAAAGGTAAAAAAAAATGGGAAGGAACAAGATTAGATCTGGAACATCTGGATCCACATTATTCAACACGACAGCGTTAACATGAAACTTTAAATACTTTGCGATGGAAATTTTAGCAATGCCATTATCTGACACGTTCCGTAAAGCCGTTATTTCAATATACTTACAAACATTCGTTATGCTTTTGTAATTTTTGTCGGTCGGTTCCATCCTGTTTGACCATTTTATAAACCTGTAGCAACCGTAAATCTTTCAGATAGCAACAAAGGACGCGTTTTTTGCGAATATCATCCGTGATATTAGGTGATCTTCTGTTAAGATTCAGTTTACCATGTGTGGTTAACAACAGTATTACAGGTACTGTTCCTGAATGTTTTACATTGATGATTGATGCCCTGTGAGATTAAGACTAGTGATTGATGATTGATGCCCTGTGAGATTAAGACTAGTAATTGATGATTGATGCCCTGTGAGATCAAGACTAGTGATTGATGATTGATGCTCTGTGAGATCAAGACTAGTGATTGATGATTGATGCTCTGTGAGATTAAGACTAGTGATCGATGATTGATGCCCTGTGAGATCAAAACTAGTGATTGATGATTGATGGTCTGTGAGATTAAGACTAGTGATTGATGATTGATGCTCTGTGAGATCAAGACTAGTAATTGATGATTGATGCTCTGTGAGATTAAGACTAGTGATTGATGATTGATGCTCTGTGAGATTAAGACTAGTGATTGATGATTGATGCCCTGTGAGATTAAGACTAGTGATTGATGATTGATGCTCTGTGAGATTAAGACTAGTGATCGATGATTGATGCCCTGTGAGATCAAGACTAGTGATTGATGATTGATGCTCTGTGAGATTAAAACTAGTAATTGATGATTGATGCCCTGTGAGATCAAGACTAGTGATTGATGATTGATGCTCTGTGAGATTAAGACTAGTGATTGATGATTGATGCTCTGTGAGATTAAGACTAGTGATTGATGATTGAAGCCCTGTGAGATTAAGACTAGTGATTGATGATTGATGCCCTGTGAGATTAAGACAAGTGATTGATGATTGATGCCCTGTGAGATTAAGACTAGTGATTGATGATTGATGCCCTGTGAGATCAAGACTAGTGATTGATGATTGATGCCCTGTGAGATCAAGACTAGTGATTGATGATTGATGCTCTGTGAGATTAAGACTAGTGATTGATGATTGATGCTCTGTGAGATTAAGACTAGTGATTGATGATTGATGCTCTGTGAGATTAAGACTAGTGATTGATGATTGATGCTCTGTGAGATTAAGACTAGTGATTGATGATTGATGCCCTATGAGATCAAGACTAGTGATTGATGATTGATTCCCTGTGAGATTAAGACTAGTGATTGATGATTGATGCTCTGTGAGATTAAGACTAGTGAGTGATGATTGATGCTCTGTGAGATTAAGACTAGTGATTGATGATTGATGCTCTGTGAGATTAAGACTAGTGATTGATGATTGATGCTCTGTGAGATTAAGACTAGTGATTGATGATTGATGCTCTGTGAGATTAAGACTAGTGATTGATGATTGATGCCCTGTGAGATTAAGACTAGTGATTGATGATTGATGCCCTGTGAGATCAAGACTAGTGATTGATGATTGATGCTCTGTGAGATTAAGACTAGTGATCGATGATTGATGCCCTGTGAGATCAAGACTAGTGATTGATGATTGATGCTCTGTGAGATTAAAACTAGTAATTGATGATTGATGCCCTGTGAGATCAAGACTAGTGATTGATGATTGATGCTCTGTGAGATTAAGACTAGTGATTGATGATTGATGCTCTGTGAGATTAAGACTAGTGATTGATGATTGAAGCCCTGTGAGATTAAGACTAGTGATTGATGATTGATGCCCTGTGAGATTAAGACAAGTGATTGATGATTGATGCCCTGTGAGATTATGACTAGTGATTGATGATTGATGCCCTGTGAGATCAAGACTAGTGATTGATGATTGATGCCCTGTGAGATCAAGACTAGTGATTGATGATTGATGCTCTGTGAGATTAAGACTAGTGATTGATGATTGATGCTCTGTGAGATTAAGACTAGTGATTGATGATTGATGCTCTGTGAGATTAAGACTAGTGATTGATGATTGATGCTCTGTGAGATTAAGACTAGTGATTGATGATTGATGCCCTATGAGATCAAGACTAGTGATTGATGATTGATTCCCTGTGAGATTAAGACTAGTGATTGATGATTGATGCTCTGTGAGATTAAGACTAGTGAGTGATGATTGATGCTCTGTGAGATTAAGACTAGTGATTGATGATTGATGCTCTGTGAGATTAAGACTAGTGATTGATGATTGATGCTCTGTGAGATTAAGACTAGTGATTGATGATTGATGCTCTGTGAGATTAAGACTAGTGATTGATGATTGATGCCCTGTGAGATTAAGACTAGTGATTGATGATTGATGCCCTGTGAGATCAAGACTAGTGATTGATGATTGATGCTCTGTGAGATTAAGACTAGTGATTGATGATTGATGCCCTGTGAGATTAAGACTAGTGATTGATGATTGATGCTCTGTGAGATTAAGACTAGTGATTGATGATTGATGCTCTGTGAGATTAAGACTAGTGATTGATGATTGATGCCCTGTGAGATTAAGACTAGTGATCGATGATTGATGCCCTGTGATATCAAGACTAGTGATTGATGATTAATGTCCTATGAGATTAAGACTAGGGATTGATGATTGATGCTCTGTGAGATTAAGACTAGTGATTGCTGATTGATGCTCTGTGAGATTAAGACTAGTGATTGATGATTGATGCCCTGTGAGATCAAGACTAGTGATTGATGATTGATGCTCTTTGAGATTAAGACTAGTGATTGATGATTGATGCTCTGTGAGATTAAAACTAGTGATTGATGATTGATGCTCTGTGAGATTAAGACTAGTGATCGATGATTGATGCCCTGTGAGATCAAGACTAGTGATTGATGATTGATGCTCTGTGAGATTAAGACTAGTAATTGATGATTGATGCCCTGTGAGATCAAGACTATTGATTGATGATTGATACCCTGTGAGATTAAGACTAGTGATTGATGATTGATGCCCTGTTAGATTAAGACTAGTGATTGATGATTGATGCCCTGTGAGATTAAGACTAGTGATTGATGATTGATGCCCTGTGAGATTAAGACTAGTGATTGATGATTGATGCCCTGTGAGATCAAGACTAGTGATTGATGATTGATGCTCTGTGAGATTAAGACTAGTGATTGATGATTGATGCTCTGTGAGATTAAGACTAATGATTGATGATTGATGCCCTGTGAGATTAAGACTAGTGATTGATGATTGATGCCCTGTGAGATCAAGACTAGTGATTGATGATTGATGCCCTGTGAGATTAAGACTAGTGATTGATGATTGATGCTCTGTGAGAGCAAGACTAGTGATTGATGATTGATGCTCTGTGAGATTAAAACTAGTGATTGATGATTGATGCTCTGTGAGATTAAGACTAGTGATTGATGATTGATGCTCTGTGAGATTAAGACTAGTGATTGATGATTGATGCCCTGTGAGATTAAGACTAGTGATTGATGATTGATGCTCTGTGAGATTAAGACTAGTGATTGATGATTGATGCCCTGTGAGATCAAGGCTAGTGATTGATGGTTGATGCTCTGTGAGATTAAGACTAGTGATTGATGATTGATGCTCTGTGAGGTTAAGACTAGTGATTGATGATTGATGCCCTGTGAGATTAAGACTAGTGATTGATGATTGATGCCCTGTGAGATTAAGACTAGTGATTGATGATTGATGCCCTGTGAGATTAAGACTAGTGATTGATGATTGATGCCCTGTGAGATCAAGACTAGTGATTGATGATTGATGCCCTGTGAGATCAAGACTAGTGATTGATGATTGATGCTCTGTGAGATTAAGACTAGTGATTGATGATTGATGCTCTGTGAGTTAAAGACTAGTGATTGATGATTGATGCCCTGTGAGATTAAGACTAGTGATTGATGATTGATGCTCTGTGAGATCAAGACTAGTAATTGATGATTGATGCCCTGTGAGATCAAGATTAGTAATTGATGATTGATGCCCTGTGAGATCAAGACTAGTGATTGATGATTGATGCTCTGTGAGATTAAGACTAGTGATTGATGATTGATGCTCTGTGAGGTTAAGACTAGTGATTGATGATTGATGCCCTGTGAGATTAAGACTAGTGATTGATGATTGATGCCCTGTGAGATTAAGACTAGTAATTGATGATTGATGCCCTGTGAGATTAAGACTAGTGATTGATGATTGATGCCCTGTGAGATCAAGACTAGTGATTGATGATTGATGCCCTGTGAGATCAAGACTAGTGATTGATGATTGATGCTCTGTGAGATTAAGACTAGTGATTGATGATTGATGCTCTGTGAGATTAAGACTAGTGATTGATGATTGATGCCCTGTGAGATTAAGACTAGTGATTGATGATTGATGCCCTGTGAGATCAAGACTAGTGATTGATGATTGATGCCCTGTGAGATTAAGACTAGTGATTGATGATTGATGCTCTGTGAGATTAAGACTAGTGATTGATGATTGATGCTCTGTGAAATCAAGATTAGTGATTGATGATTGATGCTCTGTGAGATTAAGACTAGTGATTGATGATTGATGCCCTGTGAGATTAAGACTAGTGATTGATGATTGATGCCCTGTGAGATCAAGACTAGTGATTGATGATTGATGGTCTGTGAGATTAAGACTAGTGATTGATGATTGATGCTCTGTGAGATTAAGACTAGTGATTGATAATTGATGCCCTGTGAGATCAAGACTAGTGATTGATGATTGATTTCCTGTGAGATTAAGACTAGTGATTGATGATTGATGCTCTGTGAGATCAAGACTAGTGATTGATGATTGATGCTCTGTGAAATCAAGATTAGTGATTGATGATTGATGCTCTGTGAGATTAAGACTAGTGATTGATGATTGATGCTCTGTGAGATTAAGACTAGTGATTGATGATTGATGCTCTGTGAGATTAAGACTAGTGATCGATGATTGATACCCTGTGAGATCAAGACTAGTGATTGATGATTGATGCTCTGTGAGATTAAGACTAGTGATTGATGATTGATGCCCTGTGAGATTAAGACTAGTGATTGATGATTGATGCCCTGTGAGATTAAGACTAGTGATTGATGATTGATGCCCTGTCAGATTAAGATTAGTGATTGATGATTGAGGCCCTGTGAAATCAAGACTAGTGATTGAAGATTGATGCCCTGTGAGATCAAGACTAGTGATTGATGATTGATGCCCTGTGAGATTAAGACTAGTGATTGATGATTGATGCTCTGTGAGATTAAGACTAGTAATTGATGATTGATGCCCTGTGAGATTAAGACTAGTGATTGATGATTGATGCCCTGTGAGATCAAGACTAGTGATTGATGATTGATGCCCTGTGAGATTAAGACTAGTGATTGATGATTGATGCTCTGTGAGATTAAGACTAGTGATTAATGATTGATGCTCTGTGAGATTAAGACTAGTGATTGATGATTGATGCTCTGTGAGATTAAGACTAGTGATTGATGATTGATGCTCTGTGAGATTAAGACTAGTGATTGATGATTGATGCTCTGTGAGATAAAGACTAGTGATTGATGATTGATGCTCTGTGAGATTAAGACTAGTGATTGATGATTGATGCCCTGTGAGATTAAGACTAGTGATTGATGATAGATGCCCTGTGAGATCAAGACTAGTGATTTATGATTGATGCTCTGTGAGATTAAGACTAGTGATTGATGATTGATGCTCTGTGAGATTAAAACTAGTGATTGATGATTGATGCCCTGTCAGATTAAGATTAGTGATTGATGATTGAGGCCCTGTGAAATCAAGACTAGTGATTGAAGATTGATGCCCTGTGAGATCAAGACTAGTGATTGATGATTGATGCCCTGTGAGATTAAGACTAGTGATTGATGATTGATGCCCTGTGAGATCAAGACTAGTGATTGATGATTGATGCTCTGTGAGATTAAGACTAGTGATTGATGATTGATGCTCTGTGAGATTAAGACTAGTGATTGATGATTGATGCTCTGTGAGATTAAGACTAGTGATTGATGATTGATGCTCTGTGAGATAAAGACTAGTGATTGATGATTGATGCTCTGTGAGATTAAGACTAGTGATTGATGATTGATGCCCTGTGAGATTAAGACTAGTGATTGATGATAGATGCCCTGTGAGATCAAGACTAGTGATTTATGATTGATGCTCTGTGAGATTAAGACTAGTGATTGATGATTGATGCTCTGTGAGATTAAGACTATTGATTGATGATTGATGCCCTGTGAGATTAAGACTAGTGATTGATGATTGATGCTCTGTGAGATTAAAACTAGTGATTGATGATTGATGCTCTGTGAGATTAAGACTAGTGATCGATGATTGATGCCCTGTGAGATCAAGACTAGTTATTGATGATTGATGCTCTGTGAGATTAAGACTAGTAATTGATGATTGATGCCCTGTGAGATCAAGACTAGTGATTGATGATTGATGCCCTGTGAGATTAAGACTAGTAATTGATGATTGATGCCCTGTGAGATCAAGACTAGTGATTGATGATTGATACTCTGTGAGATTAAGACTAGTGATTGATGATTGATGCTCTGTGAGATTAAGACTAGTGATTGATGAATGATGCTCTGTGAGATTAAGACTAGTGATTGATGATTGATGCCCTGTGAGATTAAAACTAGTGATTGATGATTGATGCCCTGTGAGCTCAAGGCTAGTGATTGATGATTGATGCCCTGTGAGATCAAGAGTAGTGATTGATGATTGATGCCCTGTGAGATTAAGACTAGTGATTGATGATTTATGCCCTGTGAGATCAAGACTAGTGATTGATGATTGATGCCCTGTGAGATCAAGACTAATGATTGATGATTGATGCCCTGTGAGATTAAGACTAATGATTGATGATTGATGCCATGTGAGATCAAGACTAGTGATTGATGATTGAGGCCCTGTGAGTTCAAGACTAGTAATTGATGATTGATGCCCTGTGAGATTAAGACTAGTGATTGATGATTGATGCCCTGTGAGATTACGACTAGTGATTGATGATTGATGCCCTGTGAGATCAAGACTAGTAATTGATGATTGATGCCCTGTGAGATTAAGACTAGTGATTGATGATTGATGCCCTGTGAGATTAAGACTAGTGATTGATGATTGATGCCCTGTGAGATTACGACTAGTGATTGATGATTGATGCCCTGTGAGATCAAGACTAGTGATTGATGATTGATGCCCTGTGAGATTAAGACTAGTGATTGATGATTGATGCCCTGTGAGATTAAGACTAGTGATTGATGATTGATGCCCTGTGAGATTAAAACTAGTGATTGATGATTGATGCTCTGTGAGATTAAGACTAGTGATCGATGATTGATGCCCTGTGACATCAAGACTAGTGATTGATGATTGATGCTCTGTGAGATTAAGACTAGTAATTGATGATTGATGCCCTGTGAGATCAAGACTAGTGACTGATGATTGATGCTCTGTGAGATTAAGACTAGTAATTGATGATTGATGCCCTGTGAGATCAAGACTAGTGATTGATGATTGATGCTCTGTGAGATTAAGACTATTGATTGATGATTGATGCTCTGTGAGATTAAGACTAGTGATTGATGATTGATGCCCTGTGAGATCAAGACTAGTGATTGATGATTGATGCTCTGTGAGATTAAGACTAGTGATTGATGATTGATGCCCTGTGAGATTAAGACTTGTGATTGATGATTGATGCCCTGTGAGATTAAGACTAGTGATTGATGATTGATGCCCTGTGAGATCAAGACTAGTGATTGATGATTGATACTCTGTGAAATTAAGACTAGTGATTGATGATTGATGCTCTCTGAGATTAAGACTAGTGATTGATGATTGATGCTCTGTGAGATTAAGACTAGTGATTGATGATTGATGCCCTGTGAGATTAAGACTAGTGATTGATGATTGATGCCCTGTGAGATCAAGGCTAGTGATTGATGATTGATGCCCTGTGCGATTAAGACTAGTGATTGATGATTGATGCCCTGTGAGATTAAGACTAGTGATTGATGATTGATGCCCTGTGAGATCAAGACTAGTGATTGATGATTGATGCCCTGTGAGATCAAGACTAGTGATTGATGATTGATGCCCTGTGAGATCAAGACTAGTAATTGATGATTGATGGTCTGTGAGATTAAGACTAGTGATTGATGATTGATTCTCTGTGAGATTAAGATTAGTGATTGATGATTGATGCCCTGTGAGATTAAGACTAGTGATTGATGATTGATGCCCTGTGAGATTAAGACTAGTGATTGATGATTGATGCCCTGTGAGATTAAGACTAGTGATTGATGATTGATGCCCTGTGAGATCAAGACTAGTGATTGATGATTGCTGCCCTGTGAGATCAAGACTAATGATTGATGATTGATGCTCTGTGAGATCAAGACTAATGATTGATGATTGATGCCCTGTGAGATCAAGACTAGTAATTGATGATTGATGCCCTGTGAGATCAAGACTAGTGATTGATGATTGATGCTCTCTGAGATTAAGACTAGTGATTGATGATTGATGCTCTGTGAGATTAAGACTAGTGATCGATGATTGATACCCTGTGAGATCAAGACTAGTGATTGATGATTGATGCTCTGTGAGATTAAGACTAGTGATTGATGATTGATGCCCTGTGTGATTAAGACTAGTGATTGATGATTGATGCCCTGTGAGATTAAGACTAGTGATTGATGATTGATGCTCTGTGAGATTAAAACTAGTGATTGATGATTGATGCTCTGTGAGATTAAGACTAGTGATCGATGATTGATGCCCTGTGAGATCAAGACTAGTGATTGATGATTGATGCTCTGTGAGATTAAGACTAGTAATTGATGATTGATGCCCTGTGAGATCAAGACTAGGTATTGATGATTGATGCCCTGTGAGATTAAGACTAGTAATTGATGATTGATGCTCTGGGAGATTAAGACTAGTGATTGATGATTGATGCCCTGTGAGATTAAAACTAGTGATTGATGATTGATGCCCTGTGAGATCAAGGCTAGTGATTGATGATTGATGCTCTGTGAGATTAAGACTAGTGATTGATGATTGATGCCCTGTGAGATTAAGACTAGTGATTGATGATTGATGCCCTGTGAGATCAAGACTAGTGATTGATGATTGATGCTCTGTGAGATCAAGAGTAATGATTGATGATTGATGCCCTGTGAGATTAAGACTAGTGATTGATGATTTATGCCCTGTGAGATCAAGACTAGTGATTGATGATTGATGCCCTGTGAGATCAAGACTAATGATTGTTGATTGATGCCCTGTGAGATTAAGACTAATGATTGATGATTGATGCCCTGTGAGATCAAGACTAGTGATTGATGATTGATGCCCTGTGAGTTCAAGACTAGTAATTGATGATTGATGCCCTGTGAGATTAAGACTAGTGATTGATGATTGATGCCCTGTGAGATAACGACTAGTGATTGATGATTGATGCCCTGTGAGATCAAGACTAGTAATTGATGATTGATGCCCTGTGAGATTAAGACTAGTGATTGATGATTGATGCTCTGTGAGATTAAGACTAGTGATTGATGATTGATGCCCTATGAGATTAAGACTAGTGATTGATGATTGATGCCCTGTGAGATTAAGACTAGTGATTGATGATTGATGCTCTGTGAGATTAAAACTAGTGATTGATGATTGATGCTCTGTGAGATTAAGACTAATGATTGATGATTGATGCCCTGTGAGATCAAGACTAGTGATTGATGATTGATGCCCTGTGAGTTCAAGACTAGTAATTGATGATTGATGCCCTGTGAGATTAAGACTAGTGATTGATGATTGATGCCCTGTGAGATAACGACTAGTGATTGATGATTGATGCCCTGTGAGATCAAGACTAGTAATTGATGATTGATGCCCTGTGAGATTAAGACTAGTGATTGATGATTGATGCTCTGTGAGATTAAGACTAGTGATTGATGATTGATGCCCTATGAGATTAAGACTAGTGATTGATGATTGATGCCCTGTGAGATTAAGACTAGTGATTGATGATTGATGCTCTGTGAGATTAAAACTAGTGATTGATGATTGATGCTCTGTGAGATTAAGACTAGTGATTGATGATTGATGCCCTGTGAGATCAAGACTAGTGATTGATGATTGATGCTCTGTGAGATTAAGACTAGTAATTGATGATTGATGCCCTGTGAGATCAAGACTAGTGATTGATGATTGATGCTCTGTGAGATTAAGACTAGTAATTGATGATTGATGCTCTGTGAGATCAAGACTAGTGATTGATGATTGATGCTCTGTGAGATTAAGACTAGTGATTGATGATTGATGCTCTGTGAGATCAAGACTAGTGATTGATGATTGATGCTCTGTGAGATTAAGACTAGTGATTGATGATTGATGCCCTGTGAGATTAAGACTAGTGATTGATGATTGATGCTCTGTGAGATTAAGACTAGTGATTGATGATTGATGCCCTGTGAGATTAAGACTAGTGATTGATGATTGATGCCCTGTGAGATCAAGACTAGTGATTGATGATTGATACTCTGTGAAATTAAGACTAGTGATTGATGATTGATGCTCTGTGAGATTAAGACTAGTGATTGATGATTGATGCCCTGTGAGATTAAGACTAGTGATTGATGATTGATGCCCTCTGAGATCAAGGCTAGTGATTGATGATTGCTGCCCTGTGCAATTAAGACTAGTGATTGATGATTGATGCCCTGTGAGATTAAGACTAGTGATTGATGATTGATGCCCTGTGAGATCAAGACTAGTGATTGATGATTGATGCCCTGTGAGATCAAGACTAGTGATTGATGATTGATGCCCTGTGAGATTGAGACTAGTGATTGATGATTGATGCCCTGTGAGATCAAGACTAGTGATTGATGATTGATTCCCTTTGAGATCAAGACTAATGATTGATGATTGATGCCCTGTGAGATTAAGACTAATGATTGATGATTGATGCCTTGTGAGATCAAGACTAGTGATTGATGATTGATGCCCTGTGAGTTCAAGACTAGTGATTGATGATTGATACCCTGTGAGATTAAGACTAGTGATTGATGATTGATGCCCTGTGAGATTACGACTAGTGATTGATGAGTGATGCCCTGTGAGATCAAGACTGGTGATACAATAGACCATTTGGCATACAAACACTAATTCACAAATCAGAGCTTAGAATACATACAAAACTATTCTTTATTATGGGAAACAGTTCCTTTCGCTTTGTTGTATATTGACTATATTAAATTTAATGACGTAAATAAAATTGGTAACGGAAGGTCATTATATGAGGATTATTTTGAGCCCGAATTTTGTTGCATTTAGTTGTATTTTAATCCGTTATTGAGGTATTGATGCATGACCTATAAATGAATTTGAATATGAATGTATGGGTATGACGTTGCTATTTGTAGAGTTAGAGATGTCCATGGGACGGCATTACACTGTAAGATTTAAACATTGTGTTGGAAAGGTTAAACTTCAGACAAAATGGTCAGGTAGACTGAAAAACAACAGAAAATTAATAGAAAATCTAAATGGAATTAATAAGTGGTTTTACACCGTTTGTGGTTTTACACCGTTTGTGGTTTTACACCGTTTGTAGTTTAACACCGTTTTTGGTTTTACACCGTTTGTGGTTTTACACCGTTTGTAGTTTTACACCGTTTGTAGTTTAACACCGTTTTTGGTTTTACACCGTTTGTGGTTTTACACCGTTTGTAGTTTTACACCGTTTGTAGTTTTACACCGTTTGTAGCTTTACACCGTTTGTAGTTTTACACCGTTTGTAGTTTTACACCGTTTGTGGTTTTACACCGTTTGTAGTTTTACACCGTTTGTAGTTTTACACCGTTTGTAGTTTTACACCGTTTGTAGTTTTACACCGTTTGTAGTTTTACACCGTTTGTAGTTTTACACCGTTTGTGGTTTTACACCGTTTGTAGTTTTACACCGTTTGTAGTTTTACACCGTTTGTAGCTTTACACCGTTTGTAGTTTTACACCGTTTGTAGTTTTACACCGTTTGTGGTTTTACACCGTTTGTAGTTTTACACCGTTTGTAGTTTTACACCGTTTGTAGTTTTACACCGTTTGTGGTTTTACACCGTTTATAGTTTTACACCGTTTGTAGTTTTACACCGTTTGTGGTTTTACACCGTTTGTAGTTTTACACCGTTTGTGGTTTTACACCGTTTGTAGTTTTACACCGTTTGTAGTTTTACACCGTTTGTAGTTTTACACCGTTTGCACATTTCCTATTTTGATTCTAATATTATTCACTTAACGGGAAATATAATCACATAGGGAATGCGCAAATGGTCTACTACAATTTACTCTTCATTAAGTAACGTTTTATATTCATTCAGAATACGTTGTGAGGTTAAGATCGATAACATAAGTACTGTATGTTCCTTAACATTTTCAGATGATTCTGTACACCATGTGAGACTTCAAATCCCATTGTAATAGTCAAGTGGCAGCCATGGGGAGGTTGTAACATTAGTATATGTAGACAAAAGTATATTTTTTATTGAGATGGACGGATGGTCGGGTTCGTGTTTGAATGTATAAGAATACAATACCGTATTTCATCAAATAAGCATCCAGAGTACGACAACGCATACTCAAAATGGCGGCCGGTTACAAGGAAGTAATGTTACTTTCGGTTTCCGGTTACGACGAAGAAATTGCTTTCCATAGTATTCAACTAGTTTTGTTTTTCTTACTACATTTGTATCGTTAAGAACAGGTTATAGCTCACTTATAATGTAGAATTCGTCATGATCATTTTCTTCATTAATAAGAAGATCCAGTTATGACATGTAATGTCGTGTGATTTGCCAAAATTTCATCTTTGTCAAAACGAACATATATGGTAGGTAGGATTGTTATTGGAGAATACCAAGTTATCCATAGTACTTTTACAAATAAAACCAATGTCATTTGTCACCATGTCTGCAAGTTAAGCAACATATTTTTCACGACGAAAAGAAAAAAACTCTACCTTTTTATCCAGCAATGATTTAGATCGAGCAGTCAGACACAATTTACTCATTTGATAATGTCTCTAGTTCCTTCTCTTTTTTCTGCATTGCTCTTAGAATCAGGGTGTTTTTTAAACAAAAACAAACATTTGCCCCTACCTTAGCCATTCTTTTATATGAAACAGAGTTGAACTCAATGTTTTAATCTATCTTTTAGTTTGAAGTGGGGAATAGCTGTGTAGATTTATTTGGAGTGGGGAATAATTGTGTAGATTTATTTGTAGTGGGGAATAGTTGTGTAGATTTGTTTGGAGTGGGGAATAGTTGTGTAGATTTATTTGGAGTGGGGAATAGTTGTGTAGATTTATTTGGAGTGGGGAATAATTGTGTAGATTTGTTTGGAATGGGGAATAGTTGTGTAGATTTATTTGGAGTGGGGAATAATTGTGTAGATTTGTTTGGAGTGGGGAATAGTTGTGTAGATTTATTTGGAGTGGGGAATAATTGTGTAGATTTGTTTGGAGTGAGGAATAGTTGTGTAGATTTGTTTGGAGTGGGGAATAGTTGTGTAGATTTATTTGGAGTGGGGAATAGTTGTGTAGATTTATTTGGAGTGGGGAATAATTGTGGAGATTTGTTTGGAGTGGGGAATAGTTGTGTAGATTTATTTGGAGTGGGGAATAGTTGTGTAGATTTATTTGGAGTGGGGAATAGTTGTGTAGATTTAAATGCATGTTTATTTCAAAAGTGAAAAGTGAGCCTCTAACTATTGGAGTAAGCAATATCAATGAATTATTAAAATTCATGCCAATCTAATTTTCAATTGCTTTTTCTACCCAAATTTATGTTGTTTTTGTTATTCTTTTGTAGATTAGATGGTGTGATGACGATATTTCTGATTTTCTAATCAATTGAAGTATGTTGATATTTTTTTTTGCTTAAGACAAAAAAGAAAAAAAAAGAAAAATTATTAGAACTTGTGTCAGCAAGGTTAGTGATATCGGAGATCATTCTATTTCTATTTCGACGCGGAAAATTTAAACATGTGTAAAATTTAGTAATCAAAGAAAGAATAGAATTCGTTTTTCAGTTCATCAGGTTTCTTTCAATCATATTTTGTCTATTATAACGTTTTCGTGTTTACAACAACCTCCTAAGAAACTAATTGGCCTAAATGAAGCAAACTTGAGTGCACTATTTATTGGGCGGGGTCCTGTTTCAGAAAGAAATCATAAAAAGGAATCTAATTTAAATTTGAAAATCTTTGTCAAAATAAGAAACCATACTCTTCTCTGAAACTAGTTAAAAATAACTAACAAATAGAATTGTATATCAGGAACTTGGTCGTTCAACATTGATGCGGAATAATTTACCATGTTCTATCTGAGCATTTTACATGTAAAAATTTCTTATTTAAAACGATAAAATATGAAAAGTGTTATGTCCTCCTTTATTGAAAAACAACAAAATAAACATGTATTGTGGAGAGGGGTCCAGAAATAAACATGCATTGTGGAGAGGGGTCCAGAAATAAACATGTATTGTGGAGAGGGGTCCAGAAATAAACATGTATTGTGGAGAGAGGTCCAGAAATAAACATGTATTGTGGAGAGGGGTCCAGAAATAAACATGTATTGTGGAGAGGGGTCCAGAAATAGTTCCTGTATGCCCAGATGTCGATTCAATGTGTTGAATGTGCAATTACAGAAATATATTTATTATTGGTCGCTAGAATTCTTTAAAAGTACATTTTGCTCTTATTTATTTTTTTGGTTTTGAGACATATCGCCTTATTGGTCGCTAGCTTAGTGGTCGCTAGAAATTGGTCGCTAGCTTGAGCCTGGTAAATAAAGACATATTACAAGAGGACATTAGGTAAACTCGTTCATAACAAAACTGGTCTCACGACTTTTTTCTATTTATATATTATTATGATATAATGATAATATTATTATTGTACAAGTTAGATAAATTACTATTGAAACAAAAGAAGTTATATCCAATACGGGCTGCTTCTTTTGTTTCAATAGTTATGTTTCTTAAACATATATACCACGCGTCTTACTCATTCAATCATCCATTGCATTCGTCTCTTTAAATAAGTTTTTGTTCGTAAACAATCGTGATATATATATAATACAATAGAATAATATCTTGTGATTATTAATTTTAAACTTTTAAATAGCATTGACCTAATAAGAATCGTGACTTGGTTTGTGGAAGGTATTCATGGATTAGAATAAAGAATTATGTTAATGACGGCAATACATGTAACTAATACATTGATTTCAATACAGGGTTATGAGACCATGGAATGTGTCCTTGAAGGTTATAAAATAGATCATCTGTACTAATATATATCTATAAACAATACATAACATATCACATATGGATAATTATAGTACAAGCCCTCATGACAACTGTACTCGGTCAAGCAGATACCAGTGGCGGATTTAGAGGGGGGCGTGCGGGGCGTGCGCCCCCCCCCCCCCCCCCCCTAAAATTCGCAAAGCATATGTTATACAACGTTAATTAAGCAGTTCAATAAATAACCTTTTCATGAATGGTTAACTCGTGACCTGTAGTAAAATATTCTTACACATTGTAAATACACGTTGGATGTGTTCGCTGATTCATATATGTATTCGCCGTCAGTAGTTCAAAGATTATTCCATTCTGATTGGTTCCGAGGTACCAGACATCAACTCTTTTCTCACGCTAATTAAACATTATTTCTGCAATCAATTGACCTGGCGCAAGTCACTGACAAACATTATCACATCATGTTGTATTGTGTTCACCTCGCCTCAACGAGGGTTCGAACTAACAACATTAGTGGTGATAGACACTGATTGCATATGTAGTTATAAATCCAACTACTATATGATCACGACCACGACGACCCCTCTGGGGATTCAAATCGACCATCATCGACATTGTTTACTCTGGAATCAAAGCATATTTATCCGTACCAATCAGTGGTATCTTGGGATTATAGCTACCCTTAATTAAGGTGTATAATGTAAAATGTTTATGAAAATCGAAAGTTTGAACACTATTACATTGCGTCAATATGTGCTTTGCATGTACGACAATAACGAAAATCACAGGAATGTAGATAGAAACCTCATCACACGCACCCACTACTTGGGATAACATGTCTACAGCAGGTTTGAATTTCACGTTTAGCTGTCGGGAGCAATGAAACAAGATCCTTGGAGTAGTTTTAGCTGAACATTATGTGATATAATATGCTATGTATTAACGTCTGTGTATCCAATATTTATAAAAAAAAAATGTATTTATATACCGGTTATCTTCTTCTGTTACCAGGCATTACAATTAATATACCTGTCACAAAAAATCGAAAGTATTGAAGCTTTTGTCAGCTGGCACGACAACATATTTTCCAAACAGTCTTGACAATTTCTCACAACAATATATATATAATCTGACAGCTCATCCATGCCAAGTTCCAAATTGGCTGGCGTGACGATTGCAGTGTTTACATGTAAAAAACAAACCCACACACACACACAACACAACGCATAAAACTAAAAGTATGAGCAGCACGGACCACCAATAATCCGGGTTAACCGAGGTGCTCGTGAAGGTTAAGCAGTTATGGCCTCTTATGTAACTCATATATTCTCTTTGATGAAAAAAAACCGTTTAAAATTTACACAGATAACATAAATTCATGAATGGATAATCTTGTTTCAACTCAACAGTTCAGACAGTACACAGTTGTTTCCCTTCAATAATAAAATATTTCATGGATCAACCTATACATCAAAGTAACAGAAAAGCTAAATTTGTTGTCATAGTATAACGAAATTGTATTATGAGTACCAATAAACATTTAATAGACTATAATTTATTTGTTTACTTTTGTATATACACCATAAATCTGTGTTTACTTATTATGTGTTCTATTGAATTCCAGGGTTGTAATTATATGGAAGACCATCTTTACATAGAGGCAACATTGTTGACCATCTTTACATAGAGGCGACATTGTTGACCATCTTTACATAGAGGCGACATTGTTGACCATCTTTACATAGAGGCGACATTGTTGACCATCTTTACATAGAGGCAACATTGTTGACCATCTTTACATAGAGGCGACATTGTTGACCATCTTTACATAGAGACGACATTGTTGACCATCTTTACATAGAGGCGGCATTGTTGACCATCTTTACATAGAGGCGACATTGTTGACCATCTTTACATGGAGGCGACATTGTTGACCATCTTTACATAGAGGCGACATTGTTGACCATCTTTACATAGAGACGACATTGTTGACCATCTTTACATAGAGGCGGCATTGTTGACCACCGTTCCAACCTTTTGATTTTTAACATATCAAAGGGAGGTTACTCCAGAAACCCATTGTGCGCACTAATTTAGATATCTACGTTTTTAGCTTAAATTAAAGATGTTGGTGATGCTTTGAACACCTCTAATAAATACATTGGTGATGTTTTAGGCAATCTCTAAACAGATCTAAAAGATTTAATTAAAGTCTCATAGAAGCCTTTTTATCTAGTACATAATGGAATATATTTATATATATTTAGTACATAACATATAGAAATAGTAAATTTTCATTGGTTGTTAGCTAGGCACTATATTTCAACAGTATAGTTCATTTCTTGACTACGGGAGAGTATACTTCGCAACAGGCACTATACTAAAACGGCCATTCTTCCCGAGGGACTATACCAAATTTCCCGCGAACTGACGTGATGAATTTTCAATAAAAGTTACTTCCCTTGATAAGGCGCTACGATTAACAGTTGATTACGTCATTGTTTACATTGCCAACATGGCTGCCAGATTCAGCAGCAAGGATGCCGACGAATTCACATTGCAACAACAAAATGTAAAGACAAAAGCGGCAACCAAATATGCAGTTAAAGTTCTCTCGGACTTCATGTTGGAATAAAATTATGACGGGGAGATAGGCACAATGGATATTGTTGTACTCAATGGCATTTAACAAGACTTTTACGCGAATGTCAGAAGCAGCAAGTGGAGATTATTATTCTAAAAGCTCATTAGTTTCAATTTTTTAGCCATTAGGCATTAGACATGTTATGTACTAAATTTATTATGTACTTCTCCCTCGGGAACCGTTCTCCTATAGTGTTGTCTGGTAAGGTATAGTGCCCTCGCCTACCGGCTTTGGCACTATACCTACCTAGACAACACTATAGGAGAACGGTTACCTTGTGAGAAGTCCATAATAGGATAATAATACTTGGAGAGTAGACATTTTGAATCTTTGGAACTTTCGTTGAATAAAAATAACGTGAAGAATGAAAATCATTCAAATACATGTTTTTATCCTCATTACAGATAAAATCTTTATTTACATTTCATTGCACTGACTGGCAACATTTTTGCTATATACGGTCACTGACCAAGAAATAGTTTATTTCTGGTATCTGAACTATGTTGAGCGACGGCAGGAAACGATAACAGTATAAGAGCGGACGTCACAGGCCCACCACCAAACGATTAGAGCGACGCTTGCTCCTGCTGTTTTTTAACAGCAGGAGCAAGCGTCGCTCTAATCGTCTAAAGAGACTGTTGTTTTGGGGATTTTTGACATTGCATGTTAAATACAATATATACATTCATCTTCCAATAACCTTATAAACTAGGTCAAATTTCAGAAAATGTTAATGGTGGAGGTATTTCATGCTTACGGATGGCAAACAACATTTTTAGACGCATTTATATATTCTAAATCGATCTAGGGGGTTTGCCCCACTGTGACAAATCCAAAATATCGCCACCGAAACTTGACAAATTCATTTTGGGTCATATCTTTGGTACCAAACATGGTAAGAACATAAATGAAACCTCTTTTTGTATGTTTTCAGGTACAAGGAATCCATTGCAATCATTATTTAACCCTCAATATGCCAAGAAATCAATATGGCCGCCATATTAGGGCAAATTAGATCAATGATAGCGTGCGATTCATACAGAGACTTGTATAAATTAGTGTTTTAACTTCATCATAATGTCATGGTTCTGATATGGGATATATTAACTGTCAAGGATACAGTTATAGTTTATGTATTCACTTTATCTCCTATAAATGACAGTACGCCAGCGACGCCTTCATCGCTTTGATACAAAATATAAAAGATCGACAGATCGCAACTGGTGCCTTCCTGGCCTATACACTGGTATAAGATTAACATCAAAATAATATTTTGTCGACTAGCCCGCCGAGTACGATAGAAAACTTTCAAATATAGGGGGAACTGATGGAGTAGAAAACTACAAACCAAGGTTTTTAGACACTTGCAGCCTTTTGTCAACTGAATCGACAACATATCCATCTTTACTACTGTCGCTCTTCCAGCGACCATGCCTTTTCCATACCCTATCATTGATATTGGAATTGGCTGTTGCTGTCGCTCCACCCGATCTCATAGATGGCAGACCGAGTTTTAATCCTTTAGAAACAAATCTCAATTTAGAAACAATACTCTCCCTAGCTGCAGTATAGCTTAACTTCTTATTTTTGTAAATCAACTTGCAAGTACCTTTAGAACGAAAAATAGGTCTAAATATGTAAAGGCCCAAATCTAAATTTACACCAGACAACTCAACATATCTGATAAACATAGAAAATGGACAAGCGATAGCTTCACCCTGAGCAATCAAAACCTCGTTCCCATTACGATATTGGTCGGTCTTACTTTTGCGAATAAAAAGAAATAAATACTCGGACTCAATCTTTACATCGCTGCATAAAAGAGAACTGGCTTCATCAAAACGTAAAAACCCCACAAAGCTCAACAAAATCATAGTAAGATCTCTTACAACCAACAAATCATTATTACCTAAGTTCATATTACAAAGTTCTAAAAGCATCTCAATTGAAACAGGATCTTTTTCTGTTTCAATGGACGAACAGCCCTCTTGGCTGATTCTTGCAAAGATACTATATAAGAATTGTTAGTTGGATCGTTCTTATTACACATTCCATGTACCCATTTAATACTGTATATTATAGAGTTTATTGTATTGTATGTAGCTCCAGAATCCAAGCAATATGCACGGGCTGAGCTGGCAAAACATAGAAACTATGTTTCTTTGCGAAAGTAGACCAATGGTTAAAAGAACAATAATAAGATTTTGCAGTATTGTCACTTCTAGAGTTAATAATGTAACTTGACATATGTTCTATCAAAACATTGATTTCCGGAACCTCGGTAACACCAGCTTTCTGCACATCGTCCTTAATTTGGCTACTCAAACGGATACCTACAATAAAGAAATTTAACAATAATGAATAACAAATTCATGGCTCGAAACGCAAAGCTAAAAAAATAAATTTCTGATGCGGCGTTCCAAAATACGCCCTGTGTGTTATGCTATAACCTTTGAAAACCTTGACATTCTTTATAAATGCCCTGAACTTAAATAAGGGTAATAACAAAATTACCGAACTCCGAACAATCTTACAAAGGGAAAGTCAAAACTCATAATTATATAAACAGACAAAATCAGTCAACAACCGGAAAACTGTGAAAACCGTAATGACCCTGACTTGGTACAGGCATTTCTAAAGAAATGGTGGGTTGAATCAGATTTTAAAGCGCCAAACCTCCCCCTTTCATTACGGCTCAAAGTTTCCGGCTGTCACTATAACAGTATTTATAACAATACTTGAACAAAACAGGTAGAACAGTTGTCATAACAGTACCAAACTCAGTGAAGTGAATGTCAAAAACTTTTTCACAGTTAACGGATTAACAACGTGTGGTTTTAATTCTACCCGAGAAATGCACCCTTTCATCAATAATTTGTCAATTTCATCTGAAACGAAACTTTTATTCTCCTTAGCAGACCTGTTATTTTCTAACGAGATGTTTACAGGTGGGGTTTTAAATGGTAACCTGTAACCTTGATATATGACATTTAAAATGTACTGATTTGCCTCGATGCTTTTCCATTTGTCAATATGATTTCTCAAGCTATTGACAGGAGTTACTATGACAGAGTTTAGTTGTAATGCATTATCCGTTTGATTACTAAAACCAAATTCAAGCTTATTATTATCTGAAATACTTATCTTATCACTCTTCTTGAGATCAGGACATTCCTGCTTCCAGTAACCCTTTACTCCAAAATTGAAGCATCTGCCTGGTTTCTGTCCTTGTGTAAATTTATCTGTTGCGGGTGTTACATATGGGTGTGTTCGTTTCGTCTTCTTCGATTTCTCCGCTTTCACTTTTCTTTCTGCCCTTGACTCAGCCTTAAACAACTTTTTCTCGTCTTCCGAATCGTCTGCAAGCGGGTTTGCTTCGTATTCCTGTACCACTCTCCATCCACGACCGAAGAGTCGGCGATTTTAATTATTTTCTGTCTATAATTAAGAAGATTCATACCTTCTGCTAGTTTTTCCTTCGCTTTCGAAATTCCCTACTGTGATGGGTTGTTCGCATCCAACACGTTATCAGCTTCTTTGATTTTGCTTAACATTTTGTTGTTGTGTTTAAATTGTTCCTCATTTCTCCTGCGTTTGAACTTATGTCCGTCCGACAGCGTCGCTTCAATTTTTGTAATTTGCGTTTCTGCTATCCTCTGTTGCTGGTCCTGCACCTTTCCCATTTCATTAGAAATTAAATCCTTCAACTGAGACATTAATGCATTTTGACTTTGAGCCACAACGTTAACAACATCACGTCTAATTTGTTGTTGAATGTCCGCGTCCATTTTTGACATGTACACCATGGAACGGCGGCTAGAAATGACTCTACCTGTGCAAACTAATTTATATACCTCTATCGGGTCCACCCGATTGGTCACATTCACGGAACATACCGTTAATACATACATTTTCCTGCTATTACTACCGAACCGCGGGAAAATTCATTTTGTCACTGATCAACTTTGCATAGGAATGTAAATTAGCTTCATAATGAATTAATACTACATGTACTATATACATTATTGCATATCAATGGTATAATGCTGAAACGGTGGTCAACATTTCGTTGTTTTGATAGCTTGCTTATATCAAATGGCAACACATGAATAATACATGTATAGCATTTCAGAAATATATCCAAAGTTATGTTGTTACATTACATTATTATTTTGTGTAAAACCACTTAGGGTAACTGAGTTCATGTGCCATCAGGTAGAATGTTCCGACATTCATCGCCATGCTTGTGACATATGCAAGCTTCAATACACGGTAAGCTAATTTTTCTGCAACTGCAGAGCCTACTCAGGCATCCCTTGGTACATCCACATGACATGATCTCTGAGCATGCTTTTGGAATGGTTGGTAGAGAGAGAAGTCGTGGTACTAACTGTCCATCCTTACAATCCCAATAAGGGTAATAACTAAATTACCGAACTCCGAACAATCTTACAAAGGGAAAAGTCAAAACTCATAAGTATATAAACAGACAAAATCAGTCAACAACCGGAAAACTGTAAACACCGTAATGACCCTGACTTGGTACAGGCATTTCCATCCCATATCTGTTACAGTGGGAAGAACTGGAGAAGGCACGTTGGCTTGTATCCATCCACTTGCTTGGTAATGGCTTCGCATGATGTGAAATCGTGTTGCCTCCGATGTTGGAGGTAGAGCTTCTTGTGCTCGTCCTATACAGAACAGTTTAACTCGTACCTCGTCACACATGACTGCTTCTTGTGCTCGTCCTATACAGAACAGTTTAACCCGTGCCTCGTCACACAAGTCTGCTTCGGGTACTCCATGTAGCTGACAGATGAACTTCTCTGCCGATTTAGTTATGTCTTCTGTGATGTGGCCCTTCCCAAGATGACTCACGTTGCTGTGGTGATGCTGGAAGACACTCCATGCCTTCGTCTTGTTGTGTCCACTGAGTTGAGAAACACTGTCACATCCAATGATTGCGTGAAAAGCTAGTATTGAGGATACTTGCTCGATGGGTACTTGACGAAGAATATCATATACTGGGATATATTTTGGATGTTTTGATGTGCCAGCTTTCATCAGCAGACAAACTCATTAAGCTGCTTTTTACCAAGACATTCTGCTCCTAGTAACGACACCTGGATGGAGACAGTGACCAGATCCTTGTTGAACATGTTGTATAATGTATCGACTTTGCTATGGAACACTCCATGCTGCTTCAGAGATGCTGCCATTCCTGCTTCATCCTCCTTCCTTTGGTACACTCCGTGTGGGTGTAGATGTCATCATCATCATCCATGGTTACGTGGAACATTTGTTTAGTGTGCGATGCTACCAGGGTCCTGAAGATATAAGACAGAGGCCATCGGCTAAGTGAAGAAGCTATCTTGGTGATGCCGACTAAGCCCCCACTCTTCTTTCCAATGGCATTCAACCATTCTGTGCTCTGGTCTGCAGAAACTTGATTGAATCGTCGATTTGCATGCTTGACCACAACATGTCCCTACTGGAACTCAAGCAGGATGTCTGGCGGGAGCTTGGCCATCTCAGCCAGACATACTGTACCCCATCGTGCATAGTTTACATGGTCATATCTGAAGAATGGAAGCATACGCCTGAAAGCATACAGGTGGACTTCCCATAATCCATCACGCTGTGCCCTGGTGAAGTAGAGTAGGATGCTGACCATCACCATGTAATCCCACCAGAATTCTGCGTTCGGGTCGTCTTCTTTTAGCAGTTTGACAAAATTAAAGATGGGCTGGTGGAACCTCTCAGATGTCAGGGTGTCTACCATCTGTGATATAGCTTCAGTGTTTGACAACGGCCCAAGGGAATCCAGTTCTGCCCTAAGCTCAACATCAACAGAGTCCAGGTGTGTAATCAGTTGTGGGAGTAGTAATTGCCACAAGGCCTGCAATGTGAGTTTGTGTGTTCGCATTGCACGAGCATAGCCTTTGCCGATAGCACATTCTGAGCTGCATTGACACCCAATATATCACATTCTACCCACAACTCACAAAGGTCAGATTTGTCCATATGGCGGCCAAGGACGCCACAGAAGTTCCTATATGCAGTCCTCCAAGGCAGGGTATTAGGATATCCTTGTATTGGTCAACAGACCACTTCAGTTCCAGCAACTTCGGATGTAGGCTCTCGTCCACTGTTAGAACTACATGTTCCTGTTCCATTGATTGAGCTACGTGCAGCACTCGCCTGACTACAGTGTTCAGCGTATCAATGTCGTTTGCAGGAGCCTGTATTATGGGTAGATACCCCACTGATGTTTGCTCTGGGTTGACCGTGCTTGCATTTTGGTTGAAGGAAGTCCAAGAAGGCATTGGTTCCTGAGAAGATCGAGTTATTGTGAATGCCATGTCAGTCGCATGGGCTTTCATCGCTGATGGGCATTCATCAATTGATTGTGTAAACCAACCAGGTGTTATGTCCTCATTGTATGGTCCTTCGGTGGTTCCGCGGCTAGGTGCTTGAATTCTGTCGTTCATAGCAACTGGGATGTGCAGTGTTCCTGTATTGGAGAACTTGATACCCTCGAGTAGATTAGTTTTAGGTAGGCCTCTCTGACATGCTGCTACCTTGGTGGCATGGAATGTTCCTTTTCCATCTAAAGTGGCCTCGTTTATGTCCACATTGTCTGTGGAAAAATGAACGAAACGTCCTTCGACCAAGTTGGGAGACACGACAGCACCATTGTCATCCATGATGCTTAGTGTTCTTTCAGCTAGCGCTGTGTCCAGCCTAATAGCATTACGGTAACTCATCACGTGACCAGCTCTATGAAACATGTCAACGAGCTCCTTCGCACGTGTTGCTTGGTGAAGAGTACTTCCCATTCCAATGTGCTTTGAAATAGTAATTTTATCTCCACTAGCAGTATAGACGAGATCCTGAGCAATGCTAAGTATTCTGGTTTGACGAAATAAGTCATGTTTGTCATCATCATTGTCATCATCCCCACTGTTCACGTTGTCCTCTAACATGTGTTGCCCCCTCCCAGGAGTAGGTTGAGGAACATGTACAGACTGTCTGGTACATAATCTATTGCCCTGTTCTCGCAGATTTCGATTACATCAGGCTTTGGATGCGATACCATATCACCTCGTATGCGTAGTGCAACATGCACCATGGAGAGAAAAGAGTCATCCGTTTGATGAGTGAACGTGGGAATAGTGAGCTCTACACCATCATCCTTCACCATGGCAGATAATGGGATGTGGCGGAACTTTGTTGGGACGAGTAGTGTTCTGGGTTTTTTGCATGCTTGATCATGGAGAACAATAAGTTCATACACTCCATGCGTACGTTCAGCTAACTTATCTTTGAATGTGCTCCGTCGACTCATAAATGATGACGGAATTGCGATGTCTGCTTCCTTTGCTAGTGTGCAATATCTTCCCCACACATCAGTGAGTTCTAGGATATCAGAATGTGATGCTAATTGTTCAAGCTCATGACAGAGCCAAAGCAACACTACATCCCTGGCAGTTAGTGCTGATTTGCTTATTTTGTCAGTGCTACGTTTGAACCTGACATGACAGCTACTGTGATGTTTGCCATCAGCCGCTGTCAGGTCATTTACGCAGGCCAGACGTGTCCTCAAAATCGGGTCATACTTAGATGCTTCTAGGATCCGTTTGCTAACGGGCGTCTCTTGTATGAGATGGACTTTTCCCTTGGTCTCTTTTTGGCAAACTATGCACACGTTCCAGTTGATTTGTGCCACCTTGCTTCATAGAAGGATTTATTGTGATTGAGCAACGGCTGTGGGTGCTGATGAACTAGATTGAATTTGATCAACTGTTGTATCTGTATCGCTCAGTCTTTCGAGTGTATGAGAACTTGTATAGGAGGCACCACATCCATTGTGACATACTATCAATGGTGAAGGACACGCAGCTAATGCATCAGTGAGCCGATCAGTTGCAGATCTGAAATTGTCATTTCGTAACTTCAGTCAAACTTGTCTTGTATGATGGATTGTCTTTAGGCCGTCAGATGTAGGTGTAGCTAGATTTGGCTGTTTATTGTCTTCTTGGCATATTATACATTTGTCATAATTTAACAAGACTCCCCGTTTCCTTGAAGCTTGATCGGCATCCATTGCTACAGTTCAGCAACGCAAGCACCTGCAAAGAAAGAGAATATATGGCTCAATTGTAGTCAATTTATTTTGTAATTTACATCACATATGGTGGTCATCTTAATTTATTGGCATATTGAGGGTTAAATAATGGCCTCAATGGATTGCTTGTACCTTGAAACATACACATAAGGGTAATAACAAAACTACCGAACTCCGAACAATCTTACAAAGGGAAAGTCAAAACTCATAAGTATATAAACAGACAAAATCAGTCAACAACCGGAAAACTGTGAAATCCGTAATGACCCTTACTTGGTACAGGCATTTCTAAAGAAATAGTGGGTTGAATCAGATTTTAAAGCGCCAAACCTCCCGCTCTCATTACGGCTCAAAGTTTCCGGCTGTCACTATAACAGTATTTATAACAATACTTGAACAAAACAGGTAAAACAGTTGTCAAAACAGCACCAAGCTCAGTGAAGTAAATGTCAAAGACACTTTTACATCACACATTGATAAAAACATACAAAAAGATATTTCATTTATGTTTGTACCATGCTTAGTACCCTAGATGACAAAAATGAATTTTCATGTTTCGGTGGCGGCCATTTTGGATTTGTTACGTTTAAGGGTTAACCGTTGAAAATACAGTCGGGCAAACCCCCTAGATCGATTTAGAACATATCAATATGTCTGAAAATGTTGCTTGCCAGCCGTAAACATTTTTTAATGCCTCCATCACTTTTAATATGAACATTTTCACATATTCTGCCCAGTCTATTACAGAACATCGTGCACTTTGACTATTGAGTAAATGGTCACATCTATATGTTTTTTTTAATAGATTCGACCAACCCACCGGTAGCTAAGAAAACAAATCATATGTAAAGTACAGAAAGACACCAAAATCAGTCTCTGAAACAAATTATTTATAACCTTGTTAAATTCGCATACATGTACTAACAGAACCAAATTAAAAAAAAAATGTATATTCTACGAAGAAGTCACAATAGGGGTAATGTTAAATGTATGATACATGTATAATATGTTCACATACTACATGTATCACTTACGGTATACACTAAATACCGCAGAGTTTCATCATTACGTGATCTATGTCATACAATAAGAGTAAGTTTGTCTGCTGTTAACAAAATCGTAGAATCCACCGACAAATATTAAATATAAATATGATTTACTTCCTCACAACATACCGCCTTGTATTGGAGAATAGAGGCAATGATGTCAGCATGCAGAGTGCCTACGTCAACAATGTGGAATTCTTATTTGAAAGTCTGATGGCCCATTAGTTCCCGAAGGTATCATCCGCCCTGAATGCAGTGTTTCGGCAATGTCCCGGTTTTATAAGATATATTTATTATATAATAAGTATCAAAACTAAGGTTTTCCTCCCTCATGTGACCTTAGCTGAATTTAGCTATCCTGTTGGGGTCCTTTGGTTTTCATCCCAAAGATCTTTGAATGATTATTTGGTTTTCCTATCTTTTGACCTTAAGTGTATCTCATGAACGCGTCGTGGGCACTAACTGGGATGTCAACGTTTGTTTTTATGCAAATGAACCAATATTATTGCAACTATTTAGAAGTTTCAAAAGCTAGTGACATCAGCTTTGAATGTTTCAACTGAGTGAAATATGTAAGTGATGCACCCATTGAAATCTATACAAATATGTAAGTGATACACCCATTGAAATCTATACAAATATGTAAGTGATACCCCCATTGAAATATATACAAATATGTAAGTGATACACCCATTGAAATCTATACAAATATGTAAGTGATACACCCATTGAAATCTATACAAATATGTAAGTGATACACCCATTGAAATCTATACAAATATGTAAGTGATACACCCATTGAAATCTATACAAATATGTAAGTGATACACCCATTGAAATCTATACAATTTTGGGCTAAGCACTAATTTTGTTTCTAAAGGTTAAATTTTCTAAAATTATTTAACATTATCTAAAAATGTATTGAGGACACCGGACAAGTAATCTACGGACAAGTGATTGTATAATTATTACACTATCACACAGGACTTTGATTAATTACTAATTGTTTGAAGAGTATGATAAGATATATCAGTAAATATTGACTAAGGCAAACTCATGGAAGATCTACTAATGTCCTAGACTTTCCTTCATCTGCATCTATAGCTTGAAGATTGTTAACGGTTTAATTATTGATCTATTGCAGCATGTGTTAAGCTTCTTGGACCTTTCATCATCGCTCCATCTCTCCATGAATACTTAATTGTATTTATAATTTAGCTGCATACTTTCTTTATATGACGCGTGTTGGTCACATTTTATTATATAACTTTATAAATAATTTATCTATTCGAACTAACTAACTTATTTAATAGATGAATATCAACTGTATGTCATTTGTAGAAATTTTTACCTTAGTTAATCAACAAGAAATATATATTTTATCAATGATTAGACGGAGTATAATAGTTATGTTAATATTTTGATATTAAATATATTTTAACAAAACTGATCATTATCAAGGTATTAAAGATCATGTCGTTTATTTTGATTTCAAGTAATGGTATATATAGAATGTTAATTATAAGATTTTAATTCTAACTTAATACTAACCAATAAAATCAACTGTAGAATATCTTTGGGGTTTTTACTTCAGTCCATAATTCCCCTAAAGCATTTAATTATAGAATTTTCAAAACTGATTTTAAATTTGAAGAATATTTAATATTTTAGATGAACAAAATTCCCTTCTTTTATGTAAATTTAGAACTACAAATCATAAATTGCCCATAGAAAAGGGAAGATGGAGTAATATTCCGAGGGAAAATCGCTATTGCGAACTTTGTCAAAAGAATCAAATTGGAGACGAATATCATTACATATTTGAATGTACTAATTTAAGCGAAAAACGTACTTCACTACTTCCAAAACATCTAATTGAACGTCCCAATATAATAAAATTCAAAAATTTAATGACTAGTGAACGGAAACCAATCCTGCAAAAACTATGTAAATTTATTAGATATATAAATATGATAGTTTGTCCTCCCGGCTAATTCCATCTGTCGATTTACTGTATTTGTATATATTGTATATAGTTTAATCTGTCCATTTATTTGTAACTTCTCTGTATATGTGCTATGCACTGTCAGTTTGAGAAATACAGATTATTATTATTATACAATGAATTAAAGTTGTATATGTTGTGGCAACGTTTGTTCAAGTATTGATCTGCTATCATCAGGACAGCCATAGACTTAACCTTGATTCAGGTAATCAAGTTCTTGGGACAATTCTCCTACATTCTAATTATAGATAATATTTTATTGACAAGCACACAAGTGGTTTCATTTAAGTCCTTTACTGCCGCTGTCATAAAAGTTAACTACTTAATAACATATTTTACCTGGTTAGGTAGATTAAACATCGCGGATATAATCAGCGGCTACATATCGGTAACGGAGATGATGATAGTGCTTTGGGATAAGATGTACAGAAAACCAAACTTTCTTAACTAATATCACCTGGTTCTGCAATTAGGTAAGGAAGAATTGTTCATTAGAATTTTTTTTTAGAATAATTATGCTTTAGACAATTATGGGATTTCTCTTCATTATTTAATGCCACTTTAAACTTTCAAAATCACTATATTGTAAAATATATTTTTATGCTTTTCACTTCTCAATGAAAAGACAATTTTGTTGGTATAGCGAATGCAAGGTCAGTTAATGGGAATAGAAATGAAAGGTGATTTAATTTTCTTTTCAGTCAATATATTGTATTGATGTGTATCGATTTCGACCAACATATTCAGTGCACCATGACACACTATTTAAATTAAGAGTGAAGATTTGATACCAAGGCAAATGAATTGCTATTATCTGTCAACATGTTGTGATGGCGACTGGAAACATATTGATTTTTATTTTACTTACAAACAGAAATCACATGCTTAAATACAATAAAAATTACGCTCAAATGCATCTGCATATTTCTTTTTAAGGACAGGACGTTCATACACGGAAATCGTGATTCCATTTTCTATACCTTCCTTGTTATATTGTCAATATGCACCCTATTTAATAAACCTTTGAAACACGATCTGATGGTAGATACCCGGTATATGGCTCATTAAATTTCTTAAGCACGAAAACACACATGTTTATTACTATAAATTGCTGACAGAGCAAGATAGTTCAAAAAGTGGAATGTTATTGCACAGGTATGATATTTTATTATTTGAATTCATGTGACGGTGCATAATCTAGGACTGATCTGCACATGTGACTATTAACATGATATAAATGTTGGTCAGCTTCTGTAAAATATATGAATTATTTATCTGACATTGCGCGAGACAGTTACATACAGATTTCATATTTGTTTACATCTATATACAGTAAGTACGTTATCTATATTGTCTGTATATAGTCACTGGTTTTATCTTAACATGATGTGAAAGTTTGAGATATAGATCACTTAGTAGTAGTAAAACTCGTGTAAGAGAATATACTATTAAAACACTAATATTTTATCCATAAATGGCTTAATTTTTTCTAAACGGAGATTTTCAAATACGAATAAATTCTTCAGAAACAACAGAAATCAACGCTACTCAGTTAAATAACAAAATTTGTTTCTTTGCATTATTGAATTTATATTTATGTGCAGTGAATATGGCAATCAAAGTAAAATCAAATTGGTATTTAACGTCAACATATGAAACGATTAAATAAACAAACAAGCAAGCAAACAAAAAGACAATAATAATGTTTTATACATTTCAATCTCAGCACGATTTTCAATTTAGAATCATTATAGGAATATTAATATTTTGAGCAACAGTATATTATCATGGTTATTTAATAGTCATTGTTATGTGTAATGCATACATGTATTAAGACCAAATACTATAGGCCTGAACTGGACCTGCATCTCTCATACGATTGTTTATGCTTTGTCGATAATGTCTGCGTTCTAGAAAGTTGTAGTTTGTATTCGTTTGGTCATAGTTAAGCAATGATATGTGATGTCGGCCATCGTGGATTTCCGTTCCACGCAAAATAAATATGGATGCTCCCTCTGTAAGGAACCGATGCATATGGCTATTATTGTACTGTTTAGATTTAATCAACTTTCTAGTATATGCAAAAAACATCCCATACAGTCCTGTGTTTAAAGTTTGTCTTGTGATGGCAGCCATCTTGAATTCAAATCGAGATTTTTTGGATTTGATTTTGAAACTGTTCCTACATTGTGGTATTTATTATTATTTTTTTTTTTTAAATACTTTCATGATTACACTCAGTTATATTACTTGTACTGTATAGATATGATTAAGTTTAAATTATAATTTGAATTGTCAGAATGATGATTTTGCTGAAAAAACACAATTTCATATGGATGTATCTTTGTAAGTACACATGCACTTGTACAACCAAATAGAAAAAATATTGAAGGGTGATTTCCCAAAACAATATGTGGCACATATCTGGAAAGACGTGTAAGAATATGGTTCATATGGAATGTTAATTGTCATGCGTGCATCTTTTAATTAACGGAATTAACAAATTGTACAACATCAGAATGGAATAATATTATGTTTTCCTCAGTGTTGAGAAAGAGAAGGCGACGGTTACCCTTTAGGTTTCTGTTTAGTTCTTTGTATATCAATGTCTGTCTGTTCTTATTTTGGTTATTATATTCACTTGGGATGGTATAGTCTCTCTTTCTTCGATTTCCGGCTTCGGATTATACATTTGGTATATTCAAACTTTTTTATAATTCATATTCCTTATTAGGTTGTAGCTTATATGTAAGCTAATCACTACAATTTGTTGTGTGTATTTTAGGGTATGTGTAAGAAGCATTGAACATAGACTATGTTAAATATTTCGTAACATACAGTTGATAACCTGGTATTTACAATGATAACCAGATCATTTTATCACTGTACATACTTAAAGGACAACGTCCAAGGTCAGATGAATGTCATAGTCATTCTAAATATTTGCAATTAATTCCGTGCAATAAAATAGGACACCAGTTGCAAAGCTAAAAATTTTAATACGCTGATAGCAACATGTTATATGAATAAATGCACCCTAAAAAGGCAACACAATATACGATGTAATGATTGATGAACACGAATAAAGACGATATAATACTATAACTGTCCAGACTTAGTATTTACAATAAATGGCCATGCGTAAACTTTGTATTCATATTTACAGTTATTAAATGATTAAACTTATTAACTATAAGGTCAATCTTCTTCAGGCGTAAACTACCTGTGGCGATGTTGACGATATCCTGTGTATAACCCTTTGGTTTGATTGCTAACAAAGACATTTAAATTATGTGGCTTTCCAATTGTTTGACTATGAACGTACCTGACGAAGATTAATAAATGTGTCGTGTGGACTACATTTTATATCTACGATTTTATTACAATAATTGGACCATAAGGAAAGCGTCAGATGTATTTCTACATTTATATATTGGTTTCCTAACGTTTTATTTCCATTCTTATTTAAAATACTATCTTTATCAATATTAACAGATTCGTTCATTCTTATGCAGACATTGAATATTATTGGGGTGGTTGATTCGAATCAAAATGCATCACCTACCTCAGAAACAAGCGCATACCATGAGTAAATTCACTTCACACTGGAACTTTTTTTTAATATTCACTATTCCTTCAAAAGAGGGTTTATCAATTTATTTGATTCTATTAATGCACAAAATGTATAAGAGTAATTTAGAAACCTACCAAACTCATATCTGCCACACATGTTTGAATCATAGAACATCTCTACAGAAATAACACGAATCCTTGTCAAGGCTAAACCTTTCGGGTAGCGAATTAGCATAATAGATCATATAATATTCCACATTCTACACACTGAAATGTCAAACAATTTATGTGATAGCTCTACTGAGATATTCAAAATGAAATAGATATTTTCTTATGGCTAAAATAGCTATTTGATATCGGATGTTGATTTGTTTAATGCATTTATAAAGTTCCCAAGAAATTGTGTGGTTTTTACAAGAAATATGTTGTGTAAGAACATTCTGTAACAAAATAGTTCAGTTTAATTTGAAACAATTCTTCTATGGGTTTGACATAACACTTATCAGTCAGTGCATGTTGGAATCATCATTAACAAATCTTAAACAGTAAACATGTGAATTTACTATTTACGAAAGATTATAAATCATGTCATATGCATTTCATTTATACAATTCAGAAATATACGATATTATGAAAAGAAAGCTTAAATAGTGATGGTCAACAATTTCACCATGTCGGTAAAAAGCTCTACAGAGCTTATGTTATATGTTTGTAAAAACTCCGACTTTAAATAAAACTTTTATACTTTATACTTTTATACCAATATCAACCAACGAACAATCACCTCACACCTTAGTTCACTGATTACAAAAAGACCATGACATATGACATTGGAAAGCCAGGTCCTTGCGGGTTTAAACCAGTTAATGGGATCTTACCCTCCCCCATGCTAATTGCATATCCAATGACAATACAGACATAAACAAATGATAAAAATCCTGATCAGATTCGCTGCCACTCAAAAGGACCACATCCCATCACAAAAATGAATTACAACATAAATATGTACAGTACAATACAAGGGTCAATGAATGCTCGTAGTTAACTGACTATTAGCAAGGAAAGCAAAATATGTTAATGACATGGACAATACAATAGAAGGGTCAATGAAAGCTCGTAGTTAACTGACTATTAGCAAGGAAAGCAAAATATGTTAATGACATGGACAATACAATAGAAGGGTCAATGAAAGCTCGTAGTTAACTGACTATTAGCAAGGAAAGCAAAATATGTTAATGACATGGACAATACAATAGAAGGGTCAATGAATGCTCGTAGTTAACTGACTATTAGCAAGGAAGGCAAAATATGTTAATGACATGGACAATACAATAGCAGGGTCAATGAAAGCCCGTAGTTAACTGACTATTAGCAAGGAAGGCAACATATGTTAATGACATGGACAATACAATAGAAGGGTCAATGAAAGCTCGTAGTTAACTGACTATTAGCAAGGAAAGCAAAATATGTTAATGACATGTACAGTACAATAGAAGGGTCAATGACAGCTCGTCGTTAACTGACTATTAGCAAAGAAGGCAAAATATGTTAATGACATGGAGAGTACAATAGAAGGGTCAATGAATGCTCGTAGTTAACTGACTATTAGCAAGGAAAGCAAAATATGTTAATGACATGGACAATACAATAGAAGGGTCAATGAATGCTCGTAGTTAACTGACTATTAGCAAAGAAGGCAACATATGTTAATGACATGGACAGTACAATAGAAGGGTCAATGAAAGCTCGTAGTTAACTGACTATTAGCAAGGAAAGCAAAATATGTTAATGACATGTACAGTACAATAGAAGGGTCAATGACAGCTCGTCGTTAACTGACTATTAGCAAAGAAGGCAAAATATGTTAATGACATGGAGAGTACAATAGAAGGGTCAATGAATGCTCGTAGTTAACTGACTATTAGCAAGGAAAGCAAAATATGTTAATGACATGGACAATACAATAGAAGGGTCAATGAATGCTCGTAGTTAACTGACTATTAGCAAAGAAGGCAACATATGTTAATGACATGGACAGTACAATAGAAGGGTCAATGAAAGCTCGTAGTTAACTGACTATTAGCAAAGAAGGCAAAATATGTTAATGACTTGTACAGTACAATAGAAGGGTCAATGCATGCTCGTAGTTAACTGACTATTAGCAAGGAAAGCAAAATATGTTAATGACATGGACAATACAATAGAAGGGTCATTGAATGCTCGTAGTTAACTGACTATTAGCAAGGAAAGCAAAATACATTAATGACATGGACAGTACAATAGAAGGGTCAATGAATGCTCGTAGTTAACTGACTATTAGCAATGAAAGCAAAATATGTTAATGACATGGACAATACAACAGAAGGGTCAATGAAAGCTTGTAGTTAACTGACTATTAGCAAGGAAAGCAAAATATGTTAATGACATGGACAATACAATAGAAGGGTCAATGAAAGCTCGTAGTTAACTGACTATTAGCAAGGAAAGCAAAATATGTTAATGACATGGGCAATACAATAGAAGGGTCAATGAAAGCTCGTAGTTAACTGACTATTAGCAAAGAAGGCAAACTATGTTAATGACATGGACAGTACAATAGAAGGGTCAATGAATGCTCGTAGTTAACTGATTATTAGCAAAGAAGGCAACATATGTTAATGACATGGACAGTACAATAAAAGGGTCAATGAAAGCTCGTAGTTAACTGACTATTAGCAAGGAAAGCAAAATATGTTAATGACATGGACAATACAATAGCAGGGTCAATGAATGCTCGTAGTTAACTGACTATTAGCAAAGAAGGCAAAATATGTTAATGACATGGACAGTACAATAGAAGGGTCAATGAAAGCTCGTAGTTAACTGACTATTAGCAAAGAAGGCAAAATATGTTAATGACATGTACAGTACAATAGAAGGGTCAATGAAAGTTCGTAGTTAACTGACTATTAGCAAGGAAGGCGAAATATGTTAATGACATGGACAGTACAATAGCAGAGTCAATGAAAGCTCGTAGTTAACTGACTATTAGCAAGGAAAGCAAAATATGTTAATGACATGGACAATACAATAGCAGGGTCAATGAAAGCTCGTAGTTAAATGACTATTAGCAAGGAAGGCAAAATATGTTAATGACATGGACAGTACAATAGCAGGGTCAATGAAAGCTTGTAGTTAACTGACTATTAGCAAGAAAGGCAAAATATGTTAATGACATGGACAGTACAATAACAGGGTCAATGAAAGCTCGTAGTTAACTGACTATTAGCAAGGAAGGCAAAATATGTTAATGACATGGACAGTACAATAGCAGAGTCAATGAAAGCTCGTAGTTAACTGACTATTAGCAAGGAAGGCAAAATATGTTAATGACATGTACAGTACAATAGCAGGGTCAATGAATGCTCGTAGTTAACTGACTATTAGCAAGGAAGGTCAAATATGTTGGTTAAAGACCATTACTCTTTGGATAAAAAACTCATAATTAATACTTCTAATTAGCCTTCTTCTTCTTGATATATGATATCATTCTAACGTTAATGTGATCTTTTAAGGTCTTCCTCAGTGTTTCAAATCTTCCAAAGATTGAAAACAATGTTCTGTTTTTTAGTTAACATTATAATCTTAAAATAATTTGTATTTTTTTTCTTAGATTTATAAATTCACTAATTAAATTTTAATTACATATGAAAGATAAAAAGATGAGCAACACAGACCAACCAAAAACAAAAAAGGTGCTCGCGAACGGTAAACAGATATTTGAGCATGACTCGATAAAAAAAATATCTTTCTAATTTGGGGGAAATATCACAGTCAGGTATTTGACATGGTATTAAACGTTAGTAATGAGATTGGAATTATCATTAAAGGATTGTCGATTAATTTAGCTGTAACTAATATCTACATTTACCCTGCACTCGTTCTATGTCAGCAGGCAAATTGCACTGACTGGATAAAGTTTTGCTATATACTGTCACCGACCTAAGTATAGCTTTTTCTGGTACCCCTGTAACATGTTACCTGTTGAGCTTTGTGAACCTAGTTGTAATCCATTTCTCTTCCTGGTGACAGCAAATATGAAAAGGGGCAATCAAGGGATAATTACAATGTGTATTATTTTATTATTTAATTCAAAATATAAACGTCGATGGATTAATGAGATGTTTCTGCAGGATAAACACAATATTAATGCAGTGTCTTAAGATATAAAATTTATGTGTATTCGACGCAAATCCTCATACAAATAAAATATGTTTAAACTAAAATACACATAAACTTTATTATCTATGATAAAGTACCAACATTGTCTATCTATCGACATTATACATTGGTAACATTCTGTCGACCCACTGACCTATATATTGACTATCGTATTAGATAAAACTTTAGCGATACACTTACATATATATCGACATTCTATGTTAGGTCATGTATGGTATCGGAAGTTCTACTCTCTTCAGAAATCTATATACTGTTCAATACTTAGAATTTCATTACAACCATGATCTCTCTGACCACGCCAAATACCGGATCACAAGATAAAAAATAAAAACAAATCCAATAAACATCTAATTTAATATATATTGCTGTACCAACCCCATTTATTTCGTTCAATTACTATGTAAGTCACTAACATATTGAACTACGAACAGATCAATGCATGTTTTATGTTGATCATTGACATAGTTACCTAATGACTTCCATAGTTACCTAATGGCTTCCATTGTTACCTAATGACTTCCATAGTTACCCAATGACTTCCATAGTTACCTAATGACTTCCATAGTTGCCTATTGACTTCCATAGCTATATAATGACTTCCGTTGTTATCTGGTCATATACTGGTAGTTATCTGGTAATAAACTATGACGTCATTTTTGTTTTGAAGCACATTAATATGCTGATTTATTTTACTATTCACATTTCACATTCATATTCCCTGAAGTTTATAGCTTTTTAAATTATATTTTTGCTGTACAGCGTCATCAATATAATGTGGAGATGAAGCTAGTGGAATAAAGGAAGCATTAATTCACAGGCATCTGTTCAAACGAAACACTTGTTTATGTTTGATTTGCGGCTTCTGATTACCACTTTGGTATCTTCAAATATTTCTACTACTTAAGGGTAATAACAAAATTACCGAACTCCGAACAATCTAACAAAGGGAAAGTCAAAACTCATAAGTATATAAACAGACAAAATCAGTCAACAACCGGAAAACTGTGAAAACCGTAATGACATTGACTTGGTACAGGCATTTCTAAAGAAATGGTGGGTTGAATCAGATTTTAAAGCGCCAAACCTCCCCCTTTCATTACATATGGTCAATCGATTTTATTTAAATTCACTTTATTTAACTATATTATGAGAGCAAAATAAAATAAATAGAAGCAGCTACCATAACAATGGATGAAATGTAAACACAAACGAAATTCAAAAGTGATTATCACCGATTTCATTGAACGTATTATCTCAATGAATAGTTTGAAAAACCTTTTTGTTTTAAACGATAAACCATTGTAATTGACAGGTCTACTCAAGTTTCCGTAAAGAGTTGAAATGTTGACCTAATTCCCAGACTACATTCATAAAAATAAAGGTGATTATTGTAGATTGTGGTTTATTTTTCATTAAATACAAATGTGGGAACTCAATCTATTGTTACTCTGTTATTGTAACGTGAATTTTAAAATATCTTAAACGAGCAAACATTGCAGGTAGGTGCATTTATTGTTAAAACAAAATACCATAAAAATAATTTACATCTATTTAATGTAAAATTCATATCTACTTACGATTATTGGGAGTCAGAATTATGTGTCATTGTGAGTGACATGTCTACCGACGATTATTGGGAATCAGAATTATGTGTCATTGTGAGTGACATGTCTACCGACGATTATTGGGAATCAGAATTATGTGTCATTGTGAGTGACATGTCTACCGACGATTATTGGGAATCAGAATTATGTGTCAGTGTGAGTGACATGTCTACCGACGATTATTGGGAATCAGAATTATGTGTCAGTGTGAGTGACATGTCTACCGACGATTATTGGGAATCAGAATTATGTGTCATTGTGAGTGACATGTCTACCGACGATTATTGGGAATCAGAATTATGTGTCATTGTGAGAGACATGTCTACCGACGATTATTGGGAATCAGAATTATGTGTCAGTGTGAGTGACATGTCTACCAACGATTATTGGGAATCAGAAATATGTGTCAGTGTGAGTGACATGTCTACCGACGATTATTGGGAGTCAGAATTATGTGTCATTGTGAGTGACATGTCTACCGACGATTATTGGGAGTCAGAATTATGTGTCATTGTGAGTGACATGTCTACCGACGATTATTGGGAGTCAGAATTATGTGTCATTGTGAGTGACATGTCTACCGACGATTATTGGGAGTCAGAATTATGTGTCATTGTGAGTGACATGTCTAACGACGATTATTGGGAGTCAGAATTATGTGTCATTGTGAGTGACATGTCTACCGACGATTATTGGGAGTCAGAAGTATGTGTCATTGTGAGTGACATGTCTACCGACGATTATTGGGAGTCAGAATTATGTGTCATTGTGAGTGACATGTCTACCGACGATGATTGGGAGTCAGAATTATGTGTCATTGTGAGTGACATGTCTACCGACGATGATTGGGAGTCCGAATTATGTGTCATTGTGAGTGACATTTCTACCGACGATTATTGGGAGTCAGAATTATGTGTCATTGTGAGTGAAATGTCTACTGACGATTATTGGGAGTCAGCATTATGTGTCATTGTGGGTGAAATGTCTACTGACGATTATTTGGATTCAGAATTGCGTGTCATTCTGGATGACATGTCTGCTGCCGATCATTGGGAGTCAGAATTATATGTCCTTACAGTTACGGGGGTAAATATGAAAACAAAATCAATATCAGTTTTAGAAGTGCACTTGTGTTGTATTTAGAAATCTTAAATAGCGCTTGATCCTAAAGAGTTAAATAAAATTAAATTAAAATACCAAACATTGAAGAACAGTTTTCCGTTTTATGTAATTTACATTTCAACAATAATTGCGGCTGAGTAAATTATTTGTAACTGGAAGGTGTAAATTAGGGAGAAAATTAACTTAATATAAATGTTAAAATAACTTATAGATCTTATAAGTGTATATAACAATATAATTTAGTATGTGTTTATTGAAATCTGTGTGTTCATACATGAATATCTGTTATCTATTACGGAAATATAAGATAGATAAAGGTTAGAAGTCAAGGCGATTAGATATAAGGTCAGAAGTCAAGGTGATTAGACATGTAGTATTGTGAATGTGACAAACGGAACATATGCATGGACATCTCTGACACAGACAACTCATAATGGATAACCAAGTCATGATGACGACCGTATAAGTTTCTGTGTGATAACTTCAATTTTACCGGTAGTCGAGGAGCACAGTTGGTACTTATAGGAATATCGACCGTCTCTGATCTACAAAATACCGTTGAAAATCTGGTTGAAAAACAGTAACGCTCAACAATATATCAAACCAAAAAAATGGAGGCAATCCTTTATCAATACCCAAACAACAATTTTCGAAAATAAACCCAACCCAAATCTCAAATTTATATGCACAAAAATGACAACGACGAAAACCGATTAAATATGCATCACTGTAGTTAATGTCTTGTATCTGTATTATTCATTATTGCATGCTTAATAAAAGTTTGAAGATACCATAGGGGTAACTAGCAGTGGTAAATCAAAGAAGGACAATACAATGACCAACAGAAGTTAGAAATTCTATTAAATAAATAATAATTTCACTGGTCTGGTTTGCTTATCATAATTAGGTTATTGTCAAGCTAGAATGAGGACAACTATTTCAAGATTGGACTTTTTTATAAGTGTTGTTTAACCATGTATACTAAAGTAATAATTTTTTTATTAGAATAACGAAAACTCCAAATATCTTTTAAACTATAGATTTTTGAACAGCAAAATAAACGAGAGTTTTATTGAGAATTGAATTAGGAATGCTAACTAAAAATGCTACAGTAATGCTTCTTATTGTTTTGGCTGAGGCTGCACTCAGATGAAATTTTGCATTTTGGTCCTATTTTGTTGTCATTTTTCGGGTGGGGGTAGATGTACTTTATAGAAGAGCCATCCGTACGTCAGGTATCTTACCTGTAAAATCTTTCTCTCAGCCACGTGTACTTTAGACGAAACTGACAAGCATTTCTCTCATAAATTATTGCTATATTTTGCATTTTTTGCAAAATGGGTAAAATGTCTGACTTATCTCCGGAATGCCAAAAGTTTGTAAAAAAGTTGTTTGCCTTTTTTAGTAAGGAAAAGGCAACGAAGAAGCCAATGGTCTCATTTGATAGGTATATCAAAGGACATCTAAAGCTTTGGGTGTGTCTTACACTTCAGGGCACCGTATTATGAATGATAAGAGGCCTTGTAAGTCAAGTAGACCTAAAGAAAGAGCTAAAATTATGGACGACTTTGATCATGATGTTATTAAAAGAACAATCCACGGTTTATATTCACGGAAAATTGCTCCGACCATCTCAATAATACAAAAGGAAATAAAAGATTCTATTAAAATATCAAAGTCTAAACTTACTCTAACTCTCATTGATCTTGGATATACTTATAAAAAAATTAGGTGATAATCGAAGAGTTCTGTACGACCAAGTGTCTATTATCAATTATAGGTGTAATTATCTGAGAAGCAGGGTATGATATCGTGTACCTGGATGAAACATGAGTTAACCAAAATCACTGCGCAGATTATATGTGGCTTCCGAATGATGGATCTGATGCCCCAAAAATACCCTCGGGCAAAGGCAAACGTTTGATTGTGTTGCATGCAGGTACGCGAAGTGAGGGTTTGATTGACGGCTACGAATTAGTGTTTATGGCCAAATCAAAGGATGGTGACTATCACCAGGAGATGAATAGTTTTGTCATTCTTGAGTGGTTTGAAAATCAATTGATGCTTGCTCTGAAAAATCCTAGCTTGGTTGTGTTAGATAATGCAAGTTATCGCAATGTTAAAACAGAAGGTACGATGTGCCCAAATTTTAGTCAGAAAAAGCTGTTCTCCAAAACTATCTTACACAACACAACATTCCTTTTTCTGCTGCTGATACCAAAAAAGTATTATATGAAAAAATAAAACAAAAAAAGACCCCAGTAGTTTATAAAACAGATAAAATTGCTAATTTACACGGACAGGAAGTAATAAGAACCCCCGTTCGACACTGTGAACTTCATGCCATAGAATTAATATGGGCGCAAGTCAAAGGTTTCCTGGCTAAAAACAATACCCTCTTCCGATTAAAAGATGTTAAAGAACTCACGTATGCTGCTTTCGGAAAAATTACAAAAGATGTGTGGACAAAAGCAGAAGAACATGTGGTCAAAATTGAAAAAGAATACTGCAAAGAAAACTGTATAGATAGAAGTGTCATAGAACCTATTATCATTGATTTTTGTGATGATGACTCGGATGACGACGCGGGTTAAACTATAATCATATTAAGTATAATAGACAGAGAAAAAATGTAAAAATCTAATAAATCGTCGTGTCAATTAATCTTATAATGATACATGTCCATTTTTTTGACAATATGACTTATGGGTATCCGTGACTTTAATTGTTAATGGTGTATCTCCTTATATAAGCCATATCACGAAATATACTGGTTTAAGACAATTTGAGAAGTGTTATAATGTTATATCTCAATGTTTTTATTCAATGGCCCAAACTTTGACCTCTGATATCTCCATTTCTACAAAAATGGACATGGGTCATTTTAAGATTGACACGACGAAATGTCACGTTTAAGTCAATGCCAAAAATATTTGGAACATGTGTCTGTCAATTCATTAAAGTTTAAGAACAGTTGTAACTGTTGAAACTATCTGGGGTCAGATGAATTTATTAACTTATATATTGATTATAACACATAAATAATACACAAAACAACTTGACGCAAAACAAAAAAAAAGATAAACAGGGACAGTTTATAATCCAACCGAAAACCAAACACAAAACGGGCCTTATATTCATGAAAAGTCAAAACAAACAAAGACAAAGATCGAAACTTCGGATTCCTGTTTTGGATAAGCACTTCGAAGTGGAATAGGCTAAATATATATTTTCAAACTTTTAGCTCACGTTTGAGTTGAAAGATATAACTTGGCTTAGTAGAATAGTTACGTGAAACAATTGCATGTATCAATGATTCATCAATAATTAATGCAGTTTTAAGGTATTTTTTACCAATTGCACGTTTGGTAAAAAAATAGCTCACAAAATGACAGTGCTCAATGTCATGTTCTAACCCCCTCCCCCCACCCGCCCTCCCCAAAATCAACCTTCCAAATGGTCTCTGGGGTTCTATAATATAAAAATGTACTAATTTTACGAGCATTTTATTTAATTAGGAAGTTGCACAATCTCAAAATTCATTTTTCGTTCCGTTTTCTTACAAGTATATAAATTCAAAATGTCATACAGAATCGAACAAAATGACAATGATATATTCTTCATATTATATATGAAGACTTCATTTTTGTTCACTATTAAAGACAGAAGTGCTATATATTTAGTAAAAAAATCAAAATAACGAAAAATGTCCCAGTCCAAGTAATTTTTACAGGTAAAAATCAATGAACTCAATAGTGCGTGTAGGAGATGGTGACGGGCTCTACGGAGAACAATGTAATCTTTCGGGTGACCGTCGAGTGTATATTGTCCTCAGGGATTAAAACCCACGGCCGCAGGCTGTTCTCTTTCATAGACTTATTCCCTCCGTATTTCATCAAACTTTGTCTAAATATACACCCAAAAATTCCTTTGAAATGCGATTTTCCTATATGAGCAGGGCCAAATCCGTTCACTTTCTGGTCTGCAAATTTCCAAATTAAATTAGCATCTTTGATTCTCTACACAACTCTCGTTTACACTTCTACTTTAAAATCTACAGTTTAAAAGATATTTCAAATTTAAGTTATTCTAATCAAAAAATTATTACTTTAGTATATTTTGCCTTTTATTATTTTTAATCTAAACTAGTCGGATATGTCAATGCCAAGTGCATTGATCATTCATAAATACACGCTACAATTTAACACAACGGGGGATTCAGAATGAATAGCATTTATATTTCATATTTAAAAATTTAACAGGATTACTTTATAAAATTGTATATATAGGTTCATTTATATTTTTAACATTCCAGTAAACATAATTAAATCATTAAGCAGATTTTTGTTGACACTCCTTGTATTTAATTATAGTTTTTTTTTATTAACAAGAATCATTATTGACTCTGTTAATAACACGTGATAAATCTATATTTCTAGTCAATAATCAATTCATTTTCCTTTGAATTGTTTGGTATAGATTTAGAAAGTTTATAAAATAATGATTATTTCCAAGCTTTTGATTGGTTGAAATTCACACTTACGACTGATCTTAGACTTACAACTTTTTGTGAAATCGACCACAGTATCCGCGTCCTTGGTGACAGACATGTACCTGCATGCTCTGTATGTGTACAACACGTTTATTAAGGATACGTTGTCAATCGTTATGGCAAGAACCATATTTGTTTAAAGCACAGATGTACTTTATAATATAAAAAACACAAGAATAAAGGCAAAATACTTTTTCACAAGTTAAACTGTTGTTATCTAATATATTATGATGGCAAGAGAAAAAGTTTGTCATTTGTATTTAAATACGTATACTGGTGTCCTACACGATTCCCATATCATACGATGTTCGTGGCGTTTATCAGTAACACGATGGGTTCCATTGGTGGAACAGGAACTTCTAATCCTTCCGGGACCCCTGAGTTTACCCGCTCACCCCGTTTTAATTGTGTGGCATTCATGTTGCTCAATCTTTTTTTTTGGTAGTGTTTAGTAGATCATGTTTTTTATTCTTCGTTTTATTTTGGCCACTCTTTGATTTAAGACTTCTAAATACCACTTTGGTATCTTCTTATATGTTTGAAAAACAAATCATATTTAAAACATAATTTGGCATATTATGAGCATCAACTAAAGTGATACAAACAGAGTATTTCATTATTTAATTAGTGGTGTTCATTAATCTTATAGGTCCAGTAGTGGTTGAATGACTTGAATTATGGGTGATCCAGCAAACTGGTCTTGCAATGACGTCAGTGAATGGTTGAATGACTACGGGTTTCAGAAATACAGTAAGCTTCTCTGTGTGGACCATCAAATAGATGGACAAGGATTACTTAATCTGACGGAAAATGATTTAAAACAACCTCCAATAGAAATTCGCGTTATAGGTGACGTGAAACGTTTGATGCATAATATAGAATCATTGAAGACAAAATCCATTCAAGTTCCGTATGGTAGAAAAAACGGAACACTTCTACACAATGGAGTTTTCCCTTTACCTTCAGAAACAGTTTTACAAATAGTGGAAAATTCGAATTTATCGACGGATTTGTCAGACATTGATTGTAATGTTTTCGCTAGTAAAGCATATCAAAGTCAAAAACATTTAGATCCAGAGAAGAAGAAAGCTGCACTTAGTGTTCTGTACTTTATTATTGGTATGTATTGTACATGTTATTCAATCGTCGTGGTACAAGAGAAAGCACCTGACCAACATAAACATCCACCATTACCGGATATTTTCCTGAACCATTTCCCGCAGATAGCCTGGGCATATAGAGTGTCAGATGCAGTACTCATAACGTTAATGGTGACATGGATTATCAGTGTAACCTTACACAAACACAGGTAAATTAATTACACAAACACAGGTAAATTAACATCAAGGTATGTTCTATAAGACAAGTTTGAAGATACTAAAGGAGTAGTCAGAAGCCGTAAATCGAAGAAAGACAGACCATGGCTAAAAGAAAGAAACGAAAAAAGGACAAAGATCTACAAAGCACTCAAAACTAAATATTGAGCAACATCACAAAAAACTGCAGATGAAAGCATGTGCTCCGGAAGGATAACAATTCCTTATTATTTAAACGACACTTACATCATGCGAAATGGAAATCGCGTTGGGCATTAGTATGCGTAAAGAAATACAAATAACGTGGATAAAGATATGGGGGTAAAGGCGAACCGAGCATCGTTTTTAAGCAGAAATCCTACCAAAGTACATGTATATAAATTGATTGACTTGTTCGCCGTCACGTAAATAATGTCAGCTATATTAATGACATAGTTACTGTTCGTATTTAAATAATAGGAATATGGTTTAATTTACATCCCTGGTGGATACACCAACACATGGAAGTTCTGCCATAGTAAAAATAATTACATTTGTAAATTGCAGCACAAGGGTATATACAGTCTATTCGGATGCATTGGTGTCAAGTTCACCCGTGCGTATTTCAGTTTCATCTACAATTAGGTTCTTTCACGCGTGAATAAAATAAAATACATATCGTCTTACTTTCTTATTCTTTAGTACTTGGACTAACGGAAGTTAACATCAGATGTGAAGTTGTAATTACATTAATATTGTGTTGTCCATTGTAGATGGATATTAATGAGAAGAACATTCTGTTTGATGGGTACCATGTATTTACTACGGTGCGTCTGTATACTAATAACACAACTACCTGTACCAGAAACTGATGGCATATGTGATCGAAAGGTAAAGTGAACATTCTACCATTGTAACAATATTTCGTGATCGCATTGTAGTTGGATTTACAACTGCCTATATAATCAGTGCCTATCACCACTAACGTTGTGAGGTCAAATCCCGTTTAATGGGAGGTGTACTCTTATCATTATGCGATAAAGTTTGTCAGTGACTTGCGGAAAGGCGGTGATTTTAACTGGGAACTCCGTTTCCTCCACTGACCGCCACGATATAACTGATATATTGTCGAAAGTGGCGTTAAGCACCATAAGCCTACAGGACATGACCTTTTCATAATGGTGGGTGAATACTCGTGAAAATCTAACTACTACCTATAATCTGCTGGTTGTTTTATAATAAAATGGAAAACAAAATGTATCACAATTTGAACATGAAGTAATATGTTATTACTGGTTAGATGTAACATGAAGTAATATGTTATTACTGGTTAGATGTAACATGAAGTAATATGTTATTACTGGTTAGATGTAACATGAAGTAATATTCTGTTACTGGTTAGATGTAACATGAAGTAATATTCTGCTACTGGTTAGATGTAACATGAAGTAATATTCTGTTACTGGTTAGATGTAACATGAAGTAATATTCTGTTACTGGTTAGATGTAACATGAAGTAATATTATGCTACTAGTTAGATGTAACATGAAGTAATATTCTGTTACTGGTTAGATGTAACATGAAGTAATATTCTGTTACTGGTTAGATGTAACATGAAGTAATATTCTGTTACTGGTTAGATGTAACATGAAGTAATATTCTGTTACTGGTTAGATGTAACATGAAGTAATATTATGTTACTAGTTAGATGTAACATGAAGTAATATTCTGTTACTGGTTAGATGTAACATGAAGTAATATTCTGTTACTGGTTAGATGTAACATGAAGTAATATTCTGTTACTGGTTAGATGTAACATGAAGTAATATTCTGTTACTGGTTAGATGTAACATGAAGTAATATTCTGTTACTAGTTAGATGTAACATGAAGTAATATTCTGTTACTGGTTAGATGTAACATGAAGTAATATTCTGTTACTAGTTAGATGTAACATGAAGTAATATGTTATTACTGGTTAGATGTAACATGAAGTAATATGTTATTACTAGTTAGATGTAACATGAAGTAATATTCTGTTACTGGTTAGATGTAACATGAAGTAATATTCTGTTACTGGTTAGATGTAACATGAAGTAATATTCTGTTACTGGTTAGATGTAACATGAAGTACTATTCTGTTACTGGTTAGATGTAACATGAAGTACTATTCTGTTACTGGTTAGATGTAACATGAAGTAATATTCTGTTACTGGTTAGATGTAACATGAAGTAATATTCTGTTACTGGTTAGATGTAACATGAAGTAATATTCTGTTACTGGTTAGATGTAACATGAAGTAATATTCTGTTACTGGTTAGATGTAACATGAAGTAATATTCTGTTACTGGTTAGATATAACATGAAGTAATATTCTGTTACTGGTTAGATGTAACATGAAGTAATATTCTGTTACTGGTTAGATGTAACATAAAGTAATATTCTGTTACTAGTTAGATGTAACATGAAGTAATATTCTGTTGCTGGTTAGATGTAACATGAAGTAATATTCTGTTACTGGTTAGATGTAGCATGAAGTAATATTCTGTTACTAGTTAGATGTAACATGAAGTAATATTCTGTTACTAGTTAGATATAACATGAAGTAATATTCTGTTACTAGTTAAATGTAACATGAAGTAATATTATGTTACTGGTTAGATGTAGCATGAAGTAATATTCTGTTACTGGTTAGATGTAACATGAAGTAATATTCTGTTACTGGTTAGATGTAACATGAAGTAATATTATGTTAATGTGTTACATGAAGTAATATTCTGTTACTGTGTAACATGAAGTAATATTCTGTTACTGGTTAGATGTATTATGAAGTAATATTCTGTTACTGGTTAGATGTAACATGAAGTAATATTCTGTTACTGGTTAGATGTAACATGAAGTAATATTCTGTTACTGTGTAACATGAAGTAATATTCTGTTACTGTGTAACATGAAGTAATATTCTGTTACTGTGTAACATGAAGTAATATTCTGCTACTGGTTAGATGTAACATGAAGTAATATTCTGTTACTGGTTAGATGTAACATGAAGTAATATTCTGTTACTGTGTAACATGAAGTAATATTCTGTTACTGTGTAACATGAAGTAATATTCTGTTACTGTGTAACATGAAGTAATATTCTGTTACTGTGTAACATGAAGTAATATTCTGTTACTGTGTAACATGAAGTAATATTCTGTTACTGGTTAGATGTATTATGAAGTAATATTCTGTTACTAGTTAGATGTAACATGAAGTAATATTCTGTTACTAGTTAGATGTAACATGAAGTAATATTCTGCTACTGGTTAGATGTAACATGAAGTAATATTCTGTTACTAGTTAGATGTAACATGAAGTAATATTCTGTTACTGGTTAGATGTAACATGAAGTCATATTCTGCTACTGGTTAGATGTAACATGAAGTAATATTCTGTTGCTGGTTAGATGTAACATGAAGTAATATTCTGTTACTGGTTAGATGTAACATGAAGTAATATTCTGTTACTGTGTAACATGAAGTAATATTCTGTTACTGGTTAGATGTATTATGAAGTAATATTATGCTACTGGTTAGATGTAACATGAAGTAATATTCTGTTACTAGTTAGATGTAACATGAAGTAATATTCTGTTACTGGTTAGATGTCAAATAGAATAATATTTTGTTACTGGTTAGATGTAACATGAAGTAATATCATGTTACTGGTTAGATGTAACATGAAGTAATATTATGTTCCTGGTTAGATGTCAAATGGAGTAATATTTTGTTACTGGTTAGATGTAACATGAAGTAATATTTTGTTACTGGTTAGATGTAATATGAAGTAATATTCTGTTACTGGTTAGATGTAACATGAAGTAATATTCTGTTACTAGTTAGATGTAACATGAAGTAATATTCTGTTACTGTTTAGATGTAACATGAAGTAATATTCTGTTACTAGTTAGATGTAACATGAAGTAATATTCTGTTACTGTATAACATGAAGTAATATTCTGTTACTGGTTAGATGTAACATGAAGTAATATTCTGTTACTGGTTAGATGTAACATGAAGTAATATTCTGTTACTGGTTAGATGTAACATGAAGTAATATTCTGTTACTGGTTAGATGTAACATGAAGTAATATTCTGTTACTGGTTAGATGTAACATGAAGTAATATTATGTTACTAGTTAGATGTAACATGAAGTAATATTCTGTTACTGGTTAGATGTAACATGAAGTAATATTCTGTTACTGGTTAGATGTAACATGAAGTAATATTCTGTTACTGGTTAGATGTAACATGAAGTAATATTCTGTTACTGGTTAGATGTAACATGAAGTAATATTCTGTTACTAGTTAGATGTAACATGAAGTAATATTCTGTTACTGGTTAGATGTAACATGAAGTAATATTCTGTTACTAGTTAGATGTAACATGAAGTAATATGTTATTACTGGTTAGATGTAACATGAAGTAATATGTTATTACTAGTTAGATGTAACATGAAGTAATATTCTGTTACTGGTTAGATGTAACATGAAGTAATATTCTGTTACTGGTTAGATGTAACATGAAGTAATATTCTGTTACTGGTTAGATGTAACATGAAGTACTATTCTGTTACTGGTTAGATGTAACATGAAGTACTATTCTGTTACTGGTTAGATGTAACATGAAGTAATATTCTGTTACTGGTTAGATGTAACATGAAGTAATATTCTGTTACTGGTTAGATGTAACATGAAGTAATATTCTGTTACTGGTTAGATGTAACATGAAGTAATATTCTGTTACTGGTTAGATGTAACATGAAGTAATATTCTGTTACTGGTTAGATATAACATGAAGTAATATTCTGTTACTGGTTAGATGTAACATGAAGTAATATTCTGTTACTGGTTAGATGTAACATAAAGTAATATTCTGTTACTAGTTAGATGTAACATGAAGTAATATTCTGTTGCTGGTTAGATGTAACATGAAGTAATATTCTGTTACTGGTTAGATGTAGCATGAAGTAATATTCTGTTACTAGTTAGATGTAACATGAAGTAATATTCTGTTACTAGTTAGATATAACATGAAGTAATATTCTGTTACTAGTTAAATGTAACATGAAGTAATATTATGTTACTGGTTAGATGTAGCATGAAGTAATATTCTGTTACTGGTTAGATGTAACATGAAGTAATATTCTGTTACTGGTTAGATGTAACATGAAGTAATATTATGTTAATGTGTTACATGAAGTAATATTCTGTTACTGTGTAACATGAAGTAATATTCTGTTACTGGTTAGATGTATTATGAAGTAATATTCTGTTACTGGTTAGATGTAACATGAAGTAATATTCTGTTACTGGTTAGATGTAACATGAAGTAATATTCTGTTACTGTGTAACATGAAGTAATATTCTGTTACTGTGTAACATGAAGTAATATTCTGTTACTGTGTAACATGAAGTAATATTCTGCTACTGGTTAGATGTAACATGAAGTAATATTCTGTTACTGGTTAGATGTAACATGAAGTAATATTCTGTTACTGTGTAACATGAAGTAATATTCTGTTACTGTGTAACATGAAGTAATATTCTGTTACTGTGTAACATGAAGTAATATTCTGTTACTGTGTAACATGAAGTAATATTCTGTTACTGTGTAACATGAAGTAATATTCTGTTACTGGTTAGATGTATTATGAAGTAATATTCTGTTACTAGTTAGATGTAACATGAAGTAATATTCTGTTACTAGTTAGATGTAACATGAAGTAATATTCTGCTACTGGTTAGATGTAACATGAAGTAATATTCTGTTACTAGTTAGATGTAACATGAAGTAATATTCTGTTACTGGTTAGATGTAACATGAAGTCATATTCTGCTACTGGTTAGATGTAACATGAAGTAATATTCTGTTGCTGGTTAGATGTAACATGAAGTAATATTCTGTTACTGGTTAGATGTAACATGAAGTAATATTCTGTTACTGTGTAACATGAAGTAATATTCTGTTACTGGTTAGATGTATTATGAAGTAATATTATGCTACTGGTTAGATGTAACATGAAGTAATATTCTGTTACTAGTTAGATGTAACATGAAGTAATATTCTGTTACTGGTTAGATGTCAAATAGAATAATATTTTGTTACTGGTTAGATGTAACATGAAGTAATATCATGTTACTGGTTAGATGTAACATGAAGTAATATTATGTTCCTGGTTAGATGTCAAATGGAGTAATATTTTGTTACTGGTTAGATGTAACATGAAGTAATATTTTGTTACTGGTTAGATGTAATATGAAGTAATATTCTGTTACTGGTTAGATGTAACATGAAGTAATATTCTGTTACTAGTTAGATGTAACATGAAGTAATATTCTGTTACTGTTTAGATGTAATATGAAGTAATATTCTGTTACTAGTTAGATGTAACATGAAGTAATATTCTGTTACTGTATAACATGAAGTAATATTCTGTTACTGGTTAGATGTAACATGAAGTAATATTATGTTACTGTGTAACATGAAGTAATATTCTGTTACTGGTTAGATGTAACATGACGTAATATTATGTTACTGGTTAGATGTAACATGAAGAAATATTTTGTTACTGGTTAGATGTAACATGAAGTAATATTTTGTTACTGGTTAGATGTAACATGAAGTAATATTTTGTTACTGGTTAGATGTAGCATGAAGTAATATTCTGTTACTGTTTAGATGTAACATGAAGTAATATTCTGTTACTGGTTAGATGTAACATGAAGTAATATTCTGTTACTGGTTAGATGTAACATGAAGTAATATTATGTTACTAGTTAGATGTAACATGAAGTAATATTCTGTTACTGTTTAGATGTAACATGAAGTAATATTCTGTTACTAGTTAGATGTAACATGAAGTAATATTCTGTTACTGTATAACATGAAGTAATATTCTGTTACTGGTTAGATGTAACATGAAGTAATATTATGTTACTGTGTAACATGAAGTAATATTCTGTTACTGGTTAGATGTAACATGACGTAATATTATATTACTGGTTAGATGTAACATGAAGAAATATTTTGCTACTGGTTAGATGTAACATGAAGTAATATTTTGTTACTGGTTAGATGTAACATGAAGTAATATTTTGTTACTGGTTAGATGTAACATGAAGTAATATTCTGTTACTGTTTAGATGTAACATGAAGTAATATTCTGTTACTAGTTAGATGTAACATGAAGTAATATTCTGTTACTGGTTAGATATAACATGACGTAATATTCTGTTACTGTTTAGATGTAACATGAAGTAATATTCTGTTACTGTTTATATGTAACATGAAGTAATATTCTGTTACTGGTTAGATGTAACATGAAGTAATATTCTGTTACTGTGTAACATGAAGTAATATTCTGTTACTGGTTAGATGTAACATGAAGTAATATTCTGTTACTAGTTAGATGTAAAGGGAAATACAATATTGAGGTTCTTTTTGACAGATTGCACGTTCACTTGACTATCATTTCAACATGTTAATGTAATATGTGATTTCCACAGCTTAAATGTGAAATGGTACACGTGACGTGTGTTAAGAGCAACATGCTTTACGTAAATCCTACAATATATCTGGACTGTATAGTATGAATTATTATGTCAACATAATACATTTCTCTGACGTCACACTATTGTTCGAACTGTGGATTATTTTTGTTCTTGAATATATGAACTTTAACCTTTTACTGTTTTAGGCTTAAAAACGTGTTTTACTTATTTTGGGACTTTCGTTTCTCGAACCAATGCTGAGCTTTTTAAAGTCTACTTTGACTTTCAAAACTTCCATCTAACCACTCGGCTACGGAGACCACACTACTATACGCTATGATTAGTATATTTTACTGTTGATAGTAATCTTTGTTAAAGAAAATATCAACAATTTGCTTAAAAAAGCAATTGATCAATATATACAAGACACGATACAAGTATTTCAGGTCTGGCATAATTTATGTTCAGAACTGACGAGTACGTGAATTTTTAAGATGTATTCTCGCAATACAAAAACAAATAACGAACCGACCGCAAGTAATAACAAATCAGACAGACCATAGGTAAGCATTTGGGACACTCGAAAGGCATTGAAATATCTAAATATAAACGATTATTTTCATTGAAAGACCTTGACATATCTAAATATAAACGAGAATCGAAAGCACGAATGCCGATAAAATTGTATTGTTTAATTCTTCTTAATTGTGGCTTATTTAGCTTACTGAACATCAAAAGTGTAAAAATATAAAATGAAAACACATTTGTAAATGGAAATGTATTATGTAAGAGACTACACTCCAACTTGTAGATTCTCCATTACATAATACATGTGATAAAGTCACACAGGTAAAATGATGGTTAATGGGTCAGTAAGAAATAGGTTATCATCAGTGTAGGGAACTATGTGGTATACAAATATAGTTAATTAATATCTTCTGTACGGGGTACAACCCTTCCGAAACGAGCATCCGGTACTTGTGTTTGACGAATCATATACACAACTCGTCATTTAGACTGGACGCAAATGAGTTTCTCGTGCTTAGAGACTACCACGTGCATGTTCTATGCACGTAAAACACCCGGTAGCATTTTTTTGCGCGATCAGTTATTGATGTTTTAGCATGTTGTTATTTTATGGAATTAACTACATTCGTGACATGCGTGCATTAATTGCTATCTTGTATTACTTCACGTTATCAGTATAAAACTTAAAAAATAGATAGACATTAAAACAATAAACCAAGTTCTCTGTAAATACATCATATAGTCAGCATCACAGAAGAGAATTTATCTAAATATTTCAACTGATAACAAGGAATTATCCGAATTTGTGTTGTTCGAACATTTCTTCTGGAGATGTATTTGCAGAATAAATTGAAAAACACAAAAATACCAGACTGTCCACAGTACCAAACTCACATAGAGAAATCTTAGAAATAGAGGCAAAATCGATATCTTTAACTCACATGAACAAGACCGAAGCGACGGAGTTTAATTAGTTGCATGGTCCCATAACTCCCCTATTATTGGCTTCGTGTTCACACTATGTTGTTTAACACCTGTATGTGACGGTAATCTGTTTATCTTCCATCCTGTAACTTATCAGGACAAATGCACTGTAAGTGACAAAACTTGCATGCTATAGATTTTATTAGGAATCAATAGAAAGAAAATAAAACAAATAGATAGAATATCAGCACTTAGATTAAGAAAACAATGTTGTAAATATATCGTTGTTAATTTATTTTTCCATCAATATCAGACTGCTAATCTACGTCATTGTAAGGACAATATTTATTCAAATAAACATCAATATATAGGACTTTCATTATTGTGAATCTTAACTATGTATGACACTACATAAGACATTGTGTCAGTTCATACTGTTGTATAGGAGAATGTCCAAGTAACTCTCCATTCCGTAAAGATAATGGAGCCGAGGCCCATTGTTTTTAAGGAATGGAGTGATACGAGGACATTCTCCAGCTTAAAATCCACCCATTGTACTTTATTAATTTTATTAATTATTAATCTTGTAACAAAAAAAAGTCTGTGTATAGTATCTAAAGTACAAAGTATTAAATTGTTTGCCTCTTGTGGGTGGGACCTTAAATGTACAAAGAGAACAATAACTCTCCATTCCTTAAGAATATTGGAGAGTTTTGACAATAGATTTACATCACAGGTGGATTTTAATCATATTTAATGTGTTTATGTCGTCAGAACATACATAATTTATATTGAATGTAATAGATGAATTGATATACAAGATGGCGCTACTGTTGTTTCCATGTGGCACATGTTATCAATGTTTATATTCTTTCTTGTAGAGTTAAACACAATTAAATTTTCCACAAATATTACAGTAATATTTATTCATAGCTTTGCACATATTGGCTTAGATGTCATTTTGGGACAATCGGGAAATCGACATGCTTATGTATCGTCTTGGGACTATCAGGGAAAGACATTGGTGGATTGCGTTCTGGGACAATCAGAGAACGACATGTTTGCATTGCGTTCTTAGACAATCAGAGAACGACATGTTTGCATTGCGTTCTTGGACAATCAGAGAACGACATGCTTGCATTGCGTTCTTGGACAATCAGAGAACGACATGTTTGCATTGCGTTCTTGGACAATCAGAGAACGACATGTTTGCATTGCGTTCTTGGACAATCAGAGAACGACATGTTTGCATTGCGTTCTGGGACAATCAGAGAACGATATGTTTGCATTGCGTTCTGGGACAATCAGAGAACGACATGTTTGCATTGCGTTCTGGGACAATCAGAGAACGACATGTTTGCATTGCGTTCTTGGAATGTCACAGGACCCGTCTGTATATCGTTTTATGACAGTAACAGGGCAATATGATTGGATAGCTTCTGATAAAATAAGAATACAACTTGTCTGTTTAGTGTTGAGAAAATCAGGTAGCGACTTGTCTGTATATCGTTTAGGGCAATCCGCGGACGATCTTTCTGTATAGAAGTTAAACAATCAGAGGACGATCTGTTTCTGCAGAGTGTGAAACAATCCACAGACGATTAGTTTGTATACTTTTATGACAATAAAATAGTGATATATTTTCATAGCGTTCAGGACAATCTGTGAAGCACTTGTTTGCATAGATATAGGACAATCAAAGAACGACATGTCTAAATAGCTATTATGATAGTCCATTAATTGCGTTACTTTACTCAAATATTGATTCATAGCAAAGTGGATATGGTTACTTTATTATATAATACGTTGATGAATTAACAACTTCCAACATATGAATGAATATGTTTTCTTAATTAACTCTGTATAATGGAATGACACTGAAATTCAATTACATGTGAGATTATATCTTATATCACGCTTGTTTGACATCAGCAACTTGTCAATCGTTCATTAAACCTGTTACGATAACACATTTAAATTATTTATATATATATTTTTATGTCTTTTTGTACAAGAGCAAAACACCAACATATTGTTATCATCTTAATAAAAACGTAGAAATCTAATTTAATGCTCAGTTCACGTTTTTGGAATAACATTCATCAGGTATTCACAAGGTCAAAAGAATGAAAAGACAAATAATTCAAAAGTCTTTGTGAGCAAGAAAACCACAAGTACCTTAGCGCCTCAGGGAATATAGATCCTAAGCCGGGAATGTCACATTATATACCATGTCTGATAGCTGAATAACATATAATATTACGAATTTAGTTTGTTACACATATTTTCATTGGTTCTTCAACCCTGAATGTCAGCATATATTCGAAAAACAGACGGGGTATATATTTCAGTCCCCAAAACCGATTAAAACATGGACGACAAAACATTACGCTTCACTGAATCAATGGTATAATACGGAATAATAAATGTATTTTTACCAAATTAAATGCTGTTTTCAATACTCAAAACGGCTGCATGAACAAAAAAATATTACAACGATTAATTCCGTCACAAATACCTGATCGATTCAGCAAACTCCTATGTTCCACGGCTGTACCATAACAAATAAACAAAACATTGAGCCTTGACAACTTTCGACGTCATGGGGCCACACCAAGGTTTTATTTACATGTTGTTAACATTTAAATTATTGAAACTGTTTCGCAAACCCGTTGTTTTGTTATGTGATATATTAATGTTATATTTATAAAGTTTATAAAATTTACTACATATGAAACTGTATTGATTTAGAAATTTAGTACAGTATTTTCCTTCATGAGACACCCCATACATGAAATATGACGCGACACATATTTTGACGTCATTGAAGAATGACGTCAAAGGTACGGAAACGGACATCTAGAGATACGAAAAATGAAAATAAAGAGTCAAATTTATTTAATACAGTTGGATGTTTTATTTAAAAAAAACAATGGTTAAATCCGTAATATATCTGTTATTCAGCTATGAGACAGGATATATAATGCGCCTCAGGGAATATAGATCCTAAGCCGGGAATGTCACATTATATACCCTGTCTGATAGCTGAATAACAGATATATTACGGATTTAACCTTTTTTTTTTTTAAATACAACATCCAACTGTATTAAATAAATTTGCCTCTTTTATTTTCATTTTTCGTATCTCTAGATGTCCCTTTCCGTACCTTTGACGTCATTCTTCAATGACGTCAAAATATGTGTCGCGTCATATTTCATGTATAGTGTGTCTCATGAAGGAAAATACTGTACTAAATTTCTAAATCAATAGTTTCATATGTAGTAAATTTTATAAAATTTATAGATATAACATTAATATATCACATAACAAAACAACGGGTTTGCGAAACAGTTTCAATAATTTAAATGTTAACTACATGTAAATAAAACATTGGTGTGGCCCCATGACGTCGAAAGTTTTCAAGGCTCAACGTTTTGTTTATTTGTTATGATACAGCCGTGGAACATAGGAGTTTGCTGAATCGATCAGGTATTTGTGACGGAATTAACCGTTGTAATATTTTTTTGTTCATGCAGCCGTTTTGAGTATAAAATCACCTGACTAAGGAGATCCTTATGTTAAATATATCTAATAAGACATGTCAGAGCCGAAACAGTAACTACGGAGTGGTGATGCACTCGGGGACTAATCGTTCACTAGCAACAGAGCCGAAACACTAACTACGGAGTGGTGATACACTCGGGGACTAATCGTTCACTAGCAACAGAGCCGAAACAGTAACTACGGAGTGGTGATACACTCGGGGACTAATCGTTCACTAGCAACAGAGCCGAAACAGTAACTACGGAGTGGTGATACACTCGGGGACTAATCGTTCACTAGCAACAGAGCCGAAACAGTAACTACGGAGTGGTGATACACTCGGGGACTAATCGTTCACTAGCAACAGAGCCGAAACAGTAACTACGGAGTGGTGATACACTCGGGGACTAATCGTTCACTAGCAACAGAGCCGAAACAGTAACTACGGAGTGGTGATACACTCGGGGACTAATCGTTCACTAGCAACAGAGCCGAAATACTAACTACGGAGTGGTGATACACTCGGGGACTAATCGTTCACTAGCAACAGAGGCGAAACACTAACTACGGAGTGGTGATACACTCGGGGACAAATAGTCTACTAGTCTCAAAGTGATGGGGTATTTTTTTTTTTATCTAATTGGAAATTGAAACGGTAATATATCTGATAATGAAATATACTATCAGTTTATTTTTTAAGAACATGTTTTATCAAAAAAGTTCCAATATATCGTTGTACATCATACTGACAGTTTAAACATTAATCAGACTGTCACAAAATTGTGGTTATACATATTGATGTCATTTTATACAACAAATCTATATAATTTTCTTATCTTTAACAATTTACAAACATACAGTGTTTCAATTAATGTGTTGTTGATCGATTTTACTGGGATTCATTGGTTTTCTATATACCCATCAGTTAAAGCTCTGGTTCTTCTGTTGGACGTCATAAATGTAGTGAGAATTGACAGATTATAATATTATTCATCTCTTAAATCACTCAGTTTTCAACAGATATTTTTGGTGTCATATTTAACACCAAATTATTGACTCAAGAATAATTCCAAATACCGTCATCGCTGAAAACAGAATCACTTGTCCTACTGCGTTTATAGTGACGTCATTTATGTCGATTTATTGGAACGAATACAGTTAGAAATGAACGAATTGTCAAGAGATTTGCTAATGTTATTTCTAATCTGAATTTCTGTAATAAGATGGACATATATTGACATTGATACAATTACACTACCAACAGTTGATTTTTCATTTTGCGACACTCTGTCTTACAATGTCAAGGTCAAAACGTGTATATAAAAGGATAAAAGGTCAAACAAAGATCCACAAAACACTAACCAGAAAACTAAACATCAGCCACAAATATTATCTTCTTGTCTGTTTATATATTATGTGGATAATCAAATGACGAAAGCGTGAAGGATTACATCTCAATATGCAAATTATTAGTTTCTTATTTTCTTATTGCATAATATATTTTCACATTAATCTATTTGATATAATACAATTTAAGTTCCATGGTGACGATTTGTACTAAGTTATGTTGTTAATGCGTATCGCGCAAAAAAAATCAGTTTCCTGCAAAACAGGCGTGACGCAAATAAAAATTACAAAAATACTCAAGAAGCGGTTGCCACCTTGATCCGATACTATCTAGAGGATGTGGCCGAGTGGTCTAGGGCGCTGGACATAAGGCTAACTGATTGGTGCTGCAGTGTATCAATGGTGTGAGTTCGAATCCCGCCGAGGAAGAACAAAAACAAAATGTGAGCAGACAAATCTAATTCTAACAATGTTTTATTACGTCTGAAAATTAAACGAAACAGTGTTAGAATTAGATTTTAGAGCTGTCAAATTTTTGTTCTTCCCTCGACGGGATTTGAACTCACACCATTGATGCACTGCAGCACCATTCGATTAGCCTTACGTCCAGCGCCCTAGACCATATATATATATAAAGTGTTGCTGTTATTTTCGATATATGACAAAATCACGAATAATAAAGCGGAATGACAGAGATGACTACACGACACATCCACTATAAGGGTGTATTGAATAGTATAAAACAATAGTAAAGTACAATAATAATATTCCATTTATCTTTATGTTTAATTACATTATCCTGGGTAAAAATATTGTATAATAGACAGCCTAACCATTACCATGTCTCAATTGAATCACTACAAGGACTAACAGAGATTAATTGTTAAATTATTTCTTTACGTTTTATATTTTAGAATTATACAGATGTCTTTGAAAGAGCAAAGAGAGCATTCGAAATATTTTTCGGTGCAGGACTAAAAGTAACTGGTCTAAGGACGTGTGGAGATTATATGTTTAGTGGACACACAGTTACAATGACACTACTTAACTTTTTTATTACAGAATGTAAGTATTTATATTAATACTTCAATACTTACTACCTGCCAACATTGACATAGGTAATCTACAAATAATCAGAAATCAAAATACAAAGCATGGTGTTCTAATATATAACATCACAATAATAACACATTGTTAGTGCATTAATTATATCGAAATATATTTTAATCCGGGAAATCTAATTCTGATGCTTAAATGGGTGTATTCACTTTCTTGTCAAAAGTACCGATGACATAAAGGTTGGAACACCAAAAGCATAGGTATGTGTGTGTACACCACTTTCAAAAATATATCAGTTCCCTATGCAATCAGTGCCTATCACCACTAATGATATGAGTTCGAATCTCGATTAGGGCGAGGTGTACAACATTATAAGTTCTTAGCTCCCTAGTGACCAACTATCATTATTTAGACGGTCAGTAAATTGTTGAAGGGTGACCGCTTTAGCGCGAACCCTTCAACTATTTACCTACCGTTTAAATAATCATAGTCGATCACGGGAGCTTAGAACATTTTTGTACGATGTTGCTGATCTATAACTTGAAACAGTAACTAGGTTTTTTCCACGAACTATGTTTAATGGACTTTCTTGGAAGTTCTAAGACTAAAGACGTAATGGTCACTAGAAAAAATTAAGCACCGCCCACTGACCTTCTGTAATTTTCCGTCTGCATCATTTCGTATCTACACGTTTATCTATCGTCTGCATCGGTGTGTAACGGACTAATGTAACACAATGGAGAAAAAGAGGAGATTTGCTTCAACAACCGATGAGGAAATCAAACAAAAGAAATTCTTTTAAGTAGTTTATTAGAAACGTTAATTTCTTTCTTTTTTATTGTGTCTCACGAAGAGTTTTTTTACTGTGTTATTTTAGAAGAAAATATAAATCATCATCTTTCTTGCAGTTGTGTTTAATTATGCTAAATCAAAATACACACACATATATATAGTGAGCCTGGTCAGGTACACTTGGCATACGTCGTCTCAGTTATCGATTACAATATTTCTTTATTTCGGACAGCGTCGAGGTCAGATTATGCAATAATAGATTACACAATGCTGCACGTTTATCTATCGTCTGCATCTTTATTTTTAGGAATGTAATTTTCCACTGGCCAGTAAAGCGTATTAATCTTATTATCTAGATTTCCATATATGGCTTGCCTTCAATCGTTATTTTTAGGAATGATTTTATCCAATCATAGGTCGTCAAATAAATGCAACATCGTACAATATGTGATAAAGTTTGTCAGTGATTTGCAACAGGTCGGTGGTTTTCTCTGGGTCTCCTGGTTTCCTCCACCAATAAAATTAACCGCCACGATATAACTGAAATATTGTTGAAAGTGGCGTTAAGCACTATCAAACAATCAACCAAGCAAACCTTTCTTGCAGGTACATGTACCAATTAACATGGCCCGTGTAACTGACGAACTTTGTCACACCAAGTTGTATCCGAGTACGCAAAGCCATGGTTGGAAATATACCTCACATACTTTAATGGTGACATGCATAATAACACAGATAATTGTACAACCAACTACCATGCTACCGAGACCATGACCCCTATTATATCACAGCGATATTACCAAATATTAATATATACCGTCATTGATTTGTTCTGCGAGAATGGATTTCTTATAGTAATATCACTTCGAATGCAAAGCTTTAGATGTGAGATTCGATGAGCAGTCCATTACGAGGGAAACATTTCAACGATAGAATGTTAAACATCATGTTAAAAATCAATGATAATATGTTTGTATCACGCTTGATATTATCACGTGTAAAGATCAAAGGGAAACCTTACAAATCATTGATACAGATTCTTAGTTCACTCTATTTTTATTGTTTATGCTGTTAACATTTTACACGTGTGTATATTTCAGATACCCCTAAGAAGTATTGTTATTTACATATAATGTCCTGGATAGCCAACTTATTTGGGATGTTTTTTATCCTGGCAGGACACGGACATTACTCGATCGATGTCTTTGTGGCGTTTGTTTTTACGTCACGTCTATTTTTGTACTATCATACACTTGCTAATAACATAAATCTTATGTCAAGAGAAACAAACAGAACTAAGATCTGGTTTCCAGTCTTCTCATATTTTGAGGCGAATTCAACAGGATTGATTCCACATGAATATGAATGGCCGTTACCTAGTTGGACACAATTGAAGAATTATCTTCGAGGTTATGAGTTAGTCTCTACAAAAGATAAGAGTTAGCATATTGAAAGAAAATTGTATTGTGTAATGTCACGTAGAAGATTAAATGTTTACTTTGGCGATAGCACATTAATAGTTTTGATGAAGAAGCACCACGAACCATATGACATTCAGATCGCGCGACAATGTCGTACAGGTTCAATGCAACATTACAAATCAACTGTTATTGACGTAAACATGAGGTTGTATTTTTTTGCTACGATTATTGATGATACAGTTAGACGATGACTTGTTTGAAATGTTTAAATTATTTACCTTTTGGGGCATTTGAAATCATTAAACTCTGTTTCACCTTCTTTCGATAATAAATGCAATTGCGTTATACATATTTTTGTCATATTGTCGAGAAAAGAAACGTTTGCTTAATTCAGTTGAAAATAGAAAATGACATTTGAATATTTTCTGATTATTCACGTGGACAATATGTTCAAGAAGAACATAGTTATATTTAATATTTGTCCGTGGTAGTGCTTGTTCCTACTCGATACCACACAGACAGATCATTGCTGTTGATTTGACAGTTAATCAAACACTACCTTATATTAATAATTATAAATACAATTGTGATGTGAGGTATCTTGAGTTTGTCTCCTCTGTTCATAGACAAAACGTGTAATTAATTTGTTCATGTATTGATTCAAAAAGCATGGAAAGCCGACAGTATTTCTATGCTGTCATGTATGGTCATAGAACTATGTGGGAGGATAAACGAGGTATATTCTGTACTTTATTATTGATAAGAAATGAAGCAGATTTTAATGTTGTTTTTGTTGTAGTTAAAACATCATCAGGTAGTTCAAAAACTGTGTACAATCTAAAATGCAATTTCCCCTCACAATCTGTTATGGTATTAATGAATGGTTTAAACTCAAGCAGAGTTAATTGTTTTTTTATTGAGTGAAGTTGTGTTCCCTGTTATTATGCTCTAGTTTAATGTTAATGGCATTACTGTATATTTTATAGCAAATAAAATAATAATTGTATGTTATCATTTCTCTAATGAGGAATACTACAAATTATAAATTTATATTTATTTACAGACTATAATGAAGTATTCTTTATTTTGAGAACATATTTTTATATTGTTTTTTTTACGTTTTAACTTTGTTATTTATTTTATTGAAGTGAATTAATTTTATTTGTAATTTATAGAATGCCAATTCAATGCAAAATATTATTCCTAATGGTATAAAATGACGTCATTATAAGAATAATGCTATATGAATCTGACATGAACAGATACGGGTGGACATGTTGTAATGGATAAATACGTTGTACCTGGTACAAAGAAGATGTACAGTACAATGTAATTGTAAACACCATTTATGTTTTCATGCAATTTTGTCATCATCTCTTGCCATTCTTGTTGGTAATATTCTTTCAACAATGCATTTTTATTCTATCTGTCTTTATCTTAAAGGGATATGAAACCTCAATGAAAATATAGAGATCAATATTTTCAAAAATATATAAAACATATGTATAAAATATATATAAAATACTTTGTAAACACATTCGTGCCAATTTACAATGGAAACGTTTTAAATATCGACGATTCAATAAACTTTCAGGAGACAAAACAAAGCAATCATTACCATAAACAATGTAATTCACGATTCCCTCGGACGTGATACCAACCAGACACACGGAAGTTCAATGCGTATCTCGTCTTCTGATAATCACGTGATCTCAAAAAGGAAAACCAAACGAGGCTATTTTCAAACAAAGTATGTTACTGTTAAATTATTCCAGAAACGCGTCGTGCTCCGCATTAAATTAGATATCGACGTTTTAGTAAGAAAGTTGTATTACATATAATTATCATAAATTAAAACAGCTGTGCTGTGACTTTCCAGGGGTTCATTACAATGTTACAAAATGAACTTGATATCCCTTTTATTTCGTTTAAGAGAAATAATAATAAATGAATAAATGACTTAAAGAGTATCACAATGTTCTACTTTATAGTCTTTTTAATGATATATCATACAACATCTTATGTCGAAGAAAGGTAACATTCTAATATCTTGTTGGCGAAAACTATGCAGTAATTCGAAACATATCTGCTCTGAACTGCATCATGTTCGTCCTTAAACTCAGTTCTATTAAAGAACTATGGTAATGAGACCAATGTTTACCATGTTCTGTATCATAGCAATATTTAAGGTTTCAGTTAAAAACATCATAACAATTCCAGATCATTTTAGATAGGATAATAAAATCAATTATTGAGGACGTGTTTTTTTATGCAATTGGCTGTGCAAATCTAATAACTTTTTTGTTCGTTGAAAGTGCTGTGTCATAGAAAATGACATTCAACATTTTTACAGGTAACTAAGTGTTTAACATGACATAAATCAATCAAAGAGATGATAAATAATGGATTTTTACAAAAATGTGTACACTGCCACCTTTATTTAGATAAGTTAAGGCAGCATATCAAGAATGTCGTTTTGTTACTTAAGCTGGTCAAATCAATATCGGTTCTTTCCATGCAATTTTGCTGAAGAAATAACGATTTTCTACCTTTGATGTATGGCATTGATTTAATTATCACATTTAAGAAATGTCATTATTTAGTTCTTAAGGACTTGGTATATACAATAATGATGTGGTATCTACACATTAGTAATCTGATAAAAATAAAGAATAATTAAACCTAGCATTCTTTTATCTCTAAAGAATCCTACTGGTCTAAATACCATCAATTAATAATTCAGGACAACAACTCCAAATGATGAATACATCAGAAAACAAGTACTAATATGGCATCGCTATGTTATTATGGACAACATAATATTTAATGTACACGGCACCAACTGTAAAGGCAACTTTCTGTTGATGTGTACACGGTACCAACTATACAGGCAACTTTCTGTTGATGTGTACACGGTACCAACTATACAGGCAACTTTCTGTTGATGTGTACACGGTACCAACTATACAGGCAACTTTCTGTTGATGTGTACACGGCACCAACTGTAAAGGCAACTTTCTGTTGATGTGTACACGGTACCAACTATACAGGCAACTTTCTGTTGATGTGTACACGGTACCAACTATACAGGCAACTTTCTGTTGATGTGTACACGGTACCAACTATACAGGCAACTTTCTGTTGATGTGTACACGGCACCAACTGTAAAGGCAACTTTCTGTTGATGTGTACACGGTACCAACTATACAGGCAACTTTCTGTTGATGTGTACACGGCACCAACTGTAAAGAAAACTTTCTGTTGATGTGTACACGGTACCAACTGTAAAGACAACTTTCTGTTGATGTGTACACGGCACCAACTGTAAAGGCAACTTTCTGTTGATGTGTACACGGCACCAACTGTAAAGGCAACTTTCTGTTGATGTGTACACGGCACCAACTGTAAAGGCAACTTTCTGTTGATGTGTACACGGTACCAACTATACAGGCAACTTTCTGTTGATGTGTACACGGTACCAACTATACAGGCAACTTTCTGTTGATGTGTACACGGCACCAACTGTAAAGGCAACTTTCTGTTGATGTGTACACGGTACCAACTATACAGGCAACTTTCTGTTGATGTGTACACGGCACCAACTGTAAAGAAAACTTTCTGTTGATGTGTACACGGTACCAACTGTAAAGACAACTTTCTGTTGATGTGTACACGGCACCAACTGTAAAGGCAACTTTCTGTTGATGTGTACACGGCACCAACTGTAAAGGCAACTTTCTGTTGATGTGTACACGGCACCAACTGTAAAGGCAACTTTCTGTTGATGTGTACACGGTACCAACTATACAGGCAACTTTCTGTTGATGTGTACACGGCACCAACTGTAAAGACAACGTTCTGTTGATGTGTACACGGCACCAACTGTAAAAAAAACTTTCTGTTGATGTGTACACGGTACCAACTGTAAAGACAACTTTCTGTTGATGTGTACACGGCACCAACTGTAAAGGCAACTTTCTGTTGATGTGTACACGGCACCAACTGTAAAGGCAACTTTCTGTTGATGTGTACACGGCACCAACTGCAAAGGCAACTTTCTGTTGATGTGTACACGGCACCAACTGTAAAGGCAACTTTCTGTTGATGTGTACACGGCACCAACTGTACAGGCAACTTTCTGTTGATGTGTACACGGCACCAACTGCAAAGGCAACTTTCTGTTGATGTGTACACGGTACCAACTATACAGGCAACTTTCTGTTGATGTGTAAACGGCACAAACTGTAAAGACAACGTTCTGTTGATGTGTACACGGCACCAACTGTAAAAAAAACTTTCTGTTGATGTGTACACGGCACTAACTGTAAAGACAACTTTCTGTTGATGTGTACACGGTACCAACTATACAGGCAACTTTCTGTTGATGTGTACACGGCACCAACTGTAAAGGCAACTTTCTCTTGATGTGTACACGGTACCAACTATACAGGCAACTTTCTGTTGATGTGTACACGACACCAACTGTAAAGACAACGTTCTGTTGATGTGTACACGGTACCAACTATACAGGCAACTTTCTGTTGATGTGTACACGGTACCAACTGTAAAGACAACTTTCTGTTGATGTGTACACGGTACCAACTATACAGGCAACTTTCTCTTGATGTGTACACGGCACCAACTGTAATGGCAACTTTCTCTTGATGTGTACACGGTACCAACTGTAAGGGCAACTTTCTGTTAATGTGTACACGGTACCAACTATACAGGCAACTTTCTGTTGATGTGTACACGGTACCAACTATACAGGCAACTTTCTCTTGATGTGTACACGGTACCAACTATACAGGCAACTTTCTGTCGATGTGTACACGGTACCAACTATACAGGCAACTTTCTCTTGATGTGTACACGGTACCAACTATACAGGCAACTTTCTGTCGATGTGTACACGGTACCAACTATACAGGCAACTTTCTGTCGATGTGTACACGGTACCAACTATACAGGCAACTTTCTGTTGATGTGTACACGGTACCAACTATACAGGCGACTTTCTGTCGATGTGTACACGGTACCAACTATACAGGCAACTTTCTGTTGATGTCTACACGGCACCAACTGTAAAGGCAACTTTCTGTTGATGTGTGCACGGTACCAACTATACAGGCAACTTTCTGTTGATGTGTACACGGTACCAACTATACAGGCAACGTTCTCTTGATGTGTACACGGTACCAACTATACAGGCAAATTTCTGTTGATGTGTACACGGCACCAACTATACAGGCAACTTTCTGTTGATGTGTACACGGCACCAACTGTAAAGGCAGCTTTCTCTTGATGTGTACACGGTACCAACTATACAGGCAATTTTCTGTTGATGTTTACACGGCACCAACTGTACAGGCAACTTTCTCTTAATGTGTACACGTTACCAACTGTAAAGGCAACGTTCTGTTGATGTGTACACGGTACCAACTATACAGGCAACTTTCTCTTGATGTGTACACGGTACCAACTATACAGACAACTTTCTCTTGATGTGTACACGGTACCAACTATACAGGCAACTTTTTGTTAATGTGTACACGGTACCAACTATACAGGCAACTTTCTCTTAATGTGTACACGGCACCAACTGTAAAGACAACTTTCTCTTGTTGTGTACACGGCACCAACTGTAAAGGCAACTTTCTGTTGATGTGTACACGGCACCAACTATACAGGCAACTTTCTCTTGATGTGTACACGGTACCAACTATACAGGCAACTTTCTCTTGATGTGTACACGGCACCAACTGTACATGCAACTTTCTCTTGATGTGTACACGGTACCAACTGTAAGGGCAACTTTCTGTTAATGTGTACACGGTACCAACTATACAGGCAACTTTCTGTTGATGTATACACGGTACCAACTATACAGGCAACTTTCTCTTGATGTGTACACGGTACCAGCTATACAGGCAACTTTCTGTCGATGTGTACACGGCACCACTGTAAAGGCAACTTTCTCTTGATGTGTACACGGTACCAACTATACAGGCAACTTTCTCTTGATGTGTACACGGTACCAACTATACAGGCAACTTTTTGTCGATATGTACACGGTACCAACTGTAAAGACAACGTTCTGTTGATGTGTATACGGCACCAACTATACAGGCAACTTTCTCTTGATGTGTACACGGTACCAACTATACAGGCAACTTTCTGTTGATGTGTACACGGTACCAACTATACAGGCAACTTTCTGTTGATGTGTACACGGCACCAACTGTAAAGACAACGTTCTGTTGATGTGTACACGGTACCAACTATACAGGCAACTTTCTGTTGATGTGTACACGGCACCAACTGTAAAGACAACTTTCTGTTGATGTGTACACGGTACCAACTATACAGGCAACTTTCTCTTGATGTGTACACGGCACCAACTGTAAAGGCAAATTTCTCTTGATGTGTACACGGTACCAACTGTAAGGGCAACTTTCTGTTAATGTGTACACGGTACCAACTATACAGGCAACTTTCTGTTGATGTGTACACGGTACCAACTATACAGGCAACTTTCTCTTGATGTGTACACGGCACCAACTATACAGGCAACTTTCTGTCGATGTGTACACGGTACCAACTATACAGGCAACTTTCTCTTGATGTGTACACGGTACCAACTATACAGGCAACTTTCTGTCGATGTGTACACGGTACCAACTATACAGGCAACTTTCTGTCGATGTGTACACGGTACCAACTATACAGGCAACTTTCTGTTGATGTGTACACGGTACCAACTATACAGGCGACTTTCTGTCGATGTGTACACGGTACCAACTATACAGGCAACTTTCTGTTGATGTGTACACGGCACCAACTGTAAAGGCAACTTTCTGTTGATGTGTACACGGTACCAACTATACAGGCAACTTTCTGTTGATGTGTACACGGTACCAACTATACAGGCAACGTTCTCTTGATGTGTACACGGTACCAACTATACAGGCAACTTTCTGTTGATGTGTACACGGCACCAACTGTAAAGGCAACTTTCTGTTGATGTGTACACGGTACCAACTATACAGGCAACTTTCTGTTGATGTGTACACGGCACCAACTGTAAAGACAACGTTCTGTTGATGTGTACACGGCACCAACTGTAAAAAAAACTTTCTGTTGATGTGTACACGGTACCAACTGTAAAGACAACTTTCTGTTGATGTGTACACGGCACCAACTGTAAAGGCAACTTTCTGTTGATGTGTACACGGCACCAACTGTAAAGGCAACTTTCTGTTGATGTGTACACGGCACCAACTGCAAAGGCAACTTTCTGTTGATGTGTACACGGCACCAACTGTAAAGGCAACTTTCTGTTGATGTGTACACGGCACCAACTGTACAGGCAACTTTCTGTTGATGTGTACACGGCACCAACTGCAAAGGCAACTTTCTGTTGATGTGTACACGGTACCAACTATACAGGCAACTTTCTGTTGATGTGTAAACGGCACAAACTGTAAAGACAACGTTCTGTTGATGTGTACACGGCACCAACTGTAAAAAAAACTTTCTGTTGATGTGTACACGGCACTAACTGTAAAGACAACTTTCTGTTGATGTGTACACGGTACCAACTATACAGGCAACTTTCTGTTGATGTGTACACGGCACCAACTGTAAAGGCAACTTTCTCTTGATGTGTACACGGTACCAACTATACAGGCAACTTTCTGTTGATGTGTACACGACACCAACTGTAAAGACAACGTTCTGTTGATGTGTACACGGTACCAACTATACAGGCAACTTTCTGTTGATGTGTACACGGTACCAACTGTAAAGACAACTTTCTGTTGATGTGTACACGGTACCAACTATACAGGCAACTTTCTCTTGATGTGTACACGGCACCAACTGTAATGGCAACTTTCTCTTGATGTGTACACGGTACCAACTGTAAGGGCAACTTTCTGTTAATGTGTACACGGTACCAACTATACAGGCAACTTTCTGTTGATGTGTACACGGTACCAACTATACAGGCAACTTTCTCTTGATGTGTACACGGTACCAACTATACAGGCAACTTTCTGTCGATGTGTACACGGTACCAACTATACAGGCAACTTTCTCTTGATGTGTACACGGTACCAACTATACAGGCAACTTTCTGTCGATGTGTACACGGTACCAACTATACAGGCAACTTTCTGTCGATGTGTACACGGTACCAACTATACAGGCAACTTTCTGTTGATGTGTACACGGTACCAACTATACAGGCGACTTTCTGTCGATGTGTACACGGTACCAACTATACAGGCAACTTTCTGTTGATGTCTACACGGCACCAACTGTAAAGGCAACTTTCTGTTGATGTGTGCACGGTACCAACTATACAGGCAACTTTCTGTTGATGTGTACACGGTACCAACTATACAGGCAACGTTCTCTTGATGTGTACACGGTACCAACTATACAGGCAAATTTCTGTTGATGTGTACACGGCACCAACTATACAGGCAACTTTCTGTTGATGTGTACACGGCACCAACTGTAAAGGCAGCTTTCTCTTGATGTGTACACGGTACCAACTATACAGGCAATTTTCTGTTGATGTTTACACGGCACCAACTGTACAGGCAACTTTCTCTTAATGTGTACACGTTACCAACTGTAAAGGCAACGTTCTGTTGATGTGTACACGGTACCAACTATACAGGCAACTTTCTCTTGATGTGTACACGGTACCAACTATACAGACAACTTTCTCTTGATGTGTACACGGTACCAACTATACAGGCAACTTTTTGTTAATGTGTACACGGTACCAACTATACAGGCAACTTTCTCTTAATGTGTACACGGCACCAACTGTAAAGACAACTTTCTCTTGTTGTGTACACGGCACCAACTGTAAAGGCAACTTTCTGTTGATGTGTACACGGCACCAACTATACAGGCAACTTTCTCTTGATGTGTACACGGTACCAACTATACAGGCAACTTTCTCTTGATGTGTACACGGCACCAACTGTACATGCAACTTTCTGTTGATGTGTACACGGTACCAACTGTAAGGGCAACTTTCTGTTAATGTGTACACGGTACCAACTATACAGGCAACTTTCTGTTGATGTATACACGGTACCAACTATACAGGCAACTTTCTCTTGATGTGTACACGGTACCAGCTATACAGGCAACTTTCTGTCGATGTGTACACGGCACCACTGTAAAGGCAACTTTCTCTTGATGTGTACACGGTACCAACTATACAGGCAACTTTCTCTTGATGTGTACACGGTACCAACTATACAGGCAACTTTTTGTCGATATGTACACGGTACCAACTGTAAAGACAACGTTCTGTTGATGTGTATACGGCACCAACTATACAGGCAACTTTCTCTTGATGTGTACACGGTACCAACTATACAGGCAACTTTCTGTTGATGTGTACACGGTACCAACTATACAGGCAACTTTCTGTTGATGTGTACACGGCACCAACTGTAAAGACAACGTTCTGTTGATGTGTACACGGTACCAACTATACAGGCAACTTTCTGTTGATGTGTACACGGCACCAACTGTAAAGACAACTTTCTGTTGATGTGTACACGGTACCAACTATACAGGCAACTTTCTCTTGATGTGTACACGGCACCAACTGTAAAGGCAAATTTCTCTTGATGTGTACACGGTACCAACTGTAAGGGCAACTTTCTGTTAATGTGTACACGGTACCAACTATACAGGCAACTTTCTGTTGATGTGTACACGGTACCAACTATACAGGCAACTTTCTCTTGATGTGTACACGGCACCAACTATACAGGCAACTTTCTGTCGATGTGTACACGGTACCAACTATACAGGCAACTTTCTCTTGATGTGTACACGGTACCAACTATACAGGCAACTTTCTGTCGATGTGTACACGGTACCAACTATACAGGCAACTTTCTGTCGATGTGTACACGGTACCAACTATACAGGCAACTTTCTGTTGATGTGTACACGGTACCAACTATACAGGCGACTTTCTGTCGATGTGTACACGGTACCAACTATACAGGCAACTTTCTGTTGATGTGTACACGGCACCAACTGTAAAGGCAACTTTCTGTTGATGTGTACACGGTACCAACTATACAGGCAACTTTCTGTTGATGTGTACACGGTACCAACTATACAGGCAACGTTCTCTTGATGTGTACACGGTACCAACTATACAGGCAACTTTCTGTTGATGTGTACACGGCACCAACTGTAAAGGCAGCTTTCTCTTGATGTGTACACGGTACCAACTATACAGGCAATTTTCTGTTGATGTGTACACAGCACCAACTGTACAGGCAACTTTCTCTTAATGTGTACACGTTACCAACTGTAAAGGCAACGTTCTGTTGATGTGTACACGGTACCAACTATACAGGCAACTTTCTCTTGATGTGTACACGGTACCAACTATACAGACAACTTTCTCTTGATGTGTACACGGTACCAACTATACAGGCAACTTTTTGTTAATGTGTACACGGTACCAACTATACAGGCAACTTTCTCTTAATGTGTACACGGCACCAACTGCAAAGACAACTTTCTCTTGATGTGTACACGGCACCAACTGTAAAGGCAACTTTCTGTTGATGTGTACACGGCACCAACTATACAGGCAACTTTCTCTTGATGTGTACACGGTACCAACTATACAGGCAACTTTCTCTTGATGTGTACACGGCACCAACTGTACAGGCAACTTTCTCTTGATGTGTACACGGTACCAACTGTAAGGGCAACTTTCTGTTAATGTGTACACGGTACCAACTATACAGGCAACTTTCTGTTGATGTGTACACGGTACCAACAATACAGGCAACTTTCTCTTGATGTGTACACGGTACCAGCTATACAGGCAACTTTCTGTCGATGTGTACACGGCACCAACTGTAAAGGCAACTTTCTCTTGATGTGTACACGGTACCAACTATACAGGCAACTTTCTCTTGATGTGTACACGGTACCAACTATACAGGCAACTTTCTGTCGATATGTACACGGTACCAACTGTAAAGACAACGTTCTGTTGATGTGTATACGGCACCAACTATACAGGCAACTTTCTGTTGATGTGTACACGGTACCAACTATACAGGCAACTTTCTCATGATGTGTACACGGCACCTACTGTAAAGGCAACTTTCTCTTGATGTGTACACGGTACCAACTATACAGGCAACTTTCTCTTGATGTGTACACGGTACCAACTATACAGGCAACTTTCTGTCGATGTGTACACGGTACCAACTGTAAAGGCAACTTTCTCTTGATGTGTACACGGTACCAATGATGTGTACACGGCACCAACTGAAAACACAACGTTCTGTTGATGTGTACACGGTACCAACTATACAGGCAACTTTCTCTTGATGTGTACACGGTACCAACTATACAGGCAACTTTCTCTTGATGTGTACACGGCACCAACTGTAAAGACAACGTTCTGTTGATGTGTACACGGTACCAACTATACAGGCAACGTTCTCTTGATGTGTACACGGTACCAACTATACAGGCAACTTTCTGTTGATATGTACACGGCACCAACTGTAAAGGCAGCTTTCTCTTGATGTGTACACGGTACCAACTATACAGGCAATTTTCTGTTGATGTTTACACGGCACCAACTGTACAGGCAACTTTCTCTTAATGTGTACACGTTACCAACTGTAAAGGCAACGTTCTGTTGATGTGTACACGGTACCAACTATACAGGCAACTTTCTCTTGATGTGTACACGGTACCAACTATACAGACAACTTTCTCTTGATGTGTACACGGTACCAACTATACAGGCAACTTTTTGTTAATGTGTACACGGTACCAACTATACAGGCAACTTTCTCTTAATGTGTACACGGCACCAACTGCAAAGACAACTTTCTCTTGATGTGTACACGGCACCAACTGTAAAGGCAACTTTCTGTTGATGTGTACACGGCACCAACTATACAGGCAACTTTCTCTTGATGTGTACACGGTACCAACTATACAGGCAACTTTCTCTTGATGTGTACACGGCACCAACTGTACAGGCAACTTTCTCTTGATGTGTACACGGTACCAACTGTAAGGGCAACTTTCTGTTAATGTGTACACGGTACCAACTATACAGGCAACTTTCTGTTGATGTGTACACGGTACCAACAATACAGGCAACTTTCTCTTGATGTGTACACGGTACCAGCTATACAGGCAACTTTCTGTCGATGTGTACACGGCACCAACTGTAAAGGCAACTTTCTCTTGATGTGTACACGGTACCAACTATACAGGCAACTTTCTCTTGATGTGTACACGGTACCAACTATACAGGCAACTTTCTGTCGATATGTACACGGTACCAACTGTAAAGACAACGTTCTGTTGATGTGTATACGGCACCAACTATACAGGCAACTTTCTGTTGATGTGTACACGGTACCAACTATACAGGCAACTTTCTCATGATGTGTACACGGCACCTACTGTAAAGGCAACTTTCTCTTGATGTGTACACGGTACCAACTATACAGGCAACTTTCTCTTGATGTGTACACGGTACCAACTATACAGGCAACTTTCTGTCGATGTGTACACGGTACCAACTGTAAAGGCAACTTTCTCTTGATGTGTACACGGTACCAATGATGTGTACACGGCACCAACTGTAAACACAACGTTCTGTTGATGTGTACACGGTACCAACTATACAGGCAACTTTCTCTTGATGTGTACACGGTACCAACTATACAGGCAACTTTCTCTTGATGTGTACACGGCACCAACTGTAAAGACAACGTTCTGTTGATGTGTACACGGTACCAACTATACAGGCAACTTTCTCTTGATGTGTACACGGCACCAACTGTAAAGGCAACTTTCTGTTGATGTGTACACGGCACCAACTGTAAAGGCAACTTTCTGTTGATGTGTACACGGCACCAACTGAAAAGGCAACGTTCTGTTGATGTGTACACGGTACCAACTATACAGGCAACTTTCTGTTGATGTGTACCCGGTACCAACTATACCGGCAACTTTCTCTTGATGTGTACACGGTACCAACTATACAGGCAACTTTCTGTCGATGTGTACACGGCACCAACTGTAAAGGCAACTTTCTCTTGATGTGTACACGGTACCAACTATACAGGCAACTTTCTCTTGATGTGTACACGGTACCAACTATACAGGCAACTTTCTGTCGATATGTACACGGTACCAACTGTAAAGACAACGTTCTGTTGATGTGTACACGGCACCAACTATACAGGCAACTTTCTGTTGATGTGTACACGGTACCAACTATACAGGCAACTTTCACATGATGTGTACACGGCACCTACTGTAAAGGCAACTTTCTCTTGATGTGTACACGGTACCAACTATACAGGCAACTTTCTCTTGATGTGTACACGGTACCAACTATACAGGCAACTTTCTGTCGATGTGTACACGGTACCAACTGTAAAGGCAACTTTCTCTTGATGTGTACACGGCACCAACTGTACAGGCAACTTTCTCTTGATGTGTACACGGTACCAATGATGTGTACACGGCACCAACTGTAAACACAACGTTCTGTTGATGTGTACACGGTACCAACTATACAGGCAACTTTCTCTTGATGTGTACACGGTACCAACTATACAGGCAACTTTCTCTTGATGTGTACACGGCACCAACTGTAAAGATAACGTTCTGTTGATGTGTACACGGTACCAACTATACAGGCAACTTTCTGTTGATGTGTACACGGCACCAACTGTAAAGGCAACTTTCTGTTGATGTGTACACGGCACCAACTGTAAAGGCAACTTTCTGTTGATGTGTACACGGCACCAACTGTAAAGGCAACGTTCTGTTGATGTGTACACGGTACCAACTATACAGGCAACTTTCTCTTGATGTGTACACGGTACCAACTATACAGGCAACTTTCTGTTGATGTGTACCCGGTACCAACTATACCGGCAACTTTCTCTTGATATGTACACGGTACCAACTATACAGGCAACTTTCTGTTAATGTGTACACGGTACCAACTATACAGGCAACTGTCTGTTGATGTGTACACGGTACCAACTATACAGGCAACTTTCTCTTGATGTGTACACGGTACCGACTATACAGGCAACTTTCTGTTGATGTGTACACGGTACCAACTATACAGGCAACTTTCTGTTGATGTGTACACGGCACCAACTGTAAAGACAACTTTCTGTTGATGTGTGCACAGTACCAACTATACAGGCAACTTTCTGTTGATGTGTACACGGTACCAACTATACAGGCAACTTTCTGTTGATGTGTACACGGCACCAACTGTAAAGACAACTCTCTGTTGATGTGTACACGGTACCAACAATACAGGCAACTTTCTCTTGATGTGTACACGGTACCAACTGTAAGGGCAACTTTCTGTTAATGTGTACACGGTGCCAACTATACAGGCAACTTTCTCTTGATGTGTACACGGTACCAACTATACAGGCAACTTTCTGTTGATGTGTACACGGTACCAACTATACAGGCAACTTTCTGTTGATGTGTACACGGTACCAACTATACAGGCAACTTTCTGTTGATGTGTACACGGTACCAACTATACAGGCAACTTTCTGTTGATGTGTACACGGCACCAACTATACAGGCAACTTTCTGTTGATGTGTACACGGTACCAACTATTCAGGCAACTTTCTGTTGATGTGTACACGGTACCAACTATACAGGCAACTTTCTGTCGATGTGTACACGGCACCAACTATACAGGCAGCTTTCTGTTGATGTGTACACGGTAATCAACTATTGTTCTTGTTTGTACACGACATACGACTGATGTCATCGTAAAGACTCAATATTAAAGAGATGAGCAGTTGGGAAATTTAGCATCAACTACACCATCCGTTCACACACGAGTATGTAATGTATGTATTTGCCATGGCGGGAAAGCGGTGATGTTATTTCTATTTTTAAGAAGAAATGCTTACATTATATCTAACATTCTGAGTGTATCAAGGGGCCGTCGTAGTCGTGATCGTATGGTAATTGGATTTATAACTACGTATGCACTCAGTGCCTCTCACCAATAACGTAGTGAGTTCAAACCCCGCTCATGGCGAGATGTACTCAATACAACATTATGTGATGAAGCTTGTCAGTGACTTACGACAGGTCGGCGGTTTTCTCCGGGTACTCCGCTTTCCCCCACCAATAAAACTGACCACGCGAAATAACTGAAATATTGTTGAAAATTGCGCTAAATACCATAAACCATACCAACCCTGTATCATGAGGGTACATGTGTACGTAGATAGGTCAATGGATTCCATTTGATCTTTAACTATGCGCATATTAAAGCCGTTGTAGTAAATCGTCTTATAATATTTATTCAATAGATTGTTCTTTTTTATATTCATATTTATATGATAAAATATTTTAAATTTAATCGCTCCGCTGGTCAAGAAATTAATGCTTTGCTGACTAATTAGGTCACTAAAGAAGGTTCATTTTTATTGTGTTGTGGTTTCTGGTATTGTTGAATATATTGTTAGATATCTTTTGAAAAAAAACAGACCATCGGGTAATGATTAGACGTTATTCTAGTTTGACTATCTTTCTTTGGAATACAAAGTACTGATATCTATTGTAAGTATACATATATTGCTGTATTTCTCATGTTATCATATACTTATGGGAAGGTGATTTGAGGTCGTGTCTCATTTATTTAATTTCAAACGACACTATCGAACAAGGGACAAATTAAAGGCCAACTATTTAAATAAAAATATCATATAGTGTCATATTATTAGCGACAATCATAACACAAAGGTCAGTGACTATTTATGTGTTGCACGCCTTACTTTGTTACTCAGTGTTCTTCATTGAGGCCTTTCATGAATGTTGACTGGCAACATATATGAATAAACATTAACAAAAACACTGCTCTCAAAATCTACACAACCTATTGATGGAATTGTTGACCAATACTGTTAAAACTTTACTTTCATTAAGTAATTCCCCTATATACAAGAACCTTTACTAAAATTTAAGAATTTCCAAACAGTTTCATGTTGGCTTTTAATATTGTGAAATTTAAACAAAACAATAGATGCATACATAATTTGTCCAGGTTTGGACCCATATTTGCTCCGATTAGCCCTAAAAATCTTAAATTCGTAAATATTTCAACTTTTGATAACAAATAATATCGCTTACCAACAATGAGAGTTGACAATGTTAAAATAGAATGATTATACTGTAGTTGTCATCAGATTGGGTATAACATCTAATAACAAATCACAGGTTCTGCCGTCATTCATCACTGTAATAAGACTAACACGACCAGTGCCACGGTTTTAAAATAGTGGGGTTCGTGTTAAGCGATCTTTATTTGTCTAAGAAATATTTTACACCTCGAAATTGAAAGTGAGGGGTGGTTAAGAACGATATTTTACGACAATTGTGAACTTTTCATTTATATGTAGCAACATTCCAGCAGCACTTGTATATGTAGTATATATCTATCAGTTGATACGATATTCCGGAACTTGTGGTTCCTATCAGGAATTCCTTGATAGAGGATTGCTGCTAACAAGGAAGCTATTGAAACAAGGGTTCCTCTTGATTAAGTTGAAGTTATCACTTCAAACGTTTTACGGTCGCCACCATGACTTATTTGACCGTTATGGAATAGCTGTGTCACAAATGACCACGGATATGTTCCACTTGTCGTAAATACTTCCCGGTCCTTTCCTCATTCATAACTTATCACCGAGTTTGTAACTAGATTAACACGACGGGTGCCACTAGTGGAACATGAACTGCTAACCCATCCGGACCATCTGAGTTCACCCCTGTTTTTTTAGCGGGGTTCATCTTACTCAATCTTTAGCTTGATGTGTATGTTTTGTAGATGGTTGTTTTTCCATTTGTCATTTTTTGGGGCCATTGTGTCGTCTGTTCTTCTTCTTCGATCTACGGTTTCTGGTTACCCCTTTTGTATCATCAAACCTATCTTGAATGTGGTAAGTTTTGCCAGAGTTATAGATCGATGCGATTTACTTGTGGATGGTTGTGTTGTAGCATGAATTAATGTGGCATATAGCAAAGTATTGCTTTCAGATTCTACTCATGTGGCGACCTAACCGTCGGCTACAAAGAGTTGATTTACCAAAATGAAACCCCGGCTACCACTTGTTCCTGTGAAATACGATTAAATATACGTGTGTAGCTAATCAAATACAGCCAGTGATTTGGAAGTCATTAAAAATCAAAGCTCACACCCACATGCAATGAAAATAATGGCAACAAAAATTCATGGACAATATAAACTAATCACATACGGTCAGTAAAGCTTTAACATTAAAGCAGATCACTACTCAGGGTCACTGCATAACAACGTGTTCAAGGTCAGACGCTTTAAAGCTGTAACTAAGTCTAATTGGAATCAATTTTGGTGATCGTGTAATATTCAATGTTGGAAATAAATTATCAAGAATTATAACTTACTAATAATAAATTATAATGTTGATACCTATGTTATTTCAAAAACCTATCTAGTGATTTTTTTTTATTATGGATGTCGATTCACGGTTTATAATTATTTGAGGTATAAAACTAAATCAACGATTATTTCAGACATACGTTTCATTTGAGGGCGATGCTTTAATGAAATATGAATGGCGCATATTTCGAAATTTGTGTACAATCGCCATTATTTGACACAAATTACAAGTCCACTTGACCTCACTGTCGATGTAATATGAAGACTTGGTCTTTTTTCCGGTGATATAGCATATCAGATCTCATTTCCAGTGTCATAGGGCACCTAGTTTCACTTCCGATGCTACAGGATACCTGGTCTCACTTCCGGTATCATAGGACACATAACCCGACTCCCGGTTTTATAGGAATCCTGGTCTCACTTCCGGTGTCATAGGGCACTTGATTTCCCTCCAAGTGTTGTAGGACATCAAGTCTCACTTCCGGTGTCATAGGATGCCAGTTCACACTTGATGTATCACTATCAATTTGTTTTGTGGTATTTTTTCACTTCCCATTTGTTTTGTGGTATTTTGTCACTTCCCATTTGTTTTGTGGTATTTTGTCACTTCCCATTTGTTTTGTGGTATTTTGTCACTTCCCATTTGTTTTGTGGTATTTTGTCACTTCCCATTTGTTTTGTGGTATTTCGTCACTTCCCATTTGTTCTGTGGTATTTTGTCACTTCCCATTTGTTTTGTGGTATTTTGTCACTTCCCATTTGATTTGTGGTATTTTTCACTTCCCATTTGTTTTACCCGTTTTGTGTCATTTTGTCACCACCTATTTGTTTTTGTTACATTTTGTCACTTGTTTTGTAGTTTATTATCGATTATGTATTGCATTGCCTATCATTATCTCAACTATGATGTTCCGGATCTTTGAAGAAACTACTCTCGCTTCTAGACAATTGTAGATCTTAGCCTGTTTCTCTAGGAATTTTGAATAACATAATCTCCATCCTAGACAGAATCTAGTCTTGTTCTCGTATTATTAAAGAGCATAGTCTCTCTCCGGATCGAAATCTAATCTCTCTACCAGACATTTGATGTTTCTGTTTTTCACCAGAACTTGTAAAAAGTTTGAAAGTAGCGTCTCTCCCGGACATACCAAAGTCTATTATCCGCATTTTGAAAGATGCTAGTCTCTCTATAGGACTTTTGAAGAACCAATTATCTCTTGTGAACTTTAAAAAAAAATGATCAATTCTCACTGCCGGACAGAACCTAGTCTATCTCTCAGGCTTTTGAATACTTGGTCTCTCTCTTGGACCTGTGAAGGACCTAAGGCTCTTTCTCGGATTATTTTAGATTTTTTTCTCTCTCCCGGATATGCTAGAGCCAAGTCTCTCTACCACATATTTAAAGAACTTAGCCACCTTCCGGACTTTTGAAGAAGCTAATCTCCCCCAGACTTTTGAAGAACATATTCGATGTCCCGGACCTTTTATGTACCTAGTCTCTCACAAGTAGACACATGAAGAACAGAGATTCCCCCTGAACATTTAAAACTTTCTAGTCTATCTCCGGGACATTTGAAGACCCAAGTCTCTCTCACGGATCTTTATGTGATTTCGTGGTATCCGATTTGTTTTTATTTCAGCTTAATTGATGTAAGCATGTCTGTTTGTAAAGTCCCATCTATAGGTGAATATGAAAGATCGAACCTCTGCAGATGTACCCCATCAGAGATAGGAATACAGATGAAAACATGATTGACCTACTTATGTTGTGGACAAACAACTGTAGGCAATATTTAGACGACTTTAAACATATTGATATCTTGTACAAACAAATATTTGTTACATTCTGTTCATTTACTATATTAATTGAATATGGTTTTTTAACCAAATATATATATAATTTTATATGGCACGATATGCTTTAGTTTTCTTTTTGTTATGGACTTAGGTAATAAATAAATCACGTTTTCATTTTACCGTATGTGTTTTAAGCATAAAAAGTTCAAGGATTATTACAAAGAAATAATCATGAAGACTTTAACATGTCTAAGCATTACTACAGTTCATACATTGTTGTACAGAGTTTTTTCAAAGTTCATCGACACAATAATCGTGACCAAGGGCTTTAAAAAACTATGACAAATTGTTTAACCTACATATAGATGTATTTCATCAATCTGGAATACACTGCACGGCCATAACATGTAAGTTGTATTATTGTTGAACGAAATAAATTGAGTATCAGGCTACATAGATATTTCGGTGTGTTTTATTGAAATTCAAAAATATTGAAATTTAAAAAAATATAGATTTCAGTTGTCACGCGTGGAGGTCACTTTGAATATTGAAAAAAATCAGGGTATTCTGAGACAAATAACCACCGTCCACCTGTCACTGGCATTATGTTTTGACGAGTGCACTTCGCCACTCTCTGAAATATTGCTCACTTTTAATTATATAGCTGACAAAAATGTTCAATTGTCATTATATAGCTGACATATTACTCACTCGTAATTACATAACTGACAAATTGTTCACTTGTAATCTGACAAATAAATCTCATTTGTCATTATATAGCTGACAAATCGCTCACCTGTAATTATATAGCTGACAAACATTCTCACATATCATTATATAGCTGAAAAATTGCTCACCTGTAGTTATACAGCTGACACATTACCTACATGTAATGTTATAGCTGAAAACGAATGCTTCCATGTCATTATATAGCTGACTTGTGATTATATAGCTGACTTGTGATTATATAGCTGACTTGTGATTATATAGCTGACTTGTGATTATATAGCTGACAAATTACTCACATGTCATTTCATAGCTGACAAAATGCTCTCTTGAAATTATATAGCTGACAAAATGCTAGCCCCATCCTTTAAGTTCACGTTCCCCTATATATATGATGTTCTTTCACTAAATAATTGTACGTATTGTGATTTTGTTGATCGCATCTATCCTATTGAGCTTGATATAAAGGATACCACAGACACAGCTAGGTCTGCTTCATGCCCTGACTTACAGCTCGAAATTGACAATGAAGGCCGATTATTAACTCAACTTTACGTGATGATTTCAATTTTCCCATTTTGAACATTTCATTTATATGTAGCAAATTCCAGCAGCACCTGCCTATGGAGTATATCTCACTAAGTTGATACAATATTCCATAGCTTGTCGTTCATGTCATGATATCCTTGATAGAGGGCTGTTGGTACGAAGGAAGCTACTGAACCAAGGGTTCCTAGTGGTTAAGTTAAAGTCATCACTTCGAAAATGTTACGCCACAATTACTTGGTTAGCCGCAAAGGAGTATCAGTGTCACAAATGACCACGCATGTATTCCATTTGATGTAATCACAATCCGGTCCTTTTCTCATTCATGACTTATCACTAGGTTTGTAACTAGAGTAACACGACGGGTGCCATATATGGAGCAGGCACTGTTTACCAATCTGGAGTTCACACTCGGTTTTTAGTGGGGTTCGTGTTGTTCGATCTTTAGAATTCTGGTTAAGGTTTGTAGGTCGTTGTATGTCATTTTGTCCTTTTTTTTGGTCAATGTATGTATCTCAGTTTACGACTTATGTAACTCGGTTTACGACTTATGTAACTCGGTTTACAACTTAGGTAACTCGGTTTACGACTTATGTAACTCGGTTTACGACTATGTAACTCGGTTTACGACTTATGTAACTCGGTTTACGACTGCTGATTACCCTTTCTGGTATCTTCATACCTTTCTTACTTGTCATTATATAGATGACGCTCACTTGGCGTTAGACACCAATCACACAGTGCTTCCAAAATAACCCGCATATCAGAATGTGACCGACTCTGGTCTGCAGATCAGGTTTCTCGGAAAACAGTAAATCTGATATTTCTTTCTCTCACAGATACAGAGCCATATAGACAATACTAGTTTGGCAGTGGCGGATTCAAGGGGGGGCTTTGGGGGCTTCAGCCCCCCCCCCCCCCCCCCCCCCCCCCCCCCCCCCCCCCGTCGAATAAGTCAAGCACATATATTAACATACGCTTTTCAAGGCTAGTTAACGTCACGATATAGCTTTTAATCGAATGGTTTAAAATCGATCTGTGTGGTGAAAGTAAAAGAAAATACAAATTGATTTCTTTGTGTTGAATTAATCTTCAAGGAGGTAATTATAAGTAATTATGCTAAATCAAATTTTCAAGTTTTTTGAAGTTTCTATGAATGTATTGTCAAAATACCAATTAATCAGGTATTGTCTTAAACCGTTATATAAACATGTCTAGTGTCACAATTTCATATAGGTATATCCACCAACACCTGTAAATTGGGGCTCTTTCAAGGAAATTCTTTTTTAAATATCATTTATTTTTACAAAAAAATTAAAGGCAAATGTTGCTGTTTTACAAAAAAAAATACAAAAAATACACGAGTTTCCGTTTTGAAAATATATGAATACAGCATATTTTAAACTCTAAATGAAAATATAAATACATATAAAATAATTAAAATTAATTAGAAATAAAATAGACTTAAATTAGATTTTTTTCCCTGTTATTGCTCAAACCCTTGAGCACTTTACAAAACTGCCAAAACACACATACACCAGACCAGAAGAAGCTGATGTAACTTCTTTGTTGAATTCAATTTCAACTTTGATTTTGTCGTAACCATCGTTATTATTCAAATGTGCCTGGCTTTTAAGAAAGGGCTCAGCAGATCACTAGATTTAGATTAAACTTATTTTTATTGTTAACTATATAACATTTGGATCGGACACAAGTTATTTCAACTTACAAAGGTCCTCTACAAGATCACTACAAGAGAGATCACTTGACATAGGCAGAGCCTTAAAAAGCGTAAATTTAATTCAGAGCTCAGTAGACTGCAGAGCAAATGTTGAACCAGGGGCGGATGCAGGGGGGGGGGGGGGGGGGGGGGCGCAGCCGGCGCCCCCCTAAAATCGTGATTTTTCACACGAAACACCCCAAAAATGTTCTCGCCTCCCTCCGCTCGGCGCAATTTTGTTAAAGGCGCCCACCCCCCCCCCCCCCCCTAACTTGAAATCCTGGATCCGCACCTGTGAACTATTCAACCACCAGTGTTTTGAGAGGAGTGCTAAAATATGTGAACCGCTAGACATAGAGGTTAAAAAACCTAGAATATGCGGGAAACAAATAATGAGAGATAATGTTGAAGCAGAGACCGGAAGACTACTTTAGGAAGTCAATAACTGTACCTTTTCTCTACTGTACGCTAAATGAAATGAAAACAAGGTTTACCGACCTACACGCCAGTATCGCTTTGGGACTACAGTTTGTTCCATCAATTATTGAAAATATTGCTCCATAACTGAGCCCCCCCCCCCCCCCCCCCCCGTCAACAGAGTCTCTGGATCCGCCCCTGTTTGGAATGTGTAAATCTTGATATTAGAATTGTTTGTCCTGATACAATATCATTAGTTGTCAAATGGACAATAATCGTCAGTATCTTTCATATCTGTATCCATATCATCGACTTTAATCGTGTTATTTCCATATCTGACTTAGATCTCCAGAGAACACCCAGTGGTCAACAACAAACATCACATCATATACATGTACATATAATAACCTAACATTCCTCTGGTATGTTGATATATATTGTAAACAAGTTCAGTTATTTAAGTTTCTTAAGTTTCGTGCTTTTATTTTATTTTATGTTATTTCGGAGGAGATTACGTTAATCTATGAATATATGTACTATAATTCAGTGGATTGTCTTAGGATCAATGTTAAATTCATATACGACTGTTTTACTATGAGATTATTAGCAGTTACTTTAAAATTAAGTATCCGTGAGTAGAACATAGCAACAGTAAATGATCATAAACTTTAAAATACAACTTTACTAATAAAACGTGTCAAGCAGTTACAGGCCTCTATTTTTTTATTTATTGTTTTTTTATTTTTTTTATATAAATAACATAATACTTTATTGTTTGACTCGCCTATTAACAAAACACCTTAGATGCCCAGGTAAGCAAACATAATCTAAGGTTCCCTGTTTTACAATAGATCTCTTATCCAGGGTTAATAAGAGATTTATTAGAGTCCACATGATCCCATTTCAAAAATACAACTAAATTTATCAATAATAAAATCAACATGTAAGTCAATCTATATCGGCATTTTATGATAGCTTCAACATAATTTTTTATAACATGGCATTCATATGTTTAACACAGACATCAATATAGTACAGTCATTACGTTGATATTTAATACACAGAACTCAATAGTACACAGTCCTGGTGTTATTCTGTATAACACAAGACTTCAAAATTTCAAAACTTTTACAGCTAAGCTGTATACAACGGTTTAACTTTGAAAGAGACAGGAGATAACAATAGCTTATCCATGTTACTAATTATTGTAACATAAATCTCCTTTTTTCCATTGATGTTTATATGAATTATTCAGATTAAATATTGTTAATGTAGAAAACCATGGTCTATTATCTGGAACTGATACGATAGCATACTTAATTGATCATCCATTAAAACTTTCTTGAATCTAAGTACAAATTGACGGGGTTTTTTATGATGGTAAAAAATGAAGTAGCTGTACAATAGCTCAAATGTCAATCTTTTTATTTCTGTTACAAAACTTACACAATAATACACCCAGCAATGCTATTGTAACGGTGGTCTCTAATATCATGTACAGGCCACTGATACAGGCCGATGTTTTTCGATTCTTTTTATGAACGAGTTTAAGAATTTGACCAATGTTGTAATAGGACATTAGGTAAACTCGTTCATAACAAAACTGTTCTCACGACTTTTTTATATTTATATATTATTATGATATAATGATAATATTATTATTGTACAAGTTAGATACATTAACAAAAGAAGTTGCTCATATTGGATATAACAGGATTATTGTTTAGCATTCGTACTCATTTATATCTAATACGGGTTGCTTCTTTTGTTTCAATAGTAATGTTTCTTAAACATATGTGTACGAACTTGACCTCAAATGAGATCTTTTCATTGGCTATAGTCGGCATTTTAACAGCCGATGTGCATACAGAAAATCTTTTGTACAATAATACCCCCAGCAAAGCTATTGTAAATGCGGCCTCTAATATCACATACAGGCCGATAATAGAGGCCGATGATACAGGCCGTTAATAGAGGCCGATGATACATGCCGCTGTACTTTAATAATTTGACCCATTTTTGGGACAATGTTGATATCGTTTACGTAAAGCATTTAGACGTCACACTATTGTTCGAACAGTGGAATATTTTTAAGAATCTACAGTTTATTCTTTTGTTCTTGAATATATGAACTTTAACCTTTTACTCTTTTAGGCTTAAAAACGCGTTTCACTTAGTTTTGGGTTTTCGTGTCTCGAACCACTGCTGGGCTTTTCAAAGTCTATTTTGACTTTCAAAACTTCCATCTAACCACTCGGCTACGGTGACCACACTACTATATGATATAATTAGTATATTTGACTTGATAGTAGGCTACTTTATAGTAGGCTTTGTAAATATAATATTAACAATTTGCTTAAAAAAGCAATATACAACACACGATACAAGTATTTCAGATCTGGCATAATTTATGTTCAGAACTGACGAGTATGTGAAGTTTTAAAATGTATTCTCGCAATACAAAAACATCTACCGAACCGACCGCAAGTAATAACAAATCAGACAGACCACAGGTGAAGATTTGGGACACTTGAAAGACCTTGAAATATCTAAATATAAACGATTCTTTTCACTTGAAAGACCTTGAAATATCTAAATATAAACGAGACGTTGACCGATAAAAATTTGTTAATTGTTGTCTTATTTGGCTTTCTAAACATTAAAAGTGTAAAAATATATACCATACCTTATAGTTTTGCAACAACACTATTATTGCACAGGCGCATGGGGCATGGATTTCGTTTCCTCCTCCCCCCTTTTCTCTACTACCCACCCCCCTTTTTTCAAAATTTTCATATAAATCATTCCTTTTTCAAAATTTTCATAATCATTCGTTTTTTCTTCATTTGACAATATCAGTAGACGTCATACATCATGAATAATACGTGTATTCTGTGTCCACAGTTTTTCGACTGATACAGTATAAGAGAGAAGGTAAGCAACTCCATTTTCATATTTCGCGCCATATCGCTCACCTCGGTTGGGAAACCCCCGTGTTTTTTTACACTTTTTACCTTGTCTACATATGGCACTGTCGTATCAAACTGTTTCTAAGACACTTACCTAATTGCCCATGTTCGAATTTCAGTCTGTACGTCGATCTTTTCCAAGAAATCTCGCCGAGAATAGCGAGGCAGCTTGGTTTCTAGGTCAAACTACATCATATGAGACGGAAGTGCAAGAACGGGAACCCTGGGATTTTTACCAATGGATTACCTGCAATGAAAAATCCAGATGCGCTCCGAATATTTTTCCCATAATGTTTTGGCGGGAAATATAAACCGCTGAAAAAACATAACAGCAGACGGATTATTTCGTAAAAATGGCACAACGACCATCTGAATATGGAAACATTGAAATAATTTGATGGTAAATAACTGTTCAAAAAGAAATTCAAACTGAGAGAGATAGATGATTGAATGGTTAGAACTGAAGTCAACATTTCAATGAAAAAGAAATATTCAGCTTGCCTCTACTTCAAATTATTAAAATCATACCCAAACAAATACATATACAACTAAAAAAAAAAGAAAAAGAAAAATAAATAAAAAAAACAAAGGAAGAAGAAGCTGAGAACAGCTATTGAATGGGACTATGGCATTTAACCCCCTTCCTCAATAAAAGGGCTCCCAACTGATAAAAATGTGTAAGGGAGCCGGAGAGACATTTAACGGGATTTTTTTTCCGCATTCGCACTCAGGTGACGACCTTGGTGCTACACTCGGCCTTCACTCATGCGGGGGAAAAAACCCGTTATATCCAATACGGGCAAATTCTTTTGTTTCAATAATAATTTTAATGTTTAGAAATCCAAATAAGACAACAATTAACAAATTTTGATCGGTCAACGTCCTTTCGATTCTCGTTCATATTTAGATATTTCAAGGTCTTTCAAGTGAAAGGAATCGTTTATATTTAGATATTTCAAGGTCTTTCAAGACTTATCGCTTCTTTTGTTTCAATAGTATTGTATCCCATGCTTAAAAGCCGTAGTTATGAATGAAGTTTATAGTAATTAGCCATGCCTCCAAGCAGCTAAACAAATTCTGTTATCTATAGCTACACAAAAAAAATCAATAAACACACAGATTAACAGGGGAACAACCATTTAATTTGAAGGGGCGGGAGGGTTATGGTTTTTTCCTAAAGAAAATATGATTTAGAAGGGAAAGAAATTAAATAATCTGTCACGGCATTGGCCACAAAAAATATTCTGCTTTACATAAGTATAAAAAAATAATCTGGTTTAAGAGTATTGTTTTGAAAAAAAAAAAATTCCCAAGAGTTGTGCAATTAATCTCAAGTATACTTTATGCCATATAGATCTACACACCTATAAACCTCACTCTATTTGGAATTTATATTTAAGATTTCGCTTAGTTTTTCAAACTGTACTTGACCTTTCAGTAAATACGCCCTATTTTTAATAGATATTGTAAGTGTCCTATATAAAAGAAAAATAATAATTTAGTTTGATTACAATTGAAAAAAAATAAAAATGTGACCAACTGTTTAAAAAAAAAATTCAGATCAGTACAAAAAACCATACCCCCCCCCCCCGTCCCTTCAAGTTAAATGGTTGTACCCTTGTATCAATCAACGCATTGGGTTTATACCACGCGTCATACTCATGAAATCATCCGTTGCATTCGTCTCTTTAAATAAGTTTTTTTCGTAAACAATCGTGATATATATATAATACAATAGAATAATAACTTGTCATTATTAATTTTAAACTTTTAAATAGCATTGACCTAATAAGAATCGTGACTTGGTTTGCGGAGGGTATTCATGGACTAGAATAAAGAATTATGTTAATGACGGCAATACATGTAACTAATACATTGATTTCAGTACAGGGTTATGAGACCATGGAATGTGTCCTTGAAGGTTATAAAATAGATCATCTGTACTAATATATATCTATAAACAATACATAACATATCACATATGGATAATTATAGTACAAGCCCTCATGACAACTGTACTCGGTCAAGCAGATACTGATAATATATTATTTATAGATAAAATATATTGACATATCGCAGATTTTAATAACAGTCGTTCGAAGACGATGTTGGATGAAATTAGAATAACATTATTCCGCATTACAACGGAACCTAACTGATTATGGAATTGGCCACTGAAGATGAGGTCAAGTTCAAATCGGGAAATACTGTATTAATATATACATTTTTGTATATAGTTATTCTATCAATAACATATTTGAAATTTTCGTACAAATTATAAATTAGTATTGCACAGGATAATATTGTTTAACGTGTACAGTCAGTAAAATACGGTAATAAAGAACAGCTACCTGTTCAATAAATAAATCTAGTACTATTTTGGTGTTGCTTCGTCATTGATTCTAGCCTCACAAAATGTATGTTATTAAAAATATATAACCATTCAAATGAAATTCGCGTGCAAGACATATTGCTTCGTAACGGCCATTACAAACGAATTCGTCAACATATACATTATAAAAACAGATACGTTCTATTATATGTATACATTGGAAAAACAGATAGGTTAACATGTACATCGTAGTAACGAATTCATACAGAGATCCATTGTATTAACAGACACAATTCTGATACTGGACAACTAAATAGACATAGTGTACTAATAGATAGCAAAATGTATGTGTTAATAACAAATTTGTAAAATATACATAGAGAATAATACATGGCAAAATCCGTATCATATGCCGTATCATCCTGAGAAACCAATATCATCCAGAAGGCGTTTAGGCCCGAGGGATGATATTGGTCGAGGGTGATACGGCATATGATACGGATTTTGCCATGTTTTATACACTTTATCATATATTTAAACAGGAGAGTATACAGGGTTTGGGTACGATAAAGGGTAGGGGTATGATAAAGGGTAGGCATCTGACACTTTATCAAATATTCAAAACTACTGTATTTACCACTAAATATATGATAAATTGTAATAACGAATATGTTAACAGAGAAAACTGTAATAACAGATACGTTAACAGCAAAAATTGTAATAACGGACACGTTAACAGATAAAATTTTAATAACGGACACGTTAACAGATAAAATTGTAATAACAGATATGTTAACAGATAAAATTGTAATAACGGATATGTTAATAGATAAAATTGTAATAACGGATTTGTTGACAGATAAAATTGTAATAACCAATGTGTTAACAGATAAAATTGCAATAGCGGATATGTTGACAGATAAAATTGTAATAACGGATAAGTTAACAGATAAAATTGTAATAACGGACACGTTAACAGATAAAATTGTAATAACAGACACGTTAATAGATAAAATTGTAATAACGGATATGTTAATAGGAAAAAAATTGTAATAACGGATACGTTAGCAGATAAAATTGTAATAACGGATACGCTAACAGATAAAATTGTAATAACAGATATGTTAACAGATAAAATTGTAATAACGGATATGTTAACAGATACAATTGTAATAACGGATAAGTTAACAGATACAATTGTAATAGCGGATGTGTTAACAGATAAAATTGTAATAACGGATATGTTGACAGATAAAATTATAATAACAGATAAGTTAACAGATAAAATTGTAATAACGGACACGTTAACAGATAAAATTGTAATAACGAATATGTTAACAGACAAAGTTGTAATAATGGATACGCTAACAGATAAAATTGTAATAACGGATATGTTGACAGATAAAATTGTGATAACGGATAGGTTAACAGATAAAATTGTAATAACAGATACGTTGACAGATAAAATTGTAATAACGGATACGCTAACAGATAAAATTGTAATAACGGATATGTTGACAGATAAAATTGTAATAACGGATATGTTAACAGACAAAATTGTAATAATAGATACGTTAACAGATAAAATTGTAATAACGAATATGTTAACAGACAAAGTTGTAATAATGGATACGCTAACAGATAAAATTGTAATAACGGATATGTTGACAGATACAATTGTAATAACGGATAGGTTAACAGATATATTAAAACAACTGATAAGTTAGGTAAATGATGGATTGTAATAACGCATTCGTTTATTGCCATACTGGTACATTGTCATAAGGGATGATATGCTTAAAGAAAAAGACATCATTATGATCATTGTGATTGTGAATAATTTTGTGTTTTCCGTTTTAGCCTAATCTATATCTTTCTTGAATTTCAATGTATCGGGTAACAGTAGGAAAAAAACTAAGGAAAATAAACATAAAGATATATTGATATCAACATTGTAAAACGTATCCATTGATATTATAACAGTTTTATTATCTTGATAGCAAATATATTGACATACCATAGGTGTCTTTCATTACCAATGAAAGAAATACAATGTTCAAGATGACATCGAACAGTTTTATATTACTTAATGTATTTTCATATATAGATCTTTTGACATTATTAACTGATGACGTAATAGTGTCCCATGGAGTTCGTTTCTTTAAAATATAAACACCATCAATAACCCTATTGTTATTTCATGTTTGTCCACGAACTTTGTTAATATTGTAACACAGTAACAGGAATGGTCGAGTTTACCATTACTATTTATCAGAACCAGTAACAAGAAGAAAATGAAGACTTGAATAGTACATAGAGTAACAGAAATGGTCCATTACACCATTACTATTTAAAGAATAAAAGTAAAAAAAAGGGATACAAAGGATTTCAAGTACACATAGTAATAGGAATGGTCGATTATATCATTACTGTTTTTAAGAAATAAGTAGCACGAAGAAAGTGAGTGAGTGAGTGAGTGAGTGAGTGAGTGAGTGAGTGAGTGAGTGAGTGGGTGATTGATAGTTGCTTAACGCTAATTCAGCAATTTTTCAGCTATATCATGGCGCGAACAAGTTGATTTTCAATGAGATGATGATGAGGTCCGCTTTGTTCTAGACCAGCATGCTCAGTTGGATTTTTATAGTGCTAGCTCACTGAAACAACAGTCCGCAGGTAGACATTTCGCTCCACTTGGACACATTATTCTGATTCCAAGCCAACCAGTCTTTTCTCTTATTCATTAATGCTGCGTGCTTAGCGGAAATGCAACAAATACCAATGTTATAGTCTTTGGTTTGACGTAACCTTGCTGTATCTCGACTAAAACATTTGATAGTCTTTGGTTTGACGTAACCTTTCAATGCTGTTTCTCGACTAAAGCATTCCGTTGTAGAATGAGTGAGTAAGAGAGTGATTGCTGTCTAAGCGAGCAATTTTCTATCTATATCAACCTGAGAACAAGTTACATGTCGATGAGATGATCATGTCCTTTTTGTTATAGACCCACACTCTAAGTTCGATTTTTTATTACTGGCTCACTGAAGCAACAGTCTACGGATAGACAAGTCGCTCCACTCAGACACATTATTCTGATTCTGAACAAAACCGTGTTTACTCTTACATTTTAATGTTTAGCGGAGAAGCAAAAAATACCAATTTTATAGTCTATGGTTTGACCCGCAAGGGGATCGAACCCACGATCTATCGTACACGCTAATCATTACACAGCATATATCCTTCACATAAATCATTGTAGAATGTAGAGTAGAAGGCTACACTAAATGTGGGTACAAATATACCTCACAAACCTAATTTTCGTGTCACCCCTGGTTCCGGTGATAACTAATTTGTTCACGAATTCGATCATTGGTAGATTAAAACTATATCCCTGGTCGCGTGTATACACTGTCAAGTGTTGAATGTCATTAGATATGGAGATAAAAGTTTAAAATGTTTTAATTGTATAGACGTATATGAAACACATCTTGTTAAAATTCAAATAACACAATTAATGGTTTCTTTTCAAATGTTGTAATAATTGCGTAGATACGACCCAGTATAGCTACCCATGTCCTACAACAACTAGTTCATATAACACTGCTAAGCAGATTTTTTCGTGAAATAACACTCATGTCCGATATACAGCAAGTATAATACTGACCATTTACACGGCTGCCTATCTCCAAAATCACAACATTCGGTTGTGAAAAAGAAAACGTGAGAGGTATATCCGGTTGTGATTAAAAGGAAAGAAACACGCCGCTTCAGAAGGTAGGTACTCCTAGAAATTGATAGTTTTCTTATCATAATATCCTTTTTTCTCAAAAAATGAGAATGTGATCAGCTGTGGTACATATTAGAGTTTGTGAAACAGTCAATATCATTTCTATATTCCGTATAACTTTAGCAGTATTTAATCTTCAGTACGGAAAGAGGGGGTCTTTGTTTTAGTTTTGTTCACAACACTGAGGTCGTTCAAAGACATTATGACGATAAGATATGCATTTTTTAATGATATTTGCAACAGACATACCTCATTTTAAATGTACATTTCACAAACAATTAATTCATCTACATACGTTTGATTATTTTCTCAGGAGTGAAATGTTTTTGAAAAATTGACGCTTGAGGGGACCGGGTTGTGATTAAAGGGATCGGATGTGATTTAGGGGAATGAGTTTGGCTTAAAATTCATACGATTTGGCAACACTGGAAAATTGGCATCGTAAAATCCGATTCAATTCACCATTTCCTTGAAAATGCTAGTACCAAGTCAGGGGCATTCAGAGTGACAGTTTCCACCGTTTTCTGGTTGTGAATTATGGATTTATCACTTTGTTCACGATGGTTCTTGTCTTTCCCTTCAGACTAACACCTCTGTGTTTGGTAATGTTGTTATTACCCGCATTTAATATAGGGGATTGGAATACATGTCTTTATTTATGAATAATTTTATAGGATGAATTAACTGCAATCTGATTGGTTGATCTGCCTTGAGCAACTCAGGTTATACAGTATAACCTATTTTGATATTGTGACGTCGCCAACGACAAATTCAAATAGTCCCACGAAATAATCTTTATTTGAATCAAGGAATGATTAAATTTTGTTTGAGAAATTAAAATATAAGGAATATTTTCAATTTTTGAACAGGTTATATTTCAATAACCTGGTTTGGAACAGATTACGCTATTCATAAACCGCTAGCGTAAACTACCCAAAACCAGGTTATATCGTATAGCCTGTTAAAAAAAACCCAAGAAAAACGATGTTCTAACAAAAAACAAAGAAAATTCTGCTGCTCCCAGTGCGAGGCGGAATTTACCACCAACAGAGCACTAAAGGTTCATTCTCTCGGACAACACTCCAACAACACCCATGTTTGTGAGGATTGTGGACAAGAATTTAACTATGAATCATATAAAAGACACAGAAAAAACAAACACACAGAGTGATGAACTTTAATATTAATTTAGCCTCTTTTCCTTTTTCCATGTTTTTTTCTTTATTTTTACATGAACACTGTTAATTGTGAACTATTTTTGTTGTTTCTTTTGTATTTTTTACCAGATAGGTAATTGTTTGTATTTTTTACCAGATAGGTAATTGTTTTTATTTTTTACCAGATAGGTAATTGTTTTTATTTTTTACCAGATAGGTAATTGTTTGTATTTTTTACCAGATAGGTAATTGTTTTTATTTTTTACCAGATAGGTAATTGTTTGTATTTTTTACCAGATAGGTAATTGTTTTTATTTTTTACCAGATAGGTAATTGTTTGTATTTTTTACCAGATAGGTAATTGGTTTTATTTTTTACCAGATAGGTAATTGTTTGTATTTTTTACCAGATAGGTAATTGTTTTTATTTTTTACCAGATAGGTAATTGTTTTTATTTTTTACCAGATAGGTAATTGTTTTTATTTTTTACCAGATAGGTAATTGTTTGTATTTTTTACCAGATAGGTAATTGTTTTTATTTTTTACCAGATAGGTAATTGTTTTTATTTTTTACCAGATAGGTAATTGTTTGTATTTTTTACCAGATAGGTAATTGGTTTTATTTTTTACCAGATAGGTAATTGTTTTTATTTTTTACCAGATAGGTAATTGTTTGTATTTTTTACCAGATAGGTAATTGTTTTTATTTTTTACCAGATAGGTAATTGTTTTTATTTTTTACCAGATAGGTAATTGTTTGTATTTTTTACCAGATAGGTAATTGTTTTTATTTTTTCTACCAATCGTGTTTTACTTTTATGTTTTTAATATTTGTTATACTGTGAAAAAAGAGCATTTGAAATAAGAAGGAATGAATAATATTGAGAGTGATTTTTTTTTGTTCAAATGGGCATTAAACAGATTCTCTGGATCTCAACCAAACTTGTTTTATATTTTGAAATAAAACTCAGACTAAAAACTCCAGCATTATATAATCCTTCAAATTTTGATGTGATTATCCAATATTTCAGGTTAACAAATATTATATAGACTATATACGAGACAGAGGCAACACCGAAATATTTGAATACCACACTTAAATTCAATAATACGATCTTTCTCCTGTATCATTGGTTGGAAAGTATGTCAATTTGGGTGCGTAAATTTACAAAACGGATCAAAACCATAGTACTTGTGGTGTACTCGAGCCAGTTACTAGTGATTCTAATGTGCTAAAGCGTGTAAAGAACATGTGTTCCATGGTAAACTAGGAAACATATAAATATATTATGTGTCATCATTATATTTTAAATATGAACATAATGACAAAAGACAAAGAAAAGTATATATGTGTACACAGTCTTCAAATTATTCGCCTAGTTCTATCCCAAGTCTTTTGTATGGTAAAAGCATTGCCTCATTTATTTTATATTCATATCGGAGTCTAATAGGTTGCTCTACCATCGCCGGCTGATTCGATGCTTTAGGCAATAATGCTTTTCTTCCTTAGCTGTTCTTACCCTCTCCATTGTATCAAAGAAATGGTCTCTGTAAATCATAATCTACACATACCTCAGAATTAAGACTGTATATGATTTAGAACAAAAATGATTTGGAATACTTGTTTTCATTTATTAAAGCATTATGATTCTGTAAAATGGAGCATGAAAACTAGTTAGCTAAAATTCCCCTAAATCACATACGATCCCTTTAGTCACAACCCGGTCTCCTCAAGCGTCAATATTTCAAAAACATTTCACTCCTGAGATAATAATCAAACGTATGTAGATGAATGAATTGTTTGTGAAATGTACACTTAAAATGAGGTATGTCTGTTGCAAATATCATTAAAAAATGCATATCTTATCGTCATAATGTCTTTAATCGACCTAAGGGTTGTGAACAAAACTAAAAAAGACCCCCTTTTTACGTACTGAAGATTAAATGCTGCTCAAGTTTTACGGAATACAGAAATGCAATTGGCTGTTTCATAAACTTTAATATATATTACACTTGATCACATTCTCCTTTGTTGAGAAAAAAGGTTATTATGATAAGAAAACTATCAATTTCTAGGAGTACCTACCTTCTGAAGCGACGAGTTTCTTTCCTTTTAATCACAACCGGATATATCTCTCACGGGGTTTTTTTCACAACCGAATGTTGTGATTTTGGAGATAGGCAGCCGTGATTTACCTATCCTTTATTTTATCAATATTGACATGTTCTAACATTTTCAAATACTTGTAGATAATATAGCTAAAATTTTACCATGTGATAAAACTTTGGGTTTGTTTAGAATAATAAGAGGAATCATGTTTATTTCACCCAGTTTCACAAGAATGGCCCAAGCGGACTGATTAATATATAGACTATTACATGATATTTTTCATATCATACCCTTTATCAGCCCTAAGTCATGATATCAGTCAGAGAGCTGACAGTCTCTAGGGATGATATATGAACGAGGGCTGATAAAGGGTATGGTGTGAAAAATTACATGTTATATGACAATGTAAAGTGGAAAAGGAAATTTGGTAAATGCACGCATGAACAGACACACACAAACATATTTATCTGTTTCCTCAAAAAACAATAGATTTTGTCTGCAATGATTAAGCATTGCGTGCACAAATATATACTTTGATGTGTACCCAAACAAATGAATTGTGCATAAGAACAATGCGTCGCTTCCTGATTTGCTTTTTTGTGAGTTTATTAACTGATAATATAATAAATAATCATTTCAGGCGTATCATGGATCCAGCTGATTGGTCTGTTAATGACGTTAGTGAGTGGCTAATAGAAAAAGGGTTTCAACAATACAGTCAACTCCTTTGTGTAGAACACCAAATAGATGGACAAGGATTATTGAGCTTAACAGAAAATGACTTAAAACAACCCCCAATAGACATCCGTGTTATTGGTGACATCAAACGTTTAATGCATAGAATAAAATCATTGAAGACAAAGACTCGTTCAGTGTCCTCTGACAGAAATACTTCAACATTCTTAAGCAATGGTGTTCTCTCATTACCTTTAGAAACAGTCATTCCAACAGACGACGAGAGGGCTATAATTGATGAATCACTTGTTGATCGTCAGCAGTCTAACAAGACAAGTAAAATAGACCAAGAAAAATGGAAAGCTGGAATAAGTCTTCTGTATCTTGTTATTTCCATGTATATAACATGTTTTTCGATAGTAATTGTTCAAGAGAAAGCGCCAGATCAACATAAACATCCGCCATTACCGGATATATTCCTCAATCATTTTCCACAGATATCGTGGGGATACAAAGTATCTGATGGAATGATCATATCCCTAACAATTACCTGGGTTACCATAGTAATCCTACATAAACAGAGGTATGCTAACTTAATTCCACATTAACACAGGTGTGCTACCACCTTAATTCTACATAAACAAGGGTATATTAATTTAATTGTTTTAAGCATTCCATGGAAATGTGGTAGAGTGGCTACTACTCATAGTTTAAGCCACCCATAGAAATTTGGTCGAGCGCCAGTTATATCTAGTTTCTTCTCACACAGTTCTAAACATTCCATTGAACTGTAGTCAGGTGGTTATTACCTCTAGTTTTTCACACAATGTTTAAGAATTCAATCAAAATGTGGTCGAGTGGTTGTTATCTCTAGTTTCTTACCACACAGTGCTTAAGCATTCCATATAAACTTGGTCGAGAGACTGCTACCTCTAGTTTCTCACATAGTTCTAAACATTCCATAGAAACTTGGTCGAGTGGCTGCTACCTCTAGTTTCTCACACAGTTCTAAACATTCCATATAAACTTGGTCGAGTGGCTGCTACCTCTAGTTTCTCACACAGTTCTTAACATTCCATAGAAACTTGGTCGAGTGGCTGCTACCTCTAGTTTCTCACACAGTTCTAAACATTCCATATAAATTTGGTCGAGTGGCTGCTACCTCTAGTTTCTCACACAGTTCTAAACATTCCATAGAAATTTTTTAACATTCATTCGAGCTTCGGTTGGAGGATCGTTATCTCCAGCTTCACATACAAGCAAAGACATGAAGTCCGAGGGCTTCTAGCTTCACATGCAAGCACAGACATGAGGTCCGAGGGCTTCTAGCTTCACATACAAGCACAGACATGAAGTCCGAGGGCTTCTAGCTTCACATACAAGCACAGACATGAAGTCCAAGGGCTTCTAGCTTCACATACAAGCAAAGACATGAAGTCCGAGGGCTTCTAGCTTCACATGCAAGCAAAGACATGAAGTCCGAGGGCTTCTAGCTTCACATACAAGCACAGACATGAAGTCCAAGGGCTTCTAGCTTCACATACAAGCAAAGACATGAAGTCCGAGGGCTTCTAGCTTCACATGCAAGCACAGACATGAAGTACGAGGGCTTCTAGCTTCACATTCAAGCAAAGACATGAAGTCCGAGGGCTTCTAGCTTCACATACAAGCACAGACATGAAGTCCGAGGGCTTCTAGCTTCACATGCAAGCATAGACATGAAGTCCGAGGGCTTCTAGCTTCACATACAAGCACAGACATGAAGTACGAGGGCTTCTAGCTTCACATGCAAGCAAAGACATGAAATCCGAGGGCTTCTAGCTTCACATACAAGCAAAGACATGAAGTCCAAGGGCTTCTAGCTTCACATACAAGCAAAGACATGAAGTCCAAGAGCTTCTAGCTTCACATACAAGCAAAGACATGAAGTCCGAGGGCTTCTAGCTTCACATACAAGCACAGACATGAAGTCCGATGGCTTCTAGCTTCACATACAAGCAAAGACATGAAGTCCGGGGGCTTCTAGCTTCACATACAAGCAAAGACATGAAGTCCGAGGGCTTCTAGCTTCACATGCAAGCAAAGACATGAAGTCCGAGGGCTTCTAGCTTCACATGCAAGCACAGACATGAGGTCCGAGGGCTTCTAGCTTCACATACAAGCACAGACATGAAGTCCGAGGGCTTCTAGCTTCACATACAAGCACAGACATGAAGTCCAAGGGCTTCTAGCTTCACATACAAGCAAAGACATGAAGTCCGAGGGCTTCTAGCTTCACATGCAAGCAAAGACATGAAGTCCGAGGGCTTCTAGCTTCACATACAAGCACAGACATGAAGTCCAAGGGCTTCTAGCTTCACATACAAGCAAAGACATGAAGTCCGAGGGCTTCTAGCTTCACATGCAAGCACAGACATGAAGTACGAGGGCTTCTAGCTTCACATTCAAGCAAAGACATGAAGTCCGAGGGCTTCTAGCTTCACATACAAGCACAGACATGAAGTCCGAGGGCTTCTAGCTTCACATGCAAGCACAGACATGAAGTCCGAGGGCTTCTAGCTTCACATACAAGCACAGACATGAAGTACGAGGGCTTCTAGCTTCACATGCAAGCAAAGACATGAAGTCCGAGGGCTTCTAGCTTCACATACAAGCAAAGACATGAAGTCCAAGGGCTTCTAGCTTCACATACAAGCAAAGACATGAAGTCCAAGGGCTTCTAGCTTCACATACAAGCAAAGACATGAAGTCCAAGGGCTTCTAGCTTCACATACAAGCAAAGACATGAAGTCCGAGGGCTTCTAGCTTCACATACAAAGCACAGACATGAAGTCCGATGGCTTCTAGCTTCACATACAAGCAAAGACATGAAGTCCGAGGGCTTCTAGCTTCACATGCAAGCAAAGACATGAAGTCCAAGGGCTTCTAGCTTCACATACAAGCAAAGACATGAAGTCCGGGGGCTTCTAGCTTCACATACAAGCAAAGACATGAAGTCCGAGGGCTTCTAGCTTCACATGCAAGCAAAGACATGAAGTCCGAGGGCTTCTAGCTTCACATACAAGCACAGACATGAAGTACGATGGCTTCTAGCTTCACATGCAAGCAAAGACATGAAGTCCGAGGGCTTCTAGCTTCACATGCAAGCAAAGACATGAAGTCCGAGGGCTTCTAGCTTCACATACAAGCAAAGACATGAAGTCCGAGGGCTTCTAGCTTCTCACACAATATTTTGTATATATTGAATATTCAATATTACCTTGATCACGACTTTACACCGAGAATGTTTATCAACCTAATTTTCATCATGTGTAATGCAATAAATGTGACTAGTTGAGCAGAAACATCTTATCTTTCCAGAGCGTCTGAGGTAACTTCTGGTTTTAATGGCATTCATGTTACTCAACAGTGATATTGTTAGTATCAACGAACTGTTTCTGATGCTGCAAGAAAAGTTTGAAGATAACAAAGAGGTAATCAGAAGCCGTATATCTAAGATAACAAAGGGGTAATCAGAAGCCGTATATCTACGATAACAAAGGGGTAATCAGAAGCCGTGTATCTAAGATAACAAAGGGGTGATCAGAAGCCGTATATCTAAGATAACACAGGGGTAATCAGAAGCCGTATATCTAAGATAACAAAGGGGTGATCAGAAGCCGTATATCTAAGATAACAAAGAAGCCGTATATCGAAAAGGTCAGACAATGCAATGGTCAAAAGAAAAAAGAACTAAAGAACAAACAATGATCTACATAATATTACACAGAAAACTAACCATCGAACAACACGAACGCAACACAAATCTGGGATAAACTCAGGTGATCCAGAATGGTTAGTAACTTATCGGTCAGTGTGAAGTCAAATACATCATAACATTACCGATAAAAAAGGGTTTGAATGTTTCGACATACATTACACTAGTGGTAATGTCTGTCTCGATCTTAATAACTGCACTCAATACATCATCTGATTACGCCTTTGACATCTTTAAAATTTACTCGTATCATGTATGTCAGTTTAAGGACGACAAAGTTAGTATGTATAATATACAGGCAAACCTGCCCATGTGGTCATCTCTATTAAGCAGTCACCTGTGTTAAAAGGTCGCCTTTTTCTTGTCCTGTCATAGAAAATTTCATATAAATTGAACCTCTTTAATGAGGTCACCTGTCTTATAAGGCCACTTTTTCTTGGTTCCAGGGGTGACCTCTTAACACAGGTTTGACTGTATATATATTTGTCGTCCTTAATTCTTTTTTTGTAGATTCATTTTGATGAGAAGAACATTCTGTTTGATGGGTACCATGTATTTACTACGGTGCGTCTGTATACTAATAACACAACTACCTGTACCAGAAACTAATGTCAAATGTGACCGACAGGTAGGATAACATTACTACATTTCGTAAGCAGATGCGTTTACATTTCAATAAGGGAAATAACAAAATTACCGAACTCCGAACAATCTTACATAGGGAAAGTCAAAACTCATAATTATATAAACAGACAAAATCAGTCAACAACCAGAAAACTGTGAAAACCGTAATGACCCTGACTTGGTACAGGCATTTCTAAGAAATGATGGGTTGAATCTGATTTTAAAGCGCCAAACCTCCCGCTTTCATTATGACACTTACTATATTTTTTGTGTATTTTTTTGTATACTGCATTAATCATTTTACTGGACATGCACACCAAATCGCCTTGCTAAGACCATCAACTCTTAACTATATCAAACTAACTTCTGTTCAACAGTCAAAAGTATATCTATAGTGTTAATAACTTCAATTTAAATTTTAGATTAAAATTTAATACAACATAGTACATATATAGTAATGACTTGATAAAAGATAATACCACACCGTTGCATGGTTTACAAATATACCACAGTAATACACGACACAATAATGACTGGTTGTTACATTACCGTAAGTTTAGAAATATACCACAGTAATACACGACACAATAATGACTGGTTGTTACATTACCGTAAGTTTAGAAATATACCACATCAATACACGACACAATAATGACTCTGGTTGTTACATTACCGTAAGTTTAGAAATATACCACAGTAATACACGACACAATAATGACTGGTTGTTACATTACCGTAAGTTTAGAAATATACCACAGTAATACACGACACAATAATGACTGGTTGTTACATTACCGTAAGTTTAGAAATATACCACAGTAATACACGACACAATAATGACTGGTTGTTACATTACCGTAAGTTTAGAAATATACCACATCAATACACGACACAATAATGACTGGTTGTTACATTACCGTAAGTTTAGAAATATACCACAGCAATACACGACACAATAATGACTGGTTGTTACATTACCGTAAGCTTAGAAATATACCACAGTAATACACGACACAATAATGACTGGTTGTTACATTACCGTAAGTTTAGAAATATACCACAGTAATACACGACACAATAATGACTCCGGTTGTTACATTACCGTAAGTTTAGAAATATACCACAGTAATACACGACACAATAATGACTGGTTGTTACATTACCGTAAGTTTAGAAATATACCACATCAATACACGACACAATAATGACTGGTTGTTACATTACCGTAAGTTTAGAAATATACCACAGTAATACACGACACAATAATGACTGGTTGTTACATTACCGTAAGTTTAGAAATATACCACAGTAATACACGACACAATAATGACTGGTTGTTACATTACCGTAAGTTTAGAAATATACCACAGTAATACACGACACAATAATGACTGGTTGTTACATTACCGTAAGTTTAGAAATATACCACAGTAATACACGACACAATAATGACTGGTTGTTACATTACCGTAAGTTTAGAAATATATCACAGTAATACACGACACAATAATGACTGGTTGTTACATTACCGTAAGTTTAGAAATATACCACAGTAATACACGACACAATAATGACTGGTTGTTACATTACCGTAAGTTTAGAAATATACCACAGTAATACACGACACAATAATGACTGGTTGTTACATTACCGTAAGTTTAGAAATATACCACAGTAATACACGACACAATAATGACTGGTTGTTACATTACAGTAAGTTTAGAAATATACCACAGTAATACACGACACAATAATGACTGGTTGTTACATTACCGTAAGTTTAGAAATATACCACAGTAATACACGACACAATAATGACTGGTTGTTACATTACCGTAAGTTTAGAAATATACCACAGTAATACACGACACAATAATGACTGGTTGTTACATTACCGTAAGTTTAGAAATATATCACAGTAATACACGACACAATAATGACTGGTTGTTACATTACCGTAAGTTTAGAAATATACCACAGTAATACACGACACAATAATGACTGGTTGTTACATTACCGTAAGTTTAGAAATATACCACAGTAATACACGACACAATAATGACTGGTTGTTACATTACCGTAAGTTTAGAAATATACCACAGTAATACACGACACAATAATGACTCTGGTTGTTACATTACAGTAAGTTTAGAAATATACCACAGTAATACACGACACAATAATGACTGGTTGTTACATTACCGTAAGTTTAGAAATATACCACAGTAATACACGACACAATAATGACTGGTTGTTACATTACCGTAAGTTTAGAAATATACCACATCAATACACGACACAATAATGTCTCTGGTTGTTACATTACCGTAAGTTTAGAAATATACCACAGCAATACACGACACAATAATGACTGGTTGTTACATTACCGTAAGTTTAGAAATATACCACAGTAATACACGACACAATAATGACTCCGGTTGTTACATTACCGTAAGTTTAGAAATATACCACAGTAATACACGACACAATAATGACTGGTTGTTACATTACGTAAGTTTAGAAATATACCACATCAATACACGACACAATAATGACTGGTTGTTACATTACCGTAAGTTTAGAAATATACCACAGTAATACACGACACAATAATGACTGGTTGTTACATTACCGTAAGTTTAGAAATATACCACAGTAATACACGACACAATAATGACTGGTTGTTACATTACCGTAAGTTTAGAAATATACCACAGCAATACACGACACAATAATGACTCTGGTTGTTACATTACCGTAAGTTTAGAAATATACCACATCAATACACGACACAATAATGACTGGTTGTTACATTACCGTAAGTTTAGAAATATACCACAGCAATACACGACACAATAATGACTGGTTGTTACATTACCGTAAGTTTAGAAATATACCACAGTGATACACGACACAATAATGACTGGTTGTTACATTACCGTAAGTTTAGAAATATACCACATCAATACACGACACAATAATGACTGGTTGTTACATTACCGTAAGTTTAGAAATATACCACAGTAATACACGACACAATAATGACTGGTTGTTACATTACCGTAAGTTTAGAAATATACCACAGTAATACACGACACAATAATGACTGGTTGTTACATTACCGTAAGTTTAGAAATATACCACAGTAATACACGACACAATAATGACTCTGGTTGTTACATTACCGTAAGTTTAGAAATATACCACAGTAATACACGACACAATAATGACTGGTTGTTACATTACCGTAAGTTTAGAAATATACCACATCAATACACGACACAATAATGACTGGTTGTTACATTACCGTAAGCTTAGAAATATACCACAGTAATACACGACACAATAATGACTCTGGTTGTTGCCGTAACCTATTTCATTGTATCGGTAATTGACATATTGTACCTTGATCTAGGCGAGTGATATTGTCAGAATCAACGAACTGACTGGGATACTGAAAATAATCTTTCAGTCTGACATCAAACGCGTTTTAACGTTACAGATAAAAACAATAAAGCCAGTTGTGAAGATCTCCACAAACATTATCACGGGTATCACAGCTCATCCTATCGACCCGCTGCGATTCTAGTGATAATGTCAGTCTCGGTCTTAAAAACTGCCGTTATTTTATATCCATTATAGTCTCTCATTTATGAGGGTAAAAGTTTATCGGTTAGATCATAAATGTTTGTCTCTATATCTTTAACGTTTTTTTTCAACTTTTATGCAGCCCTGTGAACAAAATAAAGCAAAACAACATAGCTTTATAGTGTCATAGAAATCAATTTATATTTCAGAATTACACTGATAACTTTGAGAGGGTAAAAAGAGCGTTTCAGATCTACTTTGGAGCTGGTTTGAAGGTCTCTGGTTTACGTACATGTGGAGACTATATGTTTAGTGGACACACCGTAATGTTAACACTGTACAATTTTCTTATAGTACAATGTAAGTAATTTTTAATACTTGTAGTCAATTATTCCCAATACGATAATCTCAACCTACATAGGAAATTGTCATACAGTCAACCATGGTCATAAACTGTGCACGATAGAGAACCATTTCCTGATTGGTAATTAACTATCAGAAAGCAGTTCTTTAATCATTAAAAATATATATTGTCTTATCAGCTGTCAAATATATCTGCAGTCTGAACCTTTTAAACAGGACTCAGGGGCTTCCTTCTTTAATATATGATGTGATAACCGGGTAGGGCGTTATAAAACTGATCAATTATTAGAAAACAATAGCTAATTACAAAACGTACTACAAATGTATTAACCTGAAGCAAATACCATATAGACGACAGTCGATATTAATCAGTGTTGAATGGTGTAATCAGGTAACTCTTCATGTTTCGTATTAATAGTTTTGAATTTTGTATGCTTCCCGTTGACTTTTTGACCGAACGTCTCAAATAAATGTTAAATTTAAGGACATTTTATCATATGTACTATGTATATAAAAACCACTGGTAACATTCACATCCTTATCTCCATCGTAAGCTATGTAAGTGATATTTAAACGTTCATTTACAGTTCAGTTATATTACATTATAGGACATTATACAATAACTTGACTTGGGTGATTGGTTTTATGCGATATATTAACTAGGGTGGCAATATTTACAATAACATATTCTTGTATTACCTCCTTCTTTTGCCATATAAAAATGTCGTAATAAAATTCCTGACATATTGTACATCACACATGCGTATTGTCGTATTTCACATTAGAATCGACATACTAGTACTTCAGGGAAACCATAGTTTCTATATAACATTGTAAACATGGGAAATATTAGCATTAGCTTAATTAAGTAAAGAAAATGATGTGTAAATATAGGTCATGGCGACTTTACTTTATCAATGTTGTTATGTCATATATCTATATAAAATACAAAACTAATACATATACATAAGGTTTTACTACTGAGCCTCATCGTGCGTACAATGTAGGTCACAGAAACATGTATTGTGGAAGAAGTATTGTCATACTGCAATAGAAAATCTAAGTGATCCTATTGGTTCATAGCCAGAAATGATAGGTGATTTGCTCATATGCATATTCAAAATGGCGGCTCAAAGAGAATTTGAATTTTAACATATAGTTGAACGGGAAACTTTCTGTTAGCTTGGGCCGGACAATTTTCCGAGATAAAAAATCAAACTATGCACCGGTTTGAACAATATCTCAAAATATTACAGCTGTACCATGAAAACTCAAGGTTCCCACCCAGTTTCAAATTTTGAAGCGTAAGCGCCATTCAAAAGCATTGAGAAAAAGTGAAAAAATGCATCCTGCACGGTTTTCAAGACCTTAAAGCACTTTTCTTACAATCCCCATTCTAGTTGCCGGGACAAATTCGGTCAGTTCCGGTAACATTGTTGAGGAATCTTTCTTCGATAAATATGTTGCTGAAAAATTAAAGGTTCCCACGATAATTTAAAAGAGGGCTTCACAAGTTTTGTTTACCTTTCTAGTAGAGATTCAATAGGGGATCACGCAAAAAAAATCTACTATTTCGTAAAACTGCTTCTGCTAGACATAGCATTATTTGAGTAAGCACCGCATTCCATTGTAAATGTAAATACACAATTAAAAAAAGGCTCCACAAGGGTATTTTTTTATTTCAACAAAACAACAGAACAAGTAACTATAATACAATTGGTAACAATAAGGCTGATATATAAAGTTCAAAAAATTTAACAATATATATACACTAAACGATTTCAATGACATACTAATACTTATGTGGGGCAGAAATTGAAAACAAATGCACAATATATTTTTTATTTACATATTTTTATTTCGTGGAAAAAGGGCATTAAATATATTTTCGATCTTTTACACACATCATCGGATTCCTAATAAACATATGATGACAATTAATTTTGATACGATCACAAATAATTATGAAGTTATTTATGTGATCAAAACTGTGATGAAATATTATTTAAAAAAAATAGATACGAGTTTTCATCAGCGTCTTCCAAATATGGTTCAACGTTTATTTGCTGACGTCATAGATGACGCGATTTGGTTTATGAATATTCATATGCAAAATCACCCATGATTTCTGGCTATGTATTTACTCGATTTTACTAATCCATATTATACGGCTCTAGCCGGTAATATGAAAGCACGTGCCAAGAAAGATAACTCATTTTGAAATCATACGTAATCAAGATGGCGACCCCCAGGTTCGCCTGTCACTCTGACGCCGATATTGAGGCAATTCTAAATCATTTGTTATTTTTCTGTTAACATTGTTAAGTTGTTTATTAAATATGTTGAAGAATTAATTTCTTCTTTAAAGCAAAGTCATAGCCGGGGTTAAATGTTCATGAGACAATACATGTATAGTAGTCATGTTCTTCATTTAGGCTTTACACAGGTAATATGGACCCATGGTATTGCAGTATGACAAATTCGTTATAAAGGCTTTAGACAGGTAATACGGGCTCATATAACCTGTCTGAGTTGTATATTTCCCTCGCCTTCGGCTCAGGAAATATAAAACACAGACAGGTTATATGAGCCCGTATTACCTGTCTAAAGCCTATATAACTAATATTGTTTTATCAAGTATAAATCCATATATTCTTTGGTTTTCAAATATTTTGGCTTTGAGCGTACCTAATGCAGGTTATTTTGAGCGTACCTAATGAATGTTATTTTGAGCGTACCTAATGCAGGTTATTATGAGCGTACCTAATGCAGGTTATTTTGAGTGTACCTAATGCAGGTTATTTTGAGCGTACCTAATGCAGGTTATTCCACACATACGTAGTACGCACTAACTGTGACGTCTACGGTTTTATAGTTACCTATTTTCTAAGTTGTTTATATTAAACTTACTTTAGTTACATTGCTCTCTTATGTTTTGTCTTCGTTCAGCTAATACGTATAAGTTTATCAAACATCATTACATTTTTACAAGATGATTTCTATATTTTATTTTATTTTCAGATACTACTAAGAAGTTTTGTTGGTTACACGTAGCTTCATGGATTGCTAACTTATTTGGGGTGTTTTTTATCCTGGCAGGACACGGACATTACTCGATCGATGTCTTTGTGGCGTTTGTTCTTACGTCACGTCTATTTTTATATTATCATACACTTGCTAATAACATTAGTCTTATGTCTCGAGATTCAAAAAATACTAAGATGTGGTTCCCAGTATTTTCGTTTTTCGAATCAAATTCACCAGGGTTAATTCCAAATGAATATGAATGGCCGTTACCGAGCTGGACCAAAGTTAAAAATTATCTTAGAGGATACGAATTAGTCTCGTCGAAGGACAACAGCTAACATTTCTGAACGAATGTCAACTATTATGATGTGATCACATTACCATCATCTAAAGATCTAATACACGAATTGAAAAAGAGGTTTTTGATCGTGACGGACTTTCATATGTGTAATGATACAAGCACAACCAATGCACTAACATACATGTAAATCAAACGCAATCAGATTTGTATTTGTTGAATCCGCTCAACTGTAAAATCAAAAAATATTAAAACCATAAACTACCATTTTTAATATTTATTGTTATGCTTCATATGATAAGTATGACACAATGATCACTGAGACACCAAAACAGCATACACTACTAATCAAAATCCTATCAGAGCCACAGCGACGAATTGTTTAATATTACATATAATAAACATGTTTGTATTCTCATTAGCTCACCTGGCCCGAAGGGCAATATGAGCAATTGTCATCACTTTTCGTCCGTCGTGGGCAATGAAAATTTGCGATTTTGGTGCAGATCGGATAAAAAAACATGACCGCCACGGCAGCTTTTCCGCTTCAGCAATTTTGCCTTTAATAATCTTATCCTCAGAAACCACTCGGCCATTGGGTAACAAACTTACAGGAAATAATCATCGGATGACTGGCATTCGGATTTGTGATTAAATGCCGATCAGATTTTCAACATGGCCACCATCGAGTGTCATACTTTTACATGGAAAATATAATAGCATTATTTAGAAATGGTTTATAAAGATATTGTAATTTTAAGCCAGGTCATCGATACAGGCTCTTTTGAGCCTTTAGTTTCTTTCCCTAACTTCTATCTTATCTTTTGTTGTTTTTCTGTAAAGCAGAATTGGTGAATTCGTACTTCCTCAGGTAAGCGAAATAAATCAGTGTCTGGTAATATTGCCTGTCCATGTAGCTATTTCTTATTATTTGTGTATCGTGCTACTTTGATGATTTGGACATTTCACCATTTCAACATATGTCCCCTATAAAAATATTTCTCTGATTCTACTAAAAAGATCATGGTCTTTGCCATAAGAATTGGATTTTAAATGGTTTGGAATTATTTTTCATTATTAACATTAACAGTCATGAATTTTATTTATTTTCTACTTGTCTCATCGGACCTGGTAAAGTTACTTATCCGACTGATTTTTGAGCTCGTACTGGACAAGCGGGCAAGTGTTATTATCGTTTTTGCTATATTTGAAATTTGAAATTTTGTAAAAAAAAAAAAAAAAAAAAAAAAAAAAAAAATTAAGATTCTACTCGCAACGTTGAAACAATCAAAAATGTGAGTATATGTGTATGTGCTGTGTGTGTTAAAAATACTCCGGTGAAAAATAGCCCTTATAAAAAATGAAAAAAGTAAAATATAAAAACACAGTTTTTCTCTAGATGTAATTAACTTTTGAATATGGGGTGTATTTTTTTTTTATTTCTTTTATTATTTATTTATTACATGTATCTTCAATATTTGATTTTAAATCTCTAAAAAAATTGAAGTAATTCTCCAAGACATCTCACTTATTATGGGGCTGTATATTGCCGTAGGGTAAAAATATGAAGTATCCCTTTAGATGTCATAAAATATTATCTTTATTTATATCATACTTTTCATATAGATGTAGGTTTTAAACGCATCTTAAAGGGGGAGAATCCACCTAATTATATCATGGTCAGCAGAAGAATTAACAAATTGAAGCAGTACTCCAAGTGAATACCACATGCATTACAAATATCGCTACTTGATATTGTGTCAACAGACAATGTCTAACTCTCTTTGTCAAGATAAAAGAACGTTGGTCTGCTTCTGAATACCATACAACATTTTCATATCCGGTTACCGCGGCGGACAAGGGAAACAATCTGATACAACTTTGGTCCAGACTCAGAACTTTTTACAAAAATAATTGTAAGGGTCACCTGAAAAAAAAAGGATATTCTCGCTTTGGGAAATCAAGGAGGTAGGGTGTCCCATGACAATTAATTTAAATAAAGGTATAATAATTCTAGATATAATAAGAATAACATTAATAAACAGAAGCGATAAATCAGTTTTCTGGCTCAAGGTTAAAAACATAATTACATATGTACCGGCCCCTCAGTAAGTTCTGGCTCAAGGGTAAAAACATAATCACACATGTACCGGTTAAAAACATAATTACACATGTACCGGCCCCTCAGTAAGTTCTGGCTCAAGGTAAAAAACATAATTACACATGTACCGGCCCCTGGCTCAAGGGTAAAAACATAATTAAACATGTACCGGCCCCTCAGTAAGTTATACACATGTACCGGTCCCTCAGTAAGTTAAAAACATAATTACACATGTACTGGCCTCTCAGTAAGTTAATTTATGGCTCAAGAGTAAAAACATAATTACACATGTACCGGCCCCTCAGTAAGTTAAAAACATAATTACACATGTACCGACCTCTCAGTAAGTTAAAAACATAATTACACATGTACCGGCCTCTCAGTAAGTTAAAAACATAATTACACATGTACCGGCCCCTCAGTAAGTTAAAAACATAATTATACATGTACCGGCCTCTCAGTAAGTTAATTTATGGCTCAAGGGTAAAAACATAATTACACATGTACCGGCCCCTCAGTAAGTTAAATGTACCGGCCCCTCAGTAAGTTAAATGTACCGACCCCTCAGTAAGTTAAATGTACCGGCCCCTCAGTAAGCTAAATGTACCGGCCCCTCAGTAGGTTAAATGTACCGGCCCCTCAGTAAGTTAAATGTACCGGCCCCTCAGTAAGTTAAATGTACCGGCCCCTCAGTAAGTTAAATGTACCGGCCCCTCAGTAAGTTAAATGTACCGGCCCCTCAGTAAGTTAAATACATTGTCGGTTCTTTCCATATAAGAACAAAACTGTTAACCTGTAGAAATGTAAACAAATCTGAGTGATGTACATAAGGTTTTAAGAGGGGGGGTCCTGTAAACAAATCTGAGTGATGTACACAACGTTTTAAGAGGGGGGGGGGGGGGGGGGGGGTCCTGTAAACAAATCTGAGTGATGTACACAACGTTTTAAGAGGGGGGTCCTGTAAACAAATCTTAGTGATGTACACAACGTTTTAAGAGGGGGGGGGGGGTCCTGTAAACAAATCTGAGTGATGTACACAACGTTTTAAGAGGGGGGGTCCTGTAAACAAATCTGAGTGATGTACACAACGTTTTAAGAGAGGGGGTCCTGTAAACAAATCTGAGTGATGTACACAACGTTTTAAGAGGGGGGGGGGTCCTGTAAACAAATCTGAGTGATGTACACAACGTTTTAAGAGGGGGGGGGGGGGTCCTGTAAGCAAATCTGAGTGATGAAAGGCAGTTTCAGCCATATTTGATTAAGATATAATACAGGTATAATAGGTATTTTAGTTTTTATTATATTTTAATCCAGTGTTCGTTGTTGAACTTGTGATAAATTAGCCCTAATTACATTTCTAATTCCTAATCACATACTAAGATGATTAAATTCTGTTGCTGAACTCTTTTTAATCAATGTCTTATCTAATCATATTTAATCATTGAATTAGCTAATTATGTTATTAGGAATGAATCATGTAATTTGGGCTAATCATATGATTAACTTTAATCACATGCCCAACAACAAACTAATTAAGAGATTATATTTAATCATATGATTAGATAAATTCAATACAGTGTAAGTGTTAACGACAAGTTGAACAACGGACGACATGTTGTCTGCTGTCAAAATGGAGAATGAAGTGAATCCGAAAAAGCTGGCCAGGTTGAGAAAAGCTAATTTCTCCCCGTTAGAGGAGTCAATACTTGAAAGAGAAGTAGAACAAAACTTTGATGTGTTGAAGGAAAAGCATACTAATTCTGTGAACAATGTGAAGAAAGCCAGAATTTGGTCAGAAATAACTATGAAAATCAATGCTTTGGGTGTTGCACCAAGAACATTGAAGGAAGTTAAGGACAAATGGAGGAATATGACATCCAAATCCAAGTCCAACTTTACTGAATACAGGAAGGAAATAAATAATACAGATGGAGGTCCTACTCCAAAGAAACCAACTTCCTCCGTGGAGAGAATAGTTAACATGATACAGGACACAGCAAGCTTATCTGGCATTGAAGGAAGTCTTCAGACGACAGGCTTCAACAATGAACATAAAGGTATAGTACAAATTAAGTAGATGTTTGTCTGGTTCAGCTGCAAGTATCAAAACTTTACATTCGTTTGACCATACCATAAAACCTATTATTTTGTATGGCTCAGAGATATATCTCTCATCTGATAACCACGTGACTTGATGCAGAAGGATAATCTATTATTTTGTATGGCTCAGAGATATATCTCTCATCTGATAACCACGTGACTTGATGCAGAAGGATAATCTATTATTTTGTATGGTTCAGAGATATATCTCTCATCTGATAACCACGTGACTTGATGCAGAAGGATAATCTATTATTTTGTATGGTTCAGAGATATATCTCTCATCTGATAACCACGTGACTTGATGCAGAAGGATAATCTATTATTTTGTATGGCTCAGAGATATGGGGATTGTTTAAAACTAACTCTGCAGCCTGCGAAAAAGATGCTATAAATATCTCAGAAAAAATATATCAAAGTAATGTGGCTGATAAAATCAACTTGAAGATTTGCAAATTTATTTTAGGTGTGAACAGTAAGAGTTCAAATATTGCAGTTCTTTCTGAACTAGGAAGATTCCCTATATATTTTAATATTGTTTTATCAATGATAAATATATAAAAGTTAAAGTCAATGATAAGTTATCTACATCGATTACATCATTGCAGCTCAAATTTATTGAAAGAAGCTTTTCTATGTAACAAGAATTTGCATGAAAATAATATTCAAACTTGGTACTCCTCTGTGATTTTTCTGCATGATAAACTTGATTTAGAAGAAATTTATTGCCGTGACTATTCAATAAATTAAATAAAAGAACTTGTTATAAAAAAGTTAAAAACTCTGTTTTTGAAAGCATGGTTCCATGAAAAAGATAATGTTTCTGAAAAGTTAGATACATATTTTTCCTACAAAAGTATGTTCCAAAAAGAAAAATATCTAGAAATAAACAATTTTGAAGTAAGGCAAATACTATGTAGATTTCGCATAAGTTCACATCATTTTAAGAGTCGAAACAGAGAGGCATAAAAATAATTCTATAGAAAGGTCACAGAGGATATGTAAGTTTTGTTCACAGAATGATATCGAAGATGAACCTCATTTTCTAATAAATTGTACTTTTTATAATAGTTTACGTGAGGAATTGTATACTAAAATTCAAAATTGTTGTAAGAATTTCATCAAATTAGATAATAAATTAAAATTTGTATGGTTAATGACCACTGAAAATATATTTTTAGTTGAAAATTTAGGTCATTTTCTTATTCAAAGCTTTAAATTGAGATAAAAAAAATATTTCTGATGAATGAGGTTCTTCATGATAGACTGATATCATATAATGTGTAAGATCATATCATATAATTGTTAACAATGAGTGTTACATATAATATATATATAGAGAGAAAACACTTTTATACATATACATACATATCTATATGTATAACTCCTCAAGACATGGTCCAGTCCTTGCATTTTTATTATTATTGTTATGATTTCATTTTCATATACATATTTGCTAGGTCTGCATTCCTAGGAGGGAATCAGCCACACTCATTTCATTAAGTTTTCTAATATTGGACAAAGGGGAATAATCCATATAATATATAACGGTTAATTTTTTTTTTATCTTCCTTGGTCGCCTGCTTCCCCCCTGGTAAATCACTATTATAATTCATCAATTTAATTTGTATTATGTATTCTAATCATTGTGTGAAATCATAAGGGACCGGTCATTATTTATCTCCGGGGGGGAGCGGCAAAACGGTAGGGAGGTCATGAAAAAATTGGAAATTGATAGAGAGGGGTAGTCACTGCTTTTCTGGTTGATCAAGCAGGGGGGTCATGATTTTTTCTTAACATACACTATAGATAAAATCTATTTGCATGTAAAATGAAAATAAATGTTGTATTATGAAGTATTTTCTAATTTGCAAATTTCTGTTATCATAATACTGTTGATTTGAGAATAATTGTGAAACTGATGATTAAAATAATATTTCAATATATTAAAAAAAACTATTGTTATAGTACGTTGTATTTATGGCAAAAATTCTTGATGCAGCTTCTTTAAATAGTGGGCTCCTGGCTTGCTGAAGACTGTGAAGACAAAAAAATACAACAAAGTGACTTAAGGGTATCCTTTTCATTAGATGTGGTTGTAGTTGCCTTCATGAACACAGAAGGACCTTTAGTTCCATTTCCTATGAGCTACTATCCTTGCTAAAAGGAATTTATAGCAACATATGAAACTAGAAGCGTTTCAACAATACAGGAAAGGGGGGGGTAAAAAGATTTGAAGTAGTTGAAAGAGGAGGGGGGTACAAATTTTAACACAACTTAAAAAAGGGGGGGGGTCAGTTATGTTTGCTCATTCCAAATTTACATTTTGTCCCCCCCCCCCCCCCTGGAGATAAATAATGACCGGTCCCTAAACCTGCAAGGGTTCTTAATTGGTTATTTCTATTTCTATAGTCTATTTCAACATGTTAAATTATATTTATAGATAAAAAAAACAAAAAAAAAACCTTCTAAATCTATGTCCTTAATAAATGTAAAATGTTTTTTGAAAAAAAATGTCTTACCAATCAGTTCATTCAGTGATACATAGCGCATGTGTTACATGTCTCTAGTTAATCAAACGGTAGTGCAATTTTTTGTCTAGCTTTAAATGCATCTTTAGGGAGGGGTATGCACATTTACTTAGTCCGCCATATCCCATTGATTAAGCTAAATCAATAAGGAAGGACCTCCATAAGGAAACACATTTACAGTGTGCAATAAGTATGTCATTTTTAATTGCAGTAAACATGTTTGTATTCTTTTTAGCTCACCTATTAACATCATTTTGCGTCACAACCTACTGCCCCAATGTGGACCATCGAGGGTTATACAGAGAACACTATATAACATTATTTGGAAACGTTTTAATTAAGAAATAATTCATGCCGGCCATACTTTATTGTTATTCAAATATGGGTAGGCATTATATTCCTGAATACTTAACCCAGAGCGATAGCGAGGCGTTAAATCTCATGAATATAATGCATACCCATGTTTGAATAACAAATATCGCTCGGGGTTAACTATTCATGAAGATAATGCCGACCCATATTTGAATAACAATAAAGTGTGGCCGGCATGAATTATTTCGATTCTAATAGGACAAATACGGTAATTTTAAAATTCGAGGCGGTAAAGGTGGTGCGCTGGTAGTGGCTATTCCATCAATCTCCTACAGAATTTTAAAAATGGTAAAGTTGGGAATTAAGAGATGGAAAGCGAAATTGTGGTTGAAACTGTGACTTAAAATACCGAAAATAATTTTATTGACAAGGTTCAATATCAATTTTATTACAAATAAACAACTTTAAATGATTAACAACGAAATTATTTTTAGCTCAGCGCGCATGTGTGGCCTATATTTGATTGTTATTCAAATATGCCTTTATTTGTATACCGAATACGGGACGTCCTATTAGAATAGAATATTATAATATTAAGCCATTATGAATTGGATTTTTAAATGATCTGGAATTTTCTTTTTTATTATTAACATTAACAGTCATGAATCTTATTTATTTTTTACTTGTTTTATTGGACCAAGTAAAGTCCGACTGTTTTTTGAGCTGGTGCCGGACAAGCGGACAAGTGTTATTGTAGAGCCCCCGCGGCGGGGGGGGGGGTCCTATAACTTTTATTTTCCGGTCAGTGATGTTTGTAGATTCATTAGAATTTTATTCCGATAAGCTCGTAATTTTCTTTATTTTGTATAAAATCATATTACCAGGTGGTAGTTCCTGTCAAATCCTCGTGATTTTCAGTTTTTGTGGAGGGAGTGGTGGAGGCTATGAAGTAAAGTTGGATCCTGGTTATCTTTAGCGGTGAAAACGCGGTCCTGGAAATTTTCATTTTAAAACGATCCTTAAATATTTCCCTTCAAATCCTGTCATGGAAATTTTTCACATGTTTTCTGATCCTAACCTACTTTTTTTCAGCAGAATTTGGATCCTTACCTTTTCTTCTAATTTCTTCATACTCACACCCCCACCCCCCTAAAAATCAAATGTGTTTATAAGCCACTATTTGCCCATCCCTTGGTCCAAATACCGGTAGTATGCCGAATCTGGTTGAGCCCTATGACCATTTGATTTGATATTTTTGTAGTAACTTTAAGAATGTAGTTCTAACTCCATGTTTATATTTTTGTAGTAACTTTAAGAATGTAGTTCTAACTCCATGTTTATATTTTTGTAGTAACTTTAAGAATGTAGTTCTAACTCCATGTTTATATTTTTGTAGTAACTTTAAGAATGTAGTTCTAACTCCATGTTTATATTTTTGTAGTAACTTTAAGAATGTAGTTCTAACTCCATGTTTATATTTTTGTAGTAACTTTAAGAATGTAGTTCTAACTCCATGTTTATATTTTTGTAGTAACTTTTAAGAATGTAGTTATAGCTCCATATTTATATTTTTGCAGGAAACTGTGTAGAACAGAACACATATGATGAAAGTGATTGTTCACTGTCTCGCGATCATTTCAGTACACCAGGTACCAGCCCCGGTCTAACGCCAACCCAGGCACCCGCACAGCCTGTTGATGCTATTGTATATGTAAACAATCCGGCAGTACCGCCAACGCAAGCAACAAAGAGTGACAAAGTGGTCAAAAGGAAACGTGCCAGTCATGAAGATGTTTTAGATTTGCAGGTCAAAGTACTGAAAGGCAAACTGGAGGAACAAAAACTCAATAAACTGAAACTTCAGCTTCAAATTGACATGCTTAAAAAGTATAGTTCCAATGAATACACCCTGAGTTCTTCTCAAATGGCTCTCTTGTCATCTATGATATAAATATTGATTGTGTATTTTGTTCTGTGCAATTTTCACTATATTTGACATATTATCTTAACATTGTTTTTTTTCCAGACTCAGTAAATAAAGACAGAAATTAGCAAATGTGTTTATATGCCCATCCCTTGGTCCAAATAGATTAGTGAATCTAGTGAAGCTATCCACAAACTATCCATTAATTAAATATCGAAGTTCTGCCATGTCTAGTACTTGAGAAAATAACCAAGTCTACCAAGCCTAGAATATAGGTCATTGTGACCTAATTCCTAGCGAAACCTGCTGTACTGTCTAAGATTTATCCACTGAGAATCTATCATTCCAATACAATGTATTGTCTACAAGATATAGACCTAAACGTAAAAACTCACCCAAATCGGGACGTACGTACGTACGGACCACGGTAAATCTATATTCCTCCTCCACTTTCGTAGTTGGAACATAAAAATCTGATACAATATAGTTCCTTATCCTTCCAGCTTTACTTTCCTGGATACTTTTATGGTGTTTAACGCCACTTTCAACAATATTTCAGTTATATCGTGGCGGTCAATTTTATTGGTGGAGGAAACTGGAGTACCTGGAAAAAACAACCGACTTGTCCCAAGTCACTGACAAACTTTATCTTAAAATGTTGCATCGAGTACCCCTCGCCTGAACGGGATTCGAACTCACAACGTTAGTGATGATAGGCACTGATTGCATATTTAGTTGTAAATCCAACTACCATACGATCACGACCACGACGTCCCCTACTTTATTGGGAGGTATAAAAACCTGCAAAAATACAAAAAGTCACATGTTGTTTAATGTTAGCAATATGTTTTTGTTTTGTTTTTCTTCGTCTTGTGTACCCTATATTGCCAGTCTCTCTCGATTGTCCTTTTTTAATTGCCCTTTCGGTATTCTCTATTCTTTATTTTAAATATTTAGGTACATGGGGAAACAATCTGATAAAACTTTGGTCCAGATCCAGAACTTTTTACAAAAATAATTGAAAGGGTCACTTAAAAAAAAAAGGATATTGTCGCTTACGAAATCAAGGAGGTGTGGGGGTCTCCGACGAAATTTATTTGAAGTAAATGAATAATAATTCTAGATATAAGAATAACATTAATAAACAGAAACGACAAAGCAATTTTCTGGCTCAAGGTTAAAAACATAATTACACATGTACCGGCCCCTCAGTAAGCTAAATGTACCGGCCCCTTAGTAAGTTAAATGTACCGGCCCCTCAGTAAGTTAAATGTACCGGCCCCTCAGTAAGTTAAATGTACCGGCCCCTCAGTAAGTTAAATGTACCGGCCCCTCAGTAAGCTAAATGTACCGGCCCCTCAGTAAGTTAAATGTACCGGCCCCTCAGTAAGTTAAATGTACCGGCCCCTCAGTAAGTTAAATGTACCGGCCCCTCAGTAAGCTAAATGTACCGGCCCCTCAGTAAGTTAAATGTACCGGCCCCTCAGTAAGTTAAATGTACCGGCCCCTCAGTAAGTTAAATATATCGGCCCCTCAGTAAGTTAAATGTACCGGCCCCTCATTAAGTTAAATGTACCGGCCCCTCAGTAAGTTAAATGTACCGGCCCCTCAGTAAGCTAAATGTACCGGCCCCTCAGTAAGTCAAATGTACCGGCCCCTCAGTAAGTTAAATGTACCGGCCCCTCAGTAAGCTAAATGTATCGGCCCCTCAGTAAGTTAAATGCACCGGCCCCTCAGTAAGTTAAATGTACCGGCCCCTCAGTAGGTTAAATGTACCGGCCCCTCAGTAAGTTAAATGTACCGGCCCCTCAGTAAGCTAAATGTACCGGCCCCTCAGTAAGTTAAATGTACCGGCCCCTCAGTAAGCTAAATGTACCGGCCCCTCAGTAAGTTAAATGTACCCGCCCCTCAGTAAGCTAAATGTACCGGCCCCTCAGTAAGTTAAATGTGCCGGCCCCTCAGTAAGTTAAATATACCGGCCCCTTAGTAAGTTAAATGTACCGGCCCCTCATTAAGTTAAATGTACCGGCCCCTCAGTAAGTTAAATGTACCGGCCCCTCAGTAAGTTAAATGTACCGGCCCCTCAGTAAGTTAAATGTACCGGCCCCTCAGTAAGTTAAATGTACCGGCCCCTCAGTAAGTTAAAGTACCGGCCCCTCAGAAAGTTAAATGTACCGGCCCCTCAGTAAGTTAAATACATTGTCGGTTCTTTCCATATAAGAACAAAACTGTTAACCTGTAGAAATGTAAACAAATCTGAGTGATGTACACAACGTTTTAAGAGGTGGTTCCGTTAACAATTTTTTGTCAATGATGTTTGTAGAATCTTTAGAATTTTTTTATGACAAGCTCGTAATTTTCTTTATTTTGTATAAAATCATATTTCCAGCCCGTCCCAGGTGGTAGTGTAAACGTATATTAAATGTTAAAACATGTACTCTTAATGTTATGACATATTATGAGCTTGGTAGATACCCTATGTTCGTGACAAGAAAGATAGGCATTTTTAAATACTGGTTAAAATTGATGAATACAGATAATTGTATATTAAATGGTTGTTATAATTATTTATATGATATGTGTTTAAAAAATCCAAATGATACAAATAATTGGGTGTGCTGTGTACGTAATGAATTATGTCGTATTGGTTAAAACAATTTGTGGCATGCACAACAATCTTTATGTAAAGAGCATCTTGTAATTATCAAACAGAGATTGTATGATATAGCTAAGCAAGAGCTTGACGAAATTTTGCATACATCAATTAAATGTAACTTATATCAGTATCTTGTACCTACATTTTATATACAAACATATTTAACTAAACATATACCTGAATTGTATAAGAAATATATAATTAAAATGAGACTATCATCACATAACCTTGCTATTGAAAAAGGAAGGTATTATAATGTAAATAGAAAAAATAGAAATTGTAAATTTTGTATAGATGATATGGAAGATGAAATGCATTTTATTTTACTTTGTCCTATGTATACTAATTTGCGATGTAATCTCATAAAGCCATATTATTGGAGAACACCATCAGTTTTTAAATTATTACAATTATTTAACATAACAAATGTAAAACAATTATGTAATTTAGGTAAATATATTTGCCGTGCATTAAAACTTAGAGCTGACACTCTGTAGCTTTTACATTTTTAAATTGTATTTTCAACTGACTGTTGAATGTAGTATACAGTTTTAGACTATAATCTGTAGTGAATTTGTAATGTTCTGTGTGAACTTATGATATATATTTTTTTTTTTGTGTGATATTTTGTATGTGCTTTGTCTTATTTATGATCAGTATAATTGTAAATATTGAATATATGTATACCTATATGTTGTATGACATTGGTTAATAAAGAATTGAATTGAATTAATCCAGTGATATTGTGTTTGATTGCCTGTTAGTCATATCCATTATTGTATTGTTGTATTACATGTTATTGTTTGTATTCCTCTTGTTACACATGTATTGTGTCAGAGAGTATAATAACAAGTTTGAAAGTTTGAAAGTCTGTCAAATCGTGATTTACAGTCTGTTCTCCGTACGGCAAACAGTAGACGTAGTTAGGGAGCAACCATTTCATAGATAGTTATTGGGGAGCTAGGAAGTAAAGTTGTATCCTCTTTATCTTTTTCGGTGTAAACGCTGTCCTGGAAATAATTTGAAAACGATACTTGAATATTTTCCCTCAAGTCCTGTCATGGAAATTTTTTTTACAGGGTTTCAGATCCTGACTGACTTTATTTCAGCAAAATGTGGATTCTTACCTTTACAAATATCTACATATCCCTCCCCCCCTTTCCCAGTAAAAATTTGATTTTGTTGTCATCGAAAAACACGCTTGTTTCTGTGCACGACCTCTGTATTCCAAAATGCAGCACCCGCCATATTTGAATTTAATCAAGCGATTACGATTTATTACAGGTACAGGAGGTGTATATTGTTGTTTTAGCACTTATGTTGGGACCACCTAAAGGTTGTTATTAAAAAAAGAAATATCACATGCTGATGAAAATGACATATTCAATGAGAAATGAAATAATATATTTGTTGGTATATAATTTTTTCTAAAAGTATATGAGAAGTGAAATATTACATGCGATATTTAGTTAAAATCTAATGAAAATGAAGTAAAATATATTGATTTAAGAAGAAATTGAAATACAGAAAATGTCAAATTTAATGAGAAAAGAAATAATATATTTTATGTAAGAGTGAAGTGTTGTCATTTTTATGTGAAAAAAAAAATCCAATAAGAAAATAAACCATTAATTAAAACTTTAACAGAAATAATACACTTTGAAACAGCAAAACATGTATTGACCATTCGAAGGAAAGAAAATAGACCATATATATTCTTAAAATGGAAATGTTATTAAGTTCTATATTTATATGTTATTTTTGATAAGAAAATTATTATGTTTTCATATTTCATGTGTGCTTATATAGTTTAAAATTCAATAAAATAAATATTCATTATTATGTTTTTGTATTATATGTAATTCCATTTATATAGAAAGAGCAAAAAGAGAATACAAATGATATTGGTGACGATTATATATAAGATTGTAAATAATTTGAAGATAATCGAAAATGTTGTATGTCAATTTTTTATTTCAGAAATGATAATGTTATAAAATTAAGGAAGCTTATGACATCCAAAAAACAAACCATTATTGATAAAACTGTGTAAATTTATTAAATTAATCAACAAAATTGTATATGATCCGGGCTGAAATTATATTTAATTACATGTATGTCTTAATGTAAATATTGTACATATGTCTTCTCTATATCTACATGGTTTAATGAGAATAAAGATACAGTGTATTTAAAAAAAGAATCGAATTTAACTGTGATTACCCTGATCATTCACCCTTTATAGGACCCCTTAATCCTTCTTAATTAGGAAGGACACCATTATTTGATCTTGCAAAATGTTGGCGTTCCGGGATACAGCCGTTTTAGTTTAATTACAATTTAATCATATGATTAACTTTACTCACATGGTCAACAATAAAGTAATTATGAGATTAGATTTAACCATATGATTAAACACATTTAATACAGTGTTATTGTCATCGACAAGTTGAACAACGGACGACATGTTGTCTGCCGTCAAAATGGAGAATGGAGTGAATCCGGAAAAGCTGCCCAGGTTGAGAAAAGCTAATTTCTCCCCGTTAGAGGAGTCAATACTTGAAAGAGAAGTCGAACAAAACTTTGATGTGTTGAAGGAAAAGCATACTAATTCTGTGAACAATGTGAAGAAAGCCAGAATTTGGTCAGAAATAACTATGAAAATCAATGCTTTGGGTGTTGCACCAAGAACATTGAAGGAAGTTAAGGACAAATGGAGGAATATGACATCCAAATCCAAGTCGAACTTTACTGAATACAGGAAGGAAATAAATAATACAGATGGAGGTCCTACTCCAAAGAAACCAACTTCCTCCGTTGAGAAGATAGTAAACATGATACAGGACACAGCAAGCTTATCTGGCATTGAAGGAAGTCTTCAGACGGCAGGCTTCAACAATGAACATAAAGGTAAATGCTTCAAATACATTATGGAGATCTCGATTCATTCCTTTCAAAACTCCAAGTGAAAAATAAACAACAAACAAATAATAAATAATGTGAATATTGATAAATCCATCAGTATCTGTAGTATCTAAATTTATCGTCTGCTGGCATTGGTATTTAATACAGGGAATTCCCTAATGTTAAAAATACTTTCTAAATACAATGTGATTTGACCTCGTTTATCATAATATCTTTATCCTAATCTTTCCAGCCATTAAATTCTAGAGTTGAAAGAAATCTTGTAACCAATTATATATTTAAAGCTCAACAATAACTACAGTTAATTCTCATGGTATATTTACCGATTTAGGACGATCAATTTCGTAGATCGCTATGAGAAAAATAGCCTATTTCAACTTGTTATATTCTAAAACCTTGAAAAATAGTGTCTTATCAATGGGGTTTTTTCAGAGACATATAGCACATGTGTTACATGTATCTAGTTCATTAAACTGTTCGGGGTGGGGGGGGGGGGGGGGGGGGGGGGGGGGGGGGGGGGGTGAGCTCGTAATTTTCTTTATTTTGTATAAAATCACATTACAAATCCGTCCCAGGTGGTAGCGCCTATCAAATTCTCGTGATTTTCAGTCTTTTCACCGTACAACAAACAATAACTAACGCAGATAGGGAGCACCCATTTCATAGATATTTATTGACGGCTATGAAGTAAGGTTGGATCCTGGTTATCTTTTTAAGTGTAAACACGGTCCTGGAAATTATCATTTAAAACGATCCTTAAATATTTCCCTTAAATCCTGTCATGAATTTTTTTTTCCACAGGCTCTCTGATCCTGACTGACTATTACAGCAAAATTTGGGTTCTTACTTTTTCTTCCAATTTATTCATAGCCACCCCCTAAAATACAAATGGTCGCTCCTGTATAAAGTGCTTGAATAAGTTTATTTCTTAGGGCTCATTAGGGCACATAAATGTAAGACTCCATTAGCAACCGTCAAGTGAGCATTGTTCGATTATCATAGGAAATTAATGTAAATGAGTCCTATGATCATGTAATTTGATATTTTTGTAGTAACTTAAAGAATGTAGTTCTAGCTCCATATTTATATTTTTGCAGGAAATTGTGTAGAACAGAACACATATGATGTAAGTGATTGCTCACTGTCTCAGGATCCTTTCAGTACACCAGGTACCAGCCCCGGTCTAACGCCATCCAAGGAACCCGTACAGCCTGTTGAGGCTATTGTATATGTAAACAATCCGGCAGTACCGCCAACGCAAGCAACAAAGAGTACAAAAATGGTCAAAAGGAAGCGTGCCAGTCATGAAGATGTTTTAGACTTGCAGGTCAAAGTACTGAAAGGCAAACTGGAGGAACAAAAACTCAATAAACTGAAACTTCAGCTTCAAATTGACATGCTTAAAAAGTATAGTTCTAATGAATACACTATCAGTTCTTCTCAAATGGCTTTCTTGTCATCTATGGTATAAATATTGATTGTGTTTTTTTGTTCTGTACAATTTTAACTATATTTGACTTTTTTTTTTTATTGTTACCTTAACATTGTTTTCTCAGACTCAGTGAATAAAGATAGAAAATAGGAAAGGTGTTTTTAAGCCCAATATATGCCCATCATTTAAAAAGCAACAACCAAGTCTTCCAAACCTAGAATGTAAGTCATTGTGACCTAATGCCTAGTGTATCTTGTACCATCCAAGATCTATCCACTGACGAACTATCATTGCTGTACAATGTGTAGTATTCAAGATATAAATCAAAACTCAACCATATCGGGACGGACGTACGTATGGACCACGGCAAAGCTATGTGCCTCCTCCACTTTCGTAGTTGGGGCATATAAAATCTAATACAATATAGTTCCTTACACTTCCAGTTTTATTTTCTTGTATGATGGTAATGGTGTTTAACACCACCACTTTCAACAATATTTCAGTTATTTCGTGCATGGTGGTCAGTATTATTGGTGGAGGAAACTAGAGTACCCGGAGAAAACCACCGACCTGCCAGATGTCACTGACAAACTTTATCTTAATATGTTGCATCGAGCACCCCTCGCCTGAACGGGATTCGAACTCACAACATTAGTGGTGATAGGCACTGATTGCATATTTCGTTGTAATCCCAGCTACCATACGATCACGACGCCCCCTATTTTCGTGGGAGGTATAAAAATCTGTAAAAATACAAAAAGGAAACGTGTAATAGTTTTTTTTTATTAAAGACAACAAGAAAACAAATACATGTATATATTGACTGCCATGGACTTGTTATTGTAGTATGTAGTTATTAATGATTTTACACGTATATATTGACTGCCATGGACTTGTTATTGTAGTATATAGTTATTAATGATTTTACACGTATTTGCATAGATTGTGTTGATTTTATGAAAAAAAAGTTTTTTGCAAAATATTCTCTGATTCTGCATTCTTCCTGCTGTCCTTCATATTGTTCTACTTGTGGTTGTATCTCTTGCAATACAACCTCTTTTGCATCTTCAACAATGCAATGTCAATAGTATGGAGTACAGCTATTGCAACAATAAAACTGCATGCACGATGTGGACGCATTCTTATCTATATTTTATTTATATCAAATTTGAATTTGAATATATAAAAACGATATAAAGTATTTTATATTGATATATAACAAATGACTACCCTGCCTTTCAAAAACCTATGCCTATGATATTTTATATTAGATTGTTTCATTGAATTTTATATCATAATATAGAACCGCTGACAAAGAGTTGGATAGATGTTTTGCTTCTTCTTTAAATTATGATTTGTTTCAAGTAAATATAGTCTCATATCCTTCTTGTCGTTGTGGGACCAATCGCGAAGACTCATATCACTACTTCTTTGATTGTTCCTCACACTTTTAACCAGTGGTAATCCTATTCTTTCAAATGAACAGAACGAAATTATTTTTAAGCACGTGTTTGAATATATAAAGATGTCTGAAAGATTTCTAGTCTTTTAAGTGGTTCACCAAATGAAAAACCACACACGCCATCATCTCTCTCATTTCTTTCTTCGTTCTCTGTTCCTATTCAATTTACACATATTCATGTAAGAAATATTCATAAGCATGCATGCTCTATCAAATAATGTTGTAACTTATTTTATTACCTAATAGTATATTAATTACCTTTCTATTGGGAATATTTTAGCTTTAACCATATTACACTTTTAATTTGTCTCTTGGGCAATATAACGGGTCGTTCTATTGCCCGCTGTAGCTGTAGCGTTCTATTGCCCACGACCTTTTGACCCGCTTTATGATTGGTCAATTACGTCTCATGAATATGCATTAACTCGACCAAATCTTTACCAATGCGTCTAAATTCCAAATGTAATAAAACGTTCGAATGATTCAGTTATTCACTGACAGACGACAACAACAAACATGGCTGAAAGTGAAAGGTTTCTTAGTGTTGACGACGAAGATTTAGAAGCATTATTAGATAATAAGGATTCGAAGAACACAAAAACCTGCATTAAATCGGCCGTAAATATTTTGACTGCGTTTTGTGCAAGCAGGAATATTCTCTTCCACGATCTTGAGCAAATGTTGGAAGCTGATTTGTGTAGCCAGTTGAAATCATTCTATGCCGCAGTGCGTAGTCAAAAGGGGGACCTATATTCCAAGAAGTCTATATCTATACGGTGTGGAATTCAGAAACACTTTTAGAAGATTAAAAATATTGATGTAGGCCTAGTGAACAATGACGCTTTCAAACCAGCCAATCTAGTATTTCAAGCTATGTTAGTGAAGCTTAAACAGGAAGGGAAAGGGGCCAGTGTCCACAAACCCCCTATTGAAGTTGACGACATTGCCAGTATCTATAAATCATTCAATCTAGATGTACCCAATGACCTACAAAGCAAAGTATTTGTAGATTTCATGTTGTTCTACTGTAACAGAGGCCGGGAGAACTTGCGGGAATTGAAGAAAACGGATTTTAGCTTCCATGGAAGCGGTGACAACAAATATATAGCACTACGAGATCATTCAACAAAAAACCACCGTGGTGACAGCAAAGATGACAACGAAAGTCAAGGTGGACGCCTGTATGTGATGCCTTCAAATCCACTGCCCAGTTAAATCATTTGTGAAATACTTGTCTGTGCGACACCCTGATTGTGATTATTTTTGGCAGCGTCCAAAGCCAATTGAAAAACAAACTGTTGATATCTGGTTTGATAAGGCTCCTCTTGGAAAAAACACTTTAGGGGATAAAATGAAAAACTTGTCTAAACAGTTGAACCTTAACAAACTATATACAAATCACAGCCTGCGAGCTACCACCATAACTTTGCTTGACAATAAAGGTTTTGAGGCAAGGCACATAATGTCTATTTCCGGCCATAAGACTGAATCAAGTATCAGAAGCTACAGTAGGACTGATGACACCCAAAAGAGGAAGATCGCCAAAGCCTTAAGTGACACAATAATAGGTATGGAATAAACTTAAAATTATAGGGCTTATGAATATAAATATTACAATGAATTCATTAACAATGTACATATATTTTAGAATCAATATTGAACACAGTATTTTAATGCAACACCCATGCATGTTTCGATTGTTTATATTATTAAATCTCATCATGTAGTGTTTGTTTGAAAACAGAAGTATTTTTAGGGGTCCGTGTTTCTCATTTGTTTTTAGTTTTATGTCACTCATTGTATTATATATATAGATAACCTGTAAAACATACCAACATGTAAATGTATAAATCACTGGAAAATATAACTTAATCCTATTGTTTTGCAGGACATGCCTCTGCCAGCATGTGAGTTGGGACCATCAGTTAACAAACTAATTAACCCTGTCAGACGTGATACTTCATGTATTGATGATGACAGTCATGTTGAGAATACTTCAGGTACTAACATTAACATTTAGATATGTATAAAGTACATCATTCGCGCATTTTTATTGTTAATTATATATTTCAATGATTGAACATTTACTACAAAATTAAAAATGTGAAAGATTACACGTAAGCAGCCTTCCAAAATTGAAACTATATATCTGAATGAATAAATGTTTCAATATATTAGTGAAACATGTATGTTTCTAAAGACAAATACTTGTGTAAGGTACATACAAAACATTGTACATGTACATGTATAAGTTTAAAAAAAAATTGCCTGAATACATCAAAAACAAACAAAAAAACAAACAAAAACAGAAATAGAACAGAGATCATTGACATAATTGTTGCACATGTACATTTGTTTATCATTGTTTATAGAGTATAGAAATTAAATGTTAACGTTAGATGCAAGATTAGAACTTTTTATGTGAAACCTGAAAAAATGTCACAAAAGGTTTGCATAATCACTTGAAATTACCAAAAATAGTTTTATTTGTTGTATTTAATTTATTTTTATATATTTCAGAGCCGGTCGTGAAGCACAGTAGTAGTAAAACTGATATTGAATTTGAACATATGGATTTCCTTGAACTAACATGATACATCATCTGAGGAACTTTTATTATTTGAAGCTGTTAGCAATGTTTCTTCAGATGTGCCAATTGTGCAAAGTGAACCAACTCGTACTGTTGTTAATACAACTAGATATGTGGAACACAAAACGTCGACAGTTTTAGCACATAAAACAAACTTCCGTGCACCAAACAATATGTATTTTCAAAATGTTAATGAACTCCATATTCACTACCATTAATGGATTTGATTCATATGAAAACTCATGATTTGTTATTGTTAACTGTTTTGAAAAATACAATTTAATTACTTTATTCTTATCTCTCTATTTCAAAACTTTGAAAGTACAAAAATGTGCATCCCAAAACTACTATTAGGTAATAAAACAGTTATTTAATGTGTAGCCAGGCAATAGACCAAATTTTTTTTCCTTCGGTCCTGGGAATAGCTCAAGTGTTCTATTGCCCTCAGCTTCGGGCAATAGAACACTTGAGAAGTTCCCAGAACCTTGGGAAAAATATTCTGGTCTATTGCCTGGCTACACATTAAATAACTGTATAGTATATAGGAGAAGACTTCATAAGTTTGTTTAACTTGTGTCTTATCCTTTTTGCACATTTGAGCAAATAAAATATATCTAAGCTAAACTACTTGGTTTGTGCTATGATTAACGTTCTCTCCTCAAATGCAGCTGGCGTTAAACACCAATCAATCAATCAATTTCTCTGAATTATTTGGAGCAAAGTATAAATAATGTATCTTTGATGCCAATGTGCATACTTCCGTTGTAGGTTTACTGCTTGTAACAAAGTGGTATCTGTTATGCACATAACACTAAAAGAAGATGGCGGACATGGGCTATGTAATACTATATTTTATAATCCTAAAACAAAAGGTATACAATACATGCATAACACTACCTTCATTTAAAACTTGTTTCCCTTCATCACGTTTTTACTCCACTGCATCCCTGAAATGAGATTCGCTTATATTGTTCGTGTATTGACGCGCACACAGTTTGCCGCCATCATGAATGTTCGCTCGTGTTGTTAGCGTGGCATGAAACTAAATTGCAACTATGGAGAAATGATGAATTCGAGGATTACTTGCGCGGTCTAATGAATTAGCAGTGTGGTCAATATTGGCAAAATTAAATCTTTCCTTAATTTAATGGATCTGTGCAACAAATTAATTGAATCGTGTAAGAAATTATTTTAATAAGTGCGTTATTTTCATAATTAAATACATCTTTAGATCATTTATTGTTTTTTTAAGTCATTTACACGATCTAATATTTAAATGGTGGATGAGACCATCGACACTCTTTAATAGAACTAATATGCATGTGTTACGAAGACTAAATATATTAATATTTTGTTTAGAGTGGACAATTTTGGAGTACAAGTACGAAAACCGTATCACGGTACGGCTAAACTCAACGCCGTTTTCTATGAGGTTCATTTGTTGACATTTGACTGAAATAAGACCAAATATTACCACAGGCTTCATCTTAGATATTATACCAATCAGCAGAGGAGGCACGACACGTTGGTGTCGTGTGCAAAATTTAACTTGTTGCTCAACCGGAAGTCGGCATCAATATATCGTTATCTGATGAGGGTGACAGTATCGAATTTTCAGTGTTTTACTAAGCCGATTACTGCGTTCATGGATGATTAATGGCGAGTCCCTCTCGGTAAATTATTGATAGATATCTATATATGAATGGAATTAACATAAGAATGTTTGGGTTGAATGTTAAATGTGATCATCTGCAATTTTCGAGAGGGACATTTTGTCGCCATCTTTTTTTTTCATTCATAGCGTCCTCAACCGATCACCATTAAAAATAAAAATTTGTAAAATCTGTTTGAAACTTTTCCTATCCCTTTTAGTATGACATAGACCAATCAGTTTGCTTCCAATATTTTCTTAAGTCTCCTTAAGTCTCCATCCATTGGGCCACAATTGACCTTGAACAATCCCCCAATTTTTCGTGATTTGTGTTGTATCAAACATCTCCTGTGACAATTTGAATCCACAGAATATCATATTTTAGCCTTTTTAATGGTGATTATACGATTTCACACTAAAACATATTGAGGATCACGTGAACTTTATGTATACAAATATATAATAAAAAAAATATATGATAAAAAAAAGTACAAGTATTGTCGAAGTATTGTTACCTGTATTTTACCTGAGAACTAATTAGTGCATACAATGTATGTGATTTTGATAAGAATGTTTTAGTATTGTTGCGTAACTAAATCTAATTAAGTTTAATGATCTTTAATAATTATGATAAATGTTGTAGATGTGTATTGCAGAGACATGTTTGTGTATTGTGCAATAACTAAACTATAACCGTTTTTCTATAAAACAAAATGTCAAATAAGTGAAAAAAAATATGGACAATTTATTAATTATGATTCTTTAAATAAAAACACAATTTCATTAAAACTCCATAACAGAACAGAAAAATAATCATAATCAATAGAGCTCAACTATTGAGGGGGAGGGAATAACAATACTTGTACACTTTTTTATACAAGTATTGTTGACAATACTTGTATACAAGTATTGCGATCATACATTTCAAGAGATCCCATATTGAAAATAAATTTAGACAGCTGGATAAATTCACGTTTAATTTAAGTTTTTTTTTTTAACGAGATGTTTTCACTATAAAATCCATTTTCAAACTGAAGCGTAAACATCCGGTTGTCGATAATATACTTGCTATATGCGTGTCGTGTGCAAAGCGTCGTGCCTCCTCTGACCAATCAGTTAATACTACTACTGAAATAATTATTTGATGGTTTTCCTTTCTGCTTAGTCGAAGATAATACTATTTTTTTTACATGTGAACAAAATTCTATATTTACCTCATCCATGGAGTGAACTTTAAATCGAAATATACGATTGGTCAATTTTTATACTATACTCAAGGCATACACATTGATTTTGGCAATGTCGTAAGGGGCAAGAAAAAGAAGGAAAGATAATTCAGCCTAATATTAATGTCATGTAGACGAAGCGTTACAATTGCCAAATTGCAATCAGTCATAAAAAACGGTCTTTTAAAATAGCACCCACGGTTGTGAATGAATGAACTATTGACAGCTTCACACAAAACGCCCGTCTTTGTTATTCTATAGACCTATGCAAATTGAAAGAATGTAAATCGATTTATTTCAGATCATGTTGGCTATTATTGATAACCAGGCCCATCGTGTGAAGTGACAAGAATGTTAAGCCCATTGATAAATATAATGATAACAAATCAAAGATTATTGTGCTAATCATGTGATACCCTAGAGAAAACATATTATCTATGTATATATCTATATATCTACATACATACAATAATGTATTTAATATTCATATAACTACTCTACTGGTCAAAATTATTATACCATAAAATAATTTAATAACTCATGAATATTACTAATAAATGAAACTATAAATTATTTAAGATCTATAAATACTTTTTGGGGTGTGAAATATGCTGTAACCAGGAGATGCCACATCTAATTTGCTATGATAGTTCCATTACTTTTAGATTTGCTTTAAAGTCTAGACGTATGTCAGGGTAGAGCGACCAGACCTATGTAACATTGACTATCTTTGCCATCATGTAGTTGCCATGTCACCAATAATACAAGTTTATAGATACATCTCTTATCCATCGGAGCAGATCTTTTACATCTCTTTTCAATCAGAGCAGATATTTATTATGTATATTTTAATTCATCATTAAAATCTTATTCAATTGATATATATTTTTATGTAATATTAAAACTTTTGTTTTGATTTATGCTTACCCCATAAAGAGCTTTACTGATGTTTGAAACAGGCAATATTTATTTTATTATGTGTATTCCCGTCCCCACAGTTATAACAATAACGACACTTTTAAATTGTACTATACTTATTCGTCCTCAATAAAGATGTGAAGATATATTTTATTTGATTCCGTTCATAACCGAAAGGCGAATAAACTTCTATTAACTTCCAAAAGAGAAAATGTCGAGTCATAGAGTCATTATAAATTAAAACTTGAGAAGTATTAATGGAGAATTTATTTCTATTTTCAAGTCATGATTGCGACTGTAAAACTTTTGAAGTGATGACTTCAAATTGACCACCAGGAACTCTTTGTTTTAAGTAGCTTCACCATATCTCAGGAAACACAATCTCATGAATATCACATTAGCTGAGGGATATACATTGAACGTTCCCAATCTGAATATTAAAATCATCTCCTTTGTTATTAAGTTTCTGTATTACACGGCCCTCACCGTCAATTTCGAGGTGTAGGCCAAGGAATAAAACAGATCTGTCTGTATCTATGGTATCCCTCGAAAAGGTCTATAAAACCCACTTGACCATACATGAAAAAATACAATATATCGAGGCTTGATAGTACTTACTACTTATAAAATAAACAATAACAGCAGCCAAGAATAAGATTTCCTATTTCAAACTTGAGTTATGACCTGTGTCAGTTACTACAAATCCCCACCCCCAATATTGTCAGTTACTACAAATCCTCACCCCCAATATTGTCAGTTACTAAATATTCCCACCCCAATATTGTTAGTTATTAAATATCCCCACCCCAATATTGTTAGTTACTAAATATTCCCACCCCAATATTGTTAGTTACTACAAATCCCCACCCCAATAATGTCAGTTACTAAATATCCCCACCCCAATATTGTTAGTTACTAAATATTCCCACCCCAATATTGTCAGTTACTAAATATCCCCACTTCAATATTATCAGTTACTAAATATCCCCACTCCAATATTGTTAGTTACTAAATATCCCCACTCCAATATTGTCAGTTACTAAATATCCCCACTCCAATATTGTTAGTTACTAAATATCCCCACTCCAATATTGTTAGTTACTAAATATCCCCACTCCAATATTGTTAGTTACTAAATATCCCCACCCCAATATTGTCAGTTACTAAATATCCCCACTCCAATATTGTTAGTTACTAAATATCCCCACTCCAATATTGTTAGTTACTAAATATCCCCACTCCAATATTGTTAGTTACTAAATATCCCCACTCCAATATTGTTAGTTACTAAATATCCCCACTCCAATATTGTTAGTTACTAAATATCCCCACTCCAATATTGTTAGTTACTAAATATCCCCACTCCAATATTGTTAGTTACTAAATATCCCCACTCCAATATTGTTAGTTACTAAATATCCCCACTCCAATATTGTTAGTTACTAAATATCCCCACTCCAATATTGTTAGTTACTAAATATCCCCACTCCAATATTATCAGTTACTAAATATCCCCACTCCAATATTGTTAGTTACTAAATATCCCCACTCCCCATACCTTATTACAATATCAATACAATACCAACTAGTGTCCATTGTATCTATAATAACTGTATACTGAACTTGTTCATTTTAGAAATATCAAATCTACAGAATAAAAAAAAAGAAGACAAATGAAAGTGAAATGTGTATGTAGTGCTCCTGTAGGACTTGTAATGGTTGATGAATACTCAAAAGAACCTAGAGGATCGTTGTGATCTGACAAGACTGTTATCTTCTTAGCCCCCGGGACACGGTCGTAGGAGATAACAAGTTTATAGATTGTTGGACTAACAGACCAAAACGATGAATAGTTCGATAATTAACGCCTGTTTTAAGTTTTATAGTGTAATTTGTCGTAACCTCTAATGTGAAATAAAGTACATTCCTAGAACAAAATGATATTGATCAGGATTTGGTTTGACATTATTTTTATCTAAATGTGTGTCAGACAGTTTTATGACAATGTGTTTTACAGAAAGAGAACAGGTCTAACCAGTCCATATATTTTCACCGTGTATGTGGATAGAAGTTAGGCTGATGACAAACCTTTTGCTATTCAAAAAAGGACTATAAAACCAGATTTTGAGAACAATTAATAGAGATGAATATCTTATTAGATAAAAAGCAAGTTTCATACTTCGCTTTTGTAAATTGTTTTATATCTCTTGTTAACGGACACGGGAGACTAGTTGATCCACCCGGGAGAGCTTCTATGTGGAGGTATGGTTTTGACACGCCCGTTGACTTTAATGATAACCAACTATTCTGTGGAGGGTTTAACGTAAGTATTGCTATTTAGATATAATTGTTATGGTTAGGGGTAATGGTGTTTAACGCCACTTTCAACAATATGTCAGATATATCGTGGCGCAATATACAATACCGGTATATAAATTCACCTTCAATTGTAGTTAATGCATTCTACTTTACTTCTATATTTGAAATCGTATTCTATAATTCAATATTCTAAGGCAAAAATGTCACAGAAACGTGTTTTGTCAAGGTTAGGTTTATGGTGTTTAACGCCACTTTCAACAATATTTCAGAGAAAACCTACCGCAAGTCACTGACAAACTATATCACGTAAATGTGGTATCGAGAACCACCTCGCCATGAGCGGGATTCGAACTCACAACTTTAGTGGTAATAAGCACTGATTTCATATGTAGTTGTAAATCCAAATACCATACGATCACCACGGCCCTCATCTTGTTTTGTTGATGGAATGTGCAAAATCAAAGATAATATAAGGGTCAAAATCAAATGAGAAAATTATGTCTATTAAGTTCCTTTCATACACATTGAAGAAAGAAGCACATTAGATTACTATTTTCAGCCCTGTATACACATCATTAGTATATATGGATTATTATTATACTTCGTGTAAGTTTCTATAGTGATATTTGGTTCTGTAATATTTTGGCATATTACCTGGACAAAAGGGGAACCGGGTAATATGTCTCTCAGACCTGGGTAATATTTTGGCATATTACCTGGACAAGACCACATTATTATATAAATACAATAACAACATTTGTTTTCAGCTTAAAAGTCAATATCTCCTCCCTATTATTTTTGTGGTTCTTCCTCTAAATAATTATGCATCCACACGTGAACATGAGCGTCATATTTATTACTATAGCAGTGTCAAATAGCCTATCACATACATGTACGTGTACAATAATCATGAAAATATGCCCATGTACATGATGTATACATAGATATCTTTACAGAGATAATCTTGCCGATGATCTTGATTCAATATTAAGATTTATACGGGTAAAAAGACGACACATGGCACATGTTAGAAATAGCCCAAATATATCATTTTTTAAATCTAGAATTAAAGAAAAAACTGTTAAATCTTCGGAGTATTATGGTGAAGGGTCCAGAAAACTATGCATACTCCATGCTAGACTACGACATCAATGTAGCTCATTGCATTCTGATTTATATCGCATAAACATTACAAATGACCCCAAATGGCAATGTGGTGCACCGTATGAAGATTCAATTCATTATCTAATGGAATGTCCATTATACCAAAACGAGAGATATTGTCTTTTTAGAAACTTAAGAGAAACCAACAAAAATATAGAAACATTACTCTTTGGAAACGATGAAATTAGTATAAATGAAAATTCTAATATCTTCAATAAAGTTCGAGCATATATTAGACAAGCAAAAAGATTATAATCAGTGGTCGGTCATCTGGTCTACATCTACATCAATTTATTTCCCATGTTTCACTATATTGTGTTAAATATTATTTATATTTGTGTATGTGCTATTTTTGTTGACATTATTATATGTGTATTATTTATAGGGAGAGGACAGTCCATAAGTTGTGATAACTTTTTGTCCAATCCCATTGCTGTTTTATTTGTAATAAAATAATATTAAACTAAAACACATGGCTACATGGGTGTCAGGCGCGTGTCCAAACGCTTTACACAAAAATACAAATAATTATTCGATTATCACAAATAGATAATTAAAACAAAATTACAGATTAGTTTGAATTAACCAATATCTCGTGTAGAAATTTAATATGTTTTAAATAATGTCAATTGAAATTATTTTAAATATCACTATTGTTGTAAGGACATTACATGTATTATGAAAAAATAGAGTAATTGGCGACTTCGGGGCAATTTGTCCCACTTCCGAAATCGTGCATAGTTTCTTATCATAAATAAGAGAAATATAATGCTAATTTTGTAAATTATGTAGTTAATACGATGCAATATATAGAATTAAAAAGCAAAATACTAAAATGTGCACAATTATAAATATAATAATAATACAAGTATCATAATTTTCAGATTCAACATTTTGTAAATGGCGGTAAATGCGGTGTTTGTGGGGATGAGTATGGTAGACCACCACTTCACGAACCCCCGGGATTATTTGCTACTGGCACTATTAGTAAAACATACATCGTGGGCAGCAATGTTACCATGCATTTTGAAATAACAGCGAGTCATCGTGGATATTTAGAGTTTAGAATTTGTCCTAATAATGACGTCACCAAGGCTGCTACCCAGGACTGTCTAGATCAGTACTTACTATCAGATATTAAGACTGGTGGAACGAAGTTCTATTTTAATTATGGTACCGTTGGTTTATACGCGGCAGAATTGTCCCTCCCTCAAGGTTTAACATGCTCTCAATGTGTTGTCCAATGGAGATATCATACAGGTATAATATAAATTAATTGTTCAGTCAATTACCGGTATGATTCAATTATAAAAAAAATGATTCTCACCGACACCCACAATAAGGTTAGATTAATTGGTTGTTTTTTAACCTCATGATGACAGTGTTTCAGTCAGTTGTATTCAAGATAAGAAGAAGTTTACAACAATATTGATATATTATGTAGGTAAATAAAGATAAGAAGTTGACAACAATAATGATATATTATGTAGGTAAATAAAGATAAGAAGTTGACAACAATAATGATATATTATGTAGGTAAATAAAGATAAGAAGTTGACAACAATATTGATATATTATGTAGGTAAATAAAGATAAGAAGTTGACAACAATAATGATATATTATGTAGGTAAATAATGATAAGAAGTTGACAACAATAATGATATATTATGTAGGTAAATAAAGATAAGAAGTTGACAACAATAATGATATATTATGTAGGTAAATAAAGATAAGAAGTTGACAACAATAATGATATATTATGTAGGTAAATAAAGATAAGAAGTTGACAACAATAATGATATATTATGTAGGTAAATAAAGATAAGAAGTTGACAACAATAATGATATATTATGTAGGTAAATAAAGATAAGAAGTTGACAACAATAATGATATATTATGTAGGTAAATAAAGATAAGAAGTTGACAACAATAATGATATATTATGTAGGTAAATAAAGATAAGAAGTTGACAACAATAATGATATATTATGTAGGTAAATAAAGATAAGAAGTTGACAACAATAATGATATATTATGTAGGTAAATAAAGATAAGAAGTTGACAACAATAATGATATATTATGTAGGTAAATAAAGATAAGAAGTTGACAACAATAATGATATATTATGTAGGTAAATAAAGTGATACAGAGATCGACATATGGGTCGAACATTAACATGCTACAGAAAAAAAGTATATATATATGTACATGATAGATAGTTTCAGAATATTTTGCCTTGCAACAGGCTATCAACGACCACTGATAACAAACAGTTGCACATTAGGAGCTGTTACACAGGGGTCTTAAGCCAATTGGACCAATTTGCCCCCGCGCTGGAGTTATCTACTCTTGGCTGTTCAAGTACACACAACGACACGCTACAGGTTTTACAATTGGGCCCCACACCTCATAAGGCCAATCGTAACTACTCGGCCATTCTCGCTACCCTGCAAATAACCTCGTATGCATTAGGCGTATAAATCGCACTACTTTTCACATGTCAGTTACATGAAAGTTTGATAAAGTTATATTTTAAACAATTTTCTATATTTCAATTAAAGTTTTAATTAGTTTTGCATGATTAAATTTTACTTAGTATGTCTTCCATATTGGATTTTCGTGGACTATATTTGTGTGCGGCTTAACTTAACTTAACTTCCGGCAAACAATTTAAGAAGAATTTCTACTATGTACGTACGAGGTTATTTGCAGGATAGCGAGAATGGCCGAGTAGTTACGATTGCTCATAAGGCCTGTCATACAAGTTGTTTGTTACGTACATCTTGGATTGGTCGGTAGAAAATACGACACCTGACATTACCCCAGTCGTGGTGTCATTAAATGTTAGAATGATAAAAATTACATTGAATATATATTCAATAAACATCTTATTTTACTTGGACTGAATATTACTATATACTAGTATGCTAAAAAAAATCTTGTTAGTTGTGTTATGAAACTTGTAATGGCCTTTGGAGAATATATTCTATTTTGATAAATATTTGTGTTCTGCTACCAGTTACTCCTTTATTATGCTACTGACTGCAATTGTGATTATCCCAACGCTCTCGAGAAATACAGGTTTTAGGAGGAATGGAGGTGACTTATGCATGGATAAAAATATCAAAAGAACACAATTAGTGTTCTTTGTAGTGTTTTGAAGATAATTGTGTTTTTTGTTGTTGTTGACCATCAAATTGTCTGTCATTAGATTTACAGCTTCTGATATTCACATTTGTCTTACTTCTTACTGTAATATGTATTTTAATTCAGACGAAATACATTGCATGCCCAACTACATGTATAAAGTTTAGGTAAAATTATATACATTTAATAGAATAACAAAATAACATATAATATTGTCCATTTCAGGTAATAGTTGGGGCTGTATAGATGATGATGTTAACAAGGGGTGTGACATTGGATTAGGAAGACAGGAAGAATTCTACGCATGTGCGGATGTATCCATTGTTACACAAGATGGTGGTGTGAATGAACAATCAACAACATCATCAACTACACCAGAGTCTACAACAAGTAAACCATCCACACCTACAATTATGTCTACGTCATCCATCTTATCGTCAATAGCGTCATCCTCAACGACATTGACATCAACTTCATTAAAATCAACCACAATGAATTCATCTCCACCTTCTCAAACGACACCATCGACTGTCAGCTCCACGACAACACAATCAGATTGTATTGCAATTGGGGCTTACAAAGGAGATCAAAATATGGATAAATGGTGTAAAGTTAACTGTAATGGTGGATACTGTCCAAGTACTCACTGCAGTTCTAACTGTAATCCAACGTCACCATCCGGGCCAGTAACAGCAATCTCGACGACGACAGTCAAGCCAACTACTACTACAAGACAAACTTCGACCTCACCAAGTGTAATAACTACCTCACCAAGTGTAATAACTACCTCACCAAGTGTAATAACTACCTCACCAAGTGTAATAACTACCTCACCAAGTGTAATAACTACCTCATCAAGTGTAATAACTACCTCATCAAGTGTAAAAACTACCTCACCCACACAGAAACAAACGAGTACTCTACCTAGTGTAGCTACAACTTTACAATCTACCGTGTCTTATTGTCCATCATTAGATCGGTATGCTAACAATCCGGCCATTGTAGACTGGTGTAGAAGAAGTTGTATATATAATTATTGTTCACTCTTTCTTTGTAAATGTAGAACTATCCAAACCACAACAATACCCACAACCATTAGTTCTACTAAATTGTTGACAACATTGACGTCATCATCAACAACTGAGGCGCCACCTACAAATAAGTTGGTATGTATTGGTGCAGGTGCGTGGAGGAACGATACAGCGATGGCGTCATGGTGTGACACAAATTGCAAACTAGGTCATTGTCCGCCCAGTACGTGTCAGTGTTCTAAAGACGGGTCTTTACAAGATGTATCTTATGGTTTGGGAGATAAATGCTATACAGTTATGACAAATATTTCCAGTAATTATAAAATGTATATGGATCTATGGTGTAAACATAATTGTCCTAGTTTCGGCTGTTGGAATATTCCTAATATTTGTAAGTGTTAAATAAAATCTAATGGATATTGGAGAAACTAACATTAAATAAAAATGATACTTACTGTTGCATAGAACTTATGATAATGTATTTGTATCTAAACTTACACTGCAAAGGTCTTACTTTTCAGTAGTTAAGTATTATTTCTGCTTCGATCAATTTAAAACTTTATAAAAGTAGCAAGCACCTTTTCTTAAATACACGTATAACCAATATTATTTGAATGAAGATACAATTAACAGTATTTGAATAAAAAAGAAGAAAGGGGTCTCTGTGACTGCTAAAATATGGTTATGAAAATAAAGGTTAAACAGTGGTGATTTTTAGATAAACATCAATCTATATAAAATTTACTTTTAATTCAATCCTACCTGTGCAACAGATGTCCTAGATACAATGTGGTGAAACCTGTTAATGACATACGGATGTCCGGTGATGTGAAACGGCACTTCGGGTGTCTCCTATAAATTAAACTGACCACAATGATAAAGCTGAACAAATATTGAAAGTAGATTTAAAAACCAATAATCAAAACTAATAAATTAGGAGATAAATAAAACATGACCAGGATTGATACAAACATAATCCACTGCAAAGTAGCAAAATATGAGCTAAGAAGAGTTTGAAGATACCAAAGGGGTAATCAGAATCCGTAAATCGAATAAACGTCTAGGTAGTGACACACAAACTGGTATATATCACACAAATGGCATGTAACACACAAACTAGTAAGTGACACTCCTAAAACTGATATGCGACACATAAACAGCTACCTAGCACACAAATTGGTACCTTACATCCAAACTTGTACGGTACAAAACAAACTGGTAGCTCTAGTGAAATACAAACTGTTACGTGACATACACACCTTGATACGTGAAGCTTACAATGACATGAGACACAAAAACTAGTACTTGACATAAAGCGAGTACATAACACACAAATTTACACGTATCACACATACTGTTAGATAACAGGTAAACTTGTACATGATGCACCAACTGGTAAGTATCACACGAACGAGTATGTCTTGTATAAGAACAGTTTAGAGGGTAATAAGAAGATATAAGTCGAAGGACAGACAATACAATGGCAGAGAGAAAACAGAAAAAAAAAGGATCTACAAAATTCTACACAGAAAACGGAAGATTGAGCGACAAGAACCTCACAAACAAACCAAGGTGGACTCATGTGCTTCGGAAAGACTGGCAGTTCCTGTGGTGTTACGAAACGAACATCATCTGTCAATTTTACTCCAGTAAACGCACATACATACAAAAACATGAATGAAACAAGTACAAACGTAATGAGAATAAAAATGAATCAAACATAATTTTACATGGAAATCACACCGTACAACACAAGACAGGAATGAAGACGTGAACACATATAATTTGACTTAATGAACAAGACAAACCCCACTAAAACATGTAAAAACCGGAAGATAACTCGTGTGGTTCAGAATAGTAAACAAGGAGTCAAAACAAAAACTTAACTGGTTATTGCTGCTTCTCCACTAAAAAGGTAGCAATAAGGAATAAGAGCAAATAATGGTTGGCTCGGCATCATGATCGTGTGTCAGTCATGGTTGGCTTGGCATCATGATCGTGTGTCTGTCATGGTTGGCTTGGCATCATGGTCGTGTGTCAATCATGGTTGGCTTGGCATCATGATCGTGTGTCTGTCATGGTTGGCTTGGCATCATGATCGTGTGTCTGTCATGGTTGGCTCGGCATCATGATCGCCCGTCTGTCTAACCGCGGACTGTTGTTACAGTGAGTTAGTACTGGCTCGGCATCATGATTATGTGTCTGTCTAACCGTGGACTGTTGTTACAGTCAGTTAGTACTATAGATTCAATTCAGCGCGTTGGTCTGGAACAAAATGGACATTATCATCCTTTCATTGAATGCAACTTGTTCCGCCATGACATAGCTTAAAAATTGCTCAATTTGCATCAACCATCGATCACTATTTATTAACTCCAAAAAGATTAAAGAGGAATTACTCAAGAAAGAAGAATTGTACTTTACTTGTTTCATTTTTATACATATCGTATAATTCTCATGAAATAACAAAACTGACTATTATTTTCCATCTATCATGGCTTTATGATACATTATCGTTGATATAGTACAGAAATGTTTCTGATATTATTAGACGGGTATAGAATGTAGTATGACAAAATCAAAGAAAGAACTACTGTAAGGAACACTTATGTTGGTTTCCTCCCTCAATAGAAGCATTCAATCTATGTTGGTACAATAGGGCACCATACTGGGTTTGACAAACGTTCCCCATTCATGTAGCTCTTTAACATGAAAACCATATCGATTCATCTATTCCCTCACCATGAAGAACATAACATACCAATTCATGTATTTAAGTGGATGATTGACGCAGTATTCATATTTTGAAAACTGAAAAGGGTACTACCATTCCAGGGGTACCTCTGTACATACGTGTATATAGGAAGTTGTGAAGGAACAATGTGTTCAGTTTCTGGTACACGGTCAAACTAAATATATAGCTAATCATTGATCAAGAAGAGGTTGAAGATACCAAAGGGGTAATCAGAAGCCGTGTATCGAAGAAGAACAGACAACACAATGATCAAAAGACAGAAGAACAGACAACACAATGATCAAAAGACAGAAGAACAGACAACACAATGATCAAAAGACAGAAGAACAGACAACACAATGATCAAAAGACAGAAGAACAGACAACACAATGATCAAAAGACAGAAGAACAGACAACACAATGATCAAAAGACAGAAGAACAGACAACACAATGATCAAAAGACAGAAGAACAGACAACACAATGATCAAAAGACAGAAGAACAGACAACACAATGATCAAAAGACAGAAGAACAGACAACACAATGATCAAAAGACAGAAGAACAGACAACACAATGATCAAAAGACAGAAGAACAGACAACACAATGATCAAAAGAATAAAAGACAAAAGGACAAACAACGATCTACAAAACATATACAAAAAATTAAAGCTCGAGTAACACGAACCCCACTGAAAACCGGGTGTGAACTCAGGTGCTCCGGAAGGGTAAGAAGTTCCTGCTCCACTAGTGGCACCCGTCGTGTTAATCTAGTTACAAACCCGGTGATAAGTCATGAATGAGGAAAGGACCGGGAAGTGTTTACAACAAGTGGAACATATCCGTGGTCATGGATGATTAAATGTGTCGTGGATGATTAAATGTAGCTGATCAAAAATATAAATTTGTATTTATCAGATTATTCTTCTGCAAGAACTGCTGATTAGAGAATACATATATCATATTAAAGTGTAATTAAATAAGAAAACGTAATCGCCCAAGTCAATAAATATATTTATCACACGATGTAGAGGTAGTATGTATAAGGATATATATAAGCACATAATAATGTCAAGTAAATAGAACAGGTCAAGTAGTCTTAACCGCATCAGTGGTGTACTGATTAGCGTGCTCACCTCTAGTGCGGTAGATCGTGGGTTCGAGCCCCACTCAGGTCAAACCAATGTCTAGAAAATTGGCATTTGTTGCTTCTCCGCTAAGGAGAAAGAGCAAAGACTGGTTGGCTCGGAATCAGGATAATGTGTCCGAGTAGGGCGACATGTCTATCCGCGGATTTTGTTTCAGTGAGCAAGCACTATTAAAATCCAACTAATCATGTTGGTCTAGAACAAAGCGGACCTCATCATCATCTCATTGAAAATTAACTTGTTCTCTCAATGATATAGCTAAATAATTACTCGGTTGGTGTTAAAAACAATCACGCATTCAATTAGTCTTTATTTTCTACGTAGATATTTTATAGAAAACAAGTATTCCTGGATAATACAGAAGGTAGTACTTCGATTGATGTGCATATAAATATGTGACATTGATAGAGAGGCAATTTTCAATGTCCTATATAATTGAATGCATTTTACTTTTGTTTCCACTGTGCAATCTAATCTAATACGGGGGTGTTACTGCTCACATGACATACCGATATATAAATAATAAACATTTAATATTGCAATGGAGGTGAACATTATTTGGCTTGTTCTGTTTGTGTGCGTGGGATCAACATTTGGAAAGTTCTTAGCCACAGACTGCCAGTATACCGATCCTGCCACTGGAAAAACGTTTGATTTGAAACCCTTCATTTCTAGGTAATATATCTATTTGACAAATTTACTGTTTAATTATGTAGTTTGTACAACTCATTGTATATAGAAATAATCATGTAACAAAGCATTTGATATTCTCAAACATGGAATAAAATTTCGTTCAATATTTATAAACATTTTGTTTTCCACCTACAATACGACAGTTCGGAGTTAGGGGGAAAGTTATGTCCCGTGTCTAGCTTTTTGCCGTTAAGAGTACATAAGGTGTACATCCGGGTCTCATTTCGGACACTTTTTTAAGATGGCTGCCGCCCTTTAAGCTGTCATTATCAGCAGAGAAAAAACTTTCCTTTCTGGGTAGTGGTTGCGTGTTAATTTCATATTCTATGTTATCACTGATCATTGCCTGGCTAGGTTAGGATTATTCATCAGAAGCTGAAACTACAGATAAAGAAACTTTGCTATTTTGTGCAGTATCGCCGCATCGGATGTAATAACGTTCAAATTTAGTTACTGTAGATGACACTGAACATTTCAGGTGTACAATTACCTGCTTTATGAAAAAAAAATTGAGCAGACTATATTTAATGAAAATAATTGATATTTTATGATTTTAGTTGTCACATCAAAAGAAACGTACTTCTTTTTTTTACGAAGGTATTTTCCCTGTATCAATGTTAGATTTACAGTAGCATAATATACAGACAAACCAATTAGTATTTGTTATATTAGAAAGAATACATAAATAGCTGTGGGTATTATTTTTTAAATATTTTCCTGCATCTATGATCAATTCAAAGGAACATAATATAATACAGAGTAAAACCCGCCATTTTGAATAAACGTCCAACGGCGGGAAATATAATAGTACTATTTTACCTCCTTCATAAAAAACTTTCTAACTCCGAACTCCCATATTGCAGGATGATATAAACTTAACTTTTATGCACTCTGTATTATCTTTATCATAATGAGATTCAGATTGTAATTTGTATTTAATATTACTTGTCAATGTCTGTCTGATATTACTCGATATTTGGAAGTATAAACATATGTTCAGAAGATGACAATAAAATAATTATTTGCAACAATGATTATTTCAGTAAGTAAACTAATATGTAGTTTCATAAATTTCATTTTCCTGTTGGCAGACCTTTATAAATTCTCGTATATATTTGAATGTTGACATTTTTACTCATGTGGAAAACACTTGCATGACGGCATTATTTGACTAAGAGGAAGATTTGAGTTTTAATGTATATGTCTGGTAGGGGTAACGATTTTACTTCTATTTCTTTGATTACTGGGTTGACTTTTGGAAATGTTCCGACAGAGTGGCATTTTCATTTTTCATCTCATTGTCGATACTTGTAAGAAATGTTTGATGATACCAAAGGGGTAATCGAAAGCCTTAATTAAATTGAAGAAGGACAGACCACACAATGACAAACAAAAGACGGGGGAAAACAAAGAAACAATCATCTACAAAACACTACCCAGAAAACTAAGGATGGATCCGAACCCTACCAAATACCTAGGTTTAAGTCATATTTGTGATTTTTGACACTTTATTAAATGTTAAATAAGAAACACTTCACTTCAGCTATACAGATAACGTGAATAAATTTACAAACATAAATAATGTGTCAGAGATGAGACACGGGTGGGCATGTGGGTGATTGCTACAATGGATGGGGTTTATGATTGATAGGAGCGGAAATTTTTGCCTTGCAACGGGCCAACAACAACAACTGATAACAATATTGTTCATTAAGAGTTACATTCTAAAAACATCTCATTTACGACCTCTCTGAAGGTGAGCTGTGTATTATATTCGTCCAGCACAGCCAGCGAGATTTACATCTCGGCAAAAAAAAGCTATTTTTAAGCTACACAATACAAACAGTAGTGTTGGTATTTATCTAGATCATCAGATTATTCAGATATCTTATTGAAATGCTATCTATCTATAAACGAAGTCGGGACCATCGTGATCGTATGGTATTTGGGTTTACAACTATATTTGCAATCAGTGTCTATCACCACTATCGTTGTGAGTTTGAATCCCGCTCATGCGAGGTATACTGGATACACCATTATGTTATAAAGCTTGTCAGTGACTTGCGGCAGGTCAGTGATTTTCTCCGGGAACTCCGGTTTACTCCACCAATAAAACTGACTGCTACGATATAACTGAAATATTGTTGAAAGTGGCGTTAAACAGCATACTCATAACCCCTATAAAGGAAGTCCATAGGTGTCCCTGTATACTGATTTTATTTAATCATTTACATGTGTTGATATGCTACAGTAATCCTGGTGGATACATGTGGACACAGACAGTCTGGAATATTGGTGGATATTCGTTAGACAGTTTAAGTAATGACCATCAAGTTAATGTGTCTTTCCAGTTACAAATGTGTAGGAATATACCACATCCAATGTTTAAAGGGTGTAACAGCACAGGAGCAGCATACTCAGTTAGTTTACCTACATTCAATTATAATTATCATCCTCCGCCAATGCGTTCAATATTAAAATTTGTTTCGTTTTTTTGGGGGGGTTTTTTGTGCGTTTTTTAACATAGCCATGATGAAGATATGCATTGCTTCCAGTACATGAAAGACGCTATGACTTCAGGTGTGTCTTGGCCCAGATGTTTTTAAAAACTTTCAGTATGTTCTGATAAGAAGTAATTCGCAGTAAGATACAAACTAGAGGGAACAATTCAATTCAATTCTTTATTGTCAATTAAGACGCCCATTACTGAGCAGTACAATCATATGAAAAATATATACATAAAAAAAAAGAGACATTATGATTTCAATGATTATACATATACATAGCAATGACCGGACAATGCTATGTGATAATTCTCTCAGTGACTGGCGGCAGGTCAGTGTTTTCTCCAATATATCCGGTTTCATTCTAATCACCACAATATACTGAAATATTGATAGGTTAAACAGTCATACAAAGAGTTTGAAGGTACCAAAGTGGTAATCAGAATCCGTATATCGAAGAAGAACAGACAACACAATGTCAGAAGAAAAAGTACAAACATAACATAATACAATCTGCTTTAAATCTATTTATAGTTTTAAAATCTAATATTAAATCGTAGTTATTCAGTAATGTACGCAAGTATCAATTTATTTGTGTTTTTTTATTATTAAAGTATGATCCGACCAATGGATGTATAAACTGGGGACAAGCGACAACTGCTGCGTTTGATGTGGTGCCATTTAAAGACGGTAGGTATAGCTTGAGTATTCTGGATCAATATTTTCCACATATAATTTAAAATAAAACCTGCACCCATGTTTGATGACATAATAGACACGCAAAATACACTGTTTTTCAATCAATTATGCATGCCTAACTTGGCAATAGATGCATTTTGTAAAGTCATAAAAAAAGTTTGAAAACCAGTGTAAAAAAAAAGAAAAAAAAAAGAAAAAAAAAAAGACAGACAAATATTACATGACATTGTTGTAAGAAATCATACATGTATGTATTCTATATTTCATTTTTGTTTCTCATGGCAAGCACCATTGAATAATACGATCGCCTCATATGACATTACAAAACGCTCTACTCAGTACATGAAATCGACATTTTAAAACTGGACTAGGTGATAAACTTATGTTTCACGATGATAGATGTGTGTATATCAAATACTACTTCCAAGCAAGACGACACAAAGAGGTTCAATTTTACAAGCCATAAACATGGCTGCTGTCAAATTATACATTCGTATGGATTATCATAGAACTTATGTTATATATGTTGCATACAATTGACGTTTAAGGGAAATAATTGGTGCGTAATGAACATACATGTAAAATGACAAAATAAGTCGGCAATAAAATTATGGTCACAAACACATTCTAATTCTAATTTTAATTTTATATTTCGTTTCAGGTGTATTTCTACAAATGTACCATGGCGACGTAATAAACAATTGGCAGAAATATATGTCTAACATTTACATTGTCTGTGATCCAAATGTAACAGTACCCATGCCATTTTTTGAACATATTAAAGCAGATATTTCACAAGCACATTTTAAAATCAGAACAAAATTAATGTGCTAATTGTATGAAATAAAAATAAGATACGATATATTAGTCAGATAACTAATTAATTACAACAAGATATACCAGATAATTGTAATATTGTACAAACTCTTTAAGACACGAAAAGGATTTAATTAAAAAACAAAAATTTCAGAAAATAATTACACAGATATAGTAATAATGTGTTCAAGAGAACGTTTTACACGTGTTTGGAATATGAGTGTCAGAACACGAATGTTACTATGTAATAAAATAATGTATCTCTTACATTGTATGTCTATCAGTGTTCACTCTAATCATTTGTTAAAGACACTGTATGTCTTTCAGTGTTCACTCTAATCATTTGTTAAAGGCATTGTATGTCTTTCAGTGTTCACTCTAATCATTTGTTAAAGGCATTGTATGTCTTTCAGTGTTCACTCTGATCATTTGTTAAAGGCATTGTATGTCTTTCAGTGTTCACTCTAATCATTTGTTAAAGGCATTGTATGTCTTTCAGTGTTCACTCTAATCATTTGTTAAAGGCATTGTATGTCTTTCAGTGTTCACTCTAATCATTTGTTAAAGGCATTGTATGTCTTTCAGTGTTCACTCTAATCATTTGTTAAAGGCATTGTATGTCGTTCAGTGTTCACTCTAATCATTTGTTAAAGGCATTGTATGTCTTTCAGTGTTCACTCTGATCATTTGTTAAAGGCATTGTATGTCTTTCAGTGTTCACTCTAATCATTTGTTAAAGGCATTGTATGTCTTTCAGTGTTCACTCTAATCATTTGTTAAAGGCATTGTATGTCTTTCAGTGTTCACTCTAATCATTTGTTAAAGGCATTGTATGTCTTTCAGTGTTCACTCTAATCATTTGTTAAAGGCATTGTATGTCTTTCAGTGTTCACTCTAATCATTTGTTAAATGCACTGTATGTCTTTCAGTGTTCACTCTAATCATTTGTTAAAGGCATTGTATGTCTTTCAGTGTTCACTCTAATCATTTGTTAAAGGCATTGTATGTCTTTCAGTGTTCACTCTGATCATTTGTTAAAGGCATTGTATGTCTTTCAGTGTTCACTCTAATCATTTGTTAAAGGCATTGTATGTCTTTCAGTGTTCACTCTAATCATTTGTTAAAGGCATTGTATGTCTTTCAGTGTTCACTCTAATCATTTGTTAAAGGCATTGTATGTCTTTCAGTGTTCACTCTAATCATTTGTTAAAGGCATTGTATGTCTTTCAGTGTTCACTCTAATCATTTGTTAAATGCACTGTATGTCTTTCAGTGTTCACTCTAATCATTTGTTAAAGGCATTGTATGTCTTTCAGTGTTCACTCTAATCATTTGTTAAAGGCATTGTATGTCTTTCAGTGTTCACTCTGATCATTTGTTAAAGGCATTGTATGTCTTTCAGTGTTCACTCTAATCATTTGTTAAAGGCATTGTATGTCTTTCAGTGTTCACTCTAATCATTTGTTAAAGGCATTGTATGTCTTTCAGTGTTCACTCTAATCATTTGTTAAAGGCATTGTATGTCTTTCAGTGTTCACTCTAATCATTTGTTAAAGGCATTGTATGTCTTTCAGTGTTCACTCTAATCATTTGTTAAAGGCATTGTATGTCTTTCAGTGTTCACTCTGATCATTTGTTAAAGGCATTGTATGTCTTTCAGTGTTCACTCTAATCATTTGTTAAAGGCATTGTATGTCTTTCAGTGTTCACTCTAATCATTTGTTAAAGGCATTGTATGTCTTTCAGTGTTCACTCTAATCATTTGTTAAAGGCATTGTATGTCTTTCAGTGTTCACTCTAATCATTTGTTAAAGGCATTGTATGTCTTTCAGTGTTCACTCTAATCATTTGTTAAATGCACTGTATGTCTTACAGTGTTCACTCTAATCATTTGTTAAAGGCATTGTATGTCTTTCAGTGTTCACTCTAATCATTTGTAAAAGGCATTGTATGTCTTTCAGTGTTCACTCTGATCATTTGTTAAAGGCATTGTATGTCTTTCAGTGTTCACTCTAATCATTTGTTAAAGGCATTGTATGTCTTTCAGTGTTCACTCTAATCATTTGTTAAAGGCATTGTATGTCTTTCAGTGTTCACTCTAATCATTTGTTAAAGGCATTGTATGTCTTTCAGTGTTCACTCTAATCATTTGTTAAAGGCATTGTATGTCTTTCAGTGTTCACTCTAATCATTTGTTAAATGCACTGTATGTCTTTCAGTGTTCACTCTAATCATTTGTTAAAGGCATTGTTTCTACGATCTGGGTTACGTTTTGTGACAAGGAGTATATAAAGACAGAAATAAATACTAAATAAACCGTTATGAAACTGTAAAGTCTGTTTAACGTATTTCGTGAAGACAATATTCAATAATTATTGTCAATTCGTGTCACACTTCTATTTCCCACTGCACAAACGTATACTCGTTATTGATTCTGAAGAAGAGGAACAAACAAATGTGTGACGAGTGTAAAACTACGAAAAACTACTCCTACTAACGGATTCGGCTAGAAAAGAGAACAGAAAACAAGCTTTGTCAAGATATCATAAAACAAGAAACAACATAAGACATCATTCATTGGTTGGAGTTTAATTACCTTCTTTTGGGTTCTTAGATCAAGAGTTATAAACAAATATGTCCATTGCGTAGCCTTTGCCTGTTTTTTTGTGTGTTTTTTTTGTGTGTGTATTTAGATAAATATTGATCACGTAATTTGGGAACCTCTACACTTATAGTCAATGGCTATGTAGATCATGTATTTTTACTGATAAAAGCACAATTGTCAACCAGAACATGTCGTAAAAGTTGTATTTGTTATCTTTTCAACTAACGATTCACTGCAAAGAAAGGACGAGAAAAAAATCCAATCGCAGACACTATCCTTTATATTAAGAAGGAACTGTTTACCCTTGGCGAGCACCTATGTTCACTTCCGGTCTTATGGTGGAGTATATGTTGCTCATCTATTTAGTTTCCTGTGCTGTATTGCGTTTTTTGTTTTGTTTGTCTTCGTCCTGTGTCTTGTGTGCACAATATTGCCAGTGTCTCTATATTGTCTATTCTTGGTTTTCTCTAACGGTTATATGACCACCCCGTTAAAGCAACGAACGACGCTGGTTATAGGTAATGTGAATAATTGGAAGATAATGATAACAACAAAGTAATACAATGTAAGAACACAATTGCATTGACGTTATTTATTTGATTTATTGCATACTTTGAATAGTTTATACTGTTTGTAACTATAATTACAGAATAGCACCCTAAAGAGGTAAATGTCTGGGGTGGGGATACCATAAATAATGTTATCAGTTAGATACAAACAACAAGTTGATTTTAATATTTTCTAACGTATAACAGGTCAACAACAGCTGACCACTTACAACAACAAACCACTTTTGCAAAATGTAGTTAAATAAATTCTTAACGACTCCATAATGAAACATTTTATATTTTAACAAAAGTGAATTCAGATACTCCTAGCTTCTAGTTGGATAATAAAACACAAACGTATTCTACTCCCCAAAAGATTTTTTGTAAATGGTTGTTTATCGAACTTTTATAAGAAGCCACCATAATATTTGAAAAAACATATTAGAAAAATGAATGTTCTAGTAAAGGGCCAAAAATCATTTTCCTTTGTCTTAAAAACTAGACTCCTCCCCCCAACAAAAAATATATGCGTTTTGAAAATGGCTGTTTTTCAAACTTGATCCGAGCTTTGATTATAAGAAGCTATCATAAACAGAATAATGAATTCAAATGAGAAACGAATGGTCTATTTAGGCAGAATCAATATCCTTGTTTTCAGATACAGGTGGGTTTTTTTTCCACAAATTCTTTTTGAAAATGATTGTCATTAGAACTTGATTCTGAATATATGTAATAGAAAGTTTCCATACAAATGGTTAGAAAATCTGATAAGAAATAAGTGCTCTACTTTGTTGAAATGTAGTTGTGACGGACTGTCAGGTAAAAACATTATCGCCCTTGATACTTCGGAGGTACGAAAATGTTGATGAGCACAACCTACACAATAGCTAAAAGCAATGGTACGTTTATAAGCAACGTTTTCATATCAAAAGTCAAACAAGCATGATAGTTACACATGGATAATATTTCTTCAGTTGCTAAATACTACAATGAAAGAGTCATGCAATAATTAAAATAACATCTTTATCAAGTACAACATATATCATCTACCATATAACTTTGTGTACATATCAATTAGCAGTTGTAGAGGATTGTAAATGTCCATATGAATCGCTGATAAATGGGAATATTTCTTTGAAAAAAAAACAGTAGTTCCTACATTCAAATTACAGCACGAGTTATCTCGCTTTGACCACTATATATAATCCTCTTTAAATGAATTTGAGATAAATTTGTATTTATAGACAAATACAATCGTTTATATTTGCCTTTAAGGTAGCAACATTTGTATGTCAAATGTTATCGAATGCTGTTCCCAAACTTGAAAATAACACAGGACTAGAAATAGAATGTAAAAATAAATCTCCATATAATCCATTAAAAGATTGCATTGATGTACATTTTTAAATGACCACTAACACTAGGAAATAGAAAATGCAAATATGCTCGTTTTTTTGCAAATATAACCGGTAAAATGCAAATAATTAAAGATTATCAGTTATATTAGCGTTTACCAGTTAAATTAGCGAATTGTCTTGTTATATTTGCGTTTTTCCTTTTAAATTTGCATTCTCCTGTTAAATTTGCATTGTCGTGGCATTTTTGCGTTTTTCCTTTTAAATTTGCATTGTAGTGGCATTTTTGCGTTTTTCCTTTTAAATTTGCATTGTCGTGACATTTTTGCGTTTTTCCTTTTAAATTTGCACATTTTTTTATATTTGCGTTTTTCCTTTTAAATTTGCATTGTCGTGGCATTTTCGCATTGTCGTAACTCTTGTGGGGACAACAATTTTGTTCTCTCTGAATAATAGAAAATTCAATTGTTTTTACACTATTTCAACACATATTTTAATACAAGGCCTATAAAACAGATGTTTACAGAAGTGGTAATCTTTAATTATTTGCATTTTCCCTGTTATATTTGCAAAAAAAAAACGAGCATATTTGCATTTTCTATTTCCTAGTGTAACATTCAAACCATTCAATGATCTATACATACTATATGCTGTTAATTATTGTTAAAATGCTGTTACGTTAAAATTTATTACAATACAGAAGTGATCAACATAAATAGTCATCGCTCTTTTCACTACGTTTACAAAATAGCAAATGTTTTGGATTTCAAATAATTTATATGTGCAAATGGTAAAGAAAACAATATACTTTTTGTACATTGCCAAATGATTCTAAAGTTAAACATGTTTATACTTTTATTTCCCTTAAACTGGTACTTGGTCTAGCAAAAGCAAAGGAAAGTACAACGAATTTGTGTATAATTTCCTCATAATGGGCAGATATTTGAACCTTGCAAAAATCAGAGGATAATTCAACAGTAAATAGAAACTTCACAAGTTGTTTACTACATTCAAATTTTGAACAGATAATGGTGAACATATACATGTATTTTAATATGAACTTTGCATGAAAAACCCTTTTGTTCGCCTTAAAGGGAAATAATTAATGAAAAACGAATATGCAAATGATTTATTAAAACATACTTCCGGAACAAGATAATGGCAAGATATATAATAACCAGTGAGCTCTTTGAGACGGATGTAAAAATACACAAAAACAACAACAATATGGATAAAAAAAATGTCACATTGTCGAAACAAATTCCAAACTCAAATATCAAAATCGTATAACGACACAAAATCGATACCTCTAACACAAATACATGGCCGCTCACTTTCCTGGCTTGGTACAGACACTTCAATAAAACAGGTCGAGGTTAAACTAGCTTTAATGGCCCAAACATCCCCTTTAAAGAAATGATGTGGTAATGCAAGAACATTATAATCTTGAGCTTTATACATAATATATTTAGTCTTTGTGTCACATGAAATAATAATGTGGCATATGAGATTCATAACTATATACATAATATGAGACAGACACAACCTGTTTAAGGGCGAAGTCTATATCCAACATTTGGCTGTCTTAAAAGAGAGACATGAGAGGCGAATGGCATGCCTCCTAAAATCGAATAACTGGAAGAAATGTTTCCATAGTACACGTATGCCCCCGCCTAACAGGAAGTTGATGCCTAAAGGGGGGATAAAAAACGATGTGGGAGGAAAGGTTTCTGAAGGGACCTAGGGGGTTATTGAATGACTTTTTCGAGTTTCTCATAGCATGAAGTGTGAAAACATGATGGGGCGACCATTTGTTTTTGAGAGGGGGTTGAAATATTTTGACCCAGAATTAGTTGACTCTTGTCGGAAATAAAAATTCTGATATCTTTCTATTTGACACCAGCTCACACAAAATTACCGAGTGAAATTGTACATGCGCGTAGACGTTACCAAAATTACAAAAGGGACAATCCAGTGTCTATGATACGAAGAATACAGAATACAGAATCAAAGTCATTTGCTCAGATTTACATATTTTTTGTCACAATGTGAGTGTGCAAGATAAAGGGTAAGAACAGGTCCAGCAGATATCAAGTTGGTCCACTGAATGTATTTTTGCAGGACCTAGAATCGACCTAATGTCAACAAATGTTTTTATTCTATATAGTTAAGGGTTTTGAGCTTATCAAAAGGGGAATGAGGGTCAAACGAAAATGCAATCATTTTAAATGTAATCAAGGTTTTTCAAGCAAAGCTGCTTGCCATGAAAAAAATAAACTTACCTGTCATCAGGGAATTATAAAACTTGTTTTATTTTATAATTCCCTGCTGTCATGCTTGTCTTGCCAGAATCATTTCATGTTTTTGAATCGCGGATAGCATGTAGATGTAACAGATTCCCTAGCCGAAGACGAAGGCGAGCTGCTCTTTCTATTTGACACCAGCTCACACAAAGTATTCAGAGAGGAGAATCATCCTTTCAGGAGAAATGCATGGACTTTCATGAAATTCATCCCAGGGTTGCATACGACCTGGCACATGCGTGTATTTCATGATCAATACACACTAACAAATGACGTACTACACATAACGCTTTGTGTGGATATTATAAGTTTTCTTTTAGAATTTTCATTTGAGTGTATTTGAATTTTTCAGAATATAAACAATAAGAGATTTCAGGATTTCTCATTGAAATAAATTTTATTGCGATTTTAAATACTATTTTGTTCAATATTTTTACACTTCCGGTGAAAAGATATTTGGCTATGAATACAATAGTCACGTGACTAAAATTCGTATACCCTATAGTTAAAAGGGCTTCGCCCTTTAATATTTATATTGATTGGTTTTTAGCGTCCAGCTAACAGTATGTCAGCTATATTCAGGACGATGTAACATTTATAGCACTGTATAACAACAAGACATATCTCACATACATATCTGGAAATGATGGTTAAAAATATTATAATTACAACGTCATAGGAATGTAATGTACCAATGAGTTTATAAGTATTAAAAATAGTTCTAATGTAAAGCAATGTTACTATTAGTCTCGTGGGTCTCATCTACCCAATAGTCGATAGTTTAGGCCCTGGCATGGTTTAATAGGTATGTTTATTATTCAATTTTACAGATTTTAGATAATTGCAATTATTGTCAAAACTAGGTTTCCTCTCCCTCACCCATGGGTAATCTGAACCTATTTCGGCTATCAACATTGGGCCCTTTGATTCTCTTGGTCCTGAAACTTTTAAATTATTAAGCTTTCCAATCTTTTGATTATGAGCGTACCTGGTGAATGTTATTCTAGAAATGCGTCGTACGCACTAATAAAATGAATAACAGAAAATACCACACTCTCTAAAATATCAAAATCATTTTGAATAATTGTAGAAACAGAGACAAAAGAAATACCCCTTACACACAAATACATAACCACTCACTTTCTATGCTTGGTATACGCCCTTCAATAGTAAGTGGTTTAGTAAGTCTAGTTTTATGGGTCCAAACCTCCCCACCTAGTGAGATGATAGGGTCGTGCAAGTGCTTTGCGCATGCGAGTAATTTATAGATTTCCACGTTTTTATTATTGACGTTATGCAGCATGTGTCCCTTTACTGTCCAAATCAGATTGAAGATGAGCCACACTATATATGTATATTTATATACAATAAAACTTATGTAGGTAACGTGGTGAATTGTTTGATAACTTGGATTTCTCTTTTTGACATCTATTATGCTAATGTTTACAGTCGTTGGTTAAAGCATGACAATTCAGCCATCATGATTTCTATGCACAATTCACAATAGGATAATGATGGAAAGAGTCCAAGTGATAAACATGACTTTTGTGATGAAATAACCTGAAAAATAAAACAATTACTATGAGTCATAAAACGGACATAGACTCGTTATATGTCATTTACCTTTACACAAACTAGTACTTGTTATAGAGAATATGGTATACAAGTTTACGTTTACTTCGGGATATGTATTTAAGCTTTAATTATATTATTTGTTATTGATACAAGGTATACTCGTGATGTACTTTATACTAATACTTGTCCTATTGTTTTGGAACGATATACACAAATTTGCAAACGAACATTACGAGCACAAATACGGGTAGAGGACAGTTCACTTGTCTTGTCGTTTTTCTATTTTTGTTCGAAATTCAGAAGAATTCCCGTTTTCCTAGATTTAGAATTCTAAAAGTCAAGAATAGTTTAACTGCCTTTAGAAATAAGGACTTCATGATGTGTGATTAATGAGACAGAACACATGAAGTCATTGCCTATTTTCATGGAATTGTCTATGACATGGTTTGTTTTACCCTTGCATTGTTATGTCCGGGTGGTTCATTTACTCGACATTCCCTTCAAAATGAGGAATCCCTTGTTGATGTCCGATATAAGTACATCCACATAACCTCACTGAATTAACAAAATTGCTAGATATAAATACCTGATGCTTTATTAAACCTGTGACATGAATATTCGTCACTGCCATCATGACATTGCACCTCCCTGTCACAATGCTGAGATTTTTCTATACACATCCGTTTACTGCTGCACCAAAATTTCTCACCTACTTTACAAGTTGATAGGTCAAAGTTCGCTGGTAAAGCTGTCAAAAAAACCCAATATTGTTGTGTTTGCTTTCTTATGTCAAAAGAAGATATACTGCCAATTGTTAACATTATAGAACAATAAAAAAAGAAAACATTAACAATAAACATAAAGAGATGCCAGGTGATATACCCGGTCTATATTTAATTTATTATTAATAAGAAAATTCTTTTTTGATATAAGAGTTTGAAAGCACGTGAAAAATAAACTGAACTCATGATTATGGTGATGAACAAAAATAAATTTCTACTCACGAGGACAATCCTGAAGATTGCAATCAGTCTGGTTGATTTTCACGCCATAACAGTCATTCCCGCCATGAGCTTTTCGTGGATTAGTACATGATCGTGTTTTTATTCTTATTCCTGGTCCACATGCTTTTGAACACTTAGAGTATGGAGACCACATAGTCCAGTTACCATGTACTGAAGATAAATATGACATTTAAATATCTATGATATGCAATCTACCGACAGTTAATGCATCAAGAAAAAAATGTTTCTCAGTATTTTTTAAAGTTTTAGTGTAAGTAGTCAACAATAGATTACAATGCTATTTTATCGTCTTTCATGACTAATCATTTAATACAATTTATATCCTGTTTAAGATTAAAAGCAGATGAGCATATCAACAATCTAACTTTTTAGATACTTCAAAAACATTTCCCCCCCAAATCTTTGTTATATTAATAGCAGACGGAATTTCGATCTACACCATTTCTTCCTAAATTTACTTTGAAACCTCGTGTTGTTTTTGTAAATTTTGTTTGGCAAACCTCGTCAGAGAACGATGGAAATCTTACCCTCGGATGTCGGAGGTTTCTCTATCTTGTACTTCCCCCGGTGTTCGATTCTATATATCTTAGTTGATACGATATTCCAGAGCTGCTTGTTTTATTCCATCAGGATTTTCCTCATAGATGGTTGCTGTTAACAAGGAAACTACAAAACCAGTGGTTAAGGAAGTGGTAAAGTTGAAGTGATGGATATGAAAAAATTATTGTCGCTATCAAGACGATCTTGTCTGTGTCTCTGATGACCACGGATATGTTCGTTTGTCATAGTTCAGTCCCGTTGTTATCTTGTTCATGATCTATCAGCGGCTTGTATTATAAGTGACACAACAACAGCCACTAGTGGAACAGGATATGTTCGTTTGTCATAGTTCAGTCCCGTTGTTATCTTGTTCATGATCTATCAGCGGCTTGTATTATAAGTGACACAACAACAGCCACTAGTGGAACAGGATATGTTCGTTTGTCATAGTTCAGTCCCGTTGTTATCTTGTTTATGATCTATCAGCGGCTTGTATTATAAGTGACACAACAACAGCCACTAGTGGAACAGGATATGTTCGTTTGTCATAGTTCAGCCCCGTTGTTATCTTGTTCATGATCTATCAGCGGTTTGTATTATAAGTGACACAACAACAGCCACTAGTGGAACAGGATATGTTCGTTTGTCATAGTTCAGCCCCGTTGTTATCTTGTTCATGATCTATCAGCGGCTTGTATTATAAGTGACACAACAACAGCCACTAGTGGAACAGTCATAGTTCAGTCCCGTTGTTATCTTGTTCATGATCTATCAGCGGCTTGTATTATAAGTGACACAACAACAGCCACTAGTGGAACAGTCATAGTTCAGTCCCGTTGTTATCTTGTTCATGATCTATCAGCGGCTTGTATTATAAGTGACACAACAACAGCCACTAGTGGAACAGTCATAGTTCAGTCCCGTTGTTTTCTTGTTCATGATCTATCAGCGGCTTGTATTATAAGTGACACAACAACAGCGACTAGTGAAACAGGATATGTTCATTTGTCATAGTTCAGTCCCGTTGTTATCTTGTTCATGATCTATCAGCGGCTTGTATTATAAGTGACACAACAACAGCCACTAGTGGAACAGTCATAGCCCAGTCCCGTTGTTATCTTGTTCATGATCTATCAGCGGCTTGTATTATAAGTGACACAACAACAGCCACTAGTGGAACAGTCATAGTTCAGTCCCGTTGTTATCTTGTTCATGATCTATCAGCGGCTTGTATTATAAGTGACACAACAACAGCCACTAGTGGAACAGTCATAGTTCAGTCCCGTTGTTATCTTGTTCATGATCTATCAGCGGCTTGTATTATAAGTGACACAACAGCCACTAGTGGAACAGGATATGTTCGTTTGTCATAGTTCAGTCCCGTTGTTATCTTGATCATGATCTATTAGCGGCTTGTATTATAAGTGACACAACAACAGCCACTAGTGGAACAGTCATAGCCCAGTCCCGTTGTTATCTTGTTCATGATCTATCAGCGGCTTGTATTATAAGTGACACAACAACAGCCACTAGTGGAACAGGATATGTTCGTTTGTCATAGTTCAGTCCCGTTGTTATCTTGTTCATGATCTATCAGCCGCTTGTATTATAAGTGACACAACAACAGCCACTAGTGGAACAGGATATGTTCGTTTGTCATAGTTCAGTCCCGTTGTTATCTTGTTCATGATCTATCAGCGGCTTGTATTATAAGCGACACAACAACAGCCACTAGTGGAACAGGATATGTTCGTTTGTCATAGTTCAGTCCCGTTGTTATCTTGATCATGATCTATCAGCGGCTTGTATTATAAGTGACACAACAACAGCCACTAGTGGAACAGGATATGTTCGTTTGTCATAGTTCAGTCCCGTTGTTATCTTGATCATGATCTATCAGCGGCTTGTATTATAAGTGACACAACAACAGCCACTAGTGGAACAGGATATGTTCGTTTGTCATAGTTCAGTCCCGTTGTTATCTTGATCATGATCTATCAGCGGCTTGTATTATAAGTGACACAACAACAGCCACTAGTGGAACAGGAAATGCCCTACAGTAGCTACTGAGTTTCTTCTTATTCTTATTCGGATTTGTTTTTCCTGTGTAGCTATTTGTGGACCGTTGTTTATGTTATCGTTTATATTTAGCATTGCATTGGTAACTTCAAACATGTCTTTAAACCATAGTAACTTATTCATCAGTTTTCAAGCTTTAATGGCATATATACATTTATATTTTTAATCTTTACGCATGCGTGGCATTTTACGTATCATCGAAGTGATGTATTGTCTACTCACTTGGACATTTTTTATCCAGATAACAAGCAGAATGTTGTACAAAAGTTTCATTTGTTTTCACGCCATCTTCGTCGTACCAGTAGAGCGTTTTTTGTATTGATCCATATCCACAAGTTACGGAACAAGGAGACCATGACGTCCATTCTCCCCAGCCAGATAAAAAATCTTCACTAGTTACCAGTGGAATGTCTGAAATAAGGCGATAACTGGTGAGACCATGATTTAGACTACTTATACATTCATATGATTATAGTAAAATAACGAGCCATTGACCATGATTGTAACAAGCTGTTTATAACTGTATCTAGCCCACGTGTGTTGAGATAATGTTGACCATGATTGTAACAAGCTGTTTATAACTGTATCTAGCCCGCATTTGTTGAGATAATATTGACCATGATTGTAACAAGCTGTTTATAACTGTATCTAGTCCACGTGTGTTGAGATAATATTGACCATCATTGTAACAAGCTGTTTATAACTGTATCTATCCCACATTTGTTGAGATAATATTGACCATGATTGTAACAAGCTGTTTATAACTGTATCTAGCCCACGTGTGTTGAGATAATGTTGACCATGATTGTAACAAGCTGTTTATAACTGTATCTAGCTCATATTTGTTGAGATAATGTTGACCATGATTGTAACAAGCTGTTTATAACTGTATCTAGCCCACGTGTGTTGAGATAATATTGACCATGATTGTAACAAGCTGTGTATAACTGTATCTAGCTCACGTGTGTTGAGATAATGTTGACCATGATTGTAACAAGCTGTTTATAACTGTATCTAGCCCACATTTGTTGAGATAATGTTGACCATGATTGTAACAAGCTTTTTATAACTGTATCTAGCCCACATTTGTTGAGATAATGTTGACCATGATTGTAGCAAGCTGTTTATAACTGTATCTAGCCCACATTTGTTGAGATAATGTTGACCATGATTGTAACAAGCTGTGTATAACTGTATCTAGCCCATATTTGTTGAGATAATGTATTGTGCCTCTTATGGAGCATCCTTAACAGCTGTTAATTTCAAGTAATTGAACTAGTGACGACACATATATATCTAATCGATACAAAGCAAATTCTACCATGAACAGCAACAGAGACATAACAGTCTCTGAAGGTAGCATGAAGGTAGCATAGCCATCGTCTGTAAAATCAGATGAAATACTTTTATAGATCTTGCCTCTGTTTCTACATGTTTCCTCTGATTTTCCGATTGCATTTTGGAATGTTCTGATGGTGTATGTATCGGCATGTTACATATGTGTCTGCTGTTTCCTGGTATTTCTAACAGTCAAGAAACGGATTAATATAAGCTTTGTAACTTGTTTCCGAATCCTATTAATGATTCATCCGAATAGTTTGTACATATTCATGCTTGTATTGTCTTAATGAATTACTTAATGAAATATGTTTACACTATAACAGTTTGAGGTCAATCAGCACCCAATATCTAGTGTATTTAAATATATTTACTACTACAAATGTAGAATATTTGATATTTAGATGACATCGTGAGATCACTTTAGATATCAGACAAATATAGATACAATAATGTTCTAGTTTTTGTCTCAAATTCTTAGTTTATACCACGAAGTTGTGTGTGGTCAGTAAATCAAACATAATCTCTATAATCATACTATTTCTATATGTAGCAGATTAGCAGCACTATGTGTCAGGTTGGTGATCACAGTAGACGAATTGGTTTTTCACATATTTATAATATACTCACATGCACAAATAACTATAACCACAACAGCTATTCTATGAAGATATGGCATGCCTCTACAATAGATAATGAACAAACAATAGTCACAATAGTACGGATTGTAATACATGTATTACCATTAATATTTTATTCCTATATTTCTAAACATTGCAGCGTAAAACTCATTTTTATAAATGTTTTTCTATGACAGTTCTACCAGAAATGATACGAGTACAAATGTATCATTACATAAGGTATCTGAACTTCGAGAAAAAGCAAAGATAAAGAAACAATGTGACTTCTCGCTACCTGTTGTGCATTCTTTGTGACTTCTCGCTACCTGTTGTGCATTCTTTGTGACTTCTCGCTACCTGTTGTGCATTCTTTGTGACTTCTCGCTACCTGTTGTGCATTCTTTGTGACTTCTCGCTACCTGTTGTGCATTCTTTGTGACTTCTCGCTACCTGTTGTGCATTCTTTGTGACTTCTCGCTACCTGTTGTGCATTCTTTGTGACTTCTCGCTACCTGTTGTGCATTCTTTGTGACTTCTCGCTACCTGTTGTGCATTCTTTGTGACTTCTCGCTACCTGTTGTGCATTCTTTGTGACTTCTCGCTACCTGTTGTGCATTCTTTGTGACTTCTCGCTACCTGTTGTGCATTCTTTGTGACTTCTCGCTACCTGTTGTGCATTCTTTGTGACTTCTCGGTACCTGTTGTGCATTCTTTGTGACTTCTCGCTACCTGTTGTGCATTCTTTGTGACTTCTCGCTACCTGTTGTGCATTCTTTGTGACTTCTCGCTACCTGTTGTGCATTCTTTGTGACTTCTCGCTACCTGTTGTGCATTCTTTGTGACTTCTCGCTACCTGTTGTGCATTATTTGTGACTTCTCGCTACCTGTTGTGCATTCTTTGTGACTTCTCGCTACCTGTTGTGCATTCTTTGTGACTTCTCGCTACCTGTTGTGCATTCTTTGTGACTTCTTGCTACCTGTTGTGCATTCTTTGTGACTTCTCGCTACCTGTTGTGCATTCTTTGTGACTTCTCGCTACCTGTTGTGCATTCTTTGTGACTTCTCGGTACCTGTTGTGCATTCTTTGTGACTTCTCGCTACCTGTTGTGCATTCTTTGTGACTTCTCGCTACCTGTTGTGCATTCTTTGTGACTTCTCGGTACCTGTTGTGCATTCTTTGTGACTTCTCGCTACCTGTTGTGCATTCTTTGTGACAAACTAATATCTACATTGCCTGATTCTGTAGTGTCCTTGTCTTCACCTTTATCTTCATTAGATATAGCAAGCATGCTTGTTCTGTTGTTATAGAAATAGATTAACCTATAATTTGGCTTCCTTCATAACGTCTTGTTGCATTGGGTTTTTGTGATCTTAAATGATTTTGCTTTATGCAAGCTTTCGTCGGTGTTAGTATATTGTACTTAGAAGATCTTGGTTTTAACAGGGGCTATAATATATGGTCAGTTTTATTGGTGGAGGAAGCCGGAGTACCAGGAGAAAACCACCGACCATTCGGAAGTTACTGACAAACTGTATCTAATAATGGTGTGCCGAGACCACCTCGACACGAGCGAGAGTCGGACTCACAGCTTTAGTTGTGATAGGCACTGATTCCATATGTAATTGTAAATCCAGCTACCATACGATCACGACTACGAGGTCTTCGGTATTAACAGTAACGTGCAACGATATGACATATTATTTTGACATCCATGCGTTAATTCTGGTTATGATACTGAATAAAGTTAGAATGTTGTATTTAGGGTATAAGTATGTAAAGAGTATTGGTGGAATTTTACCTGTTTATGTAGCAATGTATAGGTATACAAACAGTATTAATGAGCTTTTACCTGTAGATAATTATACAGTTTACGCCTTGCTAACTTTATATACTGTATTTAACAGTTATGAACTGACATTGCGTACAGTGATCAAACACCATTCTATTTATAAATAATCATGACATAACGGTTTATGTTATACTTTACTTGTTAGTAAACAAGTTTAATGTGTACGAAAACTGAACCAGTTCGTAAAATATATCTATCAGATTGTATTGTGTTGTTCGTCCTATATCATGTTACGTTATCTGTATTTGATCTAACGCGTAAAATTATTGTTTTTTTTATCTTCTCTGTAAACGTGCGGTCTTTAATAAAAAAAGATTACTAATCAACCTTGATTTATTATCCTTAATATTGTCAAATCTGTCAATACAATATAAAATTTTCATTGGGCTAATACGACAAAACCCAGTCCTATACGGATATTTTCCGTATTGGCCTGATTACGGTCCGTCCAATAACAGCTAGATCGGAATCCGCTAGACGTTTCGACAATCGCAAAGAAAAGTCCCGAGAGATGCCAGTCGTCTGCTGAAGTTGAATATGGAGAGGCGCAGACCAAACAGAGAGTTGAAAAACTCTGAAGATGTGCAGGATGCACTTATTGAAGATTATTTTAGATACGACGATCTGTCAAGAATGGAAGCAGATGATATATTAATGAATATATCTGAAATTGAAAGCCCAAATTACGAGTACGTTGAGCTTGATCTGCTGAACTTACCCAGACTGGCCAGAGATTAGTCAACCAACCTGAACAAGGATTCCGACAATCAGAAAGAAAATATCGTACCAAACAAAAGGTTTCGTATGGTAACAGATGAAGAAACTGGTGTTTTTCTTAGAGGAAAATTTAAATAAAAACACAGACAAAGACAAAAAGTGACATGAAAGTGATCACAGACTTTTTCACTTCTATTGTATTGGTGAGGAAAGAACACCGGGACAGATACCCCCTACCCCCAAAGACCTTGACAGTATTATGGCTAGATTCTTCCTGGGTGTACTCAAAAGGGATGGCACTGAACATGAACCAGATTCTCTGGGTTCCATGTACAACAGTCTTGACAGACACTTGAGAGACATGAAATCTCCAATCAGGTATGTACTGTCATTTTTGTCATTCAAAATAGTAAACATTCATCATAAATTTGCCTGATATTTATAGGATAATTAATTTGGCATTGTGAATATTGAAAATAATATCATGAGTGCCGAACAACACAATGTGTTTCAGAACTTTATAATTAGGGCCCCGCCAAGTTTTGGCGGATACCAGCCCTATAGTAATCACTCTGTCCGTCCACACTTTCTGTCGTACAATAACTCATGATCCTATGATCTTTCAAAAAATTTTTTACAGATACATTGTAATTCATCAATCAATCATATATCATTTTACATGTGTTATCTTGAAACAGTTTATACTACATTGATAGTACCAGTTGCAACATGTAAAAATGAAAAAGTAATTAACAAATATGAATATAGATAGTAATTTTAATTTTTATATTTCATTTTCAGACAACCTAGAAGCTTTAAGTAATGCAGTCTTTCTAAACAATGGTGCATACTTTGGGTTAAAAGAGGAAGACAATACCATGTACATATGACATGGGGTGATATACAGCTGAAAAGTACTTCTGGAGGACAAACTTAACAATCCATTGGCCCTCTTTTATGGGGCAACTGTATACTCTGGAGATAGAAAGAGCACAATTAACTGTAGTTGTAACGATATTTGACTCTTAATATTTCTAATTCAGATATTCTGCAGTTTGTTTGATTCAGTAATGGTGTTTTATTGTTTTTCTTGAATTTGCTTTGAATGAGTCATGCAATGCCCAAAAAACTTGTCATTTGATGGAAATCACGTTTTCATATTGGCCTATATAGTTAACATCATATTGGACTGGTTAATTAATAAAGGTATCATTACGTGATGTTTTTCATATTGGCCTAGTTACACAGCAGGCCTCGGACCTATAACTAGGTCAATATGAAAAACATCACGTAATAATACTATATTAAACACCAATATAACAAACGCAAATCTGTCCTCTTACAAATCTAGCTGTAACGGGGGGATTTGGGTAGATATCCAATAATCTAAGGTTTGGTGCAATTATCATTATGAAAAAAACGTCAGAGAAACCCGCAGTGGCGGTCTAGAGACACTGGCAACATTCGGCACAAGACACACAAAACACTGATATATCAATATACTGTAGATACATATTAATATTTTACAGTCCAAACCCAATCAAACAAATTGATGACTCTCTAATGAAGACCATTAATATCTTTAGATGTTGATGACTGATATTAAATCTGTTAGAAGAATCGGCTATGGTGTGGGTTTTTTCAAGAGTAAAGGTCTTCAACCAACATATTTTACATTTAGTAGTTTAATTAGAGCATTCAAATGTTCTGTTATTAAAGAGTGAGGATTGTTACCCCATTAGCAGGTTTAACTACGCCACATTTACATGTCTGTTCCAAGAACACGAACTATATTTCCACCGGTATATGTCGTGATCAATCATTTGAGGTGAAAAGTAGTTGTTCATCCTGTTGATATTGGTGGAATTTTTTACCAGCACTGATTAATTTCCCTTTCATGATAAAGTTAGACAGTCAGTATAATCTCAAAATCTTGGCATTTAAATGTTGCCTGAGGGTTGTCGTCTCCGCTACCGAGGCACCGATATACGAAGAACGGCAAATACATAACGGTCAGTGGACATAATAAATCTCACAAATTCATGTCATTTCTGGTTCCGGAAATGCCAGTGAGTGAGAGATTGTTTTGGATGCCAAGTTAACGAATCTTCAGCTATATGACAATGACACAATGACAAGTTATGTATTGTTTTGACGTTCTGGTGCTCGCTTGTACTAGATATGAGTACGTTAACAATGTGAGTTAGTGCAGACTAATTTGTCTGTATTTATCCGTACCAATGATATGGTTCTAAATACAAATGGTAATGCCTGCTACTATTACAAACAAATGACACATTACCATGTAGCTGTTTACTTCCGTTGATGACAAATTATCTGTTAACCTGAGGGAGATGATCAACATGTCAACAGAACACCAAGCCCAGGTGCCTCGAGCACAAACGACTTCTTTGCTCATTCCACACTGGATATTTTGCGGGCGTCTAAATGTTGTTATTTTATTTTCATTTAATTGACAATTCATTTATATTTATTTTCATTGCCATTTCCTTCCTTACACTAAATTAAATATACTTTAAATTTAAATAAACAATCCTTCCACACAGGTACAAACCATTATTCTATTAAATACACATGGTATAGGAAGCTTTTAAAGTCATACACAAAGGATATACATGACATTATAAAGATTCATAATACTATGCAAATCGCAAAATAAAATTGTTATATATAAACAATCTAAAGGATTAAATTAATCTTTATGAAATTAGATGTTTTCATTGATTATTATTGATTACTACATAACATCATTTACTGTTTGTAAATAAAATCCAGCAAAGTACATTTGTGAAACTACCAATATTAATAATAAGGATAATTCTACGAATTTTAAGTTGTTCACTGACAGTTTTTACTGATGACACTAACACAATCATTGGCCTATGACATTTCTAAAGGTCACGACCTTAACCTGCCATTTCCTCCAGTCTTAGTATTCAACCAGTAATCTCGGTTTATTAGACTATTGTGTCAGACATTGTACATTGGTGAAGATTACATGTACGTCTGATAATTTCATACCTACTTCATCATTGGAACTTCTTATTCGCAGAGACTAATAATATGTCAACATATGGCAAGCATTCAGTCAGAATTGTTTACTTATAAAGTGTTTCGATGTGATAAATAAGGTGGGCACAGAGTTTGTTCTACAACTGGCATTATAAGTTATCTACGTGTCGACCCGTGGGCATTGAGATTGTACCACCCTGAAGCACTTCTGTATAGCCTGAGGCGAAGCCGAAGGCTATACAGTGGTGCTGAAGGGTGGTACAATCTCAATGCCCACGGGTAGACACGTAGATAACGATTTTATCCCCGGTTTGAAAACAAAAACTGATTTTTAATGGATTTTCTTGTTCTTTTTATAACGTAATCATGACGTTTTTGTACTTGCGGAGTAAAATGCCATTGCTCATGTGAATATTTGGGTGAATTTCGATAAAGTGTAGGGAGATACCTTTGGTATCAACCTACAGCTAATCATTTTTAACGTTTTTTTAGTCTTATGTTGTTGCAATTTAATTTCTTGTATTTGGCGCGTATTGTCACGTGGATAACGTTACATTATACATGACGTCACTAGTAATAGGATCGAGAATTCTATTGATATAAAAAAGAATGTGTGGTACATATTTCGGGCGGTATTAGTACGATAAAACAAATGAAGAATTGATGTGAAAACAATAATGACAAATGATTTTAAAATGATTGTATTCAAACAATTGACCATTTCTATAAGGGACCGACCATTTAACTTGAAGGGGGGGCGGGGTATAGTGTTTTGTTTCATTCAGGAATTTTTTTTTCAGACAACACGAGAGCTAGAATATTAATTTTTTTGTCGCACAAAGCGCGAATTTTTTTTTCCAGAATTGAACATTAGATTATATGTTCCCTAAAGACACAACATGACAACAAAATCAACGTTTCATGTAGCGCGAATCAACAAACTGAACTACACTAGTATATCGATACATGTTAAACATGACCATCATGCCCCAAATAGGAACTTTAAATCTCTCAACATTATTTGGTGCATTGTTTGTTTTTTCTGCATTTATTGAGACGCTTGATTTTTTTTTCTCTCAAGAAATGCGTCCTCAGTTCTCCATTCCATGTTGAATGCAAAGCGCTTTGAGATTGTTTACGTTTTACACCATCTTTACATCATGCATAGCAACGTAAAGACCCCCAGTGACGTTACGTAACTACCAGCCGGTAGCATGGGTTTTGTACCAACGGGTCATCGACCAATCAAAAGCCGACATTTTTATCAAGCCGGGGATAATATCGACTACTCATAGAAAAAACATGGCTTACTGGAAGCTGATGCTGATGTTTACCATGTGCCAGTAGAATTATATTCCCCAAAACAAGATACTCCTATTTCGTCTCCTTTTTATGGACATTTTCTATTTCATACATGTTCACCACCAATAGATGTTGCTTTCGGGATGCGTACACCTTTGCGAAGACACTTGGTCACATTCATGAACCCAGGCTCCAACCAAAGGATACCAAAAATTATCCTTTTGTTCCATATCTTTAATAAATCTCCCATTCATGACGTTATTATAACACAATATCTTATCCTACGTACTTATATTTGAACTTAAATGTGATATAGATTTACTACAAGAAAATACTACACATTCCAGTGTTGTCTGATAAATGATAAAAAAAATCAAATGACGACTGTATGATTCACTATTAAAATACATAAAATAAAGTAGCATAGACTAGTACAAGTAAGGCGTGTACAGAACAAAATCACATTTATAAGTTAATTATGTTTGTTAGATAATACAATGATAAATACACTTACTATCTACCTTGTGTCGCACCTGATTTATTTACCAGTTAATGTACAGATGTAATATAAATTACAACATATTACTTTCATATTTCACAATGTACGTTTTTTTTAATTCAAAAAAGAATGTGAGTAGCAAGAATTTAAGATGTGGGAGGACGAATGTGCAATGGACTGTAATATAGGGTAATTGAAGTGTGAAGCTGTGTTGTAGAGGTGGTTACGAGTGGGACTAGACATGTGGACCATGTTGTAGGGTGGTAGGATATGGACTAAATTGTGGAACGCTTAGTTTTAGTGGGTTATGTGTGGACCACTTTGTAGGGTGGTAGGATATGGACTAAATTGTGGAACGCGTAGTTTTAGTGAGTTATGAGTGGGACTAGAAGTGTGGATCATGTTGTAGGGTGGTAGGATATGGACTAAATTGTGGAACGCGTAGTTTTAGTGGGTTATGTGTGGGACTAGACGTGTGGACCACGTTGTAGGGTGGTAGGATATGGACTAAATTGTGGAACGCGTAGTCTTAGTGGGTTATGTGTGGGACTAGACGTGTGGACCACGTTGTAGGGTGGTAGGATATGGACTAAATTGTGGAACGCGTAGTTTTAGTGGGTTATGTGTGGGACTAGACGTGTGGACCACGTTGTAGGGTGGTAGGATATGGACTAAATTGTGGAACGCGTAGTCTTAGTGGGTTATGTGTGGGACTAGACGTGTGGACCACGTTGTAGGGTGGTAGGATATGGACTAAATTGTGGAACGCGTAGTTTTAGTGGGCTATGTGTGGGACTAGACGTGTGGACCACGTTGTAGGGTGGTAGGATATGGACTAAATTGTGGAACGCGTAGTTTTAGTGGGCTATGTGTGGGACTAGACGTGTGGACCACGTTGTAGGGTGGTAGGATATGGACTAAATTGTGGAACGCGTAGCTTTAGTGGGTTATGTGTGGGACTAGACGTGTGGATCACGTTGAAGAGTATTAGAAGTCGGACTAATAATGTGTTACAATTAAAGTTATATGCGGGTATTGAGTGGAACTAGGAGAATAACAAGTGATATGGGTAACGACTGGGCTAAGAGTGTGCTACAATTAAGTCATCCATGTCATATGGAGTAGAGAGTGAAATTATGAGAATGTAGCAAGTGATAGAGGGAAAGGAGGAGACGAAGAGAATCTAAAACGTTTTAGGGATTACGAAATGAGTATGTAGTCGGTTTTAGGTCGCATAGAGTGGGAGTAAGCATGCGTTGCGAGTAGTTATAGAGGCTAGGAGTTTAATTAAGAATGTGTTGCAAGTTATTGGGGGATTAGAAGTCGGATTAAATTATAGGGGTACGGAGTCAGATTACGTTATAGAGGGTTAGGAGTCAGACTAAGTTATTGGGGTAAGGAGTCAGACTAATTTATAGGGGCTTAGGAGTCAGACTAAGTTGTTGGGGTAAGGAGTCAGATTAATTTATAGGGGTTTTGGAGTCAGACTAATTTATTGGGAGTTAGGAGTCAGACTAATTTATTGGGAGTTAGGAGTCAGACTAATTTATAGGGGCTTAGGAGTCAGACTAAGTTGTTGGGGTAAGGAGTCAGATTAATTTATAGGGGTTTTGGAGTCAGACTAATTTATTGGGAGTTAGGAGTCAGACTAATTTATTGGGAGTTAGGAGTCAGACTAATTTATTGGGAGTTAGGAGTCAGACTAATTTATTGGGAGTTAGGAGTCAGACTAATTTATTGGGAGTTAGGAGTCAGACTAATTTATTGGGAGTTAGGAGTCAGACTAATTTATTGGGAGTTAGGAGTCAGATTAATTTATTGGGAGTTAGGAGTCAGACTAATTTATTGGGAGTTAGGAGTCAGACTAATTTATTGGGAGTTAGGAGTCAGACTAATTTATTGGGAGTTAGGAGTCAGACTAATTTATTGGGAGTTAGGAGTCAGACTAATTTATTGGGAGTTAGGAGTCAGACTAATTTATTGGGAGTTAGGAGTCAGACTAATTTATTGGGAGTTAGGAGTCAGACTAATTTATTGGGAGTTAGGAGTCAGACTAATTTATTGGGAGTTAGGAGTCAGACTAATTTATTGGGAGTTAGGAGTCAGACTAATTTATTGGGAGTTAGGAGTCAGACTAATTTATTGGGAGTTAGGAGTCAGACTAATTTATTGGGAGTTAGAAGTCAGACTAATTTATTGGGAGTTAGGAGTCAGACTAATTTATTGGGAGTTAGGAGTCAGACTAAGTTATTGGGAGTTAGGAGTCAGACTAATTTATTGGGAGTTAGGAGTCAGACTCAGAATGTGCCATAAGACTGTGTATAAATCATAGGAAGTTAGGGGTGTGTAGTTATAGCGGGTAAGAAGTGAGACTAGAAGTGTATAACAAAATATATAGGGGGTAATGGGAGGGACTAAAAGTATGTAACATGTTGAAGGTTAAGGAGTGGAACAAAGGGTGTGTAACAAGTAATAGTTGGGAAATGTAGGACTTAGAGTGTTTTGTTAATGGATTATAAGGGTAAGGAGTGGGGCTATGAGTGTGTAGCAAGTTTGAGTAGTTACAAAAATGTAATGAGTGGGGCTAACAGTGTGTAACAAGTTGTATGGCGTAAGAAGTAAATTGGATAAGGGTGTGTAGCAATTTTTATAGTGTAATGAATATGATTAAAAATGTGTTAAATCTTAATTTAGACATAAAATTGATTATTCATGATATATAGTTATGGTAATAATCGAACGTTTTTGATAACATCATCGTCGGTAAATGTTAATATCCAGATTAATGTATATATTATTACTCAGTAAAATTGAAAATGATAATACCACCGTATCTTACTCATCGAACAAATAACCTTGGGTTCATTGCAACGCAAGTTAAACACTTTTATCGACTTACTGTATTTGAAATGTCCCATTTTGTCATATTTCCAGATATAAATGCGTCATATATTATCTTTATTTCTAAAGTACATATGAATAGACAATTAAATGTCAAATTTCTAATAGTTAGGTACATATAAAAATTCATATTATACTTTTGTACATATTGTATTCATATAAGTTTATCTGATACATAAAACGGTGGCTATGTGGAATTTCTCAAATAGAATAAAATGTCCTATTTGTTTCCACTTTTTGGCAGAAAAATTTGGAATTGGAAAATTTCATTCATATCTTTACCAAATAAGATATATATAGTTGTTTGATCAGTACAATTATTGTGATATTGTATTCATTTATATATCATGTAAAGAACGTATATATCAATTTATCTTAACACACATTTGTTTTTCGTAAGGTTTTATACCTTTGAACAACACGATAGATTTGTACTGACCGTTACTTGTAATACAATTACTCGTGGTATAAATCCAGGTACAAACTGATTAGAACAGAGTCAATATCCTGTATTAAATGTCTCGTGTAAGAATTTAAAGTTTTTAAAGAATTATTTTAGTGTAGAAAATACTGTTACTAAATATTTTACAAACCTCAAGGTGTACAGTTGTCATACATAATCAAATGTGTACATATCCTAGTAGGGTTGTCCTTCCGGTATTACATATGTTTACACTCTCGTAACATAATTTCCTATTTATGAATGGGACAGATCAGCCACATAAATGGTGTGTATGAACGTCCTTTGATCTCAAAGTTCTCCTTAGTATCGTTACAATTCTATGGTCTATTAATCACCAAGTTTAAGTTATCTGAGTGATTTAAATGTAAAAACAGGAATATTTTTAAATCTAAATAATTTGAACCACCTTACCTATCACTTCACATAGTATACCTTGATTTTATACACCTATAATTGTATCTCTATTTCAATGTTGGTGATGGTATTGTAACCTATACAGGTAGCTGAGGTGGTTATATAAGAACCTGCTACTTACTTATATAACGGGTAAGCTCCTTATAAGAACCGTATAGTAAGATTTCTTTCTTTAGCTTAGGAGCGCCTTTAACTGCACATCATATCCTTCTTTTCTAGACCAGGTATTTATATAGAGTTCATGTGCATTATTCCTAGGTGTCACGTACAGTCGAGTTAGGTGTGATCGTGCAGTTGTGTGTGTCCTCCATTAGTAATCTACTTAAAGAGGCACAATGCTAGATATAATATATCTTTAAATTGTTATAGTAGTCTTTGTCTTGTTGATTCGTTGATGTCATATGTGGCTCGGGAAAAGGGAGATCTCCTAATCTAGATTAAAAATTAATAATACTGGAATATTGTGAAACTTTTATTGTCTATCAAAACCATCCTCACAACTCCTCCCCCTCCCCAAATAATATAGCAGAACCCCTTAATCTGAATTTGTTTTAATAGTAAGCTGGTAGAGTGATACCCAACTATTATTTTTGACACCCTCCTCCCATTTTCATCACCAAATAATGTAGTGGTGCCTCTTTTTAGAATGTCTGGCTCCACCTCTGTATCTTGAATGTATTATATGTTTTAGGCGGGTCCTAAATTGGAAATTACATTTCTAATCATTTTATAGTGAACAGTTCTGTTTAATCTATTTATTGTATATGCTTTGTTATGTTATGTGATTTATTTTACATCCCCTGGTGTATTTTGATTTTCTTTTGTCAAATATGATGTGTGCAACCAGGTAACCATTCAATACAAATGTACCATCCACAACTGTCGCATTAATCTCTGAGTGTATGCAGAGATGTCTGTATAGTCCACGATGCTCACTTATGATGTAAAGCGGTGCAGGTGTGCAGCTGGGGTTTGAAATGCCCAATAATATATCCCATCGGCATGGAAACCCTACCTGTTCTTCTATTGCAGTACACAAAACATATAATTGTGCTATTATTTGGTGACACATTAGATTAACACCAATTTAAATACACATTACATGTCCACATGACAGATGCGAGTCTTCCATGGACAACACATGCCACCTGTCTATGTTTACTACTAACTTAAAATAAAAATAATAAATAGCAGGGGAATGTCTTCATGTCCTATAAAAGAACCAAATCAATGAGATAAGAATGAATTTGCAGATGCAGATCTTGCTTGCCTTTGTTAAGTGGCCTTTAACAGTTTATAGATGTGTACCCTTCTGTACCACATTATAAATCCCTGTTTAGCTATGGGAAACCACTAATATCAAAATGATCAAATTTATTAGCTGGTACACGACGTCATGACCTGTGCAAGGTTATGTGTAAGTTTGGCTGTTTTCTATCAAGTGTTTCGAGGGGGGTTGCTGATTAAGGAAAGTGTAAATCCAATGCGAACAATGACGGACAGCAATCCCTATCTATCGACTGTGCTACACAGGCGAAATAAACGATATGATAGAGCTGTATTTTGTCAGAATGCAAATATTGTGTATCAAATCTATGTTGCTGTAAAATATCTGAGGCCATGTAGAAATATGACCCATTGATTTTTCACAGCTGAAAAGGTCACACCCATTAATATATTGAAGTGGAAAATGTACGAACTAATCATATATTTAAAAGCTGAGACAGTCCAAACAATTGCAGCGACTTGTCTGTATATACACGAGGGCTATATTTTATATAATACATAGACATCTACAAACATTACAATGTGGCAAAACTCGTATAAAGACATTAAAATACACATTCCATGACCATTATGTTCTAAGAAGGACCACACAGCTAATATGGTATTGGATGAGTGTTATCATTGATATTTATATATAGTCGCTTTCAGAAATTATCGTGACTGCTTCCAGACTTATCGACATGCATATGGGTATATATATCTTTTTGTTGAGCATGTATTCCAGAGCTTGTGGTTACTATCAGGATTTCCTTGATAGAGGGTTGCTGCTAACAAGGAAGGTATTGAAACAAGGGTTCATATCGGTTAATTTGAATTCATCACTACGAAAGTTTAACGACCGTCACCATGATATGGTTAATCGTTACGGAATATCTGTGTCACAAATCACCACGGATATATTACATTTATCTGTGTCACAAATCACCACGGATATATTACATTTATCTGTGTCACAAATCACCACGGATATGTTACATTTATCTGTGTCACAAATCACCACGGATATGTTACATTTATCTGTGTCACAAATCACCACGGATATGTTACATTTATCTGTGTCACAAATCACCATGGATATGTTACATTTATCTGTGTCACAAATCACCACGGATATGTTACATTTATCTGTGTCACAAATCACCACGGATATGTTACATTTATCTGTGTCACAAGTCACCACGGATATGTTACATTTATCTGTGTCACAAATCACCACGGATATGTTACATTTATCTGTGTCACAAATCATCACGGATATGTTACATTTATCGTAAGCACTCTCTTGTTCCTATCTCATTGATGACTTATCACCGAGTTTGCAACTGGAGCAACACGATGGGTGTCACTAGTGGAGCAGGAATTCATTACCCTTCCGGAGTACCTGAGTTTACCCGTTTTTTTTAAGGGGTTCGTGTTGCTCGATCTTTAGTTTTCTGTGTTGTGTTTTGTAGATCGTTGTTTGTCCTTTTGTCCTTTTTCTTTTGGTCATTGTCTTTGGTCTGCCCTTCTTCGACTTCCGGATTCTGATTTCTCCTTTGATATCTTCAAACTCTTCCTATTGAGAAGGGGAACCCTGGACATATACTACTAATTGAAGTTTTAATTTGTCTTACATTAGACGTTCTGTTATATAAATTATTTAATATATCAAGAAGAAATATCAATTATCACTTAATGTTGATAAATATATACATATTGTATGTGTACTATGTGAGTTAAGTGTACAACAATCATCATACTACAATGTTAGAATAAGTTGATCATCTATCTTAATATACACTTTACAAAAATATGCAAGAATACAGCCGTGCATTTGCAAATAACTATGGCAATACGGTATGTTCAATTATGTTCAAATATACAACCAACCGACGAAAAATTAAATAAAATGACAAGTATCCATAAAATATATCTATGGTTACATTATTATGTTTTATAAATGAATACTATAAACGTATCACGACACAAGGATGAAAAGTGTCAATACAGTCAACAAGAACTTTGTAATATAATAATCTGAAATGAAACAAAAAATTAACAATATAACACAATTAAAAAAAGCATAATTATGCCATTGTTATATAAATATCCTAATTAAAATTATATTTATATCATTTATTAGAAGATGGTCGACGATTTCACACACAACAAATATGACAGATATATCCAAATGATATCATCATATTATAATTTCAGACCATCATGAGAACATCTCAGATATGGTATGATCATTGCCACTAGGGTTTGTTAGATCTAAATATGATAGTAAGCTTTAGCGAGATGTAATTACTGCTACTTAATGTGACAGTTTGTCAGTGGCTAACAGAATGCCGAGGTATTCATACTGCTACTTAATGTGCCAGTTTGTCAGTGGCTAACAGAATGCCGAGGTATTCATACTGCTATTTAATGTGCCAGTTTGTCAGTGGCTAACAGAATGCCGAGGTATTCATACTGCTACTTAATGTGACAGTTTGTCAGTGGCTAACAGAATGCCGAGGTATTCATACTGCTATTTAATGTGACAGTTTGTCAGTGGCTAACAGAATGCCGAGGTATTCATACTGCTACTTAATGTGACAGTTTGTCAGTGGCTAACAGAATGCCGAGGTATTCATACTGCTACTTAATGTGCCAGTTTGTCAGTGGCTAACAGAATGCCGAGGTATTCATACTGCTACTTAATGTGACAGTTTGTCAGTGGCTAACAGAATGCCGAGGTATTCATACTGCTACTTAATGTGCCAGTTTGTCAGTGGCTAACAGAATGCCGAGGTATTCATACTGCTACTTAATGTGCCAGTTTGTCAGTGGCTAACAGAATGCCGAGGTATTCATACTGCTACTTAATGTGCCAGTTTGTCAGTGGCTAACAGAATGCCGAGGTATTCATACTGCTATTTAATGTGACAGTTTGTCAGTGGCTAACAGAATGCCGAGGTATTCATACTGCTACTTAATGTGACAGTTTGTCAGTGGCTAACAGAATGCCGAGGTATTCATACTGCTACTTAATGTGACAGTTTGTCAGTGGCTAACAGAATGCCGAGGTATTCATACTGCTACTTAATGTGACAGTTTGTCAGTGGCTAACAGAATGCCGAGGTATTCATACTGCTACTTAATGTGCCAGTTTGTCAGTGGCTAACAGAATGCCGAGGTATTCATACTGCTACTTAATGTGCCAGTTTGTCAGTGGCTAACAGAATGCCGAGGTATTCATACTGCTACTTAATGTGCCAGTTTGTCAGTGGCTAACAGAATGCCGAGGTATTCATACTGCTACTTAGTGTGACAGTTTGTCAGTGGCTAACAGAATGCCGAGGTATTCATACTGCTACTTAATGTGACAGTTTGTCAGTGGCTAACAGAATGCCGAGGTATTCATACTGCTACTTAGTGTGACAGTTTGTCAGTGGCTAACAGAATGCCGAGGTATTCATACTGCTACTTAATGTGACAGTTTGTCAGTGGCTAACAGAATGCCGAGGTATTCATACTGCTACTTAATGTGACAGTTTGTCAGTGGCTAACAGAATGCCGAGGTATTCATACTGCTACTTAATGTGACAGTTTGTCAGTGGCTAACAGAATGCCAAGGTATTCATACTGCTACTTAATGTGACAGTTTGTCAGTGGCTAACAGAATGCCGAGGTATTTATACTGCTACTTAATGTGACAGTTTGTCAGTGGCTAACAGAATGCCGAGGTATTCATACTGCTACTTAATGTGACAGTTTGTCAGTGGCTAACAGAATGCCGAGGTATTCATACTGCTACTTAATGTGACAGTTTGTCAGTGGCTAACAGAATGCCGAGGTATTCATACTGCTACTTAATGTGACAGTTTGTCAGTGGCTAACAGAATGCCGAGGTATTCATACTGCTACTTAATGTGCCAGTTTGTCAGTGGCTAACAGAATGCCGAGGTATTCATACTGCTACTTAATGTGACAGTTTGTCAGTGGCTAACAGAATGCCGAGGTATTCATACTGCTACTTAATGTGCCAGTTTGTCAGTGGCTAACAGAATGCCGAGGTATTCATACTGCTACTTAGTGTGACAGTTTGTCAGTGGCTAACAGAATGCCGAGGTATTCATACTGCTACTTAATGTGACAGTTTGTCAGTGGCTAACAGAATGCCGAGGTATTCATACTGCTACTTAATGTGACAGTTTGTCAGTGGCTAACAGAATGCCGAGGTATTCATACTGCTACTTAATGTGACAGTTTGTCAGTGGCTAACAGAATGCCGAGGTATTCATACTGCTACTTAATGTGACAGTTTGTCAGTGGCTAACAGAATGCCGAGGTATTCATACTGCTACTTAATGTGACAGTTTGTCAGTGGCTAACAGAATGCCGAGGTATTCATACTGCTACTTAATGTGACAGTTTGTCAGTGGCTAACAGAATGCCGAGGTATTCATACTGCTACTTAATGTGACAGTTTGTCAGTGGCTAACAGAATGCCGAGGTATTCATACTGCTACTTAATGTGCCAGTTTGTCAGTGGCTAACAGAATGCCGAGGTATTCATACTGCTACATAATGTGCCAGTTTGTCAGTGGCTAACAGAATGCCGAGGTATTCATACTGCTACATAATGTGCCAGTTTGTCAGTGGCTAACAGAATGCCGAGGTATTCAAGTTTCCGTGATCAATACAAACGCATAGGCCGTAATGGTATGCTTGACATAATGTGTTACACAACATGACGTATATGAGAAAAATGGCGGGTGTCTAATAAGAGGTAGGAACTGCTTATCCTTGGCGAGAACCTGGGTTCTCCTCTGTTTTTTGTGAGATCCGTGTTGCTCATCTTTTTAGTTTTATGTGTTGTGTTTTTGTGAGATCCGTGTTGCTCATCTTTTTAATCTTCTGCGTTGTGGTTTTTTTGGTGGGGTCCGTGTCGCTATCTTTTTAGTTTTCTGTGTTGTGTTTTTTGGTGGGGGTCCATGTTGCTCATCTTTTTAGTTTTCTGTGTTGTGTTTTTTTCTGAGATCCGTGTTGCTCATCTTTTTAGTTTTCAGTGTTGTGTTGTGTGGTTGTGTTTTGTTTGTTTTTGTCCTGCTTCATGTGTGCTCAATGTTGCAGTGTCTCTGGATTTTTCATTCTTGATTGCCCACTTCAGTTTTCTCAAACGTTTATCTAATTTAAATGTAATATATTCCCATGTATCACCTCTTGTTGGTTTGATGGTTTCTTCTTGAATTTTAGAATATCAACGAAAACTACAATGGCTGTTAGATCTGGCAAGAGGTTCCACCGCAGGGCTCCTGAACCCGAAGACGGCGAACTTAACTGAACTATCTATATATTAGGGATACCCGTTGGGAAATAGGCTTCTAAGCTGTCCACAGAGACAATGTCGTTCACCCGCTGTGTCCTTAAATAACACACTAATCACTTGCAGCAAATAATGCCTACATAAACACTTAAACTGAGGAAACACGCGGAAAGCTATATTCAATCTGTATGAATTTTGTTCATACCTGACGCTTCGTTAGAGGAGCATAAATATTCATCACTACCATCATGACATTGTACCTCTCCATCACAACGCTGTGAATTGTTCACACACATAAGTTTACTTCTACACCAAAATGTAGGGCCTATTTTACATGTATCTAAGTCAAAGTGAAGAGGTAATTCTGAAAAATAAAGAATTAATGAAACAATCAACACAATAGTATGTATCTAATATACAGAACATCTCTTGTACAAAGAACAAATAACCAGATGAGAAACAAATTTCTATTTTTTATATGACTTAATTCATCGCATCAGAAAATAAGTGGTCATTTTCGATTGACCGATGTAATAGGACTTCCAATCTATCAATTATTTGCAATGTAGCTCATTGAGGTTTTGTTCTACGCCGGGTTAAAAATAGGATAGCTATGATCTTTGCCGTTATATCGTGTCCGAATATTTGATATCTTGTGATGTTTTATTTTGTTGTTTATATTGTTCTTTATGCGAATTAACCGGAAATTAAGCTTACAATGTAAATAATCAAATTAATGTGGAAAACGAAGTGAACTCTCCTTTTCAATACAACCCATCTGGACATATAATCACTGGTGATCTGAATATCATTCAACATGAGAGTCTCCGAAAGGTGATTTCTCATGGTCCTAAATTCAGAGAACCTCAACACATCAATTGGAAACATAATTTCAAGATAATTATGGATGCTGTTGAAGATTATGCCAGAAGGTGGATAAAGAGAGAAGTAGACCAAGATCCTGAGTTAGAGTCCTTGTCAGACTGGGTTAGAACAATTAGGTCTCTAGTACAAGGTCGGATTCACAAACTCAAAAATTGTGTTAATAGTCGACCTAAGTCTGTATTTAAAGACCAAGAAGCTGTTAAGTGTCTTTCCTCTCTTCATGACAAATATGTTATCGTTCCTGCGGACAAGGCTTCCAACAATATCGTGTTTGTATGTAAATCATATTACTTCAAATGCCTAATCAAGAAATTAGGCATAAATAGCAACACCTCTAGTAATACCACATACAAACCAACTTCGTTCGACAAAGATGAAATCCTAGCTAACCACAGATCATTCATGACCTCTTTAAACATTCCCTCTGGTAAAGAGTCTGAGGATTTACCCTATTTATATTGGATACCTAAACTCCATAAGATACCATACAAAGAAAGGTACATAGCGGGATCATCAACTTGTTCGACGAAAGAATTGTCTATTCACCTGACAAAGATTCTGTCTGCAGTAAAAGAGGGACAACAGAAATATTGTGAAACTGTTTACTCGCGTAGTGGCATAAATCACATGTGGATTTTGAAAAACTCTAAAGATCTTTTGGATAACCTGAAATCAAGATCTTTCTCTCAGGTATCCTCCATCAAAACTTTTGATTTTTCAACTCTATATACCACCCTACCGCATGACAAATTAAAAACCCGCTTAAAAGAAACAATTCATAAAGCTTTTAGTCATAGAAACTATGGCTCAAAATTTGTTGTGTTAGGCTACAATTCCACATATTTTTCAAACAAAATTCATAAAGGTAAAACATGCTACTCCGAGGAACAAGTGATCAGTATGCTGGAGTTCCTCATCGATAACATATTTGTCTCCTTTGGAGGGACACTGTTTCAGCAGGTCGTCGGCATACCAATGGGTACGAATTGTGCCCCTCTTCTAGCCGATTTATTTTTATACTCATATGAGTCGGAGTTTCTTCAAAAGCTTGTAAAAGATAAGAAGATTCATGAGGCTAGAGCCTTTAATTTCACATACAGGTATATTGATGACGTTTTATCTATCAATAATTCTAGATTTGCAGAATTTCTTCCATTGATATATCCTCCAGAGCTGGAAGTTAAAGAGACCACCGATACAGCTTCGTCCGCATCATTTTTGGACGTATACCTCGAATTTGACGACAGTGGTCAACTCAGTACTAAAATGTATGATAAGCGGGACGACTTCAATTTTAAAATCATAAATTTTCCAAACATGTGCAGCAATATACCAGCTTCTCCTGCATATGGTGTTTACATCTCGCAATTGATTCGCTATGCAAGGGCCAGTAGCAATTATTCTGATTTCCTGAAACGTCATCTTCATCTGAGAAACAGGCTACTGGACCAGGGCTATAAAAAGATTCGCCTTATTCGATCTCTTAAAAAGTTTATATTCCGATACCAATATCTTGTCGAAATATATTCCGTCTCTGCAGAAAAAATTATAAGCGATGCATTTTCATATAGTGAAAATGTATAAAGAAGTCAAAAATGTCAAGAATTTTTTTGTCAATGTGTGACGTAAAGATATTTTTGACATTTACGTCACCGAATATGGTACTGCTTTGACAACTATTTTACCTATTTTGTTCCTGTATTTAAATACTGTTACAGTGACAGCCGGAACCTTTGAACCGTAATGAGAGCGGGAGGTTTGGCGCCTTAAAATTTGATTCAACCCACCATTTCTTTAGAAATGCCTGTACCAAGTCAGGGTCATTACGGTTTTCACAGTTTTCCGCTTGTTGACTGATTTTGTCTGTTTATTTAATTATGAGTTTTGACTTTCCCTTTGTAAGATTGTTCGGAGTTCGGTAATTTTGTTATTACCTTTATTTCGAGATATACATTACATACCTGGACATGCTTGCACACTGCAATCTATATTTTCATTTTCATCTCCGATACAATCTCTCCCACCATTAGTTGGTCTTGGGTTAGTACATGTCCGTGACCTTGATTTTACCCCTGGTCCGCATGGCGCTGAACAGGCTGAGTAGGGAGCCCATCTGGTCCATTTACCATTGACTGAGTATATAGGAAATATTTATGAGTTTTGACTTTCCCTTTGTAAAATTGCTCGAAGTTCGGTAATTTTGTTATTACCCTTATTTGCATACTAAAATACGCAATTCTTGAAAAAACTGTGAATTTAGGAAGTCATGGGTATATATCTCATTAACAGAATTAAGCTGAATTTATTTTATTCAGCTTTGTTTTCAATATTTCATAGATTATCATATATTTTAGTAATAAAAACGTAGATATCAAATTTAGTGCGCATGACGCGTTTCTGGGACAACCTTCATCAGTTAGACTCAAAATCGAAAGATGGAAAAGCCAAATAATTTAAATTTGTGGGAGCACTAAAACCAAAGGGCCTTTATTTAAATTTATACACTTTCATGTGGCATGTAGATATATGCAATTATAATTTTTACTGTTGTTATGCATATTTGAAGTATTTTTTTCCATTTTTGCCATATCACGTTTTATCATACTAGTGCATAGATATATGTTATAATATCAGAATATATTGTATGAACAACCTGCTCAGATTACTTAAAATTTGGAATCTTTGTACTAACTTGGACATGTTTTGTAACAACTTGTATTTTGTACATATGTTTGATTTGTCTTGGTTCCATTTTCATTGTACCAATATCTCGTCTTCTGTATAGTTCCATAGCCACACGTCACGGAACAATGAGTTGATGGCGCCCACTCTCCCCATGAAGACTGTAAGACTGTATGCAAATTATCTACAAGAGTAAAAAATGGAGAATATTGAATACTAGTATGTTTTCAAGACAGGTCTAAATACGTCAATATTATCTATGGAATAACTCCAGTACTTGACAAGAAATAGTGGGATTTGATTAGTTATCCATTCCTTATTTTACATCCATAGTTTAACCATATAGTTTATTGCCAGTCATCTTTTTAATATTTTAATAAATTGAAAAACAAATGAATTACCATGTTTACGGATTTACATAATGATGGAGAACACATTGATTGTAGTAACTTACAGGTACAGGTAATTCAATAACAAGTGGCGGAGTTCAGCTAGTTTTATGAGCCCAAACTGCTCTCTTAGTGAAAAGAGTTTGAAGAACAGACAACACAATGGCCAAATAAAAACCGGGTACAAAAGGACAAACAACGATCTAGAAAACATACATATAAAACTAAAGATCGAGTGACACGAACCCCACTAAAAACCGGGGGTGAACTCAGGTGCTCCAGAAGGGTAGGCAGTTCCTGTTACACTAGTGGCACTTTTCGTAATAGAGGGTTTTTCATATATTTTGTCTGAAATTAACGACCTGATCATATATGCTAAAGTAAATAATCGCTACCTATTCTAATCTAATCCTTCAAGTAACAAGAATATAGGATGCAGCAACCCTCCATCTAATGACCTACTGACTTGAAAAAGCAAAATATGTTTTGATCATACCTTTGTTACATAGATATTCATCGCTGCCATCATGGCACTGCACCAACCCATCACAACGCTGTGGTTTTGTCACACACATTTGTTTACTGCTGCACCAAAATGTGTCGTCTCCTCTACATTTTCTGATGTCGAAATTTACGGGTAATTCTAACAAGAGGATACACAACAAAGTTATTCAATTTAATTTATAGAACCGTGATACAACAGAACATGAAGACACCTGTATAGTTAAATGCTTGGATGAAATTACCATTAACCATCGACCAATGCATACCAAAATGTATATAGAGTTCTTTGTGATCTCTGTAAGACTGTGTTTGTGAATGTCTCTAACAAGAGCAAGCAATCATTTTACCTCTCAAACAGATTTGGACAGTAAAGTTCGACTTATGATATGAGCGGTGAGCCGACATATGATGTTGATTGACATAGCATCTTCAAATTCAATATCACAAATTGTTTTTTTCAATTCCACTGTATATGTAAACACTTTTAATATGGAAACTGTTTGAACTTTTTTTTATAGAAATAATTCGCATGTTTTTTTTTCTTGAGCAATTCTATAATTTACACATTCTCGCTAAGATATGTTATAATTTGTCTATCTCTCTGATACAGATTGAACATCAATACTTGTCTCAATCCCTTTCACAAATGTATTTAGCTTAAATGTGCTTTGCATAGTAATTCGCAGATAATGTTTCTCATAATTTAACATTTTTAATATTGAAAATCTAAATTTTCCGATGACTTGAAATATTTTACAATTTTATGAATTTAGTCAATTACGTGGACATGGCAACAGATTGCAATCTGTCTCCTCCGTTTTAGAGCCGATACATCTTATACCACCATTGGCCGGTTTCGGGTTGGAACAATCTCGTGTTCTTGTCATTTGTGCTTTTCCACATGCTGCCGAACAGACGGACATTGATGACCACATAGTCCAACCTCCGTTTACTACAAAAAAAAGATTGTGTCATCTGATTTGAGAATTGATAACAAATAAATTCTATCAGAGGTATTCCACTATATATATGATAAACTTTTCATGCGTAAAGATTGATAACATTTCGTGTAAATTGTGCTTCATTTAATGATATATTCATGTATGTTCTTTTTGCAATGCAAAATGTCAAATGCCTACTTCTTATTCTACTCTTGTTAAACATTCATGTTATAAAACAAAGTTATTTACCACTTTATTACGCATGTGCAATTAACACTCGTCAAACATTGTAATAATTCTGGACTCACTTGGGCATTTTGTAGTCACAAAACAACTTGCGCGTTGAACATATGTTGTAGTTGTTTTTGTGCCATTTTTATCGTACCAGTATCTAGACCTCTGTACTGATCCAGGTCCACATGTTACACTACAGGAAGTCCATGGCGTCCATTTTCCCCAGGAATACACAACATTACCCCCTATTGTCAGCGGAACAACTGAAACAACTTATACATGGATATAGCAAGACAATGCATATGGTTACAGTAACAACACTAATGCCACTAGTGGATCATGAACTACTACCCCTTCCGGAACACCTGAGTTCACCCCCGGTTTAACTTATACATGGATATAGAAAGACAATGCATATGGTTACAGTAACAACACTAATGCCACTAGTGGATCAGGAACTGCTTGTCCCTTCCGGAACATCTGAGTTCACTCCCAGTTTAGCTTATACATGGATATAGAAAGACAATGCATATGGTTACAGTAACAACACTAATGCCACTAGTGGATCAGGAACTGCTTCCCCTTCCGGAACACCTGAGTTCACTCCCAGTTTAGCTTATACATGGATATAGAAAGACAATGCATATGGTTACAGTAACAACACTAATGCCATTAGTGGATCATGAATTACTACTCCTTCCGGAACACCTGAGTTCACCCCCGGTTTAACTTATACATGGATATAGAAAGACAATGCATATGGTTACAGTAACAACACTAATGCCACTAGTGGATCAGGAACTACTACCCCTTCCGGAACACCTGAGTTCACCCCCGGTTTAACTTATACATGGATATAGAAAGACAATGCATATGGTTACAGTAACAACACTAATGCCACTAGTGGATCAGGAACTGCTTGTCCCTTCTGGAACACCTGAGTTCACCCCCGGTTTAACTTATACATGGATATGGCAAGACAATGCGCATGGTTACAGTAACAACACTAATACCACTAGTGGATCAGGAACTGCTTTCCCTTTCCGGAACACCTGAGTTCACCCCCGGTTTTGTTTGTCCTTTTGTCCTTTTTCTTTTTGCCATTGTGTTGTCTGTCCTTCTGCGATTTACGGATTCTGATAACCCCTTTGGTATCTTCAAGCTATTCTTATATCCATTTTGTTTTCTGTCCCTCAGGTTTTACAATCTGTACATTGTAGATATTCTATAATTGTCATACATTCCGAGAATAAAAGGATGTTTGTGTTAGCATTTCTAAGAAGATGTCTTATTATATGGATGGTCATGGGGGTTGTGTTTGGCCATTGGAAATTACAACATTCACAGTAAATATATCAAATGCATGTGTATGCCTAATCATATATAAATCTTAATTATTAAACATCACTGACTTCTAGGTGAAAGACCAGTGTTGCTTACAATATCGTAGCCGCTAGCCTAGCTGCTAGGTAAACTAGCCATGACGTTATTGAACGATTAGCTACGTAGCAGTGCTAACAAATATGGCGTTAATCATATAGAATAATTTCTTGGAACATTTTAGCTAATCGTAATTGTCTAGTTACCTTAATAAATTATCTTCCGTATTAAAAGCGTTGTCACATCCTGCAATGCCACTATTTTTACCTTACAAAATTAAATTTAGTCTTAGCCGCCATCTTGGATTCAAAAGCTAGCAGACATTTTTTTAAGCTAGCTAGAGCTATGTAGCGGCTAGGCTAGCTTTCCGTTCAATGGGATTTTTCTACGTAGCTCAACCTAGCAGCTACGATGTTGAACGCACCTCAGTTATATCTGTAGCTAGTGATAACCACTACTGCAGACATTACAGTGATAGTATATAACATATTATAATGTCAACCACTACTGAAGACATTACAGTGATAGTATATAACATATTATAACGTCAACCACTACTGAAGACATTACAGTGATAGTATATAACATATTATAACGTCAACCACTACTGAAGACATTACAGTGATAGTATATAACATATTATAACGTCAACCACTACTGAAGACATTACAGTGATAGTATATAGCATATTATAACGTCAACCACTACTGAAGACATTACAGTGATAGTATATAAAATATTATAACGTCAACCACTACTGAAGACATTACAGTGATAGTATATAACATATTATAACGTCAAATCTTGAAATCGGATTTATGTGGCGATATTAGAAAAATAGATAAATCAAATGTCTACAATTAGATGAGATATGGGAATTTCGTATAAATCAAACACTTCATGACACTATCAGACAATTTCTATTTGATAAGTTTGGCTTCTCATTGCATATGTCCAGACAAAAGTAGGATATAGTGGTAGTGAATGTCTTGCCTGGCACTTATAGTCCTCGCTGGAATGGGTGTTCTTTAGTAAGATATAGTGGTAGTGAATGTTTTGCCTGGCACTTATAGTCCTCGCTGGAATGGGTGTTCTTTAGTAGGATATAGTGGTAGTGAATGTCTTGCCTGGCACTTATAGTCCTCGCTGGAATGGGTGTCTTTAGTATGATATAGTGGTAGTGAATGTTTTGCCTGGCACTTATAGTCCTCGCTGGAATGGGTGTTCTTTAGTAGGATATAGTGGTAGTGAATGTTTTGCCTGGCACTTATAGTCCTCGCTGGAATGGGTGTTCTTTAGTAGGAAATAGTGGTAGTGAATGTTTTGCCTGGCACTTATAGTCCTCGCTGGAATGGGTGTTCTTTAGTAGGATATAGTGGTAGTGAATGTTTTGCCTGGCACTTATAGTCCTCGCTGGAATGGATGTTCTTTAGTAGGATATAGTGGTAGTGAATGTTTTGCCTGGCACTTATAGTCCTCGCTGGAATGGGTGTTCTTTAGTAGGATATAGTGGTAGTGAATGTTTTGCCTGTCACTTATAGTCCTCGCTGGAATGGGTGTTCTTTAGTAGGATATAGTGGTAGTGAATGTTTTGCCTGTCACTTATAGTCCTCGCTGGAATGGGTGTTCTTTAGTAGGATATAGTGGTAGTGAATGTTTTGCCTGGCACTTATAGTCCTCGCTGGAATGGGTGTCTTTAGTAGGATATAGTGGTAGTGAATGTTTTGCCTGGCACTTATAGTCCTCGCTGGAATGGGTGTCTTTAGTAGGATATAGTGGTAGTGAATGCTTTGCCTGGCACTTATAGTCCTCGCTGGAATGGGTGTCTTTAGTAGGATATAGTGGTAGTGAATGTTTTGCCTGTCACTTATAGTCCTCGCTGGAATGGGTGTTCTTTAGTAGGATATAGTGGTAGTGAATGTTTTGCCTGGCACTTATAGTCCTCGCTGGAATGGGTGTCTTTAGTAGGATATAGTGGTAGTGAATGTTTTGCCTGGCACTTATAGTCCTCGCTGGAATGGGTGTCTTTAGTAGGATATAGTGGTAGTGAATGCTTTGCCTGGCACTTATAGTCCTCGCTGGAATGGGTGTCTTTAGTAGGATATAGTGGTAGTGAATGTTTTGCCTGGCACTTATAGTCCTCGCTGGAATGGGTGTTCTTTAGTATGATATAGTGGTAGTGAATGTTTTGCCTGGCACTTATAGTCCTCGCTGGAATGGGTGTTCTTTAGTAGGATATAGTGGTAGTGAATGTCTTGCCTGGCACTTATAGTCCTCGCTGGAATGGGTGTTCTTTAGTAGGAAATAGTGGTAGTGAATGTTTTGCCTGGCACTTATAGTCCTCGCTGGAATGGGTGTTCTTTAGTAGGAAATAGTGGTAGTGAATGTTTTGCCTGGCACTTATAGTCCTCGCTGGAATGGGTGTCTTTAGTATGATATAGTGGTAGTGAATGTTTTGCCTGGCACTTATAGTCCTCGCTGGAATGGGTGTTCTTTAGTAGGATATAGTGGTAGTGAATGCTTTGCCTGGCACTTATAGTCCTCGCTGGAATGGGTGTCTTTAGTAGGATATAGTGGTAGTGAATGTTTTGCCTGGCACTTATAGTCCTCGCTGGAATGGGTGTTCTTTAGTATGATATAGTGGTAGTGAATGTTTTGCCTGGCACTTATAGTCCTCGCTGGAATGGGTGTTCTTTAGTAGGATATAGTGGTAGTGAATGTCTTGCCTGGCACTAATAGTCCTCGCTGGAATGGGTGTTCTTTAGTAAGATATAGTGGTAGTGAATGTTTTGCCTGGCACTTATAGTCCTCGCTGGAATGGGTGTTCTTTAGTAGGATATAGTGGTAGTGAATGCTTTGCCTGGCACTTATAGTCCTCGCTGGAATGGGTGTCTTTAGTAGGATATAGTGGTAGTGAATGTTTTGCCTGTCACTTATAGTCCTCGCTGGAATGGGTGTTCTTTAGTAGGATATAGTGGTAGTGAATGTTTTGCCTGGCACTTATAGTCCTCGCTGGAATGGGTGTCTTTAGTAGGATATAGTGGTAGTGAATGTTTTGCCTGGCACTTATAGTCCTCGCTGGAATGGGTGTCTTTAGTAGGATATAGTGGTAGTGAATGCTTTGCCTGGCACTTATAGTCCTCGCTGGAATGGGTGTCTTTAGTAGGATATAGTGGTAGTGAATGTTTTGCCTGGCACCTATAGTCCTCGCTGGAATGGGTGTTCTTTAGTATGATATAGTGGTAGTGAATGTTTTGCCTGGCACTTATAGTCCTCGCTGGAATGGGTGTTCTTTAGTAGGATATAGTGGTAGTGAATGTCTTGCCTGGCACTTATAGTCCTCGCTGGAATGGGTGTTCTTTAGTAAGATATAGTGGTAGTGAATGTTTTGCCTGGCACTTATAGTCCTCGCTGGAATGGGTGTTCTTTAGTAGGATATAGTGGTAGTGAATGTCTTGCCTGGCACTTATAGTCCTCGCTGGAATGGGTGTCTTTAGTATGATATAGTGGTAGTGAATGTTTTGCCTGGCACTTATAGTCCTCGCTGGAATGGGTGTTCTTTAGTAGGATATAGTGGTAGTGAATATTTTGCCTGGCACTTATAGTCCTCGCTGGAATGGGTGTTCTTTAGTAGGAAATAGTGGTAGTGAATGTTTTGCCTGGCACTTATAGTCCTCGCTGGAATGGGTGTTCTTTAGTAGGAAATAGTGGTAGTGAATGTTTTGCCTGGCACTTATAGTCCTCGCTGGAATGGGTGTTCTTTAGTAGGATATAGTGGTAGTGAATGTCTTGCCTGGCACTTATAGTCCTCGCGGGAATGGGTGTTCTTTAGTAGGATATAGTGGTAGTGAATGGTTTGCCTGGCACTTATAGTCCTCGCTGGAATGGGTGTTCTTTAGTATGATATAGTGGTAGTGAATGTTTTGCCTGGCACTTATAGTCCTCGCTGGAATGGGTGTTCTTTAGTATGATATAGTGGTAGTGAATGCTTTGCCTGGCACTTATAGTCCTCGCTGGAATGGGTGTTCTTTAGTAGGATATAGTGGTAGTGAATGTTTTGCCTGGCACTTATAGTCCTCGCGGGAATGGGTGTTCTTTAGTAGGATATAGTGGTAGTGAATGGTTTGCCTGGCACTTATAGTCCTCGCTGGAATGGGTGTTCTTTAGTATGATATAGTGGTAGTGAATGTTTTGCCTGGCACTTATAGTCCTCGCTGGAATGGGTGTTCTTTAGTATGATATAGTGGTAGTGAATGCTTTGCCTGGCACTTATAGTCCTCGCTGGAATGGGTGTTCTTTAGTAGGATATAGTGGTAGTGAATGTTTTGCCTGGCACTTATAGTCCTCGCTGGAATGGGTGTTCTTTAGTATGATATAGTGGTAGTGAATGTTTTGCCTGGCACTTATAGTCCTCGCTGGAATGGGTGTTCTTTAGTAGGATATAGTGGTAGTGAATGTCTTGCCTGGCACTTATAGTCCTCGCGGGAATGGGTGTTCTTTAGTAGGATATAGTGGTAGTGAATGGTTTGCCTGGCACTTATAGTCCTCGCTGGAATGGGTGTTCTTTAGTATGATATAGTGGTAGTGAATGTTTTGCCTGGCACTTATAGTCCTCGCTGGAATGGGTGTTCTTTAGTAGGATATAGTGGTAGTGAATGTCTTGCCTGGCACTTATAGTCCTCGCGGGAATGGGTGTTCTTTAGTAGGATATAGTGGTAGTGAATGGTTTGCCTGGCACTTATAGTCCTCGCTGGAATGGGTGTTCTTTAGTATGATATAGTGGTAGTGAATGTTTTGCCTGGCACTTATAGTCCTCGCTGGAATGGGTGTTCTTTAGTATGACATAGTGGTAGTGAATGCTTTGCCTGGCACTTATAGTCCTCGCTGGAATGGGTGTTCTTTAGTAGGATATAGTGGTAGTGAATGTTTTGCCTGGCACTTATAGTCCTCGCGGGAATGGGTGTTCTTTAGTAGGATATAGTGGTAGTGAATGGTTTGCCTGGCACTTATAGTCCTCGCTGGAATGGGTGTTCTTTAGTATGATATAGTGGTAGTGAATGTTTTGCCTGGCACTTATAGTCCTCGCTGGAATGGGTGTTCTTTAGTATGATATAGTGGTAGTGAATGCTTTGCCTGGCACTTATAGTCCTCGCTGGAATGGGTGTTCTTTAGTAGGATATAGTGGTAGTGAATGTTTTGCCTGGCACTTATAGTCCTCGCGGGAATGGGTGTTCTTTAGTAGGATATAGTGGTAGTGAATGGTTTGCCTGGCACTTATAGTCCTCGCTGGAATGGGTGTTCTTTAGTATGATATAGTGGTAGTGAATGTTTTGCCTGGCACTTATAGTCCTCGCTGGAATGGGTGTTCTTTAGTATGATATAGTGGTAGTGAATGCTTTGCCTGGCACTTATAGTCCTCGCTGGAATGGGTGTTCTTTAGTAGGATATAGTGGTAGTGAATGTTTTGCCTGGCACTTATAGTCCTCGCGGGAATGGGTGTTCTTTAGTAGGATATAGTGGTAGTGAATGGTTTGCCTGGCACTTATAGTCCTCGCTGGAATGGGTGTTCTTTAGTATGATATAGTGGTAGTGAATGTTTTGCCTGGCACTTATAGTCCTCGCTGGAATGGGTGTTCTTTAGTATGATATAGTGGTAGTGAATGCTTTGCCTGGCACTTATAGTCCTCGCTGGAATGGGTGTTCTTTAGTAGGATATAGTGGTAGTGAATGTTTTGCCTGGCACTTATAGTCCTCGCGGGAATGGGTGTTCTTTAGTAGGATATAGTGGTAGTGAATGGTTTGCCTGGCACTTATAGTCCTCGCTGGAATGGGTGTTCTTTAGTATGATATAGTGGTAGTGAATGTTTTGCCTGGCACTTATAGTCCTCGCTGGAATGGGTGTCTTTAGTAGGATATAGTGGTAGTGAATGTTTTGCCTGGCACTTATAGTCCTCGCTGGAATGGGTGTTCTTTAGTAGGATATAGTGGTAGTGAATGCTTTGCCTGGCACTTATAGTCCTCGCTGGAATGGGTGTTCTTTAGTAGGATATAGTGGTAGTGAATGTTTTGCCTGGCACTTATAGTCCTCGCTGGAATGGGTGTCCTTTAGTAGGATATAGTGGTAGTGAATGTCTTGCCTGGCACTTATAGTCCTCGCTGGAATGGGTGTTCTTTAGTAGGATATAGTGGTAGTGAATGTTTTGCCTGGCACTTATAGTCCTCGCTGGAATGGGTGTCCTTTAGTAGGATATAGTGGTAGTGAATGTCTTGCCTGGCACTTATAGTCCTCGCTGGAATGGGTGTCCTTTAGTAGGATATAGTGGTAGTGAATGTCTTGCCTGGCACTTATAGTCCTCGCTGGAATGGGTGTCCTTTAGTAGGATATAGTGGTAGTGAATGCTTTGCCTGGCACTTATAGTCCTCGCTGGAATGGGTGTCTTTAGTAGGATATAGTGGTAGTGAATGTTTTGCCTGGCACTTGTAGTCCTCGCTGGAATGGATGTTCTTTAGTAGGATATAGTGGTAGTGAATGCTTTGCCTGGCACTTATAGTCCTCGCTGGAATGGATGTCCTTTAGTAGGATATAGTGGTAGTGAATGTTTTGCCTGGCACTTATAGTCCTCGCTGGAATGGGTGTTCTTTAGTAGGATATAGTGGTAGTGAATGCTTTGCCTGGCACTTATAGTCCTCGCTGGAATGGGTGTTCTTTAGTATGATATAGTGGTAGTGAATGCTTTGCCTGGCACTTATAGTCCTCGCTGGAATGGGTGTTCTTTAGTAGGATATAGTGGTAGTGAATGTTTTGCCTGGCACTTATAGTCCTCGCTGGAATGGGTGTTCTTTAGTAGGATATAGTGGTAGTGAATGTTTTGCCTGGCACTTATAGTCCTCGCTGGAATGGGTGTTCTTTAGTATTATATAGTGGTAGTGAATGTTTTGCCTGGCACTTATAGTCCTCGCTGGAATGGGTGTTCTTTAGTAGGATATAGTGGTAGTGAATGTTTTGCCTGGCACTTATAGTCCTCGCTGGAATGGGTGTTCTTTAGTAGGATATAGTGGTAGTGAATGTTTTGCCTGGCACTTATAGTCCTCGCTGGAATGGGTGTTCTTTAGTAGGATATAGTGGTAGTGAATGTCTTGCCTGGCACTTATAGTCCTCGCTGGAATGGGTGTTCTTTAGTAGGATATAGTGGTAGTGAATGCTTTGCCTGGCACTTATAGTCCTCGCTGGAATGGGTGTCTTTAGTAGGATATAGTGGTAGTGAATGCTTTGCCTGGCACTTATAGTCCTCGCTGGAATGGGTGTTCTTTAGTAGGATATAGTGGTAGTGAATGCTTTGCCTGGCACTTATAGTCCTCGCTGGAATGGGTGTCCTTTAGTATGATATAGTGGTAGTGAATGCTTTGCCTGGCACTTATAGTCCTCGCTGGAATGGGTGTTCTTTAGTATGATATAGTGGTAGTGAATGCTTTGCCTGGCACTTATAGTCCTCGCTGGAATGGGTGTTCTTTAGTATGATATAGTGGTAGTGAATGCTTTGCCTGGCACTTGTAGTCCTCGCTGGAATGGGTGTCTTTAGTAAGATATAGTGGTAGTGAATGCTTTGCCTGGCACTTATAGTCCTCGCTGGAATGGGTGTTCTTTAGTAGGATATAGTGGTAGTGAATGCTTTGCCTGGCACTTATAGTCCTCGCTGGAATGGGTGTTCTTTAGTAGGATATAGTGGTAGTGAATGTTTTGCCTGGCACTTGTAGTCCTCGCTGGAATGGGTGTTCTTTAGTATGATATAGTGGTAGTGAATGCTTTGCCTGGCACTTGTAGTCCTCGCTGGAATGGGTGTCTTTAGTAGGATATAGTGGTAGTGAATGCTTTGCCTGGCACTTATAGTCCTCGCTGGAATGGGTGTTCTTTAGTAGGATATAGTGGTAGTGAATGCTTTGCCTGGCACTTATAGTCCTCGCTGGAATGGGTGTTCTTTAGTATGATATAGTGGTAGTGAATGTTTTGCCTGGCACTTATAGTCCTCGCTGGAATGGGTGTCTTTAGTAGGATATAGTGGTAGTGAATGTTTTGCCTGGCACTTATAGTCCTCGCGGGAATGGGTGTTCTTTAGTAGGATATAGTGGTAGTGAATGCTTTGCCTGGCACTTATAGTCCTCGCTGGAATGGGTGTTCTTTAGTAGGATATAGTGGTAGTGAATGTTTTGCCTGGCACTTATAGTCCTCGCTGGAATGGGTGTTCTTTAGTAGGATATAGTGGTAGTGAATGTCTTGCCTGGCACTTATAGTCCTCGCTGGAATGGGTGTCTTTAGTAAGATATAGTGGTAGTGAATGTTTTGCCTGGCACTTATAGTCCTCGCTGGAATGGGTGTTCTTTAGTAGGATATAGTGGTAGTGAATGTTTTGCCTGGCACTTATAGTCCTCGCTGGAATGGGTGTTCTTTAGTAGGATATAGTGGTAGTGAATGTTTTGCCTGGCACTTATAGTCCTCGCTGGAATGGGTGTTCTTTAGTAGGATATAGTGGTAGTGAATGTTTTGCCTGGCACTTATAGTCCTCGCTGGAATGGGTGTTCTTTAGTAGGATATAGTGGTAGTGAATGTCTTGCCTGGCACTTATAGTCCTCGCTGGAATGGGTGTTCTTTAGTAGGATATAGTGGTAGTGAATGTTTTGCCTGGCACTTATAGTCCTCGCTGGAATGGGTGTTCTTTAGTAGGATATAGTGGTAGTGAATGTCTTGCCTGGCACTTATAGTCCTCGCTGGAATGGGTGTTCTTTAGTAGGATATAGTGGTAGTGAATGTTTTGCCTGGCACTTATAGTCCTCGCTGGAATGGGTGTTCTTTAGTAGGATATAGTGGTAGTGAATGTTTTGCCTGGCACTTGTAGTCCTCGCTGGAATGGGTGTTCTTTAGTATGATATAGTGGTAGTGAATGTTTTGCCTGGCACTTATAGTCCTCGCTGGAATGGGTGTTCTTTAGTAGGATATAGTGGTAGTGAATGTTTTGCCTGGCACTTGTAGTCCTCGCTGGAATGGGTGTTCTTTAGTAGGATATAGTGGTAGTGAATGTTTTGCCTGGCACTTATAGTCCTCGCTGGAATGGGTGTTCTTTAGTAGGATATAGTGGTAGTGAATGCTTTGCCTGGCACTTATAGTCCTCGCTGGAATGGGTGTTCTTTAGTAGGATATAGTGGTAGTGAATGTTTTGCCTGGCACTTATAGTCCTCGCTGGAATGGGTGTTCTTTAGTAGGATATAGTGGTAGTGAATGTTTTGCCTGGCACTTATAGTCCTCGCTGGAATGGGTGTTCTTTAGTAGGATATAGTGGTAGTGAATGTTTTGCCTGGCACTTATAGTCCTCGCTGGAATGGGTGTTCTTTAGTAGGATATAGTGGTAGTGAATGTTTTGCCTGGCACTTATAGTCCTCGCTGGAATGGGTGTTCTTTAGTAGGATATAGTGGTAGTGAATGTTTTGCCTGGCACTTATAGTCCTCGCTGGAATGGGTGTTCTTTAGTAGGATATAGTGGTAGTGAATGTTTTGCCTGGCACTTATAGTCCTCGCTGGAATGGGTGTTCTTTAGTAGGATATAGTGGTAGTGAATGTTTTGCCTGGCACTTATAGTCCTCGCTGGAATGGGTGTTCTTTAGTAGGATATAGTGGTAGTGAATGTTTTGCCTGGCACTTATAGTCCTCGCTGGAATGGGTGTTCTTTAGTAGGATATAGTGGTAGTGAATGTTTTGCCTGGCACTTATAGTCCTCGCTGGAATGGGTGTTCTTTAGTATGATATAGTGGTAGTGAATGCTTTGCCTGGCACTTATAGTCCTCGCTGGAATGGGTGTTCTTTAGTATGATATAGTGGTAGTGAATGCTTTGCCTGGCACTTATAGTCCTCGCTGGAATGGGTGTTCTTTAGTAAGATATAGTGGTAGTGAATGTTTTGCCTGGCACTTATAGTCCTCGCTGGAATGGGTGTTCTTTAGTAAGATATAGTGGTAGTGAATGTTTTGCCTGGCACTTATAGTCCTCGCTGGAATGGGTGTTCTTTAGTAAGATATAGTGGTAGTGAATGTTTTGCCTGGCACTTATAGTCCTCGCTGGAATGGATGTTCTTTAGTAGGATATAGTGGTAGTGAATGTTTTGCCTGGCACTTATAGTCCTCGCTGGAATGGGTGTCTTTAGTAGGATATAGTGGTAGTGAATGTTTTGCCTGGCACTTATAGTCCTCGCTGGAATGGGTGTTCTTTAGTAGGATATAGTGGTAGTGAATGTTTTGCCTGGCACTTATAGTCCTCGCTGGAATGGGTGTTCTTTGGTGGATAGTAGACTTCTGTGACAATGTAATACTTTTCCTGACAAGTGTAGTTCTTTGTCAAAAGGGAGTAATTTTATTGATAATTGTAGACCTATGTGAAAAGGACGTAATCTACTTTCCAATAACAATCCTCTTAGAAAATGGGTACTTGCCTGACAATTGAATCCCTTTGTGGAAAAGGAATACTTTCCTACATCAACAGTCTTCTGTGAAAATGGAACACTTTGTCTGAGAATGTTTTCCTCTGTAAACGGGGTACTTTGCCTGATTATAGTAGCCAAAGCATTCAAATAGAAAACTTTCAATTAGTGCATTGTGTTTAACCATTGTCAAAGTGATTGTTAATGTTTCTTTTCCTTACAACTTTGGTTCTGCAATGATCAGTGTTATCGTCTTGAGTGCTGTAGTTATTGGATTCAATTGCCATGAAGTCATACAAAATACTGTTAAATTACCAATTGCTCCATTACATTAATGAGCAGATGCAAAGCCTTCTAGGCTCGGAGTCGGGATAATATATCCCAGTGGACTGTCAAAAGTGATATGGTACAATAACAATACAACTATGTGTGTTGGTCTAGCAATATAACGGGGACGTCGTCGTCGTCAACACCATAACCCTAACCCTTTCCATATATTTTGTAAGTCACAATGAAATTAAATAGTATTGCATCAGTGTAAATACTCACATAAACACAACACTATAATTACCACAATACAGGTATCAAGGAATGACATACCTCTATAAAAGACAATAACATAACTCTTTCATTATATATACAAGCTTGATTGTTCATGCAAATTTGCTGTTATTGTATATTTGTTGTGCCTGTCCTAAGCCGTTTTGTTGATATTGGTGGAATTGTTGACCATCACTGTTTATACTTTCATTTTCTAATTATTTAATGAATTAAAGAAACACTATGTTAGTTATTATGCACTCCACAAGACGAATGACATTAAGTAACGTGCATGCATCCCACAACAGACATACTTGAAAACGGTGAACCGTAAACAGGTCTACATGAATAGCAGCTGATGAAGCGGATAATTTAATAGGTCTGCATAGATAGCTAGTGTAGCGGATAATCATAGTGGAAATGAATGGCTGTTGTTGCGGATAATAGAATGTCTGACTGAATGTAGAACTGATGTTAACCGTTACAAAGTATCTGTACCACAAATGACCACGCATATGTTCTGTTTGTCGTTATCACAACTGTCCTTTCCTCATTCATGACTTATCATCGGGTTTGTAACAAGAGTAACACGACTGGTGCATAATGTGGAGCAGGAACTGTTTACCCTTCCAGAGCACCTGAGTTTACCCCCGGTTCTTAGAGAAGTTCGCGTAACTTGATCTTTAGTTTTCTTCGTAATGTTTTCTAGATGGTTGTTTGTCCTTTTGTTCTTATTCATTTGGCCATTGTATTTGTCTGTCTTTCGATTTACAGCTACTGATTACCCCCTTTGGTATCTTAGATGTACAGCTTCTGATTACCCCTTTGGTATCTTAGATTTACAACTTCTGATTACCCCCTTTGTATCTTAGATTTACAGCCTCTGATTACCCCCTTTGGTATCTTAGATTTACAGCTTCTGATTACCCCTTTGGTATCTTAGATTTACAGCTTCTGGTTACCCCTTTGGTATCTTAGATTTACAGCTTCTGATTATCCCTTTGGTATCTTAGATTTACAGCTTCTGATTACCCTTTGGTATCTTAGATGTACAGCTTCTGATTACCCCCTTTGGTATCTTAGATTTACAGCTTCTGATTACCCCCTTTGGTATCTTAGATTTACAGCTTCTGATTGCCCCCTTTGGTATCTTAGATTTACAGTTTCTGATTACCCCCTTTGGTATCTTAGAATTACAGTTTCTGATTACCCCTTTGGTATCTTAGATGTACAGCTTCTGATTACCCCCTTTGGTATCTTAGATTTACAGCTTCTGATTACCCCTTTGGTATCTTAGATTTACAGCTTCTGATTACCCCCTTTGGTATCTTAGAATTACAGCTTCTGATTACCCCCCTTTGGTATCTTAGATTTACAGCTTCTGATTACCCCCTTTGGTATCTTAGATTTACAGCTTCTGATTACCCCCTTTGGTATCTTAGAATTATAGCTTCTGATTACCCCTTTGGTATCTTAGATTTACATTGTTGCTTATATAGAGAAGTCTATGTGAATACCTGATAAACGAATTGCAAATTAGAGATGGATTATTGATTTTGTGTTTTAACATACGTTTGTTTGTTTGTTTGGTGGTGTTTAACGCCACTTTCAACAATATTTCAGCTATATCGTTGCGGTCAGTTTTATTGGAGGAAACCGGACGACCCGGAGAAAAAAACCGACCTGTCACAAGTCACTGACAAACTTTATCACATAATGTTGTACACCTCGCCCTGATCGAGATTCGAACTCAAAACATCAGTGGTGATAGGCAATGATTGCATAGGTAGTTGTAAATCCAACTACCATGCGATCACGGCCACAACAGCCCCTGTTATAAGGGTAATAACAAAATTACCGAACTCCGAACAATCTTACAAAGGGAAAGTCAAAACTCATAATTATATAAACAGACAAAATCAGTCAACAACCGAATGGAACAATTATTTTTAACAGAACTAATACATAAATTAAAAATTATATCTCGAATAATGTAGCTTTTGCGCCGTATGCGTTCGAACTATGGGGCAAACCGGGAAAGGGGTTTAAAAAGTAAATGGCAATTAATACTTTTGAAATTTCACTGACATTACGAAGATTATAGCGTTCTAGTGCCTCAAATATAATCAGGCATACAGCTTGAAAAGGTAAACAACTTTTGAATGTCAAACGTTAATGAATGACCTATACTAAGCTAATGGTAGATATTAACGGAATATTATCACTATAGAACATACAAAGTATAGCATGTGAAAAATAGAATGAGGAATTCATACTTAATTAACAGACAAAATCAAATAAAAAGTAAAAATATAATTGCCCTTCACACTTACCCATTTACTAGTTAGTAAGCGTGTCCTGTTGTCGAGAGTTAGTGATGAATCATTTATACGTAAAACTACCAAATAATTGTAAATATTTATAAAATGACGTATAATTGTATATGAAACAAGGTCAACTACCGATTTGTGTGTAAATGCTCTTTATTTCTGGAATTGAGTTCAAAAGGATAAGTTCATTGTTAAGACGAATCGTACCCATTTGATTTACTTGCTCCGAAAGACTTTTAAATTACTTTGCTTTCCAAGTCTTTTTACAAGAGCGTACCTGGTGAAGGTTATTTCAGCAACGCGTCGTACGCACTAAATTAGATCTACGTTCTTACGTATTCATTTTTTTTCGTATCTGTAAATGTACCCGAGATTGTAACCTTAACTCCTAAATAAGTATGATTTCTAATAATTTCAAGTGCTGTACATTGTTATTGTATTTCCAGTTAAAATCCTTTCAGTTGTATTAAATATTTACACTTCGTTTTTGTCACAATCCGTCCAGTGTTATTAAATATTAAGACTTGTGTTTTCTTTTATATTGAGTTCTATTCCCAATTTATTGCAATTTATCAAGTCTGCGTTGTAGACATTGTACCGTTTCCGAAAGTAAAATAACGTTATCTGCATTCCATAGACAAGTGATATCAATCGAGTTGAGTTTATCTGGAGAGCAGTCTTTAGTTAATATACCTGTAAGATCAATTATTTATAACTTGAATAGATTGGGGTTAAATTGTACCCCGGACGAACACCGGAAAAGATACAAGAACGTGCCTTGAGGTTTATCTATGAGGATTTCAATGGTGATTATGATACTCTTTTGTTAAAGTCTGGTTTACCCTCTCTCAAAATAAGACGTCTACGAATGATGGCCATAGAAATTTTCAAAATCCTTCACACACAGTCCCCGGCTTATCTCAATGACATTGTTAGTTTTAAACATTTATCTTACCCTTTTAGACGGCAACAAACAGTAGAAATTCCACAGGTGAGAACAACAAATTTTTGTCTGCATTCATTAAGGTATGCTGGATCTACACTCTGGAATGAGTTGCCTGACGCGATCCGTGCGCAGACGAATCTAAACCAATTTAAAAGTCTGATCAATAACTGGAATGGCAACTCATGCAGATGTGGCTCCTGCAGATCTTAATATTTGCATGCTTCATTTTATGTTGAGTACTTTCAGATTTTTTTAGCTTTTAGTCTTGCTTTATTTATTTTTATTGTTGCTTTGTATGTGCTTATTAGTCAAATTTGTTAGTGCTTAAATGTTGCATGTAATTTTGCTTTCCTTATGCTATGCTTATATATGTATGTGCATCTTGCTAATGCTTCGACTGTTGTCTTATATTATATGTCATGCATGTGTATTTATATGTTTTTAAATGTATGTGTTGTTACTGTTTTTTATGTCGGCAAAAAGCTCTACAGAGCTTATGTTTGTAATGTTACCCGACTTAAAATAAAGTTTTCTATTCTATTCTATTTTCTATAACACCTATCATAAAGGGGTTGATAGGAGTGAAAGGAGATTTTTTTTTACATTTACAAATATTTCAGTATAGCCATGTCGTGTGGTTTTATAACATCATAAAAAGCTCACAAAGCATACATTTTTCCGAAGTCTATAAAATAAAGTCTTAAATTCTATGAAAAAGTTTTCAGATATTTGGATCCACGTTGAGTGTATTCATCTTTTAAAGTTTTAAGAACAAACATAATCAGTGAGTATTTTATTTCTACAAAACCTAGCTACGTCACAGGTGTTTGATGACAGGATCCTTAGCCCCGTCCACTAATTTTGCATAAATATCATGTTTTCTAATATGTGTCATATATTTGTGGCATATGTATACCAATATACCACATTCTTACTTTCAATTTGCAAGTTTACCATCAAATGTGCTGCTCGACTATAGTGCGAGATTATATAAATCTCGGATACCAAAATATTAAATTACAAGAACGTGTTGCAGGATCTCAATATTGACGATTTCAAGTCTAAACCACATGATTGCCCCCGTGCAAGTTTCTCATTCATGTGTGGACTGATCTTTAAAATATGGAGGTATTCGTTTAAAATTGACTGATTTGTGATTAAGGATATTGCCTAAGCTAAAGGCATCAAGACCTTTGTTGGCAAACGAAAGTTTAAGAAATGAACGTTTGCCAATTTCATCTTTTTGAATGCCAACAGGTTTGACTCATAAGTCTGACTGGCAATACCTCACCTTAAAATGTATGATAAACGGGACGACTTCAATTTTAAAATCATAAATTTTCCAAATATGTGCAGCAATATACCAGCTTCTCCTGCATATGGTGTTTACATCTCGCAATTGATTCGTTATGCAAGGGCCAGTACCAATTATTCTGATTTCCTGAAACGTCATCTTCATCTGAGAAACAGGCTACTGGACCAGGGCTATCAAAAGATTCGCCTTATTCGATCTCTTAAAAAGTTTATATTCCGATACCAAGATCTTGTCGAAATATATTCCGTCTCTGCAGAAAAGATTATAAAATAATGAAAATGTATAAAGATAAGGTGTCAACAAAAATGTCAAAAATATTTTGCTATCAATGTGTGACGTAAAAATGTCTTTGACATTTACTTCACTGAGTTTGGCGCTGCTTTGACAACTGTTTTACCTGTTTTATCCAAGTATTGTTATAAATACTGTTATAGTGACAGCCGGAAACTTTGAGCCGTAATTAAAGGGGGAGGTTTGGCGCTTTAAAATCTTATTCAACCCACCATTTCTTTAGAAATGCCTGTACCAAGTCAGGGTCATTACGGTTTTCACAGTTTTCGGGTTGCTGACTGATTTTGTCTGTTTGTATATACTTATGAGTTTTGACTTTCCCTTTGTAAGATTGTTCGGAGTTCGGTAATTTTGTTATTACCCTTATTTACCTCTGTATCTTCAACCCCCTTTCAAGGAGAACCATACTGTGTATGTAAAACAGTGCCTCTATTTACAGTGCTGTGCACTCCCTCCACCATTATCACGAATTATAAAATCCTTTGTACACTAATATTATAAACACTGGATTTATGTACATAACTAAAGTCTAAATGTCACTTCAGTTGGCCCTTATGTTTTAAAATATTGACTGATAAAAGATAAAAGTCTCTAATGTCATATAGTCACTTCACTTAAAATATCCTGTTCACACGGTAAAAGTTCAAAGCTACTTAAAACGTGCTAGCTGGTCGTTTGGTTAAAATTCACAGACATTGTTGCAAATGTTCTAAAAACTCTAAAAACAGTTCATCGGCCCCTCAACTGTGTATGTAACTTAATCATAGCATATGTGGACTGTAGTGTATTATCTGGAGCCCTGCTGCTTAATGGTTCCCTGCATGTCCAATATTCTTGTTTGTCGAAGCATATGGAGTTGGAACATGAGACATCCAGAACAGTATTCTATGTTCGCTACACTGGCTGGGTCTAAATTAAGTTTACTGATTACAGATGTTTAGACGTCGAGAACAGTATTCTATGTTCGCTACACTGGCTGGGTCTAAATTAAGATGACTGATTACAGATGTTATGTCCAGTAATAGCTGGATTTTTGTGTCTTGTGGTAGGCATTTCCAACTGGTTTCTTTATCATTAAATATTTCCTCTATTTCTTGGAGTATTGGCTTTCTGGATGAAGTGTTCAATATTTTCTTTGTCTTTACTGCATAGTAAGCAGAGTATATTCGCTTCATTCTTGAACATCTTTATTCGGTTGCTTTGGAGTATGTACGAGCCTGTTAGTAGTTTAAGCTTGGTTGGTAGCCTATGGAGGTCCCCTTTTGAACTACAGTTGATCTTCATTATTGGGTGCAGTTTCCCTTTTTCCAGATTAACACAGCTCAAATACCGAAGGCCATTATAATATGGAGTAGACTCTACAATTTGCTCTACAATATTCAAAACGATTTAGGGAACGACCATTTAACTTGAAGGGGGGGGGTTATGGTTTTTTTCTAAAAAAATATTCTGATTCCCAATGTTGCTGAAAAAAATATTCTGATTTTGGTGGAGGAAAAAAAAAAAAATCTGATTCAGAGTTTTTGTCATATAACCTAATGTTAAATTCTGGAAAAAAATTTCGCGCTTTGCGCGACAAAAAAAATTGATATTCTAAATTTTGTGTTGTCCGAAAAATAAATTCTGAAAGAAACAAAAACCCATGTTTGAATGTTATAGTAATGATACTAAAAAGAAAGACAACTCAATCATAATACACTATAATAAATAAATAAATAAATAAATAAATTGTACATGTATTATATTAGACATATTGGGTACACTTCTTAAAACTACGATCTATCCTGTTAAGCAAGGTGTGAAGGGTAGAAACAAAGGTACTCCGAAAGTTGATTAAAAACCCGATTTTGGTCAGTGTCGCTTAATCTGATTGGTCAAAAATAAGTTCAGGTTCTTGCTTGTTTCGTTTTGAAGATGGCGGAAAGCATGAAAATGTAAACATAAACAAAAATACATGTTCTTATAAAACAAGTAGGTCTAGGATCGACATTTGTAATATTCATATTATTGTTAAGTGAGGATCGATTCAAGTTGAAATTTACTTAATTGTTTGAAATTTAAAAAGATATATAAATCTCGCTGAAAGTGAAAGTGAAATTCATGGATTAGACTAGAGTTTAGACTTCGAATCGAAAACATTTTCTGCTTTACGACTTCGGTACTCAGGGACAGGATAGTCCCCCTTTCCTAATCTAGGAAAAACATGTGTCGTAGCTTTCAGCTATTATTTTCAGTTTAATTATACGATAATCTGATATATGGTATAATATGATTAGTCGTCACAAAATCACCAGTTTTATACGATATTCTGAATTCAAGTCACTTCGGCATCTAGGTTAGTCACTTCGGCACCTAGGTTAGTCATTTCGGCACCTAGGTTAGTCACTTCGGCACCTAGGTTAGTCACTTCGGCACCTAGGTTAGTCACTTCGGCACCTAGGTTAGTCATTTCGGCACCTAGGTTAGTCACTTCGGCACCTAGGTTAGTCACTTCGACACCTAGGTTAGTCATTTCGGCACCTAGGTTAGTCATTTCGGCACCTAGGTTAGTCATTTCAGCCCCAAGTTAAATGGCACTTGGTCAAATCGGTACCTGACGATAGTCAATTCGGCACCTATGTATATATATGTTTTTCATTTGTACATTGGAAAATTATAATTTTATTAATATTTTAGTGATTAATATTTAAATGTACCGGTATATGTATTTGAATGAAACATGTTATCTGTAAAATGTTCATAATCTGCTTCACAATGTATATAATAAAAAAAAAAAAAAAAAAAACAATATTCAAAGTTAATAAATTGCATTTATATATTTATTTATTTTGCAATATCATTAATAACAATGACAGATAGAACAATATACCTAGTCAATTTATTTATTGTGCTGGTGGTCCATACACAAAGGCGCACTCCCGGAGCAGCTGACTAGCGGTAATTTCACAACGAACATACTGCCTCCAGAGTCCAAATACCTGTCCTTGGATCTGTCTACTGCGTTTGCGTTGGTAACGTTTTAATTTCCCCTCTGATATCAGCTTAAGTTGAATGGGGATGTCTGTTATATAATATTTTATGCAATGCCAATGATAACCGGTTAAGATACATAAGTGTTAATTCTGGATGAAAATAAATTATCCTTAATAAAAGTATATTTGTTTCTAATACAAAATCATTTGATAATATAAACATTTTGTAAATTGGTTTAAAATTGTTTAGACGTTATGCGCCATGTTGGCGACACTTGACGTTACACATAATTACATGTAACGTTGAAAAGAACGTTTTGCATCTTCTTTTTCATTTTTTTTCTTCCTTATTTGTGTTTGCATAACTTGGGTTTGGTTGGGACGTATCTCAACCGGTGTGTTTTGATGTATTGTCCTTCATATTTTGTAACGCGTTACATGAGAAAAATGTGTTAACAGTGTTTCCAATAAATTTGTTTTAAAAAACAAAAATAAACGTTATGCGCCATGTTGGCGACACTTGACTTTACACATAATTACATGTAACGTTGAAAAGAACGTTTTGCGTCTTCTTTTTCATTTTTTTTCTTCCTTATTTGTGTTTGCATAACTTGGGTTTGGTTGGGACGTATCTCAACCGGTGTGTTTTGATGTATTGTTCTTCATATTTTGTTACGCGTTACATGAGAAAAATGTGTTTAACAGTGTTTCCAATAAATTTGTTTTCAAAAGCAAAAATAAACCTAATCTAATATATTAAAACAATTATTCGTATAATTCCCTATACAAGCATGTATTGGAAATCAAAATCCATCAATTAACAAAAAAATCTGCATTTGTTTTACTTATTTCATGTTCTATTTAGTCAAAGTTAAAAAAAATTCTCTTACCAGTATTGCAAGTGCGATGCTGCCAACGTTGACATTGTTTAAATCCAACTTTCCTTTTTTTAATTTTTATATAAATATTTTATTATTACTAAATTATTTTTAATACTGGTGCCGAATTGACCATGACAGGTGTCGAAGTAACCTAGTAACCAACCTTAAGGTGCCGATTTGACTATGTAGATAGGTGCCGAAATGACCAGGTGCCGATTTGACCCGATATTCTAGAGCTTGTGGTTCCTATCAGGATTTCCTTGGGTTGCTGCTAACAATGAAGCTACTGAATCAAGTGTTCCTCTTAGTTAAGTTGAAGTTATCACTTCGAAAGTTTTACGGTCGCCACCACGACTTGGTTGACCGTTATGGAATATCTGTGTCTCTAATGACCACGGATATATTCCTCTTGTCGTAGACACTTCACAGTCCTTTCCTCGTTAATGACTTATCACAGGGTTTGTAACTAGATTAACATGACAGGTGTCACTAGTGGAGCAGAAACTGCTTACCCTTCCAGAGCACCCGAGTTCACCCCCGGTTTTTAGTGGGGTTCGTGTTACTCGTTCTTTAGTTTTAACTTTTATATGTATGTTTTGTAGATCGTTGTTTATACTTTTTCTTTTGGCCATTGTGTTGTCTGTTCTTCTTCGATATATGGATTCTGATTGCCTCTTTGGTATCTTCAAACTCTTCTTATATCAAACACCCGTTTACTGTAATGTTTACAAATTGTAACAGTCCATTCTGATGACAATCATTGATAATAAATCTCAATGTTTATGAATAAAATGTAAAAAGTTGTAACATATTCTATTTAACAGCAATGTTTCAACAACCATGTTACTAAGATTGATAATGTTTTGATCAGTATATTTTGATATCACCAGCGACGTGACGGCAACTGAAAAACAATGTATTCTGTGAAGTGCGTTCTTAAGCGATACAATTTTATTCATCTCTTTACTTTTGCTTACATACTCTTAACATCAGATTGAGTAATTATAGTCAGTTATCTAAAATACTTTTACTTGTACGTTTAGAAGGTACAGAGATTATTGCAACTCGCCATTGTCAGTTGGGACTCACCAAAGTTTTCAAATTTTAGATTTTTACAATGATGGGTCTCACCAAAAGTTTCAGAAATGTCTTCTGGACTCACCAAAATAAATTGCTACAAATATCCCTGTAGGTGTAACATCTTTGTAATTGTCATCGATTATCAATCTTCAGTCGATGTTGATATAACGATCATCGATCTTGAAAATGTGATCGATTCCCATCACTAGTAAGGGACCGACCATTAAGCTTGAAAGGGGGGGTTATGGTTTTTTGTTTCATTCAGAATTTTTTTTTCTCGACAACACGAGAGTTAGAATATTTATTTTTTTTCCAGAATTTAACATTAGGTTATATGACAAAAACTCTGAATCAGATTTTTTTTTTCCTCCACCAAAATCAGAATATTTTTTTCAGCAACATTGGGAATCAGAATATTTTTTTAGAAAAAAAACATAACCCCCTCCTCCCCCCCCCCCCCCCCCCCCCCCCCTTCAAGTTAAATGGTCGTTCCCTAACTGCATAAAATTTTTAAGTACATATAATGTACATACAGCAGTATATATAAATTTGATAATTAGAAGACATGTGACTAACTCTGTAATTTATATTTGTACAGGTCATAGCTAGTTTTTAGAAAACATACAAAATGGCTGTTCCTGTTTTAATGACACTGTTCACTGATGATGCTGTAGAAGTCAGATACCAGGACCAATCATGTTTACAGTTGTCACCCTGTGGGTCCACCTTTGTTCATCATGACAGTCCAGGACAGTTGGTCCATCAGGCCCATGGTAACAATTGTAACATTATCCAGAACAAAAAATTATATATATTTTTACTGTGTTTGCAAATTGGACTCGTTAGAACTAGCTCCGGTTCCGCAGCTACATTAGAACATGCTTTCATTGACCTAACCAAAAGGGGACCGCTGTGGCCGTGATCGTATGGTAGCTGGATTTACAACTACCCATGCAATCAGTGCCTATCACCACTGATGTTGTGAGTTCGAATCTCTATCAGGGCGAGGTGTACAACATTATGTGATAAAGTTTGTCAGTGACTTGCGACAGATCGGTGGTTTTCTCCGCGTCCTCCGGTTTCCTCCACCAATAAAACTTACCACCACTATATAGCTGAAATATTGTTGAAAGTGGTGTTAAACACCATCAAACAAACAAACAAAAACCTAACTTAAATAATTCAAGTATATAACAAAAGGCTTGACATTAACTTTTTTACCAACTTGTCCATTCAAACTAGTAGCCCAAAGTTTTAGTTGTTCGAAAACAGGAAATACTTGTCCAAATTTTTTTTATTGATAAACCAATATATACATTGTAGGTCTCTTTCTTTAAAATCAACATCTGATTGGTCAATAAAAATATCCTATGTACTATATTTGAATAGGTAAAATTCACTACTACCATTAGTATGTCTTTGATGAAATTTAACCTTAAATGTTTTTAACGACAAAATTTATAAAAATACAACTTGCTACTGACGAATTTTATAACAATTTGTAAATTTAGCGTTTTTATTTATTTGTTCACTTGTCTCATCGGACAAGCAACATACACCATTCACTAGTCCGTACCAAACTTTTACTTGTCCTGGCTACTAGACTACTGCTAATATCAAGTCCTGCTAACAGATTACTTTCTTGCTTTTTTAACATTTCTTTATTATCCTCTCCAAAACTAACCAATATTAATTGACAGAAATCCAATATCAAATATGATGGACTTTATTACTGGGCATGTGACAGTATGTATGTTTTTTTATTTGCTATAATTTAAAAGACTCTGGCAGTAAAACAAAGAATACCAAACATTTTGACTACTGATGATAAATTAAAGCCAATAGGTGGGCTACATCAAGTTTACAAAAAACACTCGTCATACACAGGGTTATGTTAACAAATATGGAGACCAACTATATATGTTTGTGATGGATAGCATTGAGTTCTATAAATATGTATATACCAGAATTTTTTTTACAAATGTATAATAAAATACTTGTTTTCAAATGTTTCGGCCACAATGCCGTCTTCAGTGTTTTATTTCATACTCGCCCTAAGGAGAGAACAATTTAATAATTTAGAACATTGTAATATGACTGTTTTAATGATTTAACCCAATCAATTGTCCCAGGCATGAAGACTATTAGCCAAAGATGCCAGTTTGTCACCAGTGACTACAGAGAGAAAGTATTACAAGCATTAGACTTTCGTAACAGATTTGCTGAAAGGCCATTTATATGTCAGTCATTGATGGAAGAGGACTCAATAACGGTTTGTTTGATTTAGTAATATTTACAGTAAATTGTCCACCAGTTTTGAACACCGACCCCTATACTGAGATAATACTTAACTACAACTTCCCATGTGTAGGCATAATGTTTATTCCAGTATAGTACACAGATCAAGGACAAAGAGCCCCCAATAATGAAAAGTATAAGTTAATGTTTTTGTGTCAAATATTTCTGAGTCTTTGTTTAACTGTGAACCCCCCCTCATAGAGGGTGTGCCGGGGGTAGAATAGGCACAAGGTTTCTCCGCCCTAGAGGCACTAGTCCTCTAAAAGGGGTCAACCCCACGGGAACCCCAGGGTATAGAAATGGGACCGAGAGCTTCTTCGGCTTGAAGGGGCATCCGTAGGTTGTGCGGGATGCACAAATTCACAACCAAACCGTCCTGCGGATGAGACATAAATAAAACCGAGGTCCCGTGTTGAGAGATTGCCACCCTCTCCGCACGTTAAAGAACCCAGTGTAACAGCTCATTATGAGCATTCTGCTCATGATGAGTGGTCCATAAGAGACCTGTTGCACTGGCAAAATGATCCGTCCCTACCCATCACCTTTCCTTGTTTCGAGTCCCGTGGCATTTATATTTTTAAATGTTCTCGTCCTGAATATAGCTGAAAAATTGCTCGCTGGACATTAAACACCAATCAATCAATCAATCAATCATTGTTTAACTGTTCAGATGTGTAAAAATTTCTTTGTATTTTGAGTAGACTTTTTTACCTCTGTATTTTAATTCATTGTACATCTGTTTTTTTTTAACTTGAACCATGTTTATATATTTGTATCTTTGCATACCTTTTGGACTTATTGTACTGGCGTACTGCTATATATATGAGTTAACATTATTTTTGAATATCATTTTTCATAATAAGTTATTTTTGAAGATATCATAAACCATTGAAGCTTTTGTTTAAGAATTATAATAACCCTTGTTAAAGAAATAAAACAAAAATAAAGTTATTTTATCTTTAAAATATTTTTTTATAGGATATCAAACAGGATGAGAAAATAACTCACTTATAACTTTTAATAACTTCAAAGGTTATAAAGGTAATTATCAATTGTTTATCAATAAAAACAATTCTTTATTGACTTTACCTGATTAATTTCAATTTAAACAATTAAGGAGTTTTTTTTATTTACACTCCATAAATGATCATTACAATGAACAAAATGTGGAAAAAATATGTTCTTAAAGTATTTTATATTTTGTATTAATTCCCCCACCTCTCCTTTTTAATAGGGATATCTTTAATATCACCATCAATATAAAAAAGTGTAATAAGATTGTATGGTTATTTCATTATGAGGGGCTTTTTGTCCTGTTTTATTTGGATAAGGGACGTCACTAGAATGAGACAACTAAAAACAATTTAACCAATTTCATACCTGAAAACAATATCATACCTGACAATAATGTCACACCAATCAGAAAGGTATATATTCTGATCATTTGTCATTCTGTACTTGCTTTAATATTGAGACCATGGGATTGTTTTGACATTGATGATATGGTAAATGGATCTACCTATGCAATAATTGCCTATCACCACTGAAGTTCTGAGAATGTTTCTGACTTTCCTGCCTTTGGTGAGGTGTACTTGATACTTCATGTGATAAAGTTTGTCAGTGACTTGCGTCAGGTCAATAGTTTTCATAGGGTATTTAAGTTTCCTCCACCATTAAAACTGACCACCATGATAAAGATGAAATATTGTTGAAAATAGTGTTAAAACCCCATAACCACCCTACATTGATTACTTAGCCAGGTAGCAACTAGTTCGTTTTTGATATAGCTGAAAAAAGATGTTAATATTTGATCTCCCCAATTCAGCAAGTTGCCTCAAATTGCTTTCAAATGGTATTCTCATTTTATTCATATGACAATATTCTAAGATCATAATGTCAGCCACAGGTAAACTATTTCTTTTTAATTACAGACATCTGTTTATGATAGGAATCATAATAATTAATATGCTCATTTATCTAATGTAACACATCAGTAGTGTAATGGTTAGCATATTCTCCTCAAGTGTGGTTGATCGTGATTTCGAGATCTAGATAATAAAGTTTTACTTTATCTGCAACTTAAGATTTCTTGTTCAGATTTATGATAAAAAAAAATTATAACCATTATCATCATTATGAATAATTTCAATGTGAGAAGAGGCCGTTGTGGTCGTGATCGTATTGTAGTTGGATTTTAAGGGTGTAGGCCTGGGGTATGGTTGATAACTCTATTTTCAGTGTCTTCTCAAATATATGATCATCTGTGTGTTTTGAAAATTCCCCCTCAATTCCAAGCTTCTTGGTGACAAAGATTGTTTACATTGGATATGGCCAGTTAAAAAAAATGACTCCTTTTCCTTTTACCTTTCCATAGCTGTGCTCCTTGTATTTTTATATCTTATTGCTGCTTATGCCAGTGTCAGGCAGTGTGTTATTATTATATGCCGGTGCCCACAAAATATCATTGAAATATCTCTTTCCAGAAAAAATGTTCATCGAAATATGTTGTCAAAAAAGCCAGAAATGTAACACAATTTGTGTGACAACCTTTTTCTATTGAATTTCAAGGGTTTGTCAAAACAAATAATTAAATATATACACCAGAATCTTAGATATGAAACTATAGAGCAAATTCATTTTATGGTAGTAAAAAAAATTGAACGATGGGAAAATTTTAGGGTAACCCAGGTCTACACACTTAAACTACCCATGCAATCAGTGCCTATCACCACTGATGTTGTGAGTTCGAATCTCGATCAGGGCGAGGTGTACAACATTATGTGATAAAGTTTGTCAGTGACTTGCAACAGGTAGGTGGTTTTCTCAGGGTCCTCCAGATTCCTCCACCAATAAAACTGACCGCCACAATATAACTGAAATATTGTTGAAAGTGACGTTAAAATAAACAAATATAATGTATAATTGGTCTTATTTTAACCAAAGATAAAAAATGGGAAAATATTAACATATATCTTGTATTCTTGTTTTACAGCATCTCTATGCTAGGATTACTTCAGCTGCATGGCCGAAAGGCTTAGAACAAGCAAACTTTGAGTATATACATGATGGAGGGGTGAAATTGATATCTGCCGATGAGTATTCCAGTCTGGTGTTATCTCCCCATAAACAAGACTTTACTGTGTGTTATTTGTGTGGCATCAGTCTTGATTCACCAAGAAAGAAAATATCACGCCACAAATACAGAAAACAAGAAATAATGACAAACGGTTGTATGTCAAACAAAGAAACTAAAAAGACTTGTATTCAACAAGATAGGATATATCATCATGATAATATACATATTTCAGATGGTCTAGTGATGTCAAATGACCAATTGTCATCAAAAAATTGTGAAAAGCTTGACTGTCATAGAGGGAGTCCTGAAAGAATAGAAAAACTCAAAGATGACTTGAATATTTCTCCAATCAGTTTTGCAAGTACTCAAATGAGCCGTGAATCGTCTCCCATCAATGACAGTAAAACACAATTCAATAGGTATTCTACGCCAACAAATTTGGTACAAAATAAGAAAACTGGGCAAACAGTGCAGAAAACAGAATGTGAATCATTAGATGGTTCATTTTTACAATTTACACAGAAAGCGACAGAACCTGAAAATATAGAAAATACAGATTGTGATTATACTAAGGGACACAATTTATCTTGTGAATCAAAACATTCAAGTGATTCAGATCAGTCAGTGAATCAGAGACATGTTCACTGGATATCCAAACATTCAAGTGGATCAGACTTTAGTGAAACAGGAAGTGTGGATGACCAATCAAATTCTCAAATCTTGTACAGCTGGGTTACCAGACATTTTTCCTGTGAGGAATGTCCAGCATCTTGGAATCATGTTCTTAACATGGCTAGAGCTGCAATAGAAAACAAAGAACAGTTAGAAACATATTCATGTAGGTTGTGATAATAGGCCAAACAGTTAGAAACATATTCATGTAGGTTGTGATAATAGGCCAAACAGTTAGAAACATATTCATGTAGGTTGTGATAATAGGCCAAACAGTTAGAAACATATTCATGTAGGTTGTGATAATAGGCCAAACAGTTAGAAACATATTCATGTAGGTTGTGATAATAGGCCAAACAGTTAGAAACATATTCATGTAGGTTGTGATAATAGGCCAAACAGTTAGTAACATATTGATGTACAGGGGTTAATAAATCCCCTAGCCCGACGCCCGGGGCTAGTAATTTCCACATTTGGGCTAGCTGAAATAATCAGCTGTATGCCCGACGGGCTAGTAAAAATATATATCGGATATTGACAAACTTGTCAATATTCGCGTATCTACTTATATTCATATATGTTATATGTTGTTTAATCAGCAGCAATGTTTTATTTATTCAACCGCTAGCTTTTTGTCGAAATTGAGGGCAAAGAAGGTAGAAAAACTGCGTATTCTCGTCATAAAACAGCTTCAACAAATGACGGCTTACTGGAAATTTCGAAAATGAAATACCGGAATGGGATTCCGGAACCGGGAACGACTATTTCCGGTTTTGCCAATAGTAAAAAAAAAAAAAAATATTTTTAATGCCGACCGATTCTAGATTTTTTTGACATGTGACCATAAACACAAATATTTTTGTTTGGCCTTACAGTGACCTAAACTGTGGAAAATAAGTGAAAATAAAACGCAATACCAGATCTGAAAAGAAAGATAGTTAAACTAATATACATTGTACATGTTGTACAAGGGTTCAAGTCTGCAAGTCGGATTCATGAAATCACGGTATTGACCAGGACTAGTGGTTCATAGATTCGGGCTAGTAATATTTGGGAGTATGCTAGCCCTGGGCTAGTGAGGTGGTCCAAGATTTGTTAACCCCTGATGTAGGTTGTGATAATAGGCCAAAGAAAAAAAATAACTGTGTTTCTACTAACATCCTTGAAAAATAGGGGAGGTAATTAGGAGGGAAAACTTTATTATTATTTAATTTTACCTAGGTTATACATGACAAGAATCTGACTTTTACCATGTTAACAGTGATTATCAGAAATTGTAAAAAAAACAATTTAGTGTAGGCACTGAAAATTAGGTCAATAATTTTAGCTGAACACAGGTATTTTTTTTTAGCCATATGTAGTTAATTTATATTAATCCAACTTGCTGTTTTATAAGGTTAGGGTTATAGTGTTTGAAGCCACTTTCAGCAATATTCCATGATCAGTTATATCATGGCGTTCAGGTTTATTGGTTTAAGAAACCAGAGTACCAGAAGAAAACCACTGACCTGCCGCAAGTCATTAACAAACTTTATCTCATAATGTTGTATCGAGTACACCTTGCCATGAGCGGGATTCAAATTCCCAATTTGATAGTGGTGTTAGACACTGATTACATAGGTACAAATGTAGTTGTAAATTCAACTACAGTGTACTGTGCGATCACGACCAAGACAGCCGCTTATATGCAATGTACTTTCATGAAATATCATGATAATAATATATATTAATATATATATATAAACGTTTGAAAAAAGTAGCCAACGTATGAACCTACGAGATGTCGGATCGGAAACAAGTGTTAACGATACTGTGCAAACAAACAAAAATGATAAATAAACGTCTAAAATGTTAGCACAACGATATCAAAAAAAGATGTTAAAATGTAACAAAAATAACTATAAGTCTACAAAAAGACTATAATTATAATTAAATCGACGGATATTTCGCTTGACCGACAAGCTTCATCAGCGTCTGTAATCTGATTTGAAAAATTGTCACATTGACCATCAGTTATCGTGACGTAAATTACTAAAAATCATAATCTTGAACTTTATACTTTATATTTTTCAAGTATATTGTACACTAATTTATAAACAATATGAACAGAATGAGAAAATGTAATGATGAAGTTTACCAACTAGCTAAGGACCAGGCCAGGCACTGGTTAAAAAGTTAAAAAACAAAAGATTTAGGTCTTTTTGTTTATGCCTTCCGGGTGTAATGTTTGTAACTCGCAGATCCAAAAACTCTCTTTTTTCTGTCTTTGATTTTCTTTCCAACTTGGATTGTGGTCAATGATATAAATTTTGGATCTGCCAAAGTCTTCCAATCAAAGACAGAAAAAAGAGAGTTTTTGGATCCGCGAGTTACAAACATTACACCCGGAAGGCATAAACAAAAAGACCTAAATCTTTTGTTTTTTAACTTTTTAACCAGTGCCTGGCCTGGTCCTTAGCTAGTTGGTAAACTTCATCATTACATTTTCTCATTCTGTTCATATTGTTTATAAATTAGTGTACAATATACTTGAATACTATAAGTATAAAGTTCAAGATTATGATTTTTAGTAATTTACGTCACGTTAACTGATGGTCACGTGACAATTTTTCAAATCAGATTACAGACGCTGATGAAGCTTGTCGGTCAAGCGAAATATCCGTCGATATAATTATAATTATAGTCTTTTTGTAGACTTATATATAGAATGGTGTTTTTTGCAGTCAGCATTAAAAGAAAAATACATGCTTAAATATTATACTTTTGCAACTTCAGCTGCCACATCTGTCCATATTAACCAAAAGCCTAGAGGAATTCCAAAGAAGATAAATCCAGAGAAATATTGCATGACACCATTTCCAGGATCTTTACCATTAACTTGTCCTGGACAACACCTCCATAAGCAGTACGGGAAATATGTGTATGACAGTGGACGAGACATCGTAGAGAATATCATGGCTCTCAGTGAAGGAAAACTTAAAATTGTCTTGATTGATGGTATTGTTTTTAGGTACGAGACATCGTAGAGAATATCATGGCTCTCAGTGAAGGAAAACTTGAAATTGTCTTGATTGATGGTATTGTTTTTAGGTACGAGACATCGTAGAGAATATCATGGCTCTCAGTGAAGGAAAATTTTAAATTGTCTTGATTGATGGTATTGTTTTTAGGTACGAGACATCGTAGAGAATATCATGGCTCTCAGTGAAGGAAAATTTAAAATTGTCTTGATTGATGGTATTGTTTTTAGGTACGAGACATTGTAGAGAATATCATGGGTCTCAGTGAAGGAAAACTTAAAATTGTCTTGATTGATGGTATTGTTTTTAGGTACGAGACATCGTAGAGAATATCATGGCTCTCAGTGAAGGAAAACTTAAAATTGTCTTGATTGATGGTATTGTTTTTAGGTACGAGACATCGTAGAGAATATCATGGCTCTCAGTGAAGGAAAACTTAAAATTGTCTTGATTGATGGTATTGTTTTTAGGTACGAGACATCGTAGAGAATATCATGGCTCTCAGTGAAGGAAAACTTAAAATTGTCTTGATTGATGGTATTGTTTTTAAGTACGAGACATCGTAGAGAATATCATGGCTCTCAGTGAAGGAAAACTTAAAATTGTCTTGATTGATGGTATTGTTTTAGGTACATTTCATTCTGTTAAACAAAATACATGGCATATTAAAGATAAATTGGCTAGTTTATGATATAAATATGGCCACCTTTATCTATTAACCTAGCTGTGTACCGTCACGATATAACTGAAATATTGTTGAAAGTGGCGGTAAACACCACAACACCCCCTAGCTGAGTATACTGTTCAGTGACATCCATATCCCTTCAATCATGTCAATTTGTTTGGCACCCTTTCTCTATTGATTTGAACAGTTTTTACCTATTTTCTTTATACCATTTCTTTGTTTCATGACCCAAATTTAAGTTGGAATCAATATCAGTTTGCACATTACGTAGGGGCCGTCGTGGCCATTATCGAATGGTAGTTGGATTTACAATTACCTATGTATTACCTAGATGTACAACATTATGTAATGACTTGCGACAGGTCAGTGGTTTTCTCGAGGTACTCCGGTTTCCTCCACCAATAAAACTGACAGCCACAATATAACTAAAATATTGTTGAAAGTGGCGTCAAACAAACAAACACATTACGTTGTCAACATGGGATCATGGAAATTAAACCTTTACAATCATTTATTTATTATTTTTATTACTGAAGTTACTACATGTATTTTCTAGAATTGTGAGACTAGCATCCACTAAATTTATAGAGATATTCCCAGGAGATGGGAGCGTGATATTGTCGGAAGGACTTGGTGGACATTTTTACAGGCATATAATACCCCAGGATTTTCAGGTATATGTACTAACACTTGTCACCCTCTTTAATATCTTTTTTTATTTTTTTACTATCATTTATCTGTTCTGATTTGCTATATTATGTATGCTTCTAACAGTATTTTGTCAAATGAGTAATGAGAGGTAACAACTACAGTAATGTTGTGAGTTTGAATCCCACTGATGGCGAGGTATACTCCACAATGTGGTTTGTCTGTGACTTGTGGCAGGTCAGTGGTTTTCTCCGGGTACTCTGGTTTCCTCCACCAATAGAACTAACTGCAACGATATAGCTGAAATATTGTTGAAAGAGGTGTTAAACACCAGAACCCACAACTTTAACCCTCTTACAAGGCCATTCCTCCTTTGATGAAAAAATTATCTCTCTTGATGGGGACAATATACAGTGATCCCTCGTTAAACCGCCACCTTCTGTGCAGTCGGTAGTTTGGCAGTATAACGAGTTTGGCGATAAACTGAGGGACATTGAAAACCGGAAGTCATGTGATCAAATGAAAAGATAAACTTTCTCAAATTGTTTCAACTCGACTGACATACATTTTGCACTTGTACAAAGACATAAGTATAAATAATACATGTTTAATAAATAAATAAATTAGAATAAATATTTACATACAATTGTTTCCTTTCTCGCGGCACAAAAACAATATTGTGTCAATACATGTAATTACTGTTTCTTGAAAAAGTTATCCAGTGATACTTGTTTAGCCTGAAGTTTTTTAGCTAGTCCTTTGAAATAAAACAGTTTTGCCATATCCGATTCAACGGTACTTGATTCCATTTCAAAGAATTTGATCGCGATGTTTAAACTATCAGTTACTTGCTTGCATGTCAGTTGCACTTCTTCAATGTCATCATTGTAATAAATTACGCTTTCTCTTCAAGGACGATGTTTTTATGACAACTAATTAAATTACAATTTTTACTCAGGATTAAAAGTAATCACTAGAAAAGTAAATACAGGTAATTATTCTAATCAAAACGACTCACCTGTTCCGACCCTCAACTATGAGATCAATGACCGTGTCCGATGACCAGTCTTGACATTCCATAATTACCGATCAATACACAGCTGTCAAAAGGTAGTTGTGGGCGGTACTAACGGGGGAATTTAAATTGGTTTTACGACTTTTGTGTCTGAAAACCTGTGGCACATGGCGGTAGCTGAGTTTGGCAGTATAACGGGGGAAATCGGGACAGTCGAGAATTTTAGCGATAAAACGGGAGGCAATAGACCTAGGGAGCACTGTAGTATTATATTATTTTCTCAGTGCATCTGAAATCTGATGTGATAAGAGGGATGGCCTTTGTTGTGAGTGACATTTTAAGAAGGGAACTACTGTGTAATGTAAATATTGCCATTGTTGCTGTACACTGACATCAGTATAATATTGAAATATTGCCTTTAAAGCTTTAGAGAGGTGAATGTAATAATTATTATTAATTATTGTCTTTAAAGACTGGTTAATTTATCAATTATTATTAATTCAAATTAAATTTTTTTCAGCTAGACGAACGTACATATTCTTTGAAAGCTCCACCACCAACTCCTCGGTCAGCACCATACAGTATTGAAAAACTTATAAAAAGAGCCAGCAGGTATATTTATGTTGTAAAATGAAGTGCACAAACATTTGAAATTCTAGACTTTTTTAATTTCATGGGACGGTCGAACTAGCTGTAAACGGCCAGTTTATAACTGTACCAACCTGATTTGCATTGATACTTTAACTCAATTTAACGGGGACCTCCATAACATGGTGTAAATCATTTAAAGTTCATCTTATCATATCAGTTTACTGGTATTTACCTGTCAGTTTTCATTCTAGACTTAAAAAATAATCAGTAATTATTGTTTGAGCTCTTCTCAATGCACGATTGGTCTAAATAAGCTATCAAATTGTTTAAGCCCACTAGTGGTAATGGTGTCTGTAAAATTCTATGTGGACCTTTACTTTTTAAACAATGGACCCTCTTGGCTAGTACCATATAAAATTATGTTTGAAGACTACACAAGATATTAGACAAGAGAGATAAGTTTGTTGATAGTTCTCCACAGCAATGAAAATACATATATTAAAATAATTATAGCTCATCTAGATGAAATTTAGTGGGGTTCATGTTGCTTGATCTTTAGTTTTCTGTGTAACGTTTTGTAGATCGTTTTTTGGTCATTGTATTGTCTGTCCTTCTTCAATTTACACTCCTGATTCCCCCTTTGGTATATTCTCATTAAATTTTAATTACAAGTGTCCCTCTTCCAGGTCTCCTCTTTCACGAATCAATCCCTTGTGTTAGTGAATGCCAATGATATATTCGGCAATACATGTAAATTGTAAGTAAATTATCATGTGACTAGAAGCCTTTAGTAGTAATCTGATAGTAAGGCTTGTTATTTTGTAGATTTTTACTACAGACTACCCAAGAAGATAAGACCATCACAAACAGGTTGGCTTGTTGTTGGAAGGTACATATAACAATGGTTATATTTAAACAATGATTCATTGTTGACATGTTTTCCTATTTGAAACTTTGAAGATGCCTGCATTAAATTAAATATGTGTACTAACAGGGCCTAATGCTAAGGCCAAATAAAAAAATATGTGTGTTTACGGTCACCCGACCGACCCTAACCTTTTTTATTGACAATTATTCGACCCTAATTTTTGCTAGCGACCCTATCAATTTTTACACAGAATTTGGATAACCATTTTTGTTGTTTAATCAGCAGCAATGTTTTATTTATTCAACTACTAGCTTTTTGTCGAAATTGAGAGCAAAGAAGGTAGAAAAACTGTGTAACTCGTCATAAAACAGCTTCAACAAATGACGGCTTAGCGAAATTTCGAAAATGAAATATCGGATTCCGGGACCGGGAACGACTATTTCCAGTTTTGCCGATAATAATAAAAAAAAAAAGTTAATACCAACCGACCGATCCTAGATTTTTTTGACATGTGACCGTAAACACAAATATTTGTTTATTTGGCCTAAAGTGTCCAAAAAATGGCTTTCTTATCTTTTTACTTTGAACATACCTAATGAAGATTTTTCCAGAAACGTCATGTATGTTTATTAGATATCTTTAGATTTATGACTACCAACTGTTTTTTCATTGTGTTCTTTGCTTTTCTTATATATTTTGTATTTTAGAAGTTGGGATTCCTCAATGATATTTATAGCAACAGATTTGTTTCTAATATGTATTAAATTGGACTAAAATTATGCATGATTGACATTGCTTTCAATAATAATTCTGTCATACAATATATCATCACAGTCAGTTTTATTTGTGAAGAAAATCAGAAAAAATGATGGAAGTCAACAGAAAATTTTAATACTTGAGGAAAAACAATAGTCCATTGGAGAGTGACTGACAAACTTGATCACATAAGGTTGTATTTTAGTACAAAAACAATAGTCCATTGGAGAGTCACTGACAAACTTGATCACATAAGGTTATATTTTAGTACACCAACAACAGAGGGAGTCAAACTCACAAACTTTAATAGTGATAGGTACTGATTACATATGTAGATGTAAATCCATGGCCATGTAATACAGTTAAACATGGTTTTTGTCAAACTTGAAGAAATCTGTTAATTTAATGTAATTTAGCTGGGTATTTTGAGGGAACAGGGAACATATAGCTAGCAATTACTATGAAGGACCAAATTCTTGCTTTCAGTTATCTCTATGACAACAAGTTTTCTGAGTTTTCTAAGTTTTACTGTTTATGATATTTAAAAGAATTTGATAAAACTAGTTGAAAATAAACTTCTTTTTTTTAGTTTAAAGATGATACATTGATAGAACCACTACCAGCCAGTCTTATAGAAGAATGTAGTGTTCCTGGTCATGGCAGGTTCTCAGCTTACTCTAACGGTCATGTCAGAATACTGTTTGATGATCGCACATCTTTAGACATGGCATGTGACTTTACAAGTAGAATTATGGGCTGTATGGAGCACAGCAGTGATGCCAAAGAGGTGTTGTATTAATTGTTAAAATATAGTTTGGTTTGGTTTTATGGTGTTTAACACCACCTTCAACAATATTTCAGTCATATCATGGCTGTCAGTTTTATTGGTGGAAGAAACTGGAGTACCCGGAGTAACCACTGACCTGCCGCAAATCACTGACAAACTGTATCACATAATGTTGTATCGAGTACACCTTGCCATGAACGGGGTTCAAACTCACAACTTCAGTGGTGATAGATACTAATTGCACAGGTAGTTGTTAAACTAACTATTATACGATCACGACCATGCAGGCCCAGTTAATATATGAATGAACATCTATTTTAGCAGTTTTCTCCTAGTTTAGAATTCATATATGCAATTATAAACACTGGATGTCTAACTTGACTTGAAATTTTAACCTTGTTTTGTTCATCAAGAATTGGGGCAACATACACTAGGAAATAAAAAATGCAAATATCCCCGGTAAAATGCAAATAATTAAAGATTACTAGTTATATTAGCGTTTACCAGTTAAATTAGCGAATTGTCTTGTTATATTTGCATTTTACCTTTTAAATTTGCATTGTCGTGGGATTTTAGCGTTTTTCCTTTTATATTTGCATTTTTCCTTTTAAATTTGCATTGTCGTGGGATTTTAGCGTTTTTCCTTTTAAATTTGCATTGTCGTGGGATTTTAGCGTTTTTCCTTTTATATTTGCATTTTTCCTTTTAAATTTGCATTGTCGTGGGATTTTAGCGTTTTTCCTTTTAAATTTGCATTGTCGTGGGATTTTAGCGTTTTTCCTTTTATATTTGCATTTTTCCTTTTAAATTTGCATTGTCGTGGGATTTTAGCGTTTTTCCTTTTATATTTGCATTTTTCCTTTTAAATTTGCATTGTCGTGGGATTTTAGCGTTTTTCCTTTTATATTTGCGTTTTTCCTTTTAAATTTGCATTGTCGTGGGATTTTAGCGTTTTTCCTTTTAAATTTGAATTGTCGTGGGATTTTAGCGTTTTTCCTTTTATATTTGCGTTTTTCCTTTTAAATTTGCATTATCGTGGGATTTTAGCGTTTTACCTTTTAAATTTGCATTTTACCAGTTAAATCGCACGGTCATCTAAATCACCCGCTGAGTAGAGAGATTACGTAATACTGTAGTCGTCACTAGCTCATTGAATATGACGATCTATAGTATTATACTATCGTGTATGTATACGTATTTATTTATTTATATATTATTATTATTTATGTCATACTAGTCTGGCCCTTAATAAATTTAGTGTATTCAATACACAATAATCCATCAATTGTTGGTATTTGATTTTCATGTCGTATTTTAACTTAATGCGATGTTTATTAAGAAATGTGACTTTAAATGTATTAAAATATTAGCAAAGTGTGATACACGTACAGAATACGTATACTGTTGTCACTTCACTATTACTTGTTTATTATGCGAGAAATACATTAACCTTGTAATACCTATGCTGAGACTATTTACTAAAAAATGAATTAAGTATATATTAAACTATCGGTCTCTATTAAGCTATTTATGTCTTGTTTTATAGCACAGGATTGTGTATGTACAGCGCCAAAGTTATTGTGCTTTAAAAGTTCTGATTATTGTAATGAGGCACCTTAATGAACAATAAATATTTTTGTTTATGATATAAAACAAATAATCATAACCCTATGTAAACGCCATTTACAGAACGTACGCGCCCTTGTCCGATCCAACAGAAATATGCAATTTACATGTAAACACTATTTTGTCAGTTAATTAGATTGATCAATAAACACAGGATTTTTTTTTTCTTCAAATGTTTATATAATTCCCTGATAAATATAAGAACAATCTATAATAGTATTATATTATTGTTTATTTATTTGTACCATTCTGGATGATAATAACTTTAGCTATTCAATACACAATAATCCATCAATCGTTGTGTATTTTACAGTAGTTATGTATATTTTATTTCTTGATTTTGTTTTTCAGGATCTAGAACTATGCACTCATATTTATTTCAATTTGATGTTGATTTAAATGTAAACGTTTAATATTTTCACGGAGATTCAACATTATAATTTATGTTTATTTATTTTACAGGCGATTGATGCATTTTAGTGGCCTTACCGTTCATCATTACGAACATATTGTTATATGGTAAATTACTTCAAGCCTTACAAATCGGGTAGCCTATTGTGCGACATTATATCCAACTTAATCATGATTCGCTTCGATAACTCTAATTTATTACGGTCTTGTTTTCGATAAAAAAAAATATGTATATGGATGTTTTTTTTAAATAATCGCTAATACAGTGTTAAACATAGATTTGTATGCATCTGAAAGCAAAGCTCCGAGCTAAGAAATTATTCATATGAATATTTTACGTTAAGTTTAACGTTTAAAAAAATGAAATTCACTTCTGTAAACATCTGTTTTATAGGCCTTGTATTAAAATATGTGTTGAAATAGTGTAAAACAATTGAATTTTCTATAATTCAGAGAGAGAACACAAGAGTTACATGCCTAGAGGCCTTTTCACCTGTTGTGTTTACTGCTAAAGTGTATATTGTATTGGAGTGAGCTGTAAGTAATGAATTTATACCAAAGTAATAAAATTTTATGATTTCGTGTATCCCTCAAGGCCAAGTTATAGTTAGAGTATATTAAGTGAAATTTTAATGGTTAAGAAGGGGCGGAGCGAGCTGCAACAGCTGCATTAAAAATGAAACGCGTGTGAGCGAAGTCGAAGAATTTTTTTTAATTGAAGTGCCTGACAACGTAAGGAAAATTGTGATCGTAAAAGCACAGGTACATGGGATCATGACCTACATTACCCCCCCCCCCTTTTTTTTTTCATTTTTTTTCCCATACACTTCTCAACATAATTTTGGTATCAAATAATCATAAATCTACTATTTCTTTCTCTCTATATTGATTTATAGAGATTTATGATTATTTGATACCAAAATTATGTTGTCGGGCACTTCAATTTTAAAAATTCATTCGGCTTCGCGCACATGCGTTTCATTTTTAATGCAGCTGGGCCCGTATTCATAAAGCCACTTACGTTAAGATTTTCCTAAGGAAACACTTAAGTTAAGGAAACTCCGCCCATTTTACTTGAGTGGTATTCATAAAACTTCTTATTTTAAGTATTTCCTAAGAATAACCTTAAGTTAAGGAAACTCCGCCCATCATACTTAAGTGGTATTCATAAACGTCCTTAAACTAAGAAAACACTTAAGATTTCCCTTAGCTTTAAGGTAGATGGGTAGGTTCCTTAAGTTTTCTTGAATTGCTATTTTATATTGATTGTGAGTTATGAAAGTGATATTGTATGAATAAAAAGATAACAACAAACCATATTAGCAATATTTCATAGGCATTCGAGTTTATCATCAAATCCATATCATATCTTACATGTACATAAAATTCACCATCAAGGTCATTTTCCGGATGAGTAAATATTTTTACAACTGTACCATTTGATGGCACGTGCTTTGCGGGTATATGAAATAGGTATAATTAAAGCATATTAGTATTGCATTATTACCAATACAAACATGTTCCATGTCGGACGTTTTCGGTTGTTTCATGCTGGGAGAAGAGCTATGCGTAGAGAGCGAGTATTCAGAGATCGTACAAAACCTCTTGATATCTACGATGACTTCGAGTTAATAGACAAATACAGATTTGACCGACAGTCTATTATGATGATATGTGATATGTTACAGGATGACTTAGAAAGCAATACATTTAGGAATCGAGCCTATTTTTTTTTTATGTTTTATTTACATGATATTTCCATACAGTCATTAAAATTAGTTTCGTATATAACTGTTGAACGTAAAATCCTCCAAATAGATGAGGGAGGTGCATCCAAACTCAAAAGTGGGAAGTTGAGGAACATTATGATTGTGTCCCTGTTAAACATACATGTACCTAAATTTTAAAGAAATATAATTGTTGACGAAAATTTTGCTCTTAAAACTTCCTTTCTTTTCTCGTATTCCTCCATTAGTATCATCTTCTCTCAATCGGTCCAGTTTGGCTTTCTCTTGGACATGTTTAATAGTTAAAAGATTTTGATACGACTTCAGTTTTATTTATATATGTATGTATGTATTGAAGTGGTCAAGCAATGCATGTGAAAGTTAGAGTATATTAAGTGAAATTTTATTGGTTAAGAAGGGGGTCGCATCGCTTCGCTCGCTCCGCCTTCTTAACCATTAAAATTTCACTTAATATACTCTAACTATAACAAAATATCAAAGAATGGTGTCCTTCCTAATTAAGAGGAATTAAGGGGTCCCATTAAGGGTGAATTATCAGGGTAATCACATGTTAATAAAGGTAAATTTGATTCTCTTTTTTGCTTTTTCTACATAAATGGAATTACATAAAATATGAAAACAAATTAATGAATATGTATTATTAAACTCTAAAACTATAAAATTACACATGAAATATGAAAATATAATACTGAATATTTATTATTAATTTTACACCAATATAAACACACATCAAATATGAAAACATAATAATTAATATTTATATTAAACATTAATACTACAGAGTTCGCGAAATTGCATATGGGTTTGGTGGTCCTAGTGAAAAAAAATGTCAGTCCTCACTACAGCCAGCATGGATTACGCCAAATCCGTGCGGTTTCGCGGACAATCGCGGCGTGGAAATTGACTAATTAGCATCGGGAAGTCCGCGATCGTCTCGCGGCCGAACGCGGCAGTCAAATTGTCCATCAGGACATTCGCGGACAACACGTTATTAGCACGGCAAGCGAGGAAAGTAACCACATAACAATAGTTTTGTTGCAGTCATACAGAAACGATCTTTGTTTATTATTATTATTTACTTTTATTTGTTTTCTTCATTTTTTTTTTTTTTAGAATAAAACTTGTTTATATGTATGCAATGAAATTATCTTTCTCCGTTACCAAAACAAAAAAAGTATTCTCTGTTTTGTACATCCATAATCGATTTATTTTACAACTCTCTCACCTTGTCAATCATGTGTTAATTGCTCCTTATCGGTCTCTTTGATGTATAATTGACTGACAAATAGGTGGTGCTTATTGTACAGATATATTCTTTTTATTTTTCTTTATTTATTTTCTCTTAAACCATAATACATACAGGTATAGAGATATGAAAATATGTACACTATTTACAATATATACAGACAGGTCATAACAAGAGGTTAACCGGGAGTCGACACACCTTTATTAATAATTCTGACAAAACGACATAATTTTTGGAGTTCTATTTTTGAAGTTGATGTCATTAATAGTTTGAACTTTATTATGTTTGGATTTATACAAATGTTTTTCTTTATATAAATTTTTCTTTGATTGCCGAAATACTGACATTTAAATAGATAATGAAATTCATCTCCAATTTCTCCATTATTACATAAGGGACATATTCTATTCTCTCTGGCTATGTTTTTCCATCTACCATTTTCGACTGGTAACTTATGGTTTGTTGTTCTAAATTTACTTAATGTCAAATTATCCTTATCATTTAAAATATTTAAGTAGTTTTCGAAAACCAAATTATCTTTATATATTCTGTAATTCAGTGCCTTCGGAGAATCGTTTACTGAAGAAATCCACGTTTGGAGATATTGATCAGTGAGATTTTGTTTAATTGAGTGTTTCAACCACAATTCATTAATAAAAGTTTGTGACTCCCAAATATAATTAAAACCACAATTACACAATATATGTTTTACATATTTCAACCACATAAAGTTTCTATCTCTCACTCGCAACATATTATACATACATATAGAAATAGAATAAATATAAGTTTATTAACAAAATTAGGGCCCCAGGAGGGCATATACAATTAACAAGGGGGAAAAAAAGATATTATGTATATATTTTTTAATGTCGGACTTAAAAGCACATTAGAGCTTATGTTATTGTTGTACTCATGTACCGACTTTTAAAATAAATTACAAATGATGCCCACCGGTGCAAACGTAAAAGTCGTACAGTTTACTTTGTTCAGTCAATCCCATTTAACTTTTGCATTTGAAATTACTGAAATTAATTTCATGTGATTACAAATCATTGACACGCATTCAACCTGTACCTGAAATATCGGGACCACCAATCATCAAATTTACGGCAACGTAAATATTTACATGTATATTTTTTTGTATATATCTCATACTAGACGGAATTAGCATTAGACTTTACGAATAAAGTTGAAACAAAAATTTGAAAAATGATTAGGTGTAAACATATATCTTCGCATGTTCATGTATAACATAACATAACATAACATAACATAACATAACATAACATAGTTTATTAAATCAATCAAGAAGCCTGTGAGAGCACAGAATTACAGACATTTACATTTTACACTTACAATGATTTTGATGATGTATGCAAAAGGGGGTAACGTAAATATGACTGATAAATTGTGTGTTGAAATTTACTGAAACTATCAACCTTTTCCGACAAACATTCATGCAAATGTTCTGTTAAATTTTCTTACTTATATAAATATGAGATATTTTTGTCTTTATTTTGTACGTAAAATAAAGACAAAAATATCTCATATTTATATAAGTAAGAAAATTGCCCCATATTCGCGTCAGGAAAGGTAGCTCAAAGGTCAATAAATAACTGAAATATTGTTGAAAAGTGACGTTTAAACACCCATAGCCTCATATGAATTATTGCAATAAAATATCGATTAAGTAACGAAATCGATATAAATTATTTTCCAGTTTATTTAATATAAAAAGTTGTTTTACACGTTTACTGTGAAATGTATTGCAACCGCCATTTTTTTACTACAACCACGTGCGCATGCTCGTGTTTGATAGAAAAGCTATAGCTATATTTAGATATTTTGTGATAATAATTTTATATTGTAAATCGATCCACCCTGTGATTTTTTTCAACAAGATACATTTTTTATAGTATATATTTTATTATTAAATACAATATTGAACTGATTTTCGCTAACACTTCAATCATTGAATATTGATTTTTTTCGGATGTTGAATATGTTTTCCCCAGAATTGCACCCCCTGTTAGTATACATAAATTTTATTGCTTTATTTAAAAAAAAATAACACCAAGAACATCGATGATACGAGTGTTCTTATTCAGAAATAAACCTACAGCAAAATAAAGGTATACTGTAAACAAAATTTATTGTCCGAAAAATACGGTACTCCTCTACTATACTAATTTGGATTAGGTGATGGGAATTAGGTGTCATCATCAAAATAAAGTATTTTATGATAATGATGGCTGATTAAAATTGTTTGTCCTGCATTGGCTGTCAGTTGTAATATACAGGATGTAACCAATATACAGGAAGAGCTCCTACTGTGAAGCCATCTATTTTGAGATGTCATTCAATGAAAATAACAACCTGACCATATTGTTACATAATAAGAATAAGAATTAGATAAGAAATTAAAATTTATAGAAGGCAAGGATTTATATAATTAACACATTAAGTCACATTTCATTTATTTAGCTTGGGTCAGTTATAAATTTATTTTTTAAGTACAAATAAATTGGAAGACGGCTTGAAAATCGATGTAAAGATTTATTAACATTAAGGGATTCTTTAATTAATGGGTTTATATTATTAGTATTTATTCTTACAAAATACATCATAACTTGAGTTTTAATAAAGGAAGCAATAGGGAGTCGCCCCAACTGATAATGTCGAAATGTTACATGCAGTTTTTTTAAGGCCTAAAACTGTTTTACAATATTTTGTATGTATTTTTTCATATGATGATTTTTCCTGTAGGCCTAAAGTATCACAAAAAGTATTATTTCTGATTGCTCGAAGCATGGCTCTATATAAGGGGAGGTATTCGTCCATATACCATATTTCACAATTATAACTTATAATGGGACGGATCAGTGTGTCAAAGAGTTTACAGGAGAGGTTGACAGGTAGTTGTTCAAAATTTGAGAAAAGTTTTCGCATTTATAACCACGAGACTACATGACCCCTCGATGACCCGAATGCTATTTTCTTATCCAAACATATCAGGGTATTTAATAATAACACTTTTTTTTAGCAATCAATTTTAATCGTTTCATTTATAGAAATCGTTATTCAATAATTCGTCTATTTTATTAACAAAAATAAACTATTGTAAAGAAAATATTACTTATTAGCAAAGTGTATGAATGGATCAGAGACTACAGTACACACCAAGTGTATCAACGATCAAACACTCAGGTCCGACATATTCCACCCAAAATGTCCGAAAAATGTCCGACAAATTTGAGAGTCAACACTCTCTAAGTCCGACTATTTGGTCGGACATTTTGGTCTTGGTCGGACATTTTGGTCGGACGTGAGAGTGGATATTAAAAGATTTTTTTTTACATTTCTCGAGGTGAATATGTCAAACATTTTGTGATCGATGCGTATTTGTAAGCGTACTTTCTTTCCGGTGTGTAAAATGTGCGGGTACGTAAATACCCTAGTGTATTTTTACCTTGCACCATATTCTCGCCAGGAAAGGTAGCTCCAAGGTCAATATTTGTCACGCTCGGGCACAACAGTCGTTCGATGCATAGGAGCACCTCATAATCAAAGAATTGTACAATAATTTCGAATTACACCGTTTGTGTTTCTTTAATCTGTTTAATTTTAATAGATCTTTCTAGTACATTTAAATTTTACGATTACAATCGGATTGCTAGAAATATCGTAACTTTTCCGAAATCTAAACTTTAAAATTATATATGCCAAGTCCAGTCCTGGCTTGGATTTCTCGAAAAAAGTTTTCTTAACAAACCAAATTAAATTTGAGTAAAAACTCGACTTAAGTTTGCGTTTTGACTTTGTTTGTTTGGAGAAATCACTGACGATTTAAAAAAAAAAAAATCTGTTGTCACTTAAAACAGTCAATGAGGCGGGTAAGGCTGTGTACATGAATGAATAAGAAATAATTCTTTCGGAGTGTGATATCCATATAAAGGTGAAATAACGGATGCAAAAATCACCGGCTAAAGTTACACAATATTCCGTTTACAAATATTTCAAGTCCCTATACTTGTTCATCTGTGATGGAAATATGTGTATTGGACTAGGTATTACAGCCAGCTTGATATGAATTAATTAGCTCAGGTTACAGGTGTCAATAATGGAAGGAACATCTTGTCGACACAAATTTCCAGGTGCCAGTGGGAGAACAATTATAATTAATTCTATTTAATGTTGTTGTTTTTTATTACTATTTGTTTGTAGGTACATTTGCAATCATTGAAGTAAATTTAATTTGAGAGTCAACACTCTCTAAGTCCGACGTGAGAGTGGATATTTAAAGATTTTTTTTACATTTCTCGAGGTGAACATGTCAAACATTTTGTGATCGATGCATATTTGTAAGCGTACTTTCTTTCCGGTATGTAGAATGTCCGTTTACGTAAATACCCTAGTGTATTTCTACCTTGCAACATATTCGCGCCAGGAAAGGTAGCTCAAAGGTCAATATATAACTGAAATATTGTTGAAAAGTGACGTTTAAACACCCATAGCCTCATATAAATTATTGCAATAAAATATCGATTAAGTAACGAAATTGATATAAATTATTTTCCAGTATATTTAGTATAAAAAGCTTGTTCTACACGTTCACTGTGAGATGTATTGCAACCGCCATTTTTAACTACAATCACGTGCGCATGCTCGTGTTTGATGGAAAGCTATAGCTATATTTAGATATTTTGTGATAATAATTTTATATTGTAAATCGATCCACCCTGTGATTTTTTTCAACACGATACATTTTTTATAGTATATATTTTATTATAAAATACAATATTGAACTGATTTTCGATAACACTTCAATCATTGAATATTGATTTTTTCGAATGTTGAATATTTTATCCCCAGAATTGCACCCCCCCTGTTAGTATGCTTTTATTGCTTTATTTAAAAAAAAAAAAAAAATAACACCAAGAACATCGATGATACGAGTCTTCTTATTCAGAAATAAACCTACAGCAAAATAAAGGTATACATTTTTTGTACTGTGAACAAAATCGTCATTTTTATCTAGATTTATCGTCCGAAAAATACGGTACTCCTCTACTATACTAATTTGGATTAGGTGATTGGAATTAGGTGCCATCATCAAAATAAAGATTAAAAAATGTATTTCATGATAATGATGGCTGATTAAAATTGTTTGTCATGCATTAGCAGTCAGTTGTCACCAATATACAGGAAGAGACCCTACTGGGAAGCCATTCAATGAAAATAACAACCTGACCATATTGTTAAATAAGAATAAGAATTAGATAAGAAATTAAAATTTATAGAAGGCAAGGATTTATATAATTAACACATTAAGTCACATTTCATTTATTTAGCTTGGGTCAGTTATCAATTAAAAAGACAAAAATGGTTTTAAAAAAAATCTGTCTAATAAGTATTTACCTAAATAACGATATCATGACGTATAATAATTTCTCACCGTAAATGTATTTATTTTATTAAGATATTTATACACATATATAAGAAAAAAGATATAAATTTATTTTTTAAGTACAAATAAATTGGAAGACGGCTTGAAAATCGAAAACGTAGAATAGTTATCTATGTTTATAAGTCTTAGTAAAAAGAGTCTTGAGCAACGTTTTTTTTTCACACCTGTGATAGGTGTATTTGTATATCATGAATGCACGATGCGACAACATGCTGAGATGGGTGATGTTTTGACAGGTAAACTGTAAAAAAAAAAAAACGTAGAATACACTAATAAAATATTATTTCACCTATATCAGGACTCCGCAGACTGCCAATTTTCAAGAAGAAAAAAACGGGATTTATGACCCATTCGCCATGAACAAAATAAAACTTAAATTTTACTAAATAATTTTAATCCAAATTTGCCTTTGTCATGCATTAGCAGTCAGTTGTAATATACAGGATGTAACCAATATACAGGAAGAGCCCCTACTGGGAAGCCATTCAATGAAAATAACAACCTGACCATATTGTTGAATAAGAATAAGAATTAGATAAGAAATTAAAATTTATAGAAGGCAAGGATTTATATAATTAACACATTAAGTCACATTTCATTTATTTAGCTTTGGTCAGTTATCAATTAAAAAGACAAAAATGGTTTTAAAAAAAATCTGTCTAATAAGTATTTACCTAAATAACGATATCATAACGTATATTAATTTCTCACCGTAAATGTATTTATTTTATTAAGATATTTATACACATACATAAGAAAAAAGATATAAATTAATTTTTTAAGTACAAATAAATTGGAAGACGGCTTGAAAATCGAAAACGTAGAATAGTTATCTATGTTTATAAGTCTTAGTAAAAAGAGTCTTGAGCAACGTTTTTTTTCACACCTGTGATAGGTGTATTTGTATATCATGAATGCACGATGCGACAACATGCTGAGATGGGTGATGTTTTGACAGGTAAACTGTAAAAAAAAAACCCGTAGAATTTTGGTCGGACGTGAGAGTGGATATTAAAAGATTTTTTTTTACATTTCTCGAGGTGAATATGTCAAACATTTTGTGATCGATGCGTATTTGTAAGCGTACTTTCTTTCCGGTGTGTAAAATGTGCGGGTACGTAAATACCCTAGTGTATTTTTACCTTGCACCATATTCTCGCCAGGAAAGGTAGCTCCAAGGTCAATATTTGTCACGCTCGGGCACAACAGTCGTTCGATGCATAGGAGCACCTCATAATCAAAGAATTGTACAATAATTTCGAATTACACCGTTTGTGTTTCTTTAATCTGTTTAATTTTAATAGATCTTTCTAGTACATTTAAATTTTACGATTACAATCGGATTGCTAGAAATATCGTAACTTTTCCGAAATCTAAACTTTAAAATTATATATGCCAAGTCCAGTCCTGGCTTGGATTTCTCGAAAAAAGTTTTCTTAACAAACCAAATTAAATTTGAGTAAAAACTCGACTTAAGTTTGCGTTTTGACTTTGTTTGTTTGGAGAAATCACTGACGATTTAAAAAAAAAAAAATCTGTTGTCACTTAAAACAGTCAATGAGGCCGGTAAGGCTGTGTACATGAATGAATAAGAAATAATTCTTTCGGAGTGTGATATCCATATAAAGGTGAAATAACGGATGCAAAAATCACCGGCTAAAGTTACACAATATTCCGTTTACAAATATTTCAAGTCCCTATACTTGTTCATCTGTGATGGAAATATGTGTATTGGACTAGGTATTACAGCCAGCTTGATATGAATTAATTAGCTCAGGTTACAGGTGTCAATAATGGAAGGAACATCTTGTCGACACAAATTTCCAGGTGCCAGTGGGAGAACAATTATAATTAATTCTATTTAATGTTGTTGTTTTTTATTACTATTTGTTTGTAGGTACATTTGCAATCATTGAAGTAAATTTAATTTGAGAGTCAACACTCTCTAAGTCCGACGTGAGAGTGGATATTTAAAGATTTTTTTTACATTTCTCGAGGTGAACATGTCAAACATTTTGTGATCGATGCATATTTGTAAGCGTACTTTCTTTCCGGTATGTAGAATGTCCGTTTACGTAAATACCCTAGTGTATTTCTACCTTGCAACATATTCGCGCCAGGAAAGGTAGCTCAAAGGTCAATATATAACTGAAATATTGTTGAAAAGTGACGTTTAAACACCCATAGCCTCATATAAATTATTGCAATAAAATATCGATTAAGTAACGAAATTGATATAAATTATTTTCCAGTATATTTAGTATAAAAAGCTTGTTCTACACGTTCACTGTGAGATGTATTGCAACCGCCATTTTTAACTACAATCACGTGCGCATGCTCGTGTTTGATGGAAAGCTATAGCTATATTTAGATATTTTGTGATAATAATTTTATATTGTAAATCGATCCACCCTGTGATTTTTTTCAACACGATACATTTTTTATAGTATATATTTTATTATAAAATACAATATTGAACTGATTTTCGATAACACTTCAATCATTGAATATTGATTTTTTCGAATGTTGAATATTTTATCCCCAGAATTGCACCCCCCCTGTTAGTATGCTTTTATTGCTTTATTTAAAAAAAAAAAAAAAATAACACCAAGAACATCGATGATACGAGTCTTCTTATTCAGAAATAAACCTACAGCAAAATAAAGGTATACATTTTTTGTACTGTGAACAAAATCGTCATTTTTATCTAGATTTATCGTCCGAAAAATACGGTACTCCTCTACTATACTAATTTGGATTAGGTGATTGGAATTAGGTGCCATCATCAAAATAAAGATTAAAAAATGTATTTCATGATAATGATGGCTGATTAAAATTGTTTGTCATGCATTAGCAGTCAGTTGTCACCAATATACAGGAAGAGACCCTACTGGGAAGCCATTCAATGAAAATAACAACCTGACCATATTGTTAAATAAGAATAAGAATTAGATAAGAAATTAAAATTTATAGAAGGCAAGGATTTATATAATTAACACATTAAGTCACATTTCATTTATTTAGCTTGGGTCAGTTATCAATTAAAAAGACAAAAATGGTTTTAAAAAAAATCTGTCTAATAAGTATTTACCTAAATAACGATATCATGACGTATAATAATTTCTCACCGTAAATGTATTTATTTTATTAAGATATTTATACACATATATAAGAAAAAAGATATAAATTTATTTTTTAAGTACAAATAAATTGGAAGACGGCTTGAAAATCGAAAACGTAGAATAGTTATCTATGTTTATAAGTCTTAGTAAAAAGAGTCTTGAGCAACGTTTTTTTTTCACACCTGTGATAGGTGTATTTGTATATCATGAATGCACGATGCGACAACATGCTGAGATGGGTGATGTTTTGACAGGTAAACTGTAAAAAAAAAAAAACGTAGAATACACTAATAAAATATTATTTCACCTATATCAGGACTCCGCAGACTGCCAATTTTCAAGAAGAAAAAAACGGGATTTATGACCCATTCGCCATGAACAAAATAAAACTTAAATTTTACTAAATAATTTTAATCCAAATTTGCCTTTGTCATGCATTAGCAGTCAGTTGTAATATACAGGATGTAACCAATATACAGGAAGAGCCCCTACTGGGAAGCCATTCAATGAAAATAACAACCTGACCATATTGTTGAATAAGAATAAGAATTAGATAAGAAATTAAAATTTATAGAAGGCAAGGATTTATATAATTAACACATTAAGTCACATTTCATTTATTTAGCTTTGGTCAGTTATCAATTAAAAAGACAAAAATGGTTTTAAAAAAAATCTGTCTAATAAGTATTTACCTAAATAACGATATCATAACGTATATTAATTTCTCACCGTAAATGTATTTATTTTATTAAGATATTTATACACATACATAAGAAAAAAGATATAAATTAATTTTTTAAGTACAAATAAATTGGAAGACGGCTTGAAAATCGAAAACGTAGAATAGTTATCTATGTTTATAAGTCTTAGTAAAAAGAGTCATGAGCAACGTTTTTTTTCACACCTGTGATAGGTGTATTTGTATATCATGAATGCACGATGCGACAACATGCTGAGATGGGTGATGTTTTGACAGGTAAACTGTAAAAAAAAAACCCGTAGAATACACTAATAAAATATTATTTCACCTATATCAGGACTCCGCAGACTGCCAATTTTCAAGAAGAAAAAAACGGGATTTACGGATTTATGACCCATTCGCCATGAACAAAATAAAGCTTAAATTTTACTAATTAATTTTAATCCAAATTTGCCTTTAAAGATATAAATGTATAAATTAGAATTATTTACCCGGGTTCGTTCGCCCTACATTTGGCAAACACGTAAAAGAGCAAACGCACCCGATATCGTAAACTGGCAACTGTCTGCAGCAAGTGAAAGGGCCTTGGCATCGATTGTTGCGAGTACATAGGGACATATTAATATTCACTTCTAGTGCACTTAAAACATGGGTACTGCATGTTAATACATTTTATTCATGGATATTATTGTATATATCGCCCGTGACAGCCGTTAACATATCTATGCTTTCCGTACCACTGTATATCACTCATTTACTTCAGCTTTACTATGATACGCATGTTTCTTTATGCACAAATTTATTGGTTAGCAGAATTTGGGGACGTTTCCTGTTTACAGTTTAACTATCTGAGAGTGGAGACTCTCACTCCGACCTGGGAGGATTTGGTCGGACAATTTGGTCGGACATTTGTCGGTGTGAAGTCCGACAAAACTCTCTGTCCGACCTGAGTGTTTGATCGTTGATACACTTGGAGGGATCTGTATATTATGTAACCTTGTACATGTCAATAAAAAAATATGTCGGATGTAAAAATACGGATGAAAACACATAAATTGACGCTACATTGTAGGAATAATGACATTCTTTTCTTAAGAAAGGATAAATACAGCAAGCAAGCTTGTTATACACTTAAATTTCACCCCGAGATCACACTATTACTAAAACTAGGATGTCAACAAACAACACGCATAACCAACAAAACACGTGACGCTATCAAAAAAAAAATAAAAAAATATCGTTAACTAATGAAATAGAAAATTGAAGTACAACTTTTTAAAATATTTAATTGGATAAAAATACAATAATGAATGGAGTATATGATCTGAGCTCTTCCTGTCCAAAAATATGTAGAAGAATATTCGATTATTAGCATCGTGTTATCGGTTTTCGTGCTATTATCGATTTTCAGATATAGCGATTAACAGTGTTAACCCTTCATTCATATGACGATTGGAATTTTCAAAGAATGCCTAGTTAAATATTTCTTTGTACATAAGATTGTTTTTAAAGTCATTCTTGTATTTTAATATACTCTCGATTATCTGGCAACTTTTGCTGTCAGTAAAATGGCGTCATCTGTTTTCGTATGAAGTAAAACAGGGCCGATATACGGGATGGAAACGAATATAAAATCCGGAAATGGCTGGTTTTAAAATTTCATGGTTCTGGCCATCTACCAAATCATATTACATCTAAATAAAATAACAGAATGTTTGAAAATGACCACTTTCAAAATTGTGTTTACTTTTGATGTTTTTCTTAGTACTGAAACCACAATGCACTGCAAAGTGACATGTATTTTATATAAGAAACAGGCATATTTCAGTCAGCTCTTTTGTTTACAAGTACGATCAGTGACCCCATGACAGTTACATGATAGAAAGAGCCGGTGCCTGAGAGGCAGACGACATAGTAAGTTCAATTTTATATAGCCCTTCTGGATTTTTTTCCAACTACTTTATAAATGAAGTAAATTTTTAGCATTACAAAAAGTACGGTTCAGTAGGTAGGTTCACTGTTTTTGGTACTTGCGTCTTTAAAAGCAAACTTTAACATCTTTTATGAATTTATTACACAATCACTTTTTGCAGATTTACGTTTTGTTTCTATATACTTATGGCAAAACAAACGAATCGGAGAAAACGATCCGTCTTTAATGAGACACATTTACAAAAGATTGTTTTCGAAAATTGAAGAACTACGGAATTATGTGAAAAAAAAAAGAACAGACATCGGAACAATGCCATGAATTCGTAAAAAAATAAAAATAGGCCTATGCTACGGAGTAAAATTGTTTTAATGCTATTATTTATAAGATCGCACTTTGTAATCGATTGTTCATGCACTACAATAAAGCTACACATAAGCTCTGCTTCTTAGCTAAAAGCACAGAAAGTTACAGGGTAGGGAGCCATAAAATTGCGAGGATTATGTAAACATAATTTGTAATAGTTTTCATTTGACAATTACAGACGATGCGTATTATAAATACTTTTAAAGTATGTTATACAAAACTTCAGGGTACATCTCTTACATAATATAATAATTTGTTTATGGAAATACAATATTCTTACTTGCCGACAGTAAAAAGATTAATCTGTTTTCATAACGGTTATTTCTGATTTGAACAAAGCGTAATATGTCTGCGTAAAGAAAACATTTTTTGTTTATTTTAATAACGTCTTTCGAACTGGCGGACCCTTCTGATTAATCTCAGAATAGTCATAAAAATATGATTGTTGTTTTTATAAGGAAAAATTGCATATGAATGTTTCTTGTCTATTTTGCTTTTTGGGGTTTGCAAGAAGAATGTTCTACCCTGCTCTGTTCACCCTGCTTTACTTCATAATTTTGGTTGTTGCTATATCATTCTGATGATGCACAAAAAAAATCAAGATAAAAATGAACAATCCAATATAACTTACGATCAATGTTAATCTTAAGATTTTTTTGTGAAAATAGCCCCAGAATCATTGCTGCATCAGGTGCGGATCCAGCAGTTTTGAAAACGGGGACCCAGGCTCTTGTTTGCCAATTTTTACCCAATTTATACATGAATTTTACTAAATTGTCGAACACCCCCTTGCTCCGCCAGTGTGCTTTAATATGCACCCATTCCTAATGTATACTTGATCACCTATTAGAACCTTTAAAACGTGTATTGCATCTCCTATTCTAGTCACGGGTACCGTTAAATGGTCACAAAATGTGTATTGCGTTTCTGATTATTGCCAAAGATTGTGACACATGTATTCATGTATTCGGTCAGAGTCCCGTCGACCGGATGTAAGATGACACTTGTATATTCTGCCTGGCAATATTAGGTACCCTGCTGAGTGAACCGGTGTGAATGTACCTGTTGTTTTCAGAATGAAAATAAAAATAAGTAAACCCGCCTTTCACTTCTTATTTCAGGAATTATTTGCCTTAATTTATTGAAGAATAAAATATTTCAAATTAAAATATGGTCTCTCGCTTTACGGCGTTTACATAGGGATATGATTATTTGTTTTATATCATAAACAAAAATATTTATTGTTCATTAAGGTGTCTCATTACAATAATCAGAACTTTTAAAGCACAATAACTTTGACGCTGTACATACACAATCCTGTGCTATAAAACAAGACATAAATAGCTTAATAGAGACCGATAGTTTAATATATACTTAATTCATTTTTTAGTAAATAGTTCCAGCATAGGTAATACAAGGTTAATGTGTTTCTCGCATGATAATCAAAAACAAGTAATAGTGAAGTGACAACAGTATACGTATTCTGTACGTGTATCACACTTTGCTAATATTTTAATACATTTAAAGTCACATTTCTTAATAAACATCGCATTAAGTTAAAATACGACATAAAAATCAAATACGCAACAATTGATGGATTATTGTGTATTGAATACACTAAATTTATTAAGGGCCAGACTAGTATGACATAAATAATAATAATAAATAAATAAATAAATAAATACGTATAGATAGATACACGATAATATAATACTATAGATCGTCATATTCAATGAGCTAGTGACGACTACAGTATTACGTAATCTCTACTCAGCGGGTGATTTAGATGACCGTGCGATTTAACTGGTAAAATGCAAATTTAAAAGGTAAAACGCTAAAATCCCACGATAATGCAAATTTAAAAGGAAAAACGCTAAAATCCCACGACAATGCAAATTTAAAAGGAAAAACGCAAATATAAAAGGAAATACGCTAAAATCCCACGACAATGCAAATTTAAAAGGAAAAACGCAAATATAAAAGGAAAAATGCTAAAATCCCACGACAATGCAAATTTAAAAGGAAAAACGCAAATATAAAAGGAAAAACGCTAAAATCCCACGACAATGCAAATTTAAAAGGAAAAACGCTAAAATCCCACGACAATGCAAATTTAAAAGGAAAAACGCAAATATAAAAGGAAAAACGCTAAAATCCCACGACAATGCAAATTTAAAAGGAAAAACGCTAAAATCCCACGACAATGCAAATTTTAAAGGTAAAACGCAAATATAACAAGACAATTCGCTAATTTAACTGGTAAACGCTAATATAACTGGTAATCTTTAATTATTTGCATTTTACCGGGAATATTTGCATTTTACCGGGGATATTTGCATTTTCTATTTCCTAGTGATAGTATAGATTAATTATTAAAGAAAATGGCAGAATAAACATAAAATAAATTACTCAAATTTATGTAGAAGACTTAGTTATATAATTTACTCAAATATTAATTTTTAAATGATTTAAAGTGTGTAAAGCAAGGATGACCTTCCTTTAACACCGTTGTATAAATAGATAAATGTTTATTTTCAGAAAGTGATTTTACAACAACAGCTAGAACAACAAAGTCATATGGACTGTGGGGCACAACAAGGACTGTGTAAACTTCTTCTACCCAACGGTCAATACCAGATAGTAGATAGTAAACAACCTGGGGTCTATAAAAAGTGGGTAACAGAATAAGTCATGCTTTACTTAGGACATGTGTTACCGTAAATTGGGATATTTTGGCGGTTTTCTGTCAAAATGTGGATGTTTAATTTTTGTTGCTTTCCAAAAGATGATTGTTTTATTTTGGTGCTTTTCAAATGGTTAAAAAAAATGCTGGTGACCAATGTTTTTTTATACCTCCGCGATGAAGAGTCGGGGGGGGGGTATATTAACTTACCCTTGTTTTTATCGTAGATCAAAAACTTGAAGTCAAATACCACCAGTATCTCACCAGAAAATTGTTTAAAAAAGTAACTAAGAAATTGGATACGGGCAAAATACAAATACTTTTTCCAGATGGCATTATCTGTGGATGAAAATTAATAAATAGTGATAAAATATTTATTAGCTAAGATGATAAGATGAACTTTAAAACAACATAAATCTCAAATTCAAAATATGGTGAATTTTCTTTTCTTTACCATAACGATACCGTTATCAAACCACTGATCCGTAATGGTCTACCTGCATAGGCTACCTTAATTAACGTTTGTCAATAGGTGTTTTTACAACAGGTGTGGAAATCTGTAACAATTTATTTGACTGACGACTGCCAGTATACTAATCATACAATAAAAATGTCAATGATTAAGACCCTAGAGCTAAATTCACAATTAACATTTAGTTTCTTGTGAAAATTATTATACACATATTGTTGAATTATAAGCTTTATTTATGTCTGGAGTAGATCTGCTTTAAGTCATTATAACTGATAGCTGTGGATTATTGATATATTTGTTTGTTTTATGCGTCTTGTGTTACTAGGACTATCTGATTTGATTTATAATTTTTTTCGCAAAGTTGAATACGAATGAAAGACTCACCCGTGATTTCGCGTTTATAACTTTTATAAAATATTGGTACTTTTATTTTTATTTTTTATTTTATTTTAGCCGACGTTATTTTTGGCATGTTTAATTTTGGCACTTTCAAGAGAGGCACCAAATAAACCAAAATTAAACTACGGCCAAAATATCACAATTTACGGTAGTGTTGGATACTTTTGAGATCCCAATAACTGATTTAACCCTGATACATTTTTGTGCATATCACAAGTGAGAACATGGATTTCCAACGCCATATGTCATGGTCTTTTTTATGTTCAATTAGTGGAAGTGAGATCATCGTGGGGAAGCCACAGCTGATCACATTTTAATAACTCTTCACTCATCACCAGAGAAATCCTTGTTATCATGTGATCGTTTTAAAACACATTGATAAGTCGTGACAACTGTCTATTTAGCCAATCAAATCAGAGCTGCCTTTTAAATGTATCTAAATTAAGAAAGGAATTCATTACAAATTAAGGGAGCTGCCATTTTTCTGAATTGCTTTTTCACCTCAAGGTAGGAGATTAACAATATAAAAAGATGATTTTGATTGGTAATTTTTAATAGAAGAGTTTGAAGATACCAAAGAGGCAATCAGAATACCATTTTTTTCAACAAAGTAAGGATTCTCTGTCAGTTGAACCTTAGGTAATGAGTGGAGGGTAATCAAAGTGTAATCAGCTGTGGGTTGGGGACAATAAGGTGAGTGGTGGTTGATATCGGTGGAATTGTTGGCCATCACTGTTAAAACTGTTATCATAATATGGTTTATCATACTTCGTTGCAGTCAGCTTATGTTTTAGCGAAAGGCGGGCGGGCAGATGTTAGCCTATCTAGCACTCTTAGTTTTTGGCCGATCAACATAATTTTTGGTAGGAAGCATTATTACACTATTAATTAGAGTGAGTTCGAAATTCAGATTAATCTATTGGTTTTTTTCTTGTAAAATCATGGTTTTTTATAGAAAAAGTACATATTTTGAGAATTATCTTCGTTAACGTGATAGCGCTCTTAGTTTTTGGCCGATCAACGTAATTTTTGGTAGGAAGCATTATTACACTATTATTTAGAGCAAGTTCGAAATTTAGATTAATCTATTGTTTTTTTCTTGTAAAATGATGGTTTTTTTTATAGAAAAAGTACATATTTTGAGAATTATCTTCGTTAACGCGATAGCGCTCTTAGTTTTTGGCCGATCAACATAATTTTTGGTAGGAAGCATCATTACACTATTATTTAGAACGAGTTCGAAATTCAGATTAATCTATTGTTTTTTTCTTGTAAAATCATGGTTTTCTATAGAAAAAGTACATATTTTGAGAATTACACATTTCTCTGAAACTACAAAAGATAGAAACTTAATATTTGGTATGGGTGGAGATGCCAATGTGAAGTTGTGCATTCAACATTTTTTATCCCCGGGGCTCAGCCCCACCCCACTGGGGAATCTGTTTTAAAAAATGTGACCGAGATCCCCACCCTAAACCATATATATTTATGATCAGGGTAACTAGGCAAATTAAATGCATTATAGTTCAGGTCCCAGGGTCATTCCCCACCCCATACCTGAAGTGAACTTTTTAATGGTTGAGATCCCCACCCCTAAGCCATATATATTTATGATCAGGGTGAATAGACAAATTAAATGCCCCAAGAGTTGAGTTCCGGGGTCATCCCCATCTCCTACCAGAAGTTTTTTTGAGAATTACACATATCTCTGAAACCATTTTGTCAATTTTAGCCAAACTTTGCCCAAATGTTCCTTGTGTGATCCTCTTCCAAAGTTATGTTCGGTATGTCTGGGGTCCAAAGAAGGGCCCAAGAGGGGGCCTAAAATTATTAATTATTTTAATATTTAAAAATCTTCTTCTTGTGAACCAGCAATGCCAGAAGATTGATGCTTGGCACATAACATTGATAAATCTTGAAAACAGGAATCCAGTTTGACCAAATGATTTTGACTTGCAACTCGGCTTTTGCATCTCTGATGCTTTCTCGATTTTTCAGAATGAAGGTCTACAAATGCACAGAAAGACTGAAACTACTTTATACCAATCTTTCTATTCATTTATTAACAAAACACAAAAGTTAAAAGTTAGTAGATATTACTCCCAACTCAATATGAGTTACAGTATTAAAATACAGCTATTATCTGATTAATATAAAAGATTAATCACTTATGCATTGTTAAACAGTCTGTAAAATAATTAGGAATAAGAAATAGTCTACCAAGCAATTAAGATGCACCAATAAATACCGCTATTTGTCGGTAAATCCAAACGTATCCAATAATATTTTAGTATAGATTCACCATTGTTTACTGTACACAAAATCAATGTACCGGTAAGCTATTATAATACAATATCACATGTTATTACAGATATACAGATGCAGCTTTAGAGTGGGGAGCCTGGGTTAACAGTACCCCTAACCAGAGAAAAATATTCTACCAGAACTGGAACATACAAGATGATTCTACAATGTAATTTTTATTTTTATTTCCTTGATAATCTTTCAATATTGTCATTGGTTGTTTATGCCATTAAAAAACAAGCTTAATTTGGAATACACACATACAATTTTTCATTGATTTGATCCAAAGTAGAGACATTTTCAAGAGTTTTAGACGTCAAAATAAAAAAAAAAATAAAAAAAAACAACTGTAAGATCTGTCAGTTAGGTTTGTCTAATGTACATATAACTCAGTTCTAAGGGCTAGAATATATTATTAAGACAATCAAGTTTTATATAGTTTAAAAGATAAGAGATCATGATGATGACAATCATATGGTAGCTAGAGTTATATTTACCTATACAATCAGTGCCACCACTACGATTTGTAAGTTTGATTTTCTTCCATTGGCATAGCCTACAATATTGTGTGATCAAGTTTGTCAGTGACTTATGGAAAGTTTTGTTTTTTTATCTCAAGACTCTGGTTACTCCATCATGAAAACTTCCACATTATAACTGAAATATTATTGAAAGTGGATCTTCAACCCTAATCCTAATCCCTAAGTTTTCATGAAACAAAGATATTCCTCAAACACACAGTCAACACATTAAAGATGGAAGTCAAGTATCTTTATGCTAGATTTTAGTTACAATTAATAGTTGTTCAATTAATTACACAGGGGCCGTCGTGATCATATAGTAGTTGGGTTTATAACTACCTATGCAATCCATGCCTATCATCACTAACGTTGTGAGTTCGACTCCCGCTCAGGCGATGTTTACTCAATACTACTTTATGTATGGATGCTTCGGTTTCCTCCACCAATAAAACTGACCGCCACGATATAACTGAAATATTGTTGAAAGTTGCATTAAACACCCTAACCCTTACCCTCAATTAATTACATTTAGTTTTATCTGACATATTATCCACTAGTATCAGTGAACTGTTAATACAAAGTAATAAATCATCATTGTAGGACTTTCATCTTACTACATAAAAAACTGTTATAAAATAATTAAGAACATCTCACAGATCTTACAAATAAAAATATAATTTCAAATATTTTGTGTATTGAAGATAATATATAGAATCCTGATGTCCTTTTTTTGGAAACTTTTTTATTCACTTAATGTTATGTATTTTTTTTAGTTTGGTTTATATTTCTGAACACTGCCACGATATAACTGAAATATTGTTAAAAGTGGCATTAAACACCATAAAACCAAACTAATTCTGAACAGGTAAAATTATCATATTAATTTACGATAGAATCTATTTCTGTTGAAGTCGAACAGATCAACAATTTCACATCAAATTAGATGAATTATACCAGATATAGGTGTTATATTATGTTAACAATCATATGAAACCGATCATATTTATACTTCAAGTTATGACAAGAAATAACTTGTCTGAGGTTTTAGATGATAAAGTTGGCTCTATGTACAACAATGTGACATATTTCTATCAATAGTATGCACTGTATTGTTGTTTTCTATTTTTCAGAATGATAACAAAAGAACTTCAGAAGATAAAGTGTTTTAATTGTATCCTTATATCATTTAATATAACAAAAGGTTGGTCCCAATTTAAAAAGGGCTGTCATGGCTGTATGGTAGTTGGATTTACAACTACATTGTACCTATACAATCAGTGACTGTCACCACTGATGTTGTGAGTTCGAATCTCAATCAGGGCGAGCTGTACAGCATTATGTGATAAAGTTTGTCAGTGACTTGCGACAGGTCAGTGGTTTTCTCCGGGACCTCTGGTTTCCTCCACCTGTAAAACTGACTGCCACAATATAACTGAAATATTGTTGAAAGTGGCATTAAACACCATCAACCAAGCAAACAAACCAATTTAGAAAAAAAATAATATTCCAGATACTTAAACAAAATACAATACTTTTATTCCAAGAAGCAAAGTCTGAAAAAATTGTTTCTATCCATGGTGTTGCACAATTACAGTAGTTTTATAAAATAAGACTACATTTTGTAGTTTGTTATGTACAATATCTTCATGTTGTAAACATATATCTAGTGTTAGTACAGTATTTATTAAAAAAAGAACCACAAAAAACCCAGAAAAATGGGGGGGAAAATCAAATAAAGACTCCTTGAAAAAAAATGTACCCATGACTTGACAATTTTAATTTTTATGCAATTTTCACCTGCTAATGGACAATACAGGAATGTTCCTAGTGTTTTTATCAATGCATTGTACTTTGCCATTATGCCCCTGTCACTAGACGTTGAGGGCATTCGGTTTTACCTGTGTCTGTACATTCGACCTCCATTCAATAGCTTAAGTACAAATCATTTGAATTTAAGTACATGGTCAGGTACCATAAAAGACAAGAAATGTACATGTATGTTATTTGCACTTTAACACTTTTCCTTTCTAGAGGTATATATATGCCACTTGATTTTCTAAAAATGACAATTTTTCAGGTTTCCGTATACATTTTTTAAAATTTATGCATAGAAAACAAATACTATAAATATAGAAAATGATAAAATGATACACCACACAATTTCCAATGTCATATGTCGTGGTGTTTTATATGTTCAGAGGTTAGAGGTCAGAGATCGTTGTTTGTTTTGTTGATATTAGTGGAATTGTAGACGATCACTATAATACTTTCTTTCATGATAACATTTATTACCAAAAAAAACTATAGATAATCATTAAAAATATAATTTTCCTTGACTACATAAAGATCTTGCAGATAATGCTCTTCCTACCACCAGAGATACAAACCTGTTCCAAGATAGCTCTCTAGTACAAGACCATGGTTTAAAAATGTCAGAACAAAGTGGATCACATAGTCATAGAGACAATTCCTATCAACACCAGTATGGCGGTGTTCCCAGACATATTATCAGTTCTAATTCACATGTTTCTAGTTATCAACAAGGTTTACATAGTAATCTCTTAAATGATAGACCGATAGTAGCACATCATAGAGACGGCAGAAATCCCTTAAATGATAGGCCGATCGTAGCACATCATGGAGACGGCAGAAATCCCTCTAAGGAACTGGAAATGATGAGAGGCTTTAACTCTGTTAGAGAGGCTCTACTTAGAACCTCAAGTGCTATTAAGGACATAGATGAAATTATAGAAAAGAAAGGTGTACAATCATGACAAGGGGAGACTACTAACATGAAAGAAAGTCAATACGGTTGTTTCGAATCATGTCATTTCCGACCACGTTCCATCTTTTTCGTGTCTTGATGTCTAAAATGTTTGGCAGACGACTTCCGGTGTTTACGCTATTACTGTGACAACGTCAGCATATCATAGTCGTAGAAGCGGTAGATTATAAGTAAAAGATTTGCGACAGCTTTTTGAATATTATGGAATTTCCGCCATTATAACGTTTTTGATAAAAAAAAATAACCCGGATGTATGACGTACGTTGTCCATCATGGAAATACATATTGACCAATTGGCCACCATCGTCATCAACGATCACTTCAAGAAGTTATTTGAAAGGACGAATATTCATTCAGAAAAAAAAAGTATAATGAGTATTCCTCTAAGATCAGATGAAGGGCTTGGCATTACCAGCCAATTGATCGAATTGGTTCAATACGAACTCCAGCCGAGATGAAGGACCGGAGCTGTATTTAAGAACCTCCAGGATCCCGTTCTTCATCAACGCGGGTCGCAATACAGGGCAAACTTCTCTCCTCATTTAGACTACCATCTACGATAAACAAGAAGCTGCTGTAGGCCTATTTGATGTATCCGGGTCAAACATGGAATTGTATTCTTACATGAGAGTGCATATTAGCTGTTTTGTTCAAGTATTGTTATACATACTGTTATAGTGACAGCCGGAAACTTTGAGCCGTAATGAAAGGGAGAGGCTTGGCGCTTTAAAATCTGATTCAACCCACCATTTCTTTAGAAATGCCTGTACCAAGTCAGGATCGTTACGGTTTTCACAGTTTTCCGGTTGTTGACTGATTTTGTCTGTTTATATACTTATGAGTTTTGACTTTCCCTTTGTTAGATTGTTCGGAGTTCGGTAATTTTGTTATTACCCTTATTAGACGTGTTGTGCTTTTTAGTTGTTTAATCAGATGTCCATTGCATTGTGTCTTTCATGCATATATGATATTGTTACATACTCCGTCAAATAGACCAATACAACAATATTATGATGGTACAATAGTACCAATTAATCAGACATTGTAAGTCAATTGTAAAGGTTATATGTACTTTAATAATAAATCATATAGAAAAAAACGATAGTTGACAAAATAAAGATATACAATTTCATAACAGATATAACAAATGTATTACTCGCATCACAACACAAATGTTTCTTTATGAACAATGATTATGGTTGCTGTTCAATTCGTCAAGACAGATGGTAAGTCGATCCTGTGTCTGAAATGGAAAATAGTCGGAACTATATATATATTCATGCATTACTATTAATTTCGTTGGATGTTCATGACTTTGATATTAAATCTGTTAGAAGTTTAACTTATGATTTGTTTTCTACAGAGTAATGGTCTTTAACCAACAGATTCTACCTCTTTAGCAAGTAGTCAGTTTACTACAAGTATTCATTTATTCTGCTATAGTTCTATCCATGTTGATGCTGACATACTATTTTGTGATATGTGGTCTGTTTGAGTGGAAGCGAATCAGTGCAGGTTTTGGGTCGTTTGTGTATATATGTGTTGCCGTTGGAGATCGAGTTATCAAGATGGTAGGCTTGATATCCCATTAACCGGTTTACCCCTGCAATATGTTTTGTCTATCACAAGCCAGGACCTGGATTTCCAATGTCATATGTCGTGGCCTTCTTTTGTATTCAGTGAGCTATGCTAAGATGCGAGGCGATTATTCATTTTGTTGATATTGATGACCATTACGGCTTATTATTTCAGAAACGAAACCTTAAACAGTGATGGTCATCAATTTCACCACTATTGACAAAACGAACAATCTCATCTCATATGAGAAGAGAGTGTAAATGTATAAAGGAGATCATGAATAGCAAACAGCAAGTGACATTATTAACATTTTGTCAGTTTTATTTCACAATAATCGATTGTTGCTGTGTGCCTGTTTAGCAGTGTTTTGAATTGTTGTTTTGTGTGTTTTGCAGTGATGTTGTTTTTGAGTTTGCAGGTTTACTGTTCAGCAGTGGTGCTGTATTGTTGGTTTTGTAGTTGTATGTTTCGCAGGTTTACTGTTTAGCAGTGGTACTGTATTGTTGGTTTTGCTTTGCAGGTTTACTGTTCAGCAGTGGTGCTGTATTGTTGGTTTTGTAGTTGTATGTTTCGCAGGCTTACTGTTTAGCAGTGGTACTGTATTGTTGGTTTTGCTTTGCAGGTTTACTGTTCAGCAGTGGTGCTGTATTGTTGGTTTTGTAGTTGTATGTTTCGCAGGCTTACTGTTTAGCAGTGGTACTGTATTGTTGGTTTTGCTTTGCAGGTTTACTGTTCAGCAGTGGTGCTGTATTGTTGGTTTTGTAGTTGTGTGTTTCGCAGGCTTACTGTTTAGCAGTGGTGCTGTATTGTTGTTTTTGCTTTGCAGGTTTACTGTTGAGGCAGTAATCTGTAATCTGTACTTTCTTCACCTCCAGTATTGGAGATCAGTGATGTTGTCACTTGATTTATTTAAGCATCCAGAACGATAAAACTATTTACACAATATACATCGGCCATTTAAAATAACACAATTCCATCACAAAAAAACCCTATCAGTAGTGTTTATGTAATGTAAACCGGCTTCGGGATACCCTACCGCCTTCTGGTTTTCACCCTGGCGAGCATTCTATATCTCGATGTTTGCATATTATATATGAACCTTCTACACTGAAATTCTAGTTGTGTCAACTGTTTTAACTTGTCTTCACACACAGGATTGCCATTATTCAGCAATACAGAACAGTCAAGGAGAATTTGTATCTATAGATAGCTATCCAGATTATAGAACGCTTTTACAGTTAATTTATTGAGCTCTATATCTATGTCATCTAGTACACTGTCTCTCACAGCCTGTACAACGGTACATTTGAGAAGAGAGTGTTCCATGTTTTCCTCTTCCTCACCACATAGCTGACATCTAGTATCTACCTGGTTTTGATTAAATCGTGCTCTATTGGCTTACAAGATGTACTGTCCACTTACAACCTTCAATGTTATAGGAATTCTATTTGCATCTCTTGTTGATACTGTTTTGATATAAATCAATGGATGTTGTTTTCCCGGTTTGTATATTTCTGTATTGAGGAAATATATGCTCTTTTATAATTTTAACATTTCAATCATATAATTTTTCCAATAGACATTTACTTGTTCATATAATAGTTTTTTCTCTGTTGAATCTTCCGGAAGAAGAAAAATGCTATACATGAATGTTAGTATTTTCAAATGAATTTGCCCTTCTATTGGAATTAAACCAGAAATGATGTATGGTACAGGGTCTGCTACATTTTGAGGAAGTGACAATATTCGTTTTAAAGAAGCGATCTAACCATGCGCTGTTTTTCTTATCTGGAATCAAAACTTCTAAACCATAACTTATTAAACAACATTATTAAGAAAAAAACTGGTAGAACGTGCTAAAGTGGGTCACGGGTCACTGTAATCGGGCGGCTGTATCGAGAAACAGATACGGTGTTGAAAAAACTGTTGATACTCATAAAATATGGATAAATGCAATACAATTTTATCTTTGTCTTCAAGAAATATGATAGACAAAACCATGTGTGAAGTTTTATGACGAAATATCTCCGATTTCTATGTAAATTTACGAGTTGAAGTTGCGGCTGTATCGAGAAACAGATATGGTGTTGAAAAAACTGTTGATACTCATAAAATATTGATAAATGCAATAAAATTGTATGTTTGTCTTCAAGAAATATGATCGACAAAACCATGTGTGAAGTTTTATGACGAAATATCTCCGATTTCTATGTAAATTTACGAGTTGAAATGGGGAAACACCCACAGGTAATTTTAGCGATGTATTTTTATCTTGGACAAGAATAATGAGCGTCCTGATTGGATGACCGATTTAAAACACACTGACTCCGCATGGTAAAAAGATGCATGTAAAAGAAATCTATGTTATATTTATTCATTTGTTTGATTCTGGAATATTGTTGATCATTGATTTAAACAAGAAAAAAGGGGAAAAAGGGGAGGGGGGATTTTATTTGTGAATTTTACAGTTAAATAAATGTTGTGTTTCGACAGTTTAAAGAGGAAAATAAAAAATTGTTGCGACTAAAGCTTAAATCAGCGTTATAAATTGAACAAATATCAGTGGTTTTGTAAATGAGATTTATTTTAAATAGAAAATCTGAATTTATTATTTATTAATTTATTATTAATGGTACAATTGTATATCCCTTCGGAGGGGGAGGGGGGCTATGATGAAAATTTGAAATAAAAACACAGGACCGGACTTTAAGCCAAAATAATAATCCAGGATTAGTTTTTTATTAAAAAAAAATCCAGGACCCCTGTGTCCATGATTTTTTTTTTAAAGTTACAGGTGTGGACACAAAAATGTGCTGTCCAAAAGGCAAGTGTGGATGTCAATATTCCATATTATTAACTTAAAAAAAAAAAAAAATCATGGACACAGGGGTCCTGGATTTTAAAAAAAACAAACTAATCCTGGATTATTATCATTAACAATCATCTATCGACAACCACTTTCTATGGGATATCTGATTCCAAGGCTTGTTATCAGTTTATCAAAAAAACAAAAATAATTCGCACAGGTTCCTAGCTAAAATCGTTACACATTAAACATTTTGCTTCACACCATTTCCCAAAATATTTCCATATTATAAAAAAGCGATCTTTAAATATTGGACTTCTCTCAATCCGCACGTTGGCATTTTTTTTTTATAGATTTGTGATGGTTGTCCGTAAAAATGTACTGGAATATATCATCGCATTGGTTGTCGTTAAGAATAAAGTACGGTTAAAAAAGTGTTTAAAAAAATTTCAAATATGACAAAGTTCTATTGTCCAAATAAATCTATCTATTACTTCTTTAAGATTAATACCAAAATTTCGACCAGTTTTCGACGATCAATGTTAATAAATTTCTGAATTGATATGATCTCAATATGTACATTATCAATGTCATAGCAGACGATGAAACCAAAATTGGTCTGTATGAGATATATTTTTTAAATGATTAAAGCTTTGTTAAGGTGACGAAACAATGAATTACGAAAAACTACAATTTGAACGTGAAATAATAGATGTGGTACGTAGTTCTTACCTTTAAAGATGACATTTATACAACAGATTTCATGAGATCATTCATGCAATATAACCTCTGTCAAATTAAGCGCTCAAAATAATGAGAGAATTTATCACGTGAAACAAACCGTCGAAAATGGGTGACGTTGCGACATTACTATTCGTTCACTTTAATTTCATAATACAGCTTCGGAACATGTTTTTATTACTGAAATCAATCCACATTGCATATTATGTCAAATTTATGCTTTGTTTATTGAGTTTTATTATGCTTTGTTTTTGTTTTTAAAGATATGCATTATAATACAATGATACGTACGTTCTGTATAATGGAAAACATGACGTTCAGTGCTTTTCATTATTGACGGTATATGATCTGTTGTACCATGATTTTGACGTCATAGATCTGTCAATCATTTCATTTCTGTTACAAACCATTATACCATGGATCTTACTCATGAACTTATTTAAACCAACTCATCTTTCGGATTCGTTGGTTTAAATAAGTTAATTCGTATGATCCATGGTATATATATAATACTTATAATTAAGAATAATTAAACTTAATGTTAATCATATCTTTATAATTTCTAATACAAATGATACACTCTAAATTAAATATCATACAGTTGAGAATAATATTAATTTGTGGTTTGTTTTTCTATTATGTAGTGTGTTATGTGTACACACTTTACCGATTTTAAGGATATATCCACAGTTTAATTGACATCTTGTGTTTAATTTATTCATGACTACTAGCACTAAGTGAATGTTTATTTACGTTAGACCCATGTATGTGCTGAAATCATGTAATATTATAACTTGTGTAGATCTGCGGTGAAGTTTACCTAAATTTGCGATCTGCTGTGAGGAATTAGATACACATATTAACTAACTGTATTTATTTCTGAAAAGCACATATTCACGGCTGGTAATCGGCACAAGCAGAACAGTTGGTTCTGCAAAGAAAGTCGTGAGGATAACTTCCGGTTTTGGTGGAGGAGAGTTCACGAAGACGCTTCGCAAGGTATGTACATGTCAAAAATTGAAATTTCTTTTTTATTGCTTGAATATTGCAAAATCAGAGAATGCTATGCTGTGGCGAATGCTTTCACGATTAGAAACATGTCTAGTTTATTCTTGTATATGAAGTGTAACTCTCGCAAAATCAATCGTCCCACGAAAAACATGACGAAAATTGTGACACTCTTACATTTCTAAGTTGTTCTTGACAAAGATGCAAGTTAAATTTTCAATATTTTTTCATCATGGGAGTCTAAATGTAATTGGGGATAAATTCCGATTCGTCAAAAGTAAATTGAAGTCTAGATAAATCTACAAACTGTCAATTTTCTCGTTTTCCTGCTTGAGGAGATCGGTTCTGATAGAGCACATTGCGAATGCATGAGGAGATTTGCTAGTTTTGGTACGATACATGTAATCCACTGTATAATCACAAATTTTGCATGTCTGTCTGGTAATAAATTCACGAACCTTCTTCCCGTCGGGTTTTTAAAAGTATAAAAGTAATATTTCATTGTTCATGGGCTGTCCACCTAGAAAGAAACATTTCATTTAAGGAATCTATTCACAATTGTAACTGCGGTTTCCCATGATTTAACTTGTCATTATTGATCATTTGTTGTTTGTGACAACTTCCATTGTGTATAGGATACACAAGATTAACTTCCCTTACATTGTAAAAAATTTAAAATGCACTAAGATAATTTTGTAACATAAATACGCATTTTTCCTTTGATGTTTTTATGCAATTATTAACTTGAAAATAGTGAACTTTTACAAAGCATGGTCTAACATGAAGATCTTGATGTTATTCCATGATTTTGACGTCATAGGTCTGTTTTCCATGATTTTGACGGTATATGATCTGTTATACCATGATTTTGACGTCATAGATCTGTCAATCATTTCATTTCTGTTACAAACCATTATACCATGGATCTTACTCATGAACTTATTTAAACCAACTCATCTTTCGGATTCGTTGGTTTAAATAAGTTAATTCGTATGATCCATGGTATATATATAATACTTATAATTAAGAATAATTAAACTTAATGTTAATCATATCTTTATAATTTCTAATACAAATGATACACTCTAAATTAAATATCATACAGTTGAGAATAATATTAATTTGTGGTTTGTTTTTCTATTATGTAGTGTGTTATGTGTACACACTTTACCGATTTTAAGGATATATCCACAGTTTAATTGACATCTTGTGTTTAATTTATTCATGACTACTAGCACTAAGTGAATGTTTATTTACGTTAGACCCATGTATGTGCTGAAATCATGTAATATTATAACTTGTGTAGATCTGCGGTGAAGTTTACCTAAATTTGCGATCTGCTGTGAGGAATTAGATACACATATTAACTAACTGTATTTATTTCTGAAAAGCACATATTCACGGCTGGTAATCGGCACAAGCAGAACAGTTGGTTCTGCAAAGAAAGTCGTGAGGATAACTTCCGGTTTTGGTGGAGGAGAGTTCACGAAGACGCTTCGCAAGGTATGTACATGTCAAAAATTGAAATTTCTTTTTTATTGCTTGAATATTGCAAAATCAGAGAATGCTATGCTGTGGCGAATGCTTTCACGATTAGAAACATGTCTAGTTTATTCTTGTATATGAAGTGTAACTCTCGCAAAATCAATCGTCCCACGAAAAACATGACGAAAATTGTGACACTCTTACATTTCTAAGTTGTTCTTGACAAAGATGCAAGTTAAATTTTCAATATTTTTTCATCATGGGAGTCTAAATGTAATTGGGGATAAATTCCGATTCGTCAAAAGTAAATTGAAGTCTAGATAAATCTACAAACTGTCAATTTTCTCGTTTTCCTGCTTGAGGAGATCGGTTCTGATAGAGCACATTGCGAATGCATGAGGAGATTTGCTAGTTTTGGTACGATACATGTAATCCACTGTATAATCACAAATTTTGCATGTCTGTCTGGTAATAAATTCACGAACCTTCTTCCCGTCGGGTTTTTAAAAGTATAAAAGTAATATTTCATTGTTCATGGGCTGTCCACCTAGAAAGAAACATTTCATTTAAGGAATCTATTCACAATTGTAACTGCGGTTTCCCATGATTTAACTTGTCATTATTGATCATTTGTTGTTTGTGACAACTTCCATTGTGTATAGGATACACAAGATTAACTTCCCTTACATTGTAAAAAATTTAAAATGCACTAAGATAATTTTGTAACATAAATACGCATTTTTCCTTTGATGTTTTTATGCAATTATTAACTTGAAAATAGTGAACTTTTACAAAGCATGGTCTAACATGAAGATCTTGATGTTATTCCATGATTTTGACGTCATAGGTCTGTTTTCCATGATTTTGACGGTATATGATCTGTTATACCATGATTTTGACGTCATAGATCTGTCAATCATTTCATTTCTGTTACAAACCATTATACCATGGATCTTACTCATGAACTTATTTAAACCAACTCATCTTTCGGATTCGTTGGTTTAAATAAGTTAATTCGTATGATCCATGGTATATATATAATACTTATAATTAAGAATAATTAAACTTAATGTTAATCATATCTTTATAATTTCTAATACAAATGATACACTCTAAATTAAATATCATACAGTTGAGAATAATATTAATTTGTGGTTTGTTTTTCTATTATGTAGTGTGTTATGTGTACACACTTTACCGATTTTAAGGATATATCCACAGTTTAATTGACATCTTGTGTTTAATTTATTCATGACTACTAGCACTAAGTGAATGTTTATTTACGTTAGACCCATGCATGTGCTGAAATTATGTAATATCATAACTTGTGTAGATCTGCGGTGAAGTTTCCGTCATCTTTAGTAAAAAGGTTGCGCCGAATAGATGTGGAAACCCGTTTGAAAGGATATAAATATTTTGAAATTGAAAGAGATTTTTTTTAATAAACTTAGTGTCCCGATTGATGGGGATTTTAAATTTGGTGTACTGCTACTTGTTTTTGTTCGTTTCCTTACAGGCAATCTATATCGAAATGGTTATTTGTAAAGAGTCAATGTCAGTCCCCTTTTCCAGAGAATAGTTTATTTTGATTAGAGTATGTATCAGTTTTGTGTTTAAAAGTGTCAATTTATCAATTTTGCATAAAACAATTAACAAAACTAGCAAATCTCCTCATGCATTCGCAATGTGCTCTATCAGAACCGATCTCCTCAAGCAGGAAAACGAGAAAATTGACAGTTTGTTGATTTATCTAGACTTCAATTTACTTTTGACGAATCGGAATTTATCCCCAATTACATTTAGACTCCCATGATGAAAAAATATTGAAAATTTAACTTGCATCTTTGTCAAGAACAACTTAGAAATGTAAGAGTGTCACAATTTTCGTCATGTTTTTCGTGGGACGATTGATTTTGCGAGAGTTACACTTCATATACAAGAATAAACTAGACATGTTTCCAATCGTGAAAGCATTCGCCACAGCATAGCATTCTCTGATTTTGCAATATTCAAGCAATGAAAAAGAAAATTTCAATTTTTGACATGTACATACCTTGCGAAGCGTCTTCGTGAACTCTCCTCCACCAAAACCGGAAGTTATCCTCACGACTTTCTTTGCAGAACCAACTGTTCTGCTTGTGCCGATTACCAGCCGTGATATTGTGAATACATTTTGAAGACAATTTTATCGACATCTGAGGTGGGGCCGATTTTGGCCCTTATAGCTCCCAGTCCTTTAGACGAAATGACTGACATCGAACTAAAACAGAAATTAAAGGAATGCGGAATTGCTAGTAAAGTTTGAAAGCGTGAAAAGTTATTTTTCTTAAGGTACAACTTTATATTTTGTCTTACCTGTATATAACTGATTAACGGCGGTATCGTCTATAGATAAACACAGCTATACCAGCAGCTACAGCCAAAACAGCGATGACAATACCAACAACTACACTACAAAGAAACAAACACGAAACTGAATATTAAAATACAGAAATGTGCGATAAAATTGAAAAACAATAAATATCACACTGTCGGAACAATTCTAAAATCTGATGCAAAAATCGTAGAAAACGGCAAAATTGATACGCCTTTCACATAAATTAATGACATGGCTTGGTACAGGCATTTAAATAAAAAGGTGACGGGGTTAAACTAGTTTTACCTTCTAATAATATTCTATCTAATTAAAGTGTTAAGATGATCCATTGTTTTGGCCTAAGAACAGAATTATATACTGAAGTTGAGAACACATTTTATAAAGTAACGAATGATTCTTAATTAATGAGACAGCATATATTTACCATATCAGAGAACTTGGTTCGTAATTTCCCTCTCAGAATCTCAGGCATAAGTCTGAATTTCCACAAGGTAAAATAAATAATAATGAATTGAATTTTAAAAATAACTAACCCAACACTAAGGCAGGTGGTCGTCCCTGTACAAATGTAGCCAGACTTACAACACCATTCTGTGCCGGAGCAGTGGTGATAATCGGAAGCACATTGTTTACCAGAACCAAAGACTGTAAAACAAGGAAGTAATATAGTTCTTATTTAACAATCAATTATTTATAGCATACATAGTAAGAATACTAACCTGGACTATTACGATAGGTACAATAACATACAAAACAAACAATATCACACTGGCGGAACAGTTCTAAAACTCAATAAATAAAATCGTAGAAAACGGCAAGTTGTTGGGGGGTGGGGGGAATTTTATCGTAATTGAACAGACAATAAAAACAATGTACTATAATAAGGATATCCTTTTCTGTTTTGTCATCTTATCTGACGCTTTTACAGATCTTGACTTCAATATTAGACAGAACTAAGGATATATATTACGTCTGAAAAAGTAGCCAACGTATGAAACTACGGGATGTCGGATTGGAAACAAGTGTTAACGATTCTGTGCAAACAAACAAAAATGATAAATAAACGTCTAAAATGCAGTACAACATTATATATATAAGACTTATCAGTGAAATGTAAAATGTATGTAATTCCATTAATTGTATCTTACTATGACGAATGTACAAAACAACAATCAAAAAAGGTTATTCAAAATATTTTACTATAAATTTCAAAACAAACTAATAAAAACTTGCTTAATGCAATTTTTCATTGCATGTTTTATATTAAACCAACACATTCAGGTAGAGTTTTATTGTGTTGATTCACTGGTAATCAACAGTATGGAAAAAGACATGTTATCCAGTTTTATAGATAACCAGTCTTTGCTCTCAATGTTTAATGCTGTGTAGAGAAGTAACAAATACTAATTTCTTCATTCTTTATTTGAACAGTTTAGAGATTCCGATTTTCTGCAACGAGCACACTAGATATTGCACCATCATGAAATGAGGCGGTGAAAAAAAACAACCAAAGAAAAATAAAATAGCATTAAAAAATATATAATATACCATCAAAATTTTAATACACAATCTTATAATGAAAGTATTTTAACAGGTTGAATTCTTTCCCGATCAGAAAATACATTTAATATTACATCTTATAATCAACTTAATAAATACCCGTGCATATACTGTAGAGTAAGAAAACCAAGACGTTAACTGTATTCATTTTGTAGCTGGACAACGTAAACACGAGCAACCATGTATTTGTTTGACAATAAAATATGTTTAAAGTAAAGTAACTTCCTCGCTTTAATTACGCCTTGATATTACATGTAGAATTTTCATTGGATAATTGAAGAGCTGTGGAAAATATTGTAGAATTTTCATTGGATAATTGAAGAGCTGTGGAAAATATTGTAGAATTTTCATTGGATAATTGAAGAGCTGTGGAAAATATTTAAATATGTTCCACAGCTCTTCAATTATCCAATGAAAATTCTACATGTAATATCAAGGCGTTTTAAAGCGAGGAAGTTACTTTACTTTAAACATATTTTATTGTCAAACAAATACAGACAATGGATCAGACACAAGTTTTAAACTTACGAGGTCTTCTCCATTACATATAGATAATTAAGTAGACAATATGTTACAAAAACATAACATTATTTCATTCATAATTATTTGAGAAAAATGACATAATACTGCAAGATATATTGTGATTGATGTTGAGTCGTTACCGTCAGATGACTTAGCAGTACGTAAACATTAAACAAATCTTTTAGTGTCTATAGACTATAGTATGTACCTGTGAATAGCTGTAAAAAGTGAGCAGTTGATATCATATGCAAAATCTGAATTTCCATTCAATATATTGTTAATGGATATATCTAACCCAAGATCTCTAACAAGATGTTGCACGCTACGTCGTGCTAAGAATACCCCCACTCATTCATTTGTAAGTCGCACGGTAAACCTGGAAAGGGGAGACACGGTACAAGTCACCATGCCAAAGCCATATATCAAATATAAAATCATTTCTTCCAGTAGAAGCCGAGATAACTGTTACGAAAGTTTTCATTACAGCAAACATGAAAAATTCTAAGTCGCACTGTAAACAGGAAGTAGATGTGCGGTAAACCTGGAAAGGGGAGACACGGTACAAGTCACCATGCCAAAGCCATAAATCGAATATAAAATCATTTCTTCCAGTAGAAGCTGAGATATCTGTTACGAAAGTGTGAACGGACGGACGGACAAGGTGATTGCAATATAGCCCCCACTCTATGAGTGGGGGTATAATATTGTTCAACATAACGTTTCTCTGATTAACAAATAATTTACAGTGCAAGAAGTAGTGGTCATTGTTTTCCACATAATTGTCACAGTTAGAGTAACAAGAATCGATCAGACTACATCTAAAAAGGTCACCTTTTAAGTTACTACAATTTTGCCTTAAACGAGTATGTAGAATACTTGCCAGACGTGAACCAAACGAAAAATATTTAGGAGGTTTTACTGGATTGTTGTAGTAAGGTTTTTAATCTAGATTTGAGTATGCACTTACTAGGTGGATCTCTGATATATTGGGGTAAATTATTCCAAAGATGAATAGTGGCTGGAAAAAATGAATTTTGATATAGGGTAAGACGACACGGTGGAATAGTGAAATTATTTGCATTTCGTAAATTGTAGTTGTTTGCCTGGTTGACAGTCCGCGACAGCAAATCATTTAAATAATCGGGTGTATCACCCTTAACTATGCTATAAAAAAGTGACAACTTTCTGATTTTGCGTCTGATATTAAGTTTCTCCCAACCGGTTTCTGCATATAAAGATGACAAACTTGCATAAGCTGTCAGACCTGTGGCGATTCTAGCAGCTTCAAGTTGAAGTTGCTCAAGTCTGCCGGCATCGGCAACTGTACAATTGTCCCAAACTTCACAATAATATTCAAGAAGTGGCCTAATGAAGGTCATGTAAATACTCGAGGAAATACTCGATATTTTTCCATGTTACCCTGGGGAATAATCTTAAATTTGTGGGAAACTCCATTCTTAATTGTACAATAATACCCCCAGCAAAGCTATTGTAAATGCGGCCTCTAATATCACATACAGGCCGCTAATAGAGGCCGATGATACAGTCCGCTAATAGGGGCCGATGATACAGGCCGCTGTACTTTAATAATTTGACCCATTTTTGAAACAAGGTAAATATCGTTTACCTGGTCATAATAAATGGGGAAATTATTTAAACTCTCTCTCAAACAAATCAGTTAAAATTTCCCTGGATCGTCAGCAACAAATACACTTGTGCGTAGATTCTGTGTTTACAATTGACAAATTCAAATGACAAAAAAAACCCCTGGTAATCCATATTTGATATTTTATCTAGATGCCCAGTTCGTTCTTTTATAAGATGTTCATCAAATTTCATCTGCTAAAGATTCGTCGCTGTATATAGTGATCTGAAAAAATATATAGAAATGCACATTTAGTTGTATATTAACCCAAAGTATAAATGAAGGAAAAAAAATGAAAAAAGTGTAAAAAAAAAACAAAAACAAAAGAAACGAGATGTGTAATATCAATTTATTTCGTTCATATTATATCATTTCCGCACGTTCATGTGTTTTTTTTTAGCTTAAAATGTCAAAATGGTATTATTGTACAAATAATAATAAAGGTCGTTGCAACAAAGAAGTTGTAGCGAGTGGGAAGATCTAAAACGCGAAGTGGGAAAACACGGAAGTAAGCCCAAAATGGGTACTTGAAAGGTCATATCTTGAAAAGTACTCAACCTAGGATAAAAATCAAAACCGATTCTAAAAGCTAGTGTTAAGATCTATCTTTTAAAGAAATAAATAATAAAATATTTTATTATTTAGGTACTTGAAAGTTGACCGGAAGTGTCAAAAATGAGAACGGGCAATGGACAAAATTTTGACTTTGATCTCAAATGTATCAAAATTCAAAGATCCCGGTCAAAAACCGTTTAGATATTCTTAACGACAATGTTATACTCTATCAGACGATATAAAAATATTTTTGTTAAAATATTAGATAAAAGCACAATCTTGATCGGAAGCCTACCTTTTCAGAGTTAGCCGTCGGCTAATTATTAACTTTGATCTCAAATTCATTACCTTTTCCTTTAAACAGAGTTCTCGTATAGCTATACTCTTCTAAATTGTTGTTTACATTCTTTTATACGTTCTACTAGTGGATGGTTTCCATTTGGCCTCCCTGCATTACACCATTCGATATTCGTCTTTTTCATTTCTTTATATGCATTGGATATATCATTTTTCTATACTTGAAGTTTCCCCAATTTCTTCTTTTGTTTATTTTGTGCCGTACATTTTTTTGCACAATCTCGTAAGATATTACTCACTTCTACTATAATCATATTTTCAATTGCGCAGTTGCCTTGTCTGATTTTCTGAAGAAGAAAAAAGGGAAAAAAGAAAAGAGAGAGAGAGGAAAAAGAAGGACTGTGGTTCTTTGTTTCGTTCAGAAACTTTTTTTCATACAGCACGAGAGTTAGAATATTTTTTTTTAGATTATACCAACAGGTGACTTATGGCCTTTCAAAATGCTTTGACATGCATTTATGTCTAGGGCAACTTTCATGAGGAAACAGCTATTATAAGGTGATATTTTAAACTTCTTAGCTCACCTTGCCCAATGTACCATCTGAGGTCGCTTTGTACCATATTTTGAACTTCTCAGCTCACCTTGTCGAATGTACCATCTGAGGTCGCTTTGTACCATATTTTAAACTTCTTAGCTCACATTGCCCAATGTACCATCTGAGGTCGCTTTGCACCATATTTTAAACTTCTTAGCTCACATTGCCCAATGTACCACCTGAGGACGCTTTGCACCATATTTTAAACTTCTTAGCTCACATTGCCCAATGTACCAACTGAGGACGCTTTCCGCCATATTTAAACTTCTTAGCTCACCTTGCCCAATGTACCACCTGAGGACACTTTGCACCATATTTTAAACTTCTTAGCTCACATTGCCCAATGTACCATCTGAGGTCGCTTTGCACCATATTTTAAACTTCTTAGCTCACATTGCCCAATGTACCACCTGAGGACGCTTTGCACCATATTTTAAACTTCTTAGCTCACATTGCCCAATGTACCAACTGAGGACGCTTTCCGCCATATTTAAACTTCTTAGCTCACATTGCCCAATGTACCACCTGAGGACACTTTGCACCATATTTTAAATTTCTTAGCTCACATTGCCCAATGTATCACATGAGGACGCTTTGCACCATATTTTAAACTTCTTAGCTCACCTTGCCCAATGTACCACCTGAAGACCTTTAGCACCATATTTAAATTGCGTAGCTCACATTGCCCAATGTACCACATGAGGATGCTTTGCACCATATTTTAAACTTCTTAGCTCACATTGCCCAATGTATCACCTGAGGACGCTTTGCACCATATTTTAAACTTCTTAGCTCACATTGCCTAATGTACCACCTGAGGATGTTTTGCACCATATTTTAAACTTCGTAGCTCATATTGCCCAATGTACCACCTAAGGATGCTTTGCACCATATTTTAAACTTCTTAGCTCACATTGCCTAGTGTACCACCTGAGGATGCTTTGCACCATATTTTAAACTTCGCAGCTCACATTGCCCAATGTACCGCCTGAGAACTCTTTGCACCATATTTAAACTTCTTAGCTCACCTTGCCCAATGTACCAACTGAGGACGCTTTCCGCCATATTTAAACTTCTTAGCTCACCTTGCCCAATGTACCACCTGAGGACACTTTGCACCATATTTTAAACTTCTTAGCTCACCTTGCCCAATGTACCACCTGAGGACCTTTAGCACCATATTTAAATTGCGTAGATCACATTGCCCAATGTACCACCTGAGGATGCTTTGCACCATATTTTAAACTTCTTAGCTCACATTACCCAATGTACCATCTGAGGTCGCTTTGCACCATATTTTAAACTTCTTAGCTCACATTGCCCAATGTATCACCTGAGGTCGCTTTGCACCATATTTTAAACTTCTTAGCTCACATTGCCTAATGTACCACCTGAGGATGCTTTGCACCATATTTTAAATTTCGTAGCTCATATTGCCCAATGTACCACCTGATGACGTTTTGCACCATATTTTAAACTTCTTAGCTCACATTGCCCAATGTACCGCCTGAGAACTCTTTACACCATATTTAACGTTCTTAGCTCACATTGCCCAATGTACCATCTTAGGACTATTTGCACCATATTTAAACTTCTTAGCACACCTTGCCCAATGTACCACCTGAGGACGCTTTGCACCATATTTAAACTTCTTAGCTCACATTGCCCAATGTACCATCTGAGGACTCTTTGCACCATATTTAAACTTCTTAGCACACCTTGCCCAATGTACCATCTGCACCATATTTAAACTTCTTAGCTCAACTTGCCCAATGTACCACCTGAGAACTCTTTGCACCATATTTAAACTTCTTAGCTCAACTTGCCCAATGTACCACCTAAGGACTCTTTGCACCATATTTAAACTTCTTAGCTCACCTTGCCCAATGTACCACCTGAGGACTCTTTGCACCATATTTAAGCTTCTTAGCTCACATTGCCCAATGTACCATCTGAGGTCGCTTTGCACCATATTTTAACCTCTTAGCTCGCATTGCCCAATGTACCGCCTGAGAACACTTTGCACCATATTTAACCTTCTTAGCTCACATTGCCCAATGTACCATCTGAGGTCGCTTTGCACCATATTTAAACTTCTTAGCTCACATTGCCCAATGTATCACCTGAGGTCGCTTTGCACCATATTTAAACTTCTTAGCTCACATTGCCCAATGTACCGCCTGAGAACTCTTTGCACCATATTTAACCTTCTTAGCTCACATTGCCCAATGTACCATTCGAGGTCGCTTTGCACCATATTTTAACCTCTTAGCTCACATTTCCCAATGTATCACCTGAGGTCGCTTTGCACCATATCTAAACTTCTTAGCTCACCTTGCCCAATGTACCATCTGAGGACTCCTTGCACCATATTTAAACCTCTTAGCTCACATTGCCCAATGTATCACCTGAGGTCGCTTTGCACCATATTTAAACTTCTTAGCTCACATTGCCCAATGTATCACCTGAGGTCGCTTTGCAACATATTTTAAACTTCTTAGCTCACATTGCCCAATGTACCACATGAGGACGCTTTGAACCATATTTTAAATTTCTTAGCTCACATTGCCCAATGTACCACATGGGGACGCTTTGCACCATATTTTAAACTTCTTAGCTCACATTGCTTAATGTATCACTTGAGGTCGCTTTGCACCATATTTTAAACTTCTTAGCTCACATTGCCCAATGTACCACATGAGGACGCTTTGAACCATATTTTAAATTTCTTAGCTCACATTGCCCAATGTACTACCTGAGGTCGCTTTGCACCATATTTTAAACTTCTTAGATCACATTGCCCAATGTACCACATGAGGACGCTTTGAACCATATTTTAAATTTCTTAGCTCACATTGCCCAATGTACCAACTGATGACGTTTTCCTCCATATTTAAGCTTCTTAGCTCACCTTGCCCAATGTACCACCTGAGGATGCTTTGCACCATATTTTAAACTTCTTAGCTCACATTGCCCAATGTATCACCCGAGGACGCTTTGCACCATATTTTAAACTTCTTAGCTCACATTCCCCAATGTATCACCTGAGGTCGCTTTGCACCATATTTAAACTTCTTAGCTCACATTGCCCAATGTACCGCCTGAGAACTCTTTGCACCATATTTAACCTTCTTAGCTCACATTGCCCAATGTACCATTCGAGGTCGCTTTGCACCATATTTTAACCTCTTAGCTCACATTGCCCAATGTATCACCTGAGGTCGCTTTGCACCATATCTAAACTTCTTAGCTCACCTTGCCCAATGTACCATCTGAGGACTCCTTGCACCATATTTAAACCTCTTAGCTCACATTGCCCAATGTATCACCTGAGGTCGCTTTGCACCATATTTAAACTTCTTAGCTCACATTGCCCAATGTATCACCTGAGGTCGCTTTGCACCATATTTTAAACTTCTTAGCTCACATTGCCCAATGTAGCACATGAGGACGCTTTGAACCATATTTTAAATTTCTTAGCTCACATTGCCCAATGTACCACATGAGGACGCTTTGCACCATATTTTAAACTTCTTAGCTCACATTGCTTAATGTATCACTTGAGGTCGCTTTGCACCATATTTTAAACTTCTTAGCTCACATTGCCCAATGTACCACATGAGGACGCTTTGAACCATATTTTAAATTTCTTAGCTCACATTGCCCAATGTACTACCTGAGGTCGCTTTGCACCATATTTTAAACTTCTTAGATCACATTGCCCAATGTACCACATGAGGACGCTTTGAACCATATTTTAAATTTCTTAGCTCACATTGCCCAATGTACCAACTGATGACGTTTTCCTCCATATTTAAGCTTCTTAGGTCACCTTGCCCGATGTACCACCTCAGGACTCTTTGCACCATATTTAAACTTCTTAGCTCACCTTGCCCAATTTACCACCTGAGGACGCTTTGCACCATATTTTAAACTTCTTAGCTCACATTGCCCAATGTACCACCTGAGGATGCTTTGCACCATATTTTAAACTTCTTAGCTCACATTGCCCAATGTACCACCTGAGGACTCTTTGCACCATATTTTAAACTTCGTAGCTCACATTGCCCAATGTACCACATGAGAACTCTTTGCACCATATTTAAACTTATTAGGTCACCTTGCCCAATGTACCACCTGAGGATGCTTTGCACTATATTTAAACTTCTTAGCTCACATTGCCCAATGTACCATCCGAGGTCGCTTTGTATCATATTTTAAACTTCTTAGCTCACATTACCCAATGTACCACATGAGGACGCTTTGCACCATATTTTAAACTTCTTAGCTCACATTGCCCAATGTACCAACTGAGGATGTTTTGCACCATATTTAAACTTCTTAGCTCACCTTGCCCAATGTACCACCTGAGGACACTTTGCACCATATTTTAAACTTCTTAGCTCACATTGCCCAATGTATCACCTGAGGACGCTTTGCACCATATTTTAAACTTCTTAGCTGACCTTGCCCAATGTACCACCTGAGGACTCTTTGCACCATATTAAAACTTCTTAGATCACCTTGCCCAATGTACCAACTGAGGACTCTTTGCACCATATTTAAACTTCTTAGCTCACATTGCCCAATGTACCACCTGAGGACTCTTTGCACCATATTTAAACTTCTTAGCTCACCTTGCCCAATATACCACCTGAGGACTCTTTGCACCATATTTAAACTTCTTAGCTCACATTGCCCAATGTACCACCTGAGGACTCTTTGCACCATATTTAAACTTCTTAGCTCACATTGCCCAATGTACCACTTGAGGACTCTTTGCACCATATTTAACCTTCTTAGCTCACCTTGCCCAATGTACTACCTGAGGACTCTTTGCACCATATTTAAACTTCTTAGCTCACATTGCCCAATGTACCATCTGAGGACTCTTTGCACCATATTTAAACTTCTTAGCTCACATTGCCCCATGTACCACCTGAAGACTCTTTGCACCATATTTAAACTTCTTAGCTCACATTGCTCAATGTACCACCTGAGGACTCTTTGCACCATATTTTAAACCTCTTAGCTCACCTTGCCCAATGTACCACCTGAGGACTCTTTGCACCATATTTAAACTTCTTAGCTCACCTTGCTCAATGTACCACCTGAGGACTCTTTGCACCATATTTAAACTTCTTAGCTCACATTGCCCAATGTACCACCTGAGGACTCTTTGCACCATATTTAAACTTATTAGCTCACCTTGCCCAATGTACCATCTGAGGTCGCTTTGCACCATATTTTAAACTTCTTAACTCACATTGCCCAATGTACCACATGAGGACGCTTTGCACCATATTTTAAACTTCTTAGCTCACATTGCCCAATGTACCAACTGAGGACGCTTTGCACCATATTTAAACTTCTTAGCTCACATTGCCCAATGTACCACCCGGGGACGCTTTGCACCATATTTTAAACTTCTTAGCTCACATTGCCCAATGTACCACCTGAGGACTCTTTGCACCATATTTAAACTTATTAGCTCACCTTGCCCAATGTACCATCTGAGGTCGCTTTGCACCATATTTTAAACTTCTTAACTCACCTTGCCCAATGTACCACATGAGGACGCTTTGCACCATATTTTAAACTTCTTCGCTCACCTTGCCCAATGTACCAACTGAGGACGCTTTGCACCATATTTAAACTTCTTAGCTCACATTGCCCAATGTACCACCTGAGGACTCTGCACCATATTTAAACTTCTAAGCTCACCTTGCCCAATGTACCAACTGAGGACGCTTTGCACCATATTTAAACTTCTTAGCTCACCTTGCCCAATGTACCACCTGAGAACTCTTTGCACCTTATTTAAACTTCTTAGCTCACATTGCCCAATGTACCATATGAGGACTCTTTGCACCATATTTAAACTTCTTAGCTCACCTTGCCCAATGTACCATTTGAGGTCGCTTTGCACCATATTTTAAATTTCTTAGCTCACATTGCCCAATGTACCACCTGAGGACGCTTTGCACCATATTTTAAACTTCTTAGCTCACCTTGCACAATGTACCAACTGAGGACGCTTTGCACCATATTTAAACTTCTTAGCTCACATTGCCCAATGTACCACCCGGGGACGCTTTGCACCATATTTTAAACTTCTTAGCTCACATTGCCCAATGTACCACCTGAGGACTCTTTGCACCATATTTAAACTTCTTAGCTCACATTGCCCAATGTACCACCTGAGGACGCTTTGCACCATATTTAACCTTCTTAGCTCACCTTGCCCAATGTACCACCTGAGGACGCTTTGCACCATATTTTAAACTTCTTAGCTCACATTGACCCAATGTACCACCTGAGGACGCTTTGCACCATATTTTAAGCTTCTTAGCTCACCTTGCCCGAAGTACCAACTGAGGACGCTTTGCACCATATTTAAACTTCTTAGCTCACCTCGCCCAATGTACCATCTGAGGTCGCTTTGCATCATATTTTAAACTTCTTAGCTCACATTGCCCAATGTACCACCTGACGACGCTTTGCACCATATTTTAAACTTCTTAGCTCACATTGCCTAATGTACCAACTGAGGACGCTTTGCACCATATTTTAAACTTCTTAACTCACATTGCGCAATGTACCACCTGAGGACGCTTTGCACCTATTTCTTCATCAAGCTCCTCTCCGACTGTTATCATCTCTGAATCCACTGGTTCCTTTGAGGTAAAACTTGACTATAAAAGAACGATTCTTGTCTGGTTTTTTACATGCTTGATCAGAAAGGCAAAATGGCTGTCATAGCAGGACATACCAGTAATAGTTTAAAATAATGAGCCAGATGTAAATCTTGAAGTTCTACATACACGAAAAGCTCATTTACATATCATTCTAAGGGTAAGTTGTGTACCTGATCCCCTCAACACATTCAGTGAACTGGGTACTGGTGAAGGTACCCAGGGTTCAAACCCACAGAGTTGCTCAGCGCGTCCCTGAATGTCTGAAAGGAGGAGGCCTCTCGATGATGGTTGTCGGGTTATAATACAAAAATCATGACCGTGGAACGTAGTGGGTAACACGTGTGGAGAGTGCCACGCCTCCTGCACACTAAAGACCTCTCTTGTAGATTTCTAAATATAGTATGCACATTGTAACTGCTACTAAAGACTAAATTAATTTGTCGTCCCTACTCAGCTCTTCATACTTTTTCATTGGCAGCCAACAGTCGTTGTCCCATCCCTTCCCTTAAATCTATATACATGTGTAGCTTTATATATTATTTAACTTGTTCTCGTCCTAAATATATAACTGAAATACTGCTCGCTGGACGTTTTAATAATCAATCAATCAACATTTAATGAACACCCTTTCAGGTGGACAAGGTTGTATCTCACGGTGGAGAAGCTAGGTCTTATTTCTATCACAGGGCTCCGTTGTAGTTAGTCTTTATTAGTGACGGCATACTAATTGATTTATTATAAGTGGTCAGTATATTTATACATCATGGAACAAGTTTTTAATTGGATAGGCAAGTCAGTTAAATGTTGGCATAGTCATATGGGCTTGAATTTAATACTAAATAAAAGAGTATATGAATTCAGTGGATAAAATATGTGTTGCATTGCAATGTGCACTATCTCCAACCAAATGCCCGTTTTTTACGAACCGCGAATGGAACGGGAGCCTGGAAGATTTTTTTTTATATGCAAGTCTTTTTACACTATCATACTTACTGTAATCTCATTAATATCAGACCTCTCATGCTCTCCTTTGCTGATATGTTGCGCCGTGGGAGATCTGAGACAATCTCAGTTTGTTTGGGATACGACTTAAACCATCAATTAAATAATATGAAGACGTCACTTGGAGAATGAGATAATATAACACAGTTTTTTTCCCTAATCACATACTGTCTTTTAATTTTAGATAACCTTTACATTTTCGTTTGGTTCAATGTCTGTCAGGCTGCCTATATAATTGTACATGTACCGACTACAGCTGTTTGGTATGATCAGTCATCAGTAGGGTTGATGTGCTTTCAGAATCAGACTAATTATTATCCACTTGTAGTTTGTGTAGTTACGCTTCGGTGATTTAATGTGGGGAGGTCTATAGAAGCACACCTTTTAATATGTGCTGTACTTTAATCATATCAACACATTTGGTTTCTGATTAATATCCCACAGGCAAACAGAAATGGAAAACGCACACAGACATTATGATTTAATATACTCTTGAAGGATGTCATTGTAAGACTCAGTTGAGAGGATTTCTTTCGGGCACTCTATTAATAGAAATCCTGTAATAGAATATGATCCAGTAAGATTGTTTCCTTTTATAAGTGTCAAACGGTAAGAAAATTTTTCTTATTATGATTTCTTCCTATTCCCTGCCTAATATTGCTTTATGATCTTCGCTGAAAAATATGTATGTAAATGTAAAACGTAATGAGATCATCGTCTCTCCGACTTCGGTCTTACAAATATTCAACTTTCTACTTTCTGTTTGATTAATCTTTTTTTAGTTATTAGGCTATCTAGTTGTGAAATAAACAATTACAAATCAGTTTTGAAGATGGCACCTCCACAATCTAACAGAAATCCTGAGATAAAATATAGCCAAGTAAGTTTGTTTTTTGCTAAGCATAATTAAAATGTATGTTCAATGGAATGCCGGACAACTCGGCCCGTAAGCGAGGTCAAGTCCGACCGTAACAGGGGTCGTCATAAGAAAAAAATTAACTGGCCCAAAGGGCCAGTAAAATTTTTGAACAACTGGCCCCTTCAAAATTCCACTGGCCCGAGAAATATCGGTCCACGAAGCGGACCGATATGAAAGGGGGGATTTGCCCCCCCTCCCAAGAAACTAAAGATCGAGCAATATGAACCCCCATTAAAACCTTGGGTGAACTCATTTTCTCCGGAAGGATAAGCAGTTCCTGCTCCACTAGTGGCATCCGCAAATAATTAAATTGACTGTCAGTGATTTAAACATGTACATATAGTTTTTGTATTCTATGAATGAATGTTGTACTTGCTTTAAACAAGGGTAAAGTTCATGACATTTTCCCATACATGTAGTGTTTTTAATGCATTACAATTAACAGGTATGGTTAGAAGATAATCAAACAATCTACATATAGATAGTCAAACTTGTTATCAAAAGTATATAGTTTTAACCTTTGATTCATTGTTTATTGTATATATGTTAACTTGTGTATTAACTAAATTTAATACGGCGCTCGGCCAATAATCTTCAGTAGTGAAGGACGGCCAGAAATATAAAGAAGAAGAAGAAGTCTCAGCGACTCCCTCTGTATAACGGCTTCCTTTTTTAGCCAATCTTATTTATTCCTCCCCAGCGTTTTCCCGTGCATTCGACCATTATATAACGACCCACTGTCTAACGCGACTAACGACCATGTTCTTTGGGTAAAAATCCTTCATATAACGACTATTAGAAGATTATTATCAAACCAGAAGTTAGATAATAAATAAACAAACACAGTCCCGACTTTGGAAAATTTTCCGTTTTGCCCAGCTGATGCAGCGATTGTTGCCAATATCCCTCTTGCTGATATCGGCATGATCTACTGACTGAGTCCATACCTGTTACTAGTTCATAATAATAGATTTTTCATATTAAATGAAGTCACGATTAGCGTTATGTTATTGTGTATCCGCCATTTTTTTTTACAGGTAAGATGTTCACGTGATGATTTATTATTGTTGTTTGGTTTATTTGGGTTTATTTCTTATTTATATTAAATATTTAAAATTGCTTACTATAGAAAATACCGTTTTAATCTTTCAATTTTATAAATAAAAAATCGTGATTTTGAAAATTATTGAATTATGAAGTACTGGTTCCTAGCATATATTTCTGTCAATATTCGTTTAACGTGCGGTAACAGATCAAGGTAAACACATGCTGATTGTGTGATTAGGCTATTTATAGCTTTCGGCGAGTGATTGAAGTTGAATTTTAACGTTTTATCTGGAAATTTCATTAGTCTGTTATCAGTCGATATTGAATGACACGGAAGTAACGAAAGTTGCTGGCCCAAGTGGCCCGAGAATATCAACTGGCCCAGCGGGCCGATCTTTGTTCAGTTTGACTGGCCCGACCGTAAATATACTGGCCACGGGCCAGCGGGCCAGCGGTTACGTCGACCCCTGCCGTAAGCGAGGACAAGTCGGCCCGTAACCGAGGACTAGTCGGCCCGTATGTTAAGACAACTCGGACCGTATTATTGTTTTATAATATTGTTCAATATTTATATGTGTATAATTATTGATTTATTTAAAAGACAATTATTATCTTTTAGTGAAAATGAATTATTTATTAAATGATAATATTAAGTGACCAAAAATGTGATTAGGACGTGATTTTGTTCTCATAACATGGTCTATTATGTATCATTTACAGGAATAAAATTAATATAAAAAATTAAAAATAAATAATTTAAGAAATATAGTCTCTAACATTGCTTCCCGTCTATTACGATAATTTCTCAGATCAAGATAGTTAAATTTTCACATTTTAAAACCTCGAACTTTAAAATGTGAAAATTTAACTATCTTGATTTGAGAAATTATCGTAATAAATGGGAAACAATGTTAGAGATTGTTTCTCTAATGAACCACTATAAAATATTTGTTTGATTCTTTTTCTCACTAATTTAACAAAATATATGGCCGTTTTTCACTTTCTCAAATCGACGAGCAATGACGTCACTGACCAATTGACGTCACACCCGTTAAGGAATGTTTTTGAAGCAATGACGCCAATGATGGAGAAGGGACAAGATTCCAGATGAGGGGTTCTTGATGACGGTACGGTTAATTAAGCGATTTTATTGACACAATGACATTTTGCGAAACGTAACATTTTTACGGGAAAAGTAGCGTGAAATTCTTATCTCACCCACGGGTTGAGACATAATTGCGTAATTGACCAATCAGCGACTGAGAACAAAGTTATCCACACGTTAATTATCAATTTCTTCTCACACGGGTTGAGAAGTGTGAAAATTGAACAAGAATTAGAGAAAAAAATATTTATAAATTATGAAATTTCATATAAACATTATATATTATTTTTGTTTGCAAAAGCTTCATGGTTGTTGGAAAAATTGCAAATGGGTGTCATTAAACAAAACATAAATTAAAAAAAAATTATATCTTAAAGATGACAATATGTAATATCAAATTGTCTTTGATAAATATAAAAATAAAAATAAAGAAAAATTAAACTGTTAACAGGATTTTGTCAAAATTGGGTTTTGTTGTCCATTAATTCAAAGTTTAATTTTTTATACATTATATTTTAGGTAAACGGACAGAAAGTCACAGGACAAAAAGTCACAATCTATATTTTTTACCCTGGCGGACAAAAAGTTTGATTGGAGTGACAATAAAGCCATACATGTAAATTTTTTAATAATCAGGTGTGTTTTGACATCTGTTTGTTATCATAGAAACTATAGATCAAAAATCTGATTTTCAAAGTGTTTTATTCTATACATTTTTTTTAAATAATTAAAATTAAGTATGAATATAATTTGAAAGCAAAAATGAGCATAAAATTGAATTGTGACTTTGTCCTATAGTTACTTGTATTGTAATACATGGGGCCAATCATTTTACAAAATTGTTCATTGTGACTTTTTGTCCTAGTGATAAGCTCCTATGCACAATTTTATGTCGTGACTTTTTGTCCTACATGTTTTGTCAAAATGCAAAATTTAAGCTGACTTTTTGTCCTGTGACTTTTCGTCCTACATTCGTATTTTCGTGGCTACATAATTTCTTTTAAATACATGCCTGTCAAAATTATTTTTAGTTGCTGAAGTATTAAGATATTTTTAAGATATTTTTAATTATTTATTTAAAATTCGGTTCATTAATTTTCTAATTTCATTTTTGTTTTGAAAATCATTTTATCCACAACTAGGATCTTTTGTTGGAAAGTTCCATCGAACAGATCATCAGTTGAAACATTAGTTATTGTCATTATAATTAACTCATGAATGTGTTATTACCAATTTAATACACACCTACTAATGGGGTATATTTGTTGACAAATAGCAATGACCAGATGGCCACTATAGCTGATCAATTATACACAGACAGGAAACACAAAAATTCAAAAGAAGTCATACCACACTTTTTGACATTTTAAAGATTTCTCAAGTTTTCCATATAACAATTGCAAACTGAGACCATAAATTACTGAAATGACAGGTATTTCTAGGATTTATTTTTAGTTGAAATACATAGGAAAATCAAATTTTATTTGTTGTGTTTAAATTATGTACAAATAAAAATCACTCATAACAACACAATGAGTAAATAACAAATATAGTTTTGGTTGATTATATCTGGATTTTTTTTTACATTTCCCAATACTTTTGACAGATGTCAGACTGTATCTTTATGATTTCCGTCAATTTTATTAAAAAAAAAATAAGTAAGACAACAATAATTATTTATGGTCCGAGTAGTCTTTACATACGGTCTGAGTTGTCTAAGCATACGGGCCGACCAGTCCTCGCTTACGGGCCGACTAGTCCTCGCTTACGGGCCGACTTGTCTCTGTCTGAGTTGTCCGCGGGTCGAGTTGTCTGGTACCCGTTCAATGCATATTGTCTTTTATCGATAAATAAAAAGAGTTTGAAGATACCAAAGGGGCAATCAGAATCCGTATATCGAAGAAGAACAGACAACACAATGGCCAAAAGAAAAAGTACAAAAGGACAAACAACGATCTACAAAGCATACATATAAAACTAAAGATCGAGTAACACGAACCATACTAAAAACCGGGGGTGAACTCAGGTGTTCCGGAAGGGTCAGCAGTTCCTGCTCCACTAGTGGCACCCATCATGTTAATCTAGTTACAAACCCGGTAATAAGTCGTGAATGAGGAAAGGACCGGGAAGTGTTTACAACAAGTGGAACATATCCGTGGTCATTTGACACAGATATTCCATAACGGTCAACCAAGTCATGGTGGCGACCGTAAATTTTACAAGTGTTTAGTTGAAGTGATGACTTCAACTTTACCAAAGGGAACCCTTGGTTCAGTAGCTTCCTTGCTAGCAGCAACCTTCTATCAAAGAAATCCTGATAGGAAACACAAGCTCTGGAATATCGTATCATCTGAGAGATATATACTCCATATGCAGGTGCTGCTAGAATGTTGCTATACATATAAATGGAAAGTTCACAATAGGAAAATTGAAATCATCCCTCACTGTCGATTTCGAGGTGTAGGTCAATTAAAATAGACGGTCTGTTATAGAGTGGAATTTTACATATGATTTTTATCAGATTGTTTTCTTCTAAGTATTATATTTGTAAATGCGACTCAAGCAAAATGGACCTAATGTTAAAAAAATAAACAACAACCCATGGAAAAGTGGACCTGCTGTGTATGATCCATTATAATTTGAGACATGTAACCCGTTTATTATAGGAGGAATTGGAACATTGAATAACATTGACAGATAGTGATATCAAACCAAGGCTCTCACATGACGTTTTCCACTACCTTACTAGATAGGCACACTGCTATCAATCTACTTTAAATTAAATATATGCTGTATCTTTTTTTTTTTTTTTTTTACAAAAAAAGAATACAGCTAACCTCTTATTTTATTTAGACTGAATAAATGCTAGTTTCAACTTGGAGCAGGTAGATCAATTTTGTAGAATTGATACTTGGTAGACCACAAAAATAGGAAATTTTATCAATGAAGCGCCTCCATTCTTTGTAATGTACTTTCCAGGTTACTATCAATGTGTTGAGAGTAACTTACATTGAATGAGGCAATAAGTTTCTTTGATAAATTGAATGAGGCCATATTTCCATTGATAAAGTTTCTAATTCCTATTTATAGACTTAATTTTTTTTAACTGATAGAAAATGCAATGATGTCCAAAAGAGGTACAATGTATTTGTCTTTTTATGTAAAATAAGATTTTATTTTGTACACATGGGATAGCTTGAGGGTCAACTTAAGTGCACAACCAGTTTTAGTTTTGTTGTTTTCAAAATCAAATTCAAATCCTGCAAATATATTTTGTAAGATAAAGCAGAATCAAGATACTGTGTAATCCAGACTGTATAACAAGACCATGACATACAATAAACAATACATAAAACAGTGAGAAATGAGGAAAATACTGTCATTATAAATATTAAGATGAATTTACTACATTACATTTATCTGAGTCTGAGATCTAGATAAAAAAAATGATGACAATTATCAGGATTATGAATAATTCCAATGTGATAAGAGGCCATCGTGGCCGTGAAAGTATGGCAGTTGGATTTACAACTACCCATGCAATCGGTGCCTATCACCACTGATGTTGTGAGTTCGAATCTCCATCAGGGAGAGGTGTACAACATTATGTGATAAAGTTTGACAGTGACTTGCGACAGGTCGGTGGTTCTCTCTGGGTCCTCCGTTTTCCTCCACCAATAAAACTGACCTCCACGATATAACTGAAATATTGTTGAAAGTGGCGTTAAACACCATCAAACAAACAACAAACCAATGTGAGAAAAAAGACAACATGTTCATAAGAAAGTATACATTTTTGTAATGTTATGTGTGTATAGGATGACTGTTATATTAACCTTTTGTTTTTAGATAAATAGCCAGGGATTAAAAAATAGCAGGGTGTTTTTTTCTGAATTTTCAAAGTGACATAGCAACAAATAAGAAAATGTTTTTGGTTATCTTGCTGGGTAGGGAGTTGCCATGCCTCTGCCCAACTGTGAAGCTATGACTATGCTGCTAAAAGTCGAGGACTGATGATATAATGTGCATGTAAACTGTTTGACAACTACATTTATTTTCATCTTCAAGTAGATACCAATCAACATTTTAAAACAATTATAGAAGTCCTTTATCACTTGTAGAAGTACTATATTACTGTACAAAGTACTGCTTCACTTTTAGAACAATAACTACTAGAATTACTGTATAACTAATAGAAGTACTGTATAACTACTAGAATTACTGTATAACTAATAGAAGTACTGTATAACTAATAGAATTACTGTATAACTAATAGAAGTACTGTATAACTAATAAAGTACTGTATAACTAATAGAAGTACTGTATAACTAATAGAAGTACTGTATAACTAATAGAAGTACTGTATAACTAATAGAAGTACTGTATAACTACTAGAATTACTGTATAACTAATAGAAGCACTATACTGTATAACTAATAGAAGTACTGTATAACTAATAGAAGTACTGTATAACTAATAGAAGTACCGTATAACTAACAGAAGTATTGTATAACTAATAGAAGTACTGTATAACTAATAGAAGTACTGTATAACTAACAGAAGTACTATATAACTAATAGAAGTACTGTATAACTACTAGAATTACTGTATAACTAATAGAAGTACTGTATAACTAATATAAGTACTGTATAACTAATAGAAGTACTGTATAACTAACAGAAGTACTGTATAACTAATAGAAGTACTGTATAACTTATAGAAGTACTGTATAACTAATAGAAGTACTGTATTACTCTTAAAAGTATTGTGTAAACATTTAAAAGTACTGTATTATTGCTCTTAGTATAATGTGTAATTGTTAGAAGTACTGCTTAACTGTTAGTACTATATAACTGTAAGAAGTGCTGTATGACTGTTAGAAGTAGTGGGGGCCATCGTGGTTATCATCGTATGGTAGTTAGATTTACAACTACCTATGCAATCAGTACCTATCATCACTAAAGTTGTTTGTTCAAATCCCACTCAGACGGGGTGTATTTGATACAACATTATGTGATATGGGATAAAGTTTGTCAGTGACTTGTGGCAGGTGGGTGATTTTCTCCTAGTACTCCATTCTCCTCTACCAATAACCCTGACCACCAAGATATAATTGAAATGTTGTTGAAAGTGGCATCAAACACCATAATCATAACCATAACCTTAGAAGTACTGTACAACTGTTAGTATTGTATATTTATATAAAAGTACTGTATTACTGTTAGAAGTATTGTACAACTGTTAGTATTGAATATTTATATAGAAGTACTGTATTACTGTTAGAAGTATTGTACAACTGTTAGTATTGTATATTTATATAGAAGTACTGTATTACTGTTAGAAGTATTGTATTACTGTTAGTATTGTATATTTATATAGAAGTACTGTATTACTGTTAGAAGTATTGTACAACTGTTAGTATTGTATATTTATATAGAAGTACTGTATTACTGTTAGAAGTATTGTACAACTGTTAGTATTGTATATTTATATAGAAGTACTGTATTACTGTTAGAAGTATTGTACAACTGTTATTATTGTATATTTATATAGAAGTACTGTATTACTGTTAGAAGTATTGTACAACTGTTAGTATTGTATATTTATATAGAAGTACTGTATTACTGTTAGAAGTATTGTACAACTGTTAGTATTGTATATTTATATAGAAGTACTGTATTACTGTTAGAAGTATTGTACAACTGTTAGTATTGTGTATTTATATAGAAGTACTGTATTACTGTTAGAAGTATTGTACAACTGTTATTATTGTATATTTATATAGAAGTACTGTATTACTGTTAGAAGTATTGTACAACTGTTAGTATTGTATATTTATATAGAAGTACTGTATTACTGTTAGAAGTATTGTACAACTGTTAGTATTGTATATTTATATAGAAGTACTGTATTACTGTTAGAAGTATTGTACAACTGTTAGTATTGTATATTTATATAGAAGTACTGTATTACTGTTAGAAGTATTGTACAACTGTTATTATTGTATATTTATATAGAAGTACTGTATTACTGTTAGAAGTATTGTACAACTGTTAGTATTGTGTATTTATATAGAAGTACTGTATTACTGTTAGAAGTATTGTACAACTGTTATTATTGTATATTTATATAGAAGTACTGTATTACTGTTAGAAGTATTGTACAACTGTTAGTATTGTGTATTTATATAGAAGTACTGTATTACTGTTAGAAGTATTGTACAACTGTTAGTATTGTATATTTATATAGAAGTACTGTATTACTGTTAGAAGTATTGTACAACTGTTAGTATTGTATATTTATATAGAAGTACTGTATTACTGTTAGAAGTATTGTACAACTGTTAGTATTGTATATTTATATAGAAGTACTGTATTACTGTTAGAAGTATTGTACAACTGTTAGTATTGTGTATTTATATAGAAGTACTGTATTATTGTTAGAAGTATTGTACAACTGTTATTATTGTATATTTATATAGAAGTACTGTATTACTGTTAGAAGTATTGTACAACTGTTAGTATTGTATATTTATATAGAAGTACTGTATTACTGTTAGAAGTATTGTACAACTGTTAGTATTGTATATTTATATAGAAGTACTGTATTACTGTTAGAAGTATTGTACAACTGTTAGTATTGTATATTTATATAGAAGTACTGTATTACTGTTAGAAGTATTGTACAACTGTTAGTATTGTATATTTATATAGAAGTACTGTATTACTGTTAGAAGTATTGTACAACTGTTAGTATTGTATATTTATATAGAAGTACTGTATTACTGTTAGAAGTATTGTACAACTGTTAGTATTGTATATTTATATAGAAGTACTGTATTACTGTTAGAAGTATTGTACAACTGTTAGTATTGTATATTTATATAGAAGTACTGTATTACTGTTAGAAGTATTGTACAACTGTTAGTATTGTATATTTATATAGAAGTACTGTATTACTGTTAGAAGTATTGTACAACTGTTAGTATTGTATATTTATATAGAAGTACTGTATTACTGTTAGAAGTACTGTATTACTGTTAGTATTGTATATTTATATAGAAGTATTGTATTACTGTTAGAAGTACTGTATTACTGTTATTATTGTATATTTATATAGAAGTACTGTATTACTGTTAGAAGTATTGTACAACTGTTAGTATTGTATATTTATATAGAAGTACTGTATTACTGTTAGAAGTATTGTACAACTGTTAGTATTGTATATTTATATAGAAGTACTGTATTACTGTTAGAAGTATTGTACAACTGTTAGTATTGTATATTTATATAGAAGTACTGTATTACTGTTAGAAGTATTGTACAACTGTTAGTATTGTATATTTATATAGAAGTATTGTATTACTGTTAGAAGTATTGTACAACTGTTAGCATTGTATATTTATATAGAAGTACTGTATTACTGTTAGAAGTATTGTACAACTGTTAGTATTGTATATTTATATAGAAGTATTGTATTACTGTTAGAAGTACTGTATTACTGTTAGTATTGTATATTTATATAGAAGTACTGTATTACTGTTAGAAGTATTGTACAACTGTTAGTATTGTATATTTATATAGAAGTACTGTATTACTGTTAGAAGTATTGTACAACTGTTAGTATTGTATATTTATATAGAAGTACTGTATTACTGTTAGAAGTATTGTACAACTGTTAGTATTGTATATTTATATAGAAGTACTGTATTACTGTTAGAAGTATTGTACAACTGTTAGTATTGTATATTTATATAGAAGTACTGTATTACTGTTAGAAGTATTGTACAACTGTTAGTATTGTATATTTATATAGAAGTATTGTATTACTGTTAGAAGTATTGTACAACTGTTAGCATTGTATATTTATATAGAAGTACTGTATTACTGTTAGAAGTATTGTACAACTGTTAGTATTGTATATTTATATAGAAGTACTGTATTACTGTTAGAAGTATTGTACAACTGTTAGTATTGTATATTTATATAGAAGTACTGTATTACTGTTAGTATTGTATATTTATATAGAAGTACTGTATTTCTGTTAGAAGTATTGTACAACTGTTAGTATTGTATATTTATATAGAAGTACTGTATTACTGTTAGAAGTATTGTACAACTGTTAGTATTGTATATTTATATAGAAGTACTGTATTACTGTTAGAAGTATTGTACAACTGTTAGTATTGTATATTTATATAGAAGTACTGTATTACTGTTAGAAGTACTGTATTACTGTTATTATTGTATATTTATATAGAAGTACTGTATTACTGTTAGAAGTATTGTACAACTGTTAGTATTGTATATTTATATAGAAGTACTGTATTACTGTTAGAAGTATTGTACAACTGTTAGTATTGTATATTTATATAGAAGTACTATATTACTGTTAGAAGTATTGTACAACTGTTAGTATTGTATATTTATATAGAAGTACTGTATTACTGTTAGAAGTATTGTACAACTGTTAGTATTGTATATTTATATAGAAGTACTGTATTACTGTTAGAAGTATTGTACAACTGTTAGTATTGTATATTTATATAGAAGTACTGTATTACTGTTAGAAGTATTGTACAACTGTTAGTATTGTATATTTATATAGAAGTACTGTATTACTGTTAGAAGTATTGTACAACTGTTAGTATTGTATATTTATATAGAAGTACTGTATTACTGTTAGAAGTATTGTACAACTGTTATTATTGTGTATTTATATAGAAGTACTGTATTACTGTTAGAAGTATTGTACAACTGTTAGTATTGTATATTTATATAGAAGTACTGTATTACTGTTAGAAGTATTGTACAACTGTTAGTATTGTATATTTATATAGAAGTACTGTATTACTGTTAGAAGTACTGTACAACTGTTAGTATTGTATATTTATATAGGAGTACTGTATTACTGTTAGTATTGTATATTTATATAGAAGTACTGTATTACTGTTAGAAGTATTGTACAACTGTTAGTATTGTATATTTATATAGAAGTACTGTATTACTGTTAGAAGTATTGTACAACTGTTAGTATTGTATATTTATATAGAAGTACTGTATTACTGTTAGAAGTATTGTACAACTGTTAGTATTGTATATTTATATAGAAGTATTGTATTACTGTTAGAAGTATTGTACAACTGTTAGCATTGTATATTTATATAGAAGTACTGTATTACTGTTAGAAGTATTGTACAACTGTTAGTATTGTATATTTATATAGAAGTACTGTATTACTGTTAGAAGTATTGTACAACTGTTAGTATTGTATATTTATATAGAAGTACTGTATTGCTGTTAGTATTGTATATTTATATAGAAGTACTGTATTTCTGTTAGAAGTATTGTACAACTGTTAGTATTGTATATTTATATAGAAGTACTGTATTACTGTTAGAAGTATTGTACAACTGTTAGTATTGTATATTTATATAGAAGTACTGTATTACTGTTAGAAGTATTGTACAACTGTTAGTATTGTATATTTATATAGAAGTACTGTATTACTGTTAGAAGTACTGTATTACTGTTATTATTGTATATTTATATAGAAGTACTGTATTACTGTTAGAAGTATTGTACAACTGTTAGTATTGTATATTTATATAGAAGTACTGTATTACTGTTAGAAGTATTGTACAACTGTTAGTATTGTATATTTATATAGAAGTACTATATTACTGTTAGAAGTATTGTACAACTGTTAGTATTGTATATTTATATAGAAGTACTGTATTACTGTTAGAAGTATTGTACAACTGTTAGTATTGTATATTTATATAGAAGTACTGTATTACTGTTAGAAGTATTGTACAACTGTTAGTATTGTATATTTATATAGAAGTACTGTATTACTGTTAGAAGTATTGTACAACTGTTATTATTGTATATTTATATAGAAGTACTGTATTACTGTTAGAAGTACTGTATTACTGTTAGTATTGTATATTTATATAGAAGTACTGTATTACTGTTAGAAGTATTGTACAACTGTTAGTATTGTATATTTATATAGAAGTACTGTATTACTGTTAGAAGTATTGTACAACTGTTAGTATTGTATATTTATATAGAAGTACTGTATTACTGTTAGAAGTATTGTACAACTGTTAGTATTGTATATTTATATAGAAGTACTGTATTACTGTTAGAAGTATTGTACAACTGTTATTATTGTGTATTTATATAGAAGTACTGTATTACTGTTAGAAGTATTGTACAACTGTTAGTATTGTATATTTATATAGAAGTACTGTATTACTGTTAGAAGTACTGTACAACTGTTAGTATTGTATATTTATATAGGAGTACTGTATTACTGTTATTATTGTATATTTATATAGAAGTACTGTATTACTGTTAGAAGTATTGTACAACTGTTAGTATTGTATATTTATATAGAAGTACTGTATTACTGTTATTATTGTATATTTATATAGAAGTACTGTATTACTGTTAGAAGTATTGTACAACTGTTATTATTGTATATTTATATAGAAGTACTGTATTACTGTTAGAAGTATTGTACAACTGTTAGTATTGTATATTTATATAGAAGTACTGTATTACTGTTATTATTGTATATTTATATAGAAGTACTGTATTACTGTTAGAAGTATTGTACAACTGTTATTATTGTATATTTATATAGAAGTACTGTATTACTGTTAGAAGTACTGTACAACTGTTAGTATTGTATATTTATATAGGAGTACTGTATTACTGTTATTATTGTATATTTATATAGAAGTACTGTATTACTGTTAGAAGTATTGTACAACTGTTAGTATTGTATATTTATATAGAAGTACTGTATTACTGTTAGAAGTATTGTACAACTGTTAGTATTGTATATTTATATAGAAGTACTGTATTACTGTTATTATTGTATATTTATATAGAAGTACTGTATTACTGTTAGAAGTACTGTACAACTGTTAGTATTGTATATTTATATAGGAGTACTGTATTACTGTAATTATTGTATATTTATATAGAAGTACTGTATTACTGTTAGAAGTATTGTACAACTGTTATTATTGTATATTTATATAGAAGTACTGTATTACTGTTATTATTGTATATTTATATAGAAGTACTGTATTACTGTTAGAAGTATTGTACAACTGTTAGTATTGTATATTTATATAGAAGTACTGTATTACTGTTATTATTGTATATTTATATAGAAGTACTGTATTACTGTTAGAAGTATTGTACAACTGTTATTATTGTATATTTATATAGAAGTACTGTATTACTGTTAGAAGTACTGTACAACTGTTAGTATTGTATATTTATATAGGAGTACTGTATTACTGTTATTATTGTATATTTATATAGAAGTACTGTATTACTGTTAGAAGTATTGTACAACTGTTAGCATTGTATATTTATATAGAAGTACTGTATTACTGTTAGAAGTATTGTACAACTGTTAGTATTGTATATTTATATAGGAGTACTGTATTACTGTTATTATTGTATATTTATAAAGAAGTACTGTATTACTGTTAGAAGTATTGTACAACTGTTAGTATTGTATATTTATATAGAAGTACTGTATTACTGTTATTATTGTATATTTATATAGAAGTACTGTATTACTGTTAGAAGTATTGTACAACTGTTAGTATTGTATATTTATATAGAAGTACTGTATTACTGTTATTATTGTATATTTATATAGAAATACTGTATTACTGTTAGAAGTATTGTACAACTGTTATTATTGTATATTTATATAGAAGTACTGTATTACTGTTAGAAGTACTGTACAACTGTTAGTATTGTATATTTATATAGAAGTACTGTATTACTGTTAGAAGTATTGTACAACTGTTATTATTGTATATTTATATAGAAGTACTGTATTACTGTTAGAAGTATTGTACAACTGTTAGTATTGTATATTTATATAGAAGTACTGTATTACTGTTAGAAGTATTGTACAACTGTTAGTATTGTATATTTATATAGAAGTACTGTATTACTGTTAGAAGTATTGTACAACTGTTAGAATTGTATATTTATATAGAAGTACTGTATTACTGTTAGAAGTATTGTACAACTGTTAGTATTGTATATTTATATAGAAGTACTGTATTATTGTTAGAAGTATTGTACAACTGTTAGAATTGTATATTTATATAGAAGTACTGTATTACTGTTAGAAGTATTGTACAACTGTTATTATTGTATATTTATATAGAAGTACTGTATTACTGTTAGAAGTATTGTACAACTGTTAGTATTGTATATTTATTTAGAAGTACTGTATTACTGTTAGAAGTATTGTACAACTGTTAGAATTGTATATTTATATAGAAGTACTGTATTACTGTTAGAAGTATTGTACAACTGTTAGTATTGTATATTTATATAGAAGTACTGTATTACTGTTAGAAGTATTGTACAACTGTTAGTATTGTATATTTATATAGAGGTACTGTATTACTGTTAGAAGTATTGTACAACTGTTAGTATTGTATATTTATTTAGAAGTACTGTATTACTGTTAGAAGTATTGTACAACTGTTAGAATTGTATATTTATATAGAAGTACTGTATTACTGTTAGAAGTATTGTACAACTGTTAGTATTGTATATTTATATAGAAGTACTGTATTACTGTTAGAAGTATTGTACAACTGTTAGTATTGTATATTTATATAGAAGTACTGTATTACTGTTAGAAGTATTGTACAACTGTTAGTATTGTATATTTATATAGAAGTACTGTATTACTGTTAGAAGTATTGTACAACTGTTAGTATTGTATATTTATATAGAAGTATTGTATTACTGTTAGAAGTATTGTACAACTGTTAGTATTGTATATTTATATAGAAGTACTGTATTACTGTTAGAAGTATTGTACAACTGTTAGTATTGTACAATTATATAGAAGTACTGTATTACTGTTAGAAGTATTGTACAACTGTTAGTATTGTATATTTATATAGAAGTACTGTATTACTGTTAGAAGTATTGTTACACCTGTTATTATTGTATATTTATATAGAAGTATTGTATTACTGTTAGAAGTATTGTACAACTGTTAGTATTGTATATTTATATAGAAGTATTGTATTACTGTTAGAAGTATTGTACAACTGTTAGTATTGTATATTTATATAGAAGTACGGTATTACTGTTAGAAGTATTGTACAGCTGTTAGTATTGTATATTTATATAGAAGTACTGTATTACTGTTAGAAGTATTGTACAACTGTTAGTATTGTATATTTATATAGAAGTACTGTATTACTGTTAGAAGTATTGTACAACTGTTAGTATTGTACATTTATATAGAAGTACTGTATTACTGTTAGAAGTGTTGTACAACTGTTAGAAGTATTGTACAACTGTTAGTATTGTATATTTATATAGAAGTATTGTATTACTGTTAGAAGTATTGTACAACTGTTAGTATCGTATATTTATATAGAAGTACAGTATTACTGTTAGAAGTATTGTACAACTGTTAGTATTGTATATTTATATAGAAGTACTGTATTACTGTTAGAAGTATTGTACAACTGTTATTATTGTATATTTATATAGAAGTACTGTATTACTGTTAGAAGTATTGTACAACTGTTAGTATTGTATATTTATATAGAAGTACTGTATTACTGTTAGAAGTATTGTACAACTGTTAGTATTGTATATTTATATAGAAGTACTGTATTACTGTTAGAAGTATTGTACAACTGTTAATATTGTATATTTATATAGAAGTACTGTATTACTGTTAGAAGTATTGTACAACTGTTAGTATTGTACAATTATATAGAAGTACTGTATTACTGTTAGAAGTATTGTACAACTGTTAGTATTGTATATTTATATAGAAGTACTGTATTACTGTTAGAAGTATTGTTACACCTGTTATTATTGTATATTTATATAGAAGTATTGTATTACTGTTAGAAGTATTGTACAACTGTTAGTATTGTATATTTATATAGAAGTATTGTATTACTGTTAGAAGTATTGTACAACTGTTAGTATTGTATATTTATATAGAAGTACGGTATTACTGTTAGAAGTATTGTACAGCTGTTAGTATTGTATATTTATATAGAAGTACTGTATTACTGTTAGAAGTATTGTACAACTGTTAGTATTGTATATTTATATAGAAGTACTGTATTACTGTTAGAAGTATTGTACAACTGTTAGTATTGTACATTTATATAGAAGTACTGTATTACTGTTAGAAGTGTTGTACAACTGTTAGTATTGTATATTTATATAGAAGTACTGTATTACTGTTAGAAGTGTTGTACAACTGTTAGTATTGTATATTTATATAGAAGTACCGTATTACTGTTAGAAGTATTGTACAACTGTTAGTATTGTATATTTATATAGAAGTACTGTATTACTGTTAGAAGTATTGTACAACTGTTAGTATTGTATATTTATATAGAAGTACTGTATTACTGTTAGAAGTATTGTACAACTGTTAGTATTGTATATTTATATAGAAGTACTGTATTACTGTTAGAAGTATTGTACAACTGTTAGTATTGTATATTTATATAGAAGTATTGTACAACTGTTAGTATTGTATATTTATATAGAAGTACGGTATTACTGTTAGAAGTATTGTACAACTGTTATTATTGTATATTTATATAGAAGTACTGTATTACTGTTAGAAGTATTGTACAACTGTTAGTATTGTATATTTATATAGAAGTATTGTATTACTGTTAGAAGTATTGTACAACTGTTATTATTGTATATTTATATAGAAGTATTGTATTACTGTTAGAAGTATTGTACAACTGTTAGTATTGTATATTTATATAGAAGTATTGTATTACTGTTAGAAGTATTGTACAACTGTTATTATTGTATATTTATATAGAAGTATTGTATTACTGTTAGAAGTATTGTACAACTGTTAGTATTGTATATTTATATAGAAGTATTGTATTACTGTTAGAAGTATTGTACAACTGTTATTATTGTATATTTATATAGAAGTATTGTATTACTGTTAGAAGTACTGTACAACTGTTAGTATTGTATATTTATATAGAAGTATGATATAGCTGTTAGAAGTAATTTTATCCTCTTTTTGTAGATTTTTATTGACAATGAGTGGAGTGATTCTCTGAGTGGGAGGACATTCCCTACCATTAATCCCTGTACTGGGGAGAAGATATGTGATGTACAAGAGGCAGACAAAGTATGTATATCAGATTGTGTTACAAAAATATATTTTATTGTTAATGTTTTACATAAGCAGTTATAAATAAGTAATTGTTAATATTACAAACAGCAACAACACCACAAAGAAACTATTTGGAAAACCACAAACTTCAAAAATCAGAAAAGACAAGAACGGAAGACGATGGAAGTCTAGACCATGTACATATAATGATATAAAGAATTAGACAGTCAGAACTATTATCTGTTTAAAAGCAGATACACCAAATACATATTGAACAGTTTTAAAATATAGCTGAATTGATTCAGCTGATCATACTGGTGTGACTAATTAAAATGTACAGATTGATAAGATTTTGACACAATCTGCAAATAACAGTTTGAATCACAATGAATGGATAACACATTGACTAATCAATGTACAAATAACACATTGACCAATCAATGTACAGATAACACATTGACCAATCAATGAACAGATAACACATGGACCAATCACAATGTACAGATAACACATTGACCAAGCAATGAACAGATAACACATTGACTAATCAGTGTACAGATAACACATTGACCAAACAATGTACAGATAACATATGGACCAATCAATGTACAGATAACACATTGACCAATCAATGAACAGATAACACATGGACCAATCACAATGTACAGATAACACATTGACCAATCAATGTAAAGATAATACATTGACCAAGCAATGTACAGATAACACATTGACCAATCAAAGAACAGATAACACATGGACCAATCACAATGTACTGATAATACATTGACCAAGCAATGAACAGATAGCACATTGACCAATCAATGTGCAGGTAACACATGGACCAATCAATGTACAGATAACACATGGACCAATCAATGTACAGATAACACATGGACCAATCAATGAACAGATAAATCATGCAACAATCAATGTACAGATAATAGATGGACCAATCAATGAACAGATAAATCATGGAACAATCAATGTACAGATAACACATGGACCAATCAATGAACAGATAACACATGGACCAATCAATGAACAGATAACACATGGGCCAATCAATGTACAGATAACACATGGACCAATCAATGTACAGATATCACATGGACCAATCAATAAACAGATAACACATGGACGAATCAATGTACAGATAACACATGAATCAATCAATGAACAGATAACACATGTACCAATCAATGTACAGATAACACATGGAACAATCAACGAACAGATAACACATGGACCAATCACAATGTACAGATAACACTTTGACCAAGCAATGTACAGATAACACATGGACCAAGCAATGTACAGATAACACATTGACCAAGCAATGCACAGATAACACATGGACCAATCAATGTACAGATAACACATGGACCAATCAATGAACAGATAAATCATGGAACAATCAATATACAGATAACACATGGACCAATCAATGTACAGATACAATGTAGTACATGGAACAATCAATAAACAGATAACACATGGACCAATCAATAAACAGATAACACATGGACCAATCAATAAACAGATAACACATGGATGAATCAATGTACAGATAACACATGGATGAATCAATGTACAGATAACACATGGATCAATCAATAAACAGATAACACATGGATGAATCAATGTACAGATAACACATTGACCAATCAATGTACAGATAACACATTGACCAATCAATGTACAGATAACACATTGACCAATCACAATGTACAGATGGTTATGGTTATGGTGTTTAACCCCACTTACAACAATATTTCGGTTATATTTTGTCAGTCATTTTTATCAGTGGAGGAAACCAGAGTACCTGGGGAAAACCACTGAACTGCTGCAAGTCCAAGATACCAACTATTTGCAAGTGTAGTTTAAAAATATGCATATTTAAAAATATAAAAAAGTACTTCAAGGCTAAAATGCACTTGTAAGTTGATATCCTTCAAAGATGGCACATGAAAGAAAGTGTTTCCGCTTATTTCCATTTTAAAATTTCAAATACGATGAAGGTTGATTTAGATTGCAATCTTAACTGCCATTACAAAGACAGATAATTTTAATCAAATGTCATATTTTATTCACCCTTACTTCACATTTCTATATATTTATATGTAGTGACATTCTAACATCACATTAAATTAATTGTTTGACATCTTGCATATTTAATCAGGCTGATGTTGACAAGGCAGTGACAGCAGCCAGAAAAGCTTTCAAACGAGGGTCTACATGGAGAAGAATGGACGCGTCAAAGAGAGGCAAGCTGATTTACAAGTTTGCAGATTTATTGGAGAGAGATATAGCTTATCTTGCAGTAAGTAAGGGAACCAAACCAATCAAAGATATATGTTAATTTAGGCCTGTTACTACATTATAACAACTGCCTGATTCCTAGGATGGTAGACTAGGTTTTTGTAGCTGGCATGAATGATAGCTGTGAAAACAATAGAGAAAAGTCCTTTGTTTTCATTTTGATTTTACAGTACCTCTAAATCAATTATTGCAGCAAAGCTTAATGGTATTTTTCTCCCTTTTTAAATCTAAAAATATACATGTACAACCCTTTCTTCAAACACGAGATATAAATCATTTACCTTTTATTTGTAGACATATGCAAATATTAATCCTCCCACATATTAAATGGGAATTCTTCCAAATTTTGCATGCTTGTTTATTAACATATAAAGATTTCCATTTTGATCGGAGTAGTTTTGAAGGAGTTATTGCCCTTTTCCACAATATTTCATTACAAAGTCTTATAATATTTTGTATAATGGAATTCCTCTAAACTTTATACGATTGATTATTACCATATGCAGATTGCATATCTTTATGACCATTTTAACATAAAATATTTCACCTGAATGTTTTTACTAAAAAATCTTCCTAAATTTTAAATGGGGTTACAAGGTATCTTTCTAAAAAGATGAAAATGGTAGGGAGTCAAAAATAACCCTTGATTGTAAATAGGTTGTATTTTTATTACATAGTATTTTTTGGTTGTAGAGTTTGGAAACATTAGATAATGGAAAACCATTTGAAGATTCTGTTGACAACATCCATTGTGCTGCTGATTGTTTTAGATACTATGCTGGGTGGTGTGATAAAAACCAAGGGAAGACAATCCCAGCAGGTGATGTATAATGTAGAACACTCTGGAGAAAAAAAAGTCTTCAATGTGAATGGAAAATACTTGATATTAGCCCTTTCATTGAAACACAGAATAATTGAAATGGTTGTATACACTATACAGGCTACATCTTAGAAACATCATATGAAAACGACTGTTTTTACGGTTTAGTGTGAGTCAGAGGTGTGGCTGGTATTGGTGACTAGTATTGGTGACTGGGATAGATGGTTGTGTAGTGTGATGTGAGTCAGTGGATTGGTTGGTATTGGTGGGTTGTGTAGTGTGATGTGAGTCAGTGGATTGGTTGGTATTGGTGACTCAGGTATTGGTGACTGGGATTGATGGTTGTGTAGTGTGATGTGAGTCAGTGGATTGGTTGGTATTGGTGGGTTGTGTAGTGTGATGTGAGTCAGTGGATTGGTTGGTATTGGTGACTCAGGTATTGGTGACTGGTATTGGTGGGTTGTGTAGTGTGATGTGAGTCAGAGGTGTGCCTGGTATTGGTAACTGGTATTGGTGGTTGTGTAGTGTGATGTGAGTCAGAGGTGTGCCTGGTATTGGTGACTGGTATTGGTGGGTTGTGTAGTGTGTTGTGAGTCAGAGGTGTGCCTGGTATTGGTGACTGGTATTGGTGGGTTGTGTAGTGTGATGTGAGTCAGAGGTGTGACTGGTATTGGTGGTTGTGTAGTGTGATGTGACTCAGAGGTGTGCCTGGTATTGGTGGTTGTGTAGTGTGATGTGAGTCAGAGGTGTGCCTGGTATTGGTGGTTGTGTAGTGTGATGTGAGTCAGAGGTGTGACTGGTATTGGTGACTGGTATTGGTGCCAGGTATTGGTGACTGGTGGTTGTGTAGTGTGATATTAGGTACATTGTTGACCTGATTGTTCATTTACCTTTACGTTATAAAGAAAATATAATTTCAAGGTGTGAATTAATTGAAAGTTCACAATGCATTGTATATGTATATACAAATGTTACAACAGTTTGTTTGATGGTGTTTAATGCCACTTTCAGTTATATCGTGGCGGTCAGTTTTTTTTTGTGGAGGAAAATCGGAGGACCAGGAGAAAACCACTGACCTGTCGCAAGTCACTGACAAACTTTTTCACATAATGTTGTGCACCTCGCCCTGATCGAGATTTAAATTCACAGCATCAGTGGTGATAGGCACTGATTTTATAGGTAGTCAGAGCTCCAGATAAGCTGCGTATTTGCGTTTTTTACGCTATGAAAATGAGTAAAAACGCATGTATTATCAGATCAGAGTGTACATTTATGCATACATATTGGTTTAGTTAAGAAATAAAACGAAAGTGAATTTGGGAACACGTTGTTCGTTGAAAATGAGCAAGAACATGAATAAGCGCGCTACGGAAAATTATATACTTTTTTAAAAGTTCCTGACAGTTTCATCTGTGTCTAGTGACAGTATAGTTAAAGGAATCATTGATGATATTATCAACACGAGCAAAAAACAAAATATTTACAACATTTTATTAATAAACATGACACAATCGTGTCAAATTAAACAGAGATATACATTTCACTTGCATCCTGTGTTTATTGAATAACACTTGTGTCAAACATAATTTTAAAAGTGTACATGTAAGCAATCTTTTCTGAAGTAGAGAGTACAACAGTGCAAAGGAAATATGCAAATACGCATCATTTTCAAAAGTAGGGGGTAATTACCCTTTGGACTTGAAAATTATCTGGAGCTCTGGGTAGTTGTAAATCCACCAACCATATGATCACGGCCACGATGGCCCCTACAAATCTTAAAAGAGAATAACCTGTTTATTAAGTGATATTGTATACTTATCAATTGAAATATTCCTCATGATTTAATGTTGATTTGAATAATCACAAAAAGAAATTTAAAACAGGTTTCAATGAAAATCAATACTTACTATGTGATTTTCAGATGGTGACCTGTTTTCATTTACAAGACATGAACCTATTGGTGTGTGTGGACAGATCATACCAGTAAGTTGTCATTAAGCTTTATAAAAATATTATAACCTGACAAACCCCCAATCAAGAAGTCACACATATCCGTCACATTGAGACACGCTGGACAGCTCTGTCGTTCAGACCATGGGAGCCTTCGTTAGTACCCAGTAACATGTCAGGATACATTTTGCTTACTTTTAATATTCCACATAATAATGATTTCTACTGTATATTGACTTGTAAGGTTTAGTACTGTTATAAGTTATTATTTCTACTGTATATTGACTTGTAAGGTTTAGGACTGTTATAAGTTATTATTTCTACTGTATATTGACTTGTAAGGTTTAGTACTGTTATAAGTTATTATTTCTACTGTATATTGACTTGTAAGGTTTAGTACTATTATAAGTTATTATTTCTACTGTATATTGACTTGTAAGGTTTAGTACTGTTATAAGTTATTATTTATTATCCTAAGAAATGATTGAAGATACCACAGGGGTAACAAGAAGCAGTAAATCAAAGGACAGACAATATAATGGTCAAAAGACAAAAGATAAAAGGACAGACACTATAATGGTCAAAAGACAAAAGATAAAAGGACAAACAATGATCTACAAAACACTAAACAGAAAATTAAATATCAAGGAACATGAACCTCACTAAATACCTGGGGTAAACTTAGGTGCTTTTCTACTTTATTACGCTTTCACTTGATTTAGTGATATTTAATATTTTTAGTGGAATTATCCAATTATGATGCTTGCATGGAAATTTGGACCAGCTTTAGCCTGTGGGAACACTATAGTCCTAAAGCCTGCTGAACAGACACCACTTACAGCTTTGTATTGTGCTTCATTGATTAAAGAGGTTAGCCTAAATTACTGTTTGTCTCCACTGCTTAACATGATGACACAATCTATTATATGTGGAAGATTGCAAGAACAATGGGAAATATTTTCTCCTGTAACACATTAGACTGTATTTAACACCATTCTCCATCAGATGTGTCTTCAACATAACATGATATCACACATGTTTTATTATTATACTTCACTATCTTTTTTCCTGCATAAAAACATGACAGTAGTTTTGCTATTGCATCCTAAAATCAACTGCATGACTATTACCTTGGTGGTGCCAGTCAAAAATTGTAGGATTATTCCCCCCTGTGGTAATTTCAGCAATCATATTTCCCGGACTTTTCTAAATCATTCATCTCATTGGTTTAAATTAGATGACGTCATGCAAGTCCTCAGACTTTTTCATTGCGAGTGCTAAATTACAGAGACGACAAGTAAACAATGGCAGAGAGAAACAGGTTTGCTTAGCTCGAAGACGATGATAGTTTGAAAATTATTGATGACAAGGACGTGAAAGCTACCAAAAATGTGATAGCTGGTGCCGCTAGAATTTTGCATGAATATCTGCAGGTGAAAGATGGATAATTTAAAACCATAGATTATGAAATATTGAAATGAATAAAAAAAAATGACTGCTTTAAAGAATTTGTATATGATGGAATATTAATGATCCTATCACCCTCTAATAGAGGACAAATGTCAATATCTAGTTCATGATATGACACATGTTTTACTATTACACATGTCTAGTATATGATATGACACACGTTTTACTATTACACATGTCTAGTACATGACATGACATATGTTTTACTATTAAACATGTCTAGTACATGACATGACACATGTTTTACTATTACACATGTTTAGTGCATGATTTAACACATGTTTTACTATTACACATGTCTAGTACATGATATGATGCATGTTTTACTATTACACATGTTTAGTGCATGATTTAACACATATTTTACTATTACACATGTCTAGTACATGATATGATGCATTTTTTACTATTACATGTCTAGTACATGACATGACACATGTTTTACTATTACACATGTTTAGTGCATGATTTGACACATATTTTACTATTTCACATGTCTTGTATATGATATGACACATGTTTTACTATTACACATGTCTAGTACATGATATGACACATGTTTTAATATTACACATGTCTAGTCCATGATATGACACATGTTTTACTATTAAACATGTCTAGTACATGATATGACACATGTTTTACTATTAAACATGTCTAGTACATGATATGACACATGTTTTACTATTAAACATGTCAGGTACATGATATGTCACATGTTTTACTATTACACATGTCTAGTACATGATATGACACATGTTTTACTATTACACATGTCTAGTACATGATATGACACATGTTTTACTATTACACATGTCTAGTACATGATATGACACATGCTTTACTATTAAACATGTCAGGTACATGATATGTCGCATGTTTTACTATTACACATGTCTAGTACATGATATGACACATGTTTTACTATTAAGCATGTCTAGTACATGATATGACACATGTTTTACTATTACACATGTCCAGTACATATGACACATGTTTTACTATTACACATGCCTAGTACATGATATGACACATGTTTTACTATTACACATGTTTTGTTCATGATATGACACATGTTTTACTATTACACATGTTTTGTTCATGATATGACACATGTTTTACTATTACACATGTCTAGTACATGACATGACACATGCTTAGTACATGATATGACACATATTTTACTATTAAACATGTCTAGTACATGATATGACACATGTTTTACTATTACACATGTCTAGTAAATAATATGACACATGTTTTACTATTAAACATGTCTAATAAATGAACCGCATCAGTGGTGTAATGATTAGCGTGCTCGCCTCGAGTGTGGTAGATCATGGGTTCGAGCCCCGGTTGGGTCAAACCAAAGACTATTAAATTGGTATTTGTTGCTTTTCTGCTAAGCATACAGCATTAAGGAACCCTCTTGGAGGTATCAATGTTATGTTATAGGTAGGATTTTCATTTACAGTTATTAATTTTATTTTTATAGGCGGAGTTTCCCCCTGGTGTCGTCAATGTTGTTCCAGGTTATGGTCCTACGGCTGGTGCAGCAATATCAGAACACATGGATGTAGATAAAGTGGCTTTTACTGGATCTACTGAGGTCAGTTTTAGCAAATGAAAGAATATGATAGTTTGATTTTTTTCGATTTGAAAATTGGTCATTAATCTAGAAATGTATGATGTATGTGAGTGTTGGTATCATGGTTCAGGGGATTAATCCTACAAATGATCAGGTCAAATGATTGCTGGGAACTCTGGCTTACTCAGCCACTTCCATTGGTTTCTATGACACTCCTGATTTGTATGAATAGCTAGTGTTCCTTCAATTTAACCAGGAAATTTGTAATCCAGCAGTACAAATGATACGTTAATTAATAGCTATTGATATGATAATAATTATTTTTGTTTATTGCTTCAAATTTTCTGAACTGTCTTGTTGAGAATAATGCAACAGGCAGAAACCAAATCGGTGGCATAATTGTTAGCATGCTAGCCTCGAGTGCAGTAGATCGTGGGTTCGAGCCACGGTCGGGTCAAACTAAAGACTATAAAATTGGTATTTATTGCTTCTCTGTTAAGCACGTAGCATTAAGGAGAAAGAGCAAAGACTTGTTGGATCGAAATCGTAATAATATGTCAGAGTGGAGGGACATGTCTACCCACAGACTGTCGTTTCAGTGAGCTAGCACTATAAAAATCCAATTCAGCATGTTGGTCTAGAACAAAGTGGACCTCGTCATCATCTTATTGAAAATTAACTTGTTCTCACCATGATATAACTGAAAAATTGCTGAATTGGTGTTAAACAACAATCATTCACTCACTCACTCAATCACTCATTTTTTTGGGTAATGCATTTGTTTTCATTATTGCATGATTCATATATGTATTTGATTTCCTATTTGAGTTATCTCCCATGTCTAAAAATGGATCTGTTATATGCATTTTACCTACAAGCTATTCTGACAGGTGGGCAAGCTGATCATGCAGGCAGCTGGATTGAGTAACATAAAGAGAGTGTCTTTAGAACTTGGAGGCAAAAGTCCACTTATTATATTTGGAGATGCAGATTGTAAGTTATAACATTTAACATTTAGTAAAGGTAGAACAAATGAGATAATAAAAACATAGATATTTTTGTTTATTTGATGGTGTTTAATGCCACTTTCAACAATATTTCAGTTATATCGTGGCGGTCAGTTTTATTGGTAGTGGAAATCAGAGGACCTGGAGAAAACCACCGACCTGTCGCAAGTCACTGACAAACTTTATCACATAATGTTATACATTTACTTGCCCTGATCGAGATTCAAACTCACAACATCAGTGGTGATAGACACTGATTGCAAAGGTAGTTGTAATTCCAACTACCATACGATCACGGCCACGACAGCCCCATAGATATTTTATTTGTATCTAATTTAATTTAGTATACACGACACATATCAGGAATACCCTGAAATTAGGTGTGGCCAGACAAAAGAGTAGAAAGCTAAATAATTTTGTCTTTGTGAGCTAGCAAACCAAATTTCTAAAAAATTCTAAACTTATTTTAGAAAGAAAGTATGGAAAGTTATAACAAACTGACTTGTAAAACCTCCTGCCTTGGGTTGGTGTCTGTAAAACCTCCTGCCTTGGGTTGATGTCTGTAAAACCTCCTGCCTTGGGTTGATGTCTGTAAAACCTCCTGCCTTGGGTTGATGTCTGTAAAACCTCCTGCCTTGGGTTGATGTCTGTAAAACCTCCTTGCCTTGGGTTGATGTCTGTAAAACCTCCTGCCTTGGGTTGGTGTCTGCAAAACCTCCTGCCTTGGGTTGGTGTCTGTAAAACCTCCTGCCTTGGGTTGGTGTCTGTTAAACCTCCTGCCTTGGGTTGGCGTCTGTAAAACCTCCTGCCTTGGGTTGGTGTCTGAAAATTAACACTTGTGGTATCTAGGCATGAATTAACATAAGGGGTGTAAGGCTTGTTGACAGAAGTAAATGATTGTAAAACCATTCAGCCATCTAGAGCCCCCCCCCCATGTTATAAAACCAATTACAATGAGAGTGTTCCGTTATAGCTGGAGTGTTGGAATAATTATCAATAATTCTTATAAAATTAATCTATATCTTTTTTAGCACTGTCACCTGTTTGTTTTTGATTCGTTCATAACTCGATGAACTTTTGTGTATTTGATCCGTTCATAGCATGATGAACTTTTTTTATATAGCCAGCATAAACAATATGGCGGCCGCAGACGGGAAACTACGATAGTGTCCATTGAAAGCAAGCTTGAAATCAGTTTAATAATCAAAATAGGGAAGAGATTCAAAATGTAAGGATTAAACGGTTCTTTTCAGGAGTTCATGCATTTTACATGCATAAACTCCTGAGAAGAAGTGTTTAATCCTATAGTATCATTATATTATGTGAAGTGTTTAATCCTATAGTATCATTATATTATGTGAAGTGTTTAATCCTATAGTATCATTATATTATGTGAAAGCAATATGAATATGAAGGTAACTCTATCTGAAATTCAGATAAAAATCTAAATGTAAGGAATATAAATAGTGGTTGTGCATAGGGGATGGGAGTTATAATACAAAAAGCCTGACCGTGGATTATAGTGGGTTACATGTTAGAGAGAATCACGCTCCCTGCACGTTACATAGTGGTGGCAGATAGGATGTTATAATACAGAGAGCCCGACCGTGGATCATAGTGGATTAAATGTTTAGAGAGAATCACGCTCACTGCACGTTACAAAGTGGTGGCAGACAGGGGTTATAATACAGAAAGCCTGACCGTGGATCATAGTGGGTTAAATGTTTAGAGAGAATCACAATCACTGCACGTTACAAAGTGGTGGCAGATAGGGGTTATAATACAGAAAGCCTGACCATGGATCATAGTGGGTTAAATGTTTAGAGAGAATCACGCTCACTGCACGTTACAAAGTGGTGGCAGATAGGGGTTATAATACAGAAAGCCTGACCGTGGATCATAGTGGGTTACATGTTTAGAGAGAATCACGCTCACTGCACGTGACAAAGTGGTGGCAGATAGGGGTTATAATACAGAAAGCCTGACCGTGGATCATAGTGGGTTAAATGTTTAGAGAGAATCACGCTCACTGCACATTACAAAGTGGTGGCAGACAGGGGTTATAATACAGAAAGCCTGACCGTGGATCATAGTGGGTTAAATGTTTAGAGAGAATCACACTCACTGCACGTGACAAAGTGGTGGCAGATAGGGGTTATAATACAGAAAGCCTGACCATGGATCATAGTGGGTTAAATGTTTAGAGAGAATCACGCTCACTGCACGTTACAAAGTGGTGGCAGATAGGGGTTATAATACAGAAAGCCTGACCATGGATCATAGTGGGTTAAATGTTTAGAGAGAATCACGCTCACTGCACATTACAAAGTGGTGGCAGACAGGGGTTATAATACAGAAAGCCTGACCGTGGATCATAGTGGGTTAAATGTTTAGAGAGAATCACACTCACTGCACGTGACAAAGTGGTGGCAGATAGGGGTTATAATACAGAAAGCCTGACCGTGGATCATAGTGGGTTAAATGTTTAGAGAGAATCACGCTCACTGCACGTTACAAAGTGGTGGCAGATAGGGATTATAATACAGAAAGCCTGACCGTGGATCATAGTGGGTTAAATGTTTAGAGAGAATCACGCTCACTGCACGTTACAAAGTGGTGGCAGACAGGGGTTATAATACAGAAAGCCTGACCGTGGATCATAGTGGGTTAAATGTTTAGAGAGAATCACACTCACTGCACGTTACAAAGTGGTGGCAGATAGGGGTTATAATACAGAAAGCCTGAACGTGGATCATAGTGGGTTAAATGTTTAGAGAGAATCACGCTCACTGCACGTGACAAAGTGGTGGCAGATAGGGGTTATAATACAGAAAGCCTGACCGTGGATCATAGTGGGTTAAATGTTTAGAGAGAATCACGCTCACTGCACGTGACAAAGTGGTGGCAGATAGGGTGCTCTAATACAGAGAACCTGACCATGGATCATAGTGGGTTAAATGTTTAGAGAGAATCACGCTCACTGCACGTGACATAGTGGTGACAGATAGGGTGCTCTAATACAGAGAACCTGACCATGGATCATAGTGGGTTAAATGTTTAGAGAGAATCACGCTCACTGCACGTTACAAAGTGGTGGCAGATAGGGGTTATAATACAGAAAGCCTGACCGTGGATCATAGTGGGTTAAATGTTTAGAGAGAATCACGCTCACTGCACGTGACAAAGTGGTGACAGATAGGGGTTATAATACAGAAAGCCTGACCGTGGATCATAGTGGGTTAAATGTTTAGAGAGAATCACGCTCACTGCACGTTACATAGTGGTGACAGATAGGGTGTTATAATACAGAGAGCCTGACCGTGGATCATAGTGGGTTAAATGTTTAGAGAGAATCACGCTCACTGCACGTGACAAAGTGGTGGCAGACAGGGGTTATAATACAGAAAGCCTGACCGTGGATCATAGTGGGTTAAATGTTTAGAGAGAATCACGCTCACTGCACGTTACATAGTGGTGACAGATAGGGTGTTATAATACAGAGAGCCTGACCGTGGATCATAGTGGGTTAAATGTTTAGAGAGAATCACGCTCACTGCACATTACAAAGTGGTGGCAGATAGGGTGCTCTAATACAGAGAACCTGACCGTGGATCATAGTGGGTTAAATGTTTAGAGAGAATCACGCTCACTGCACATTAAAAGTGGTGGCAGATAGGGGTTATAATACAGAAAGCCTGACCGTGGATCATAGTGGGTTAAATGTTTAGAGAGAATCACGCTCACTGCACATTACAAAGTGGTGGCAGACAGGGGTTATAATACAGAAAGCCTGACCGTGGATCATAGTGGGTTAAATGTTTAGAGAGAATCACACTCACTGCACGTGACAAAGTGGTGGCAGATAGGGGTTATAATACAGAAAGCCTGACCGTGGATCATAGTGGGTTAAATGTTTAGAGAGAATCACGCTCACTGCACGTGACAAAGTGGTGGCAGATAGGGGTTATAATACAGAAAGCCTGACCGTGGATCATAGTGGGTTAAATGTTTAGAGAGAATCACGCTCACTGCACGTTACAAAGTGGTGGCAGATAGGGATTATAATACAGAAAGCCTGACCGTGGATCATAGTGGGTTAAATGTTTAGAGAGAATCACACTCACTGCACGTGACAAAGTGGTGGCAGATAGGGGTTATAATACAGAAAGCCTGACCGTGGATCATAGTGGGTTAAATGTTTAGAGAGAATCACGCTCACTGCACGTGACAAAGTGGTGGCAGATAGGGTGCTCTAATACAGAGAACCTGACCATGGATCATAGTGGGTTAAATGTTTAGAGAGAATCACGCTCACTGCACGTTACAAAGTGGTGGCAGATAGGGGTTATAATACAGAAAGCCTGACCGTGGATCATAGTGGGTTAAATGTTTAGAGAGAATCACGCTCACTGCACGTTACATAGTGGTGACAGATAGGGTGTTATAAAACAGAGAGCCTGACCGTGGATCATAGTGGGTTAAATGTTTAGAGAGAATCACGCTCACTGCACGTGACAAAGTGGTGGCAGACAGGGGTTATAATACAGAAAGCCTGACCGTGGATCATAGTGGGTTAAATGTTTAGAGAGAATCACGCTCACTGCACGTTACATAGTGGTGACAGATAGGGTGTTATAATACAGAGAGCCTGACCGTGGATTATAGTGGGTTAAATGTTTAGAGAGAATCACGCTCACTGCACATTACAAAGTGGTGGCAGATAGGGTGCTCTAATACAGAGAACCTGACCGTGGATCATAGTGGGTTAAATGTTTAGAGAGAATCACGCTCACTGCACATTAAAAGTGGTGGCAGATAGGGGTTATAATACAGAAAGCCTGACCGTGGATCATAGTGGGTTAAATGTTTAGAGAGAATCACGCTCACTGCACGTTACAAGGTGGTAGCAGATAGGGGTTATAATACAGAGAGCCTGACCGTGGATCATAGTGGGTTAAATGTTTAGAGAGAATCATGCTCACTGCACGTTACAAAGTGGTGGCAGATAGGGGTTATAATACAGAAAGCCTGACCGTGGATCATAGTGGGTTAAATGTTTAGAGAGAATCACGCTCACTGCACGTTACATAGTGGTGACAGATAGGGTGTTATAAAACAGAGAGCCTGACCGTGGATCATAGTGGGTTAAATGTTTAGAGAGAATCACGCTCACTGCACGTGACAAAGTGGTGGCAGACAGGGGTTATAATACAGAAAGCCTGACCGTGGATCATAGTGGGTTAAATGTTTAGGGAGAATCACGCTCACTGCACGTTACATAGTGGTGACAGATAGGGTGTTATAATACAGAGAGCCTGACCGTGGATTATAGTGGGTTAAATGTTTAGAGAGAATCACGCTCACTGCACATTACAAAGTGGTGGCAGATAGGGTGCTCTAATACAGAGAACCTGACCGTGGATCATAGTGGGTTAAATGTTTAGAGAGAATCACGCTCACTGCACATTAAAAGTGGTGGCAGATAGGGGTTATAATACAGAAAGCCTGACCGTGGATCATAGTGGGTTAAATGTTTAGAGAGAATCACGCTCACTGCACGTTACAAGGTGGTAGCAGATAGGGGTTATAATACAGAGAGCCTGACCGTGGATCATAGTGGGTTAAATGTTTAGAGAGAATCATGCTCACTGCACGTTACAAAGTGGTGGCAGATAGGGGTTATAATACAGAAAGCCTGACCGTGGATCATAGTGGGTTAAATGTTTAGAGAGAATCACGCTCACTGCACGTGACAAAGTGGTGGCAGATAGGGGTTATAATACAGAAAGCCTGACCGTGGATCATAGTGGGTTAAATGTTTAGAGAGAATCATGCTCACTGCACGTGACAAAGTGGTGGCAGATAGGGGTTATAATACAGAAAGCCTGACCGTGGATCATAGTGGGTTACATGTTTAGAGAGAATCACGCTCACTGCACGTTACATAGTGGTGACAGATAGGGGTTATAATACAGAAAGCCTGACCGTGGATCATAGTGGGTTAAATGTTTAGAGAGAATCACGCTCACTGCACGTTACAAAGTGGTGACAGATAGGGGTTATAATACAGAAAGCCTGACCGTGGATCATAGTGGGTTAAATGTTTAGAGAGAATCACGCTCACTGCACGTTACAAAGTGGTGACAGATAGGGTGTTATAATACAGAGAGCCTGACCGTGGATCATAGTGGGTTAAATGTTTAGAGAGAATCACGCTCACTGCACGTTACAAAGTGGTGGCAGATAGGGGTTATAATACAGAAAGCCTGACCGTGGATCATAGTGGGTTAAATGTTTAGAGAGAATCATGCTCACTGCACATTACAAAGTGGTGGCAGATAGGGGTTATAATACAGAAAGCCTGACCGTGGATCATAGTGGGTTAAATGTTTAGAGAGAATCACGCTCACTGCACGTGACAAAGTGGTGGCAGATAGGGGTTATAATACAGAAAGCCTGACCGTGGATCATAGTGGGTTAAATGTTTAGAGAGAATCACGCTCACTGCACGTTACAAAGTGGTGGCAGATAGAGGTTATAATACAGAAAGCCTGACCGTGGATCATAGTGGGTTAAATGTTTAGAGAGAATCATGCTCACTGCACGTTACAAAGTGGTGGCAGATAGGGGTTATAATACAGAAAGCCTGACCGTGGATCATAGTGGGTTAAATGTTTAGAGAGAATCACGCTCACTGCACGTGACAAAGTGGTGGCAGATAGGGGTTATAATACAGAAAGCCTGACCGTGGATCATAGTGGGTTAAATGTTTAGAGAGAATCACGCTCACTGCACGTTACAAAGTGGTGGCAGATAGGGGTTATAATACAGAAAGCCTGACCGTGGATCATAGTGGGTTAAATGTTTAGAGAGAATCACGCTCACTGCACGTTACAAAGTGGTGACAGATAGGGGTTATAATACAGAAAGCCTGACCGTGGATCATAGTGGGTTAAATGTTTAGAGAGAATCACGCTCACTGCACGTTACATAGTGGTGACAGATAGGGTGTTATAATACAGAGAGCCTGACCGTGGATCATAGTGGGTTAAATGTTTAGAGAGAATCACGCTCACTGCACGTGACAAAGTGGTGGCAGACAGGGGTTATAATACAGAAAGCCTGACCGTGGATCATAGTGGGTTAAATGTTTAGAGAGAATCACGCTCACTGCACGTTACATAGTGGTGACAGATAGGGTGTTATAATACAGAGGGCCTGACCGTGGATCATAGTGGGTTAAATGTTTAGAGAGAATCACGCTCACTGCACATTACAAAGTGGTGGCAGATAGGGTGCTCTAATACAGAGAACCTGACCGTGGATCATAGTGGGTTAAATGTTTAGAGAGAATCACGCTCACTGCACATTAAAAGTGGTGGCAGATAGGGGTTATAATACAGAAAGCCTGACCGTGGATCATAGTGGGTTAAATGTTTAGAGAGAATCACGCTCACTGCACGTTACAAGGTGGTAGCAGATAGGGGTTATAATACAGAGAGCCTGACCGTGGATCATAGTGGGTTAAATGTTTAGAGAGAATCATGCTCACTGCACGTTACAAAGTGGTGGCAGATAGGGGTTATAATACAGAAAGCCTGACCGTGGATCATAGTGGGTTAAATGTTTAGAGAGAATCACGCTCACTGCACGTGACAAAGTGGTGGCAGATAGGGGTTATAATACAGAAAGCCTGACCGTGGATCATAGTGGGTTAAATGTTTAGAGAGAATCATGCTCACTGCACGTGACAAAGTGGTGGCAGATAGGGGTTATAATACAGAAAGCCTGACCGTGGATCATAGTGGGTTACATGTTTAGAGAGAATCACGCTCACTGCACGTTACATAGTGGTGACAGATAGGGGTTATAATACAGAAAGCCTGACCGTGGATCATAGTGGGTTAAATGTTTAGAGAGAATCACGCTCACTGCACGTGACAAAGTGGTGACAGATAGGGGTTATAATACAGAAAGCCTGACCGTGGATCATAGTGGGTTAAATGTTTAAAGAGAATCACGCTCACTGCACGTGACAAAGTGGTGGCAGATAGGGGTTATAATACAGAAAGCCTGACCGTGGATCATAGTGGGTTAAATGTTTAGAGAGAATCATGCTCACTGCACATTACAAAGTGGTGGCAGATAGGGGTTATAATACAGAAAGCCTGACCGTGGATCATAGTGGGTTAAATGTTTAGAGAGAATCATGCTCACTGCACATTACAAAGTGGTGGCAGATAGGGGTTATAATACAGAAAGCCTGACCGTGGATCATAGTGGGTTAAATGTTTAGAGAGAATCATGCTCACTGCACGTTACAAAGTGGTGACAGATAGGGGTTATAATACAGAAAGCCTGACCGTGGATCATAGTGGGTTAAATGTTTAGAGAGAATCACGCTCACTGCACGTTGCATAGTGGTGACAGATAGGGTGTTATAATACAGAGAGCCTGACCGTGGATCATAGTGGGTTAAATGTTTAGAGAGAATCACGCTCACTGCACGTGACAAAGTGGTGGCAGACAGGGGTTATAATACAGAAAGCCTGACCATGGATCATAGTGGGTTAAATGTTTAGAGAGAATCACGCTCACTGCACGTTACATAGTGGTGACAGATAGGGTGTTATAATACAGAGAGCCTGACCGTGGATCATAGTGGGTTAAATATTTAGAGAGAATCACGCTCACTGCACATTACAAAGTGGTGGCAGATAGGGTGCTCTAATACAGAGAACCTGACCGTGGATCATAGTGGGTTAAATGTTTAGAGAGAATCACGCTCACTGCACATTAAAAGTGGTGACAGATAGGGTGTTATAATACAGAGAGCCTGACCGTGGATCATAGTGGGTTAAATGTTTAGAGAGAATCACGCTCACTGCACATTACAAAGTGGTGGCAGATAGGGTGCTCTAATACAGAGAACCTGACCGTGGATCATAGTGGGTTAAATGTTTAGAGAGAATCACGCTCACTGCACATTAAAAGTGGTGGCAGATAGGGGTTATAATACAGAGAGCCTGACCGTGGATCATAGTGGGTTAAATGTTTAGAGAGAATCATGCTCACTGCACGTTACAAAGTGGTGGCAGATAGGGGTTATAATACAGAAAGCCTGACCGTGGATCATAGTGGGTTAAATGTTTAGAGAGAATCACGCTCACTGCACGTGACAAAGTGGTGGCAGATAGGGGTTATAATACAGAAAGCCTGACCGTGGATCATAGTGGGTTAAATGTTTAGAGAGAATCATGCTCACTGCACGTGACAAAGTGGTGGCAGATAGGGGTTATAATACAGAAAGCCTGACCGTGGATCATAGTGGGTTACATGTTTAGAGAGAATCACGCTCACTGCACGTTACATAGTGGTGACAGATAGGGGTTATAATACAGAAAGCCTGACCGTGGATCATAGTGGGTTAAATGTTTAGAGAGAATCACGCTCACTGCACGTTACAAAGTGGTGACAGATAGGGGTTATAATACAGAAAGCCTGACCGTGGATCATAGTGGGTTAAATGTTTAGAGAGAATCACGCTCACTGCACGTTACAAAGTGGTGACAGATAGGGTGTTATAATACAGAGAGCCTGACCGTGGATCAAAGTGGGTTAAATGTTTAAAGAGAATCACGCTCACTGCACGTTACAAAGTGGTGGCAGATAGGGGTTATAATACAGAAAGCCTGACCGTGGATCATAGTGGGTTAAATGTTTAGAGAGAATCATGCTCACTGCACATTACAAAGTGGTGGCAGATAGGGGTTATAATACAGAAAGCCTGACCGTGGATCATAGTGGGTTAAATGTTTAGAGAGAATCATGCTCACTGCACATTACAAAGTGGTGGCAGATAGGGGTTATAATACAGAAAGCCTGACAGTGGATCATAGTGGGTTAAATGTTTAGAGAGAATCACGCTCACTGCACGTTACAAAGTGGTGACAGATAGGGGTTATAATACAGAAAGCCTGACCGTGGATCATAGTGGGTTAAATGTTTAGAGAGAATCACGCTCACTGCACGTTACATAGTGGTGACAGATAGGGTGTTATAATACAGAGAGCCTGACCGTGGATCATAGTGGGTTAAATGTTTAGAGAGAATCACGCTCACTGCACGTGACAAAGTGGTGGCAGACAGGGGTTATAATACAGAAAGCCTGACCGTGGATCATAGTGGGTTAAATGTTTAGAGAGAATCACGCTCACTGCACGTTACATAGTGGTGACAGATAGGGTGTTATAATACAGAGAGCCTGACCGTGGATCATAGTGGGTTAAATGTTTAGAGAGAATCACGCTCACTGCACATTACAAAGTGGTGGCAGATAGGGTGCTCTAATACAGAGAACCTGACCGTGGATCATAGTGGGTTAAATGTTTAGAGAGAATCACGCTCACTGCACATTAAAAGTGGTGGCAGATAGGGGTTATAATACAGAAAGCCTGACCGTGGATCATAGTGGGTTAAATGTTTAGAGAGAATCACGCTCACTGCACGTTACAAGGTGGTAGCAGATAGGGGTTATAATACAGAGAGCCTGACCGTGGATCATAGTGGGTTAAATGTTTAGAGAGAATCATGCTCACTGCACGTTACAAAGTGGTGGCAGATAGGGGTTATAATACAGAAAGCCTGACCGTGGATCATAGTGGGTTAAATGTTTAGAGAGAATCACGCTCACTGCACGTTACATAGTGGTGACAGATAGGGTGTTATAATACAGAGAGCCTGACCGTGGATCATAGTGGGTTAAATGTTTAGAGAGAATCACGCTCACTGCACGTGACAAAGTGGTGGCAGACAGGGGTTATAATACAGAAAGCCTGACCGTGGATCATAGTGGGTTAAATGTTTAGAGAGAATCACGCTCACTGCACGTTACATAGTGGTGACAGATAGGGTGTTATAATACAGAGAGCCTGACCGTGGATCATAGTGGGTTAAATGTTTAGAGAGAATCACGCTCACTGCACATTACAAAGTGGTGGCAGATAGGGTGCTCTAATACAGAGAACCTGACCGTGGATCATAGTGGGTTAAATGTTTAGAGAGAATCACGCTCACTGCACATTAAAAGTGGTGGCAGATAGGGGTTATAATACAGAAAGCCTGACCGTGGATCATAGTGGGTTAAATGTTTAGAGAGAATCACGCTCACTGCACGTTACAAGGTGGTAGCAGATAGGGGTTATAATACAGAGAGCCTGACCGTGGATCATAGTGGGTTAAATGTTTAGAGAGAATCATGCTCACTGCACGTTACAAAGTGGTGGCAGATAGGGGTTATAATACAGAAAGCCTGACCGTGGATCATAGTGGGTTAAATGTTTAGAGAGAATCACGCTCACTGCACGTGACAAAGTGGTGGCAGATAGGGGTTATAATACAGAAAGCCTGACCGTGGATCATAGTGGGTTAAATGTTTAGAGAGAATCATGCTCACTGCACGTGACAAAGTGGTGGCAGATAGGGGTTATAATACAGAAAGCCTGACCGTGGATCATAGTGGGTTACATGTTTAGAGAGAATCACGCTCACTGCACGTTACATAGTGGTGACAGATAGGGGTTATAATACAGAAAGCCTGACCGTGGATCATAGTGGGTTAAATGTTTAGAGAGAATCACGCTCACTGCACGTTACAAAGTGGTGACAGATAGGGGTTATAATACAGAAAGCCTGACCGTGGATCATAGTGGGTTAAATGTTTAGAGAGAATCACGCTCACTGCATGTTACAAAGTGGTGACAGATAGGGTGTTATAATACAGAGAGCCTGACCGTGGATCATAGTGGGTTAAATGTTTAGAGAGAATCACGCTCACTGCACGTTACAAAGTGGTGGCAGATAGGGGTTATAATACAGAAAGCCTGACCGTGGATCATAGTGGGTTAAATGTTTAGAGAGAATCATGCTCACTGCACATTACAAAGTGGTGGCAGATAGGGGTTATAATACAGAAAGCCTGACCGTGGATCATAGTGGGTTAAATGTTTAGAGAGAATCACGCTCACTGCACGTGACAAAGTGGTGACAGATAGGGGTTATAATACAGAAAGCCTGACCGTGGATCATAGTGGGTTAAATGTTTAGAGAGAATCACGCTCATTGCACGTGACATAGTGGTGACAGATAGGGTGTTATAATACAGAGAGCCTGACCGTGGATCATAGTGGGTTAAATGTTTAGAGAGAATCACGCTCACTGCACGTGACAAAGTGGTGGCAGACAGGGGTTATAATACAGAAAGCCTGACCGTGGATCATAGTGGGTTAAATGTTTAGAGAGAATCACGCTCACTGCACGTTACATAGTGGTGACAGATAGGGTGTTATAATACAGAGAGCCTGACCGTGGATCATAGTGGGTTAAATGTTTAGAGAGAATCACGCTCACTGCACATTACAAAGTGGTGGCAGATAGGGTGCTCTAATACAGAGAACCTGACCGTGGATCATAGTGGGTTAAATGTTTAGAGAGAATCACGCTCACTGCACATTAAAAGTGGTGGCAGATAGGGGTTATAATACAGAAAGCCTGACCGTGGATCATAGTGGGTTAAATGTTTAGAGAGAATCACGCTCACTGCACGTTACAAGGTGGTAGCAGATAGGGGTTATAATACAGAGAGCCTGACCGTGGATCATAGTGGGTTAAATGTTTAGAGAGAATCATGCTCACTGCACGTTACAAAGTGGTGGCAGATAGGGGTTATAATACAGAAAGCCTGAACGTGGATCATAGTGGGTTAAATGTTTAGAGAGAATCACGCTCACTGCACGTGACAAAGTGGTGGCAGATAGGGGTTATAATACAGAAAGCCTGACCGTGGATCATAGTGGGTTAAATGTTTAGAGAGAATCATGCTCACTGCACGTGACAAAGTGGTGGTAGATAGGGGTTATAATACAGAAAGCCTGACCGTGAATCATAGTGGGTTACATGTTTAGAGAGAATCACGCTCACTGCACGTTACATAGTGGTGACAGATAGGGGTTATAATACAGAAAGCCTGACCGTGGATCATAGTGGGTTAAATGTTTAGAGAGAATCACGCTCACTGCACGTTACAAAGTGGTGACAGATAGGGGTTATAATACAGAAAGCCTGACCGTGGATCATAGTGGGTTAAATGTTTAGAGAGAATCACGCTCACTGCACGTTACAAAGTGGTGACAAATAGGGTGTTGTAATACAGAGAGCCTGACCGTGGATCATAGTGGGTTAAATGTTTAGAGAGAATCACGCTCACTGCACGTTACAAAGTGGTGGCAGATAGGGGTTATAATACAGAAAGCCTGACCGTGGATCATAGTGGGTTAAATGTTTAGAGAGAATCATGCTCACTGCACATTACAAAGTGGTGGCAGATAGGGGTTATAATACAGAAAGCCTGACCGTGGATCATAGTGGGTTAAATGTTTAGAGAGAATCACGCTCACTGCACGTGACAAAGTGGTGGCAGATAGGGGTTATAATACAGAAAGCCTGACCGTGGATCATAGTGGGTTAAATGTTTAGAGAGAATCACGCTCACTGCACGTTACAAAGTGGTGGCAGATAGGGGTTATAATACAGAAAGCCTGACCGTGGATCATAGTGGGTTAAATGTTTAGAGAGAATCATGCTCACTGCACGTTACAAAGTGGTGGCAGATAGGGGTTATAATACAGAAAGCCTGACCGTGGATCATAGTGGGTTACATGTTTAGAGAGAATCACGCTCACTGCACGTGACAAAGTGGTGGCAGATAGGGGTTATAATACAGAAAGCCTGACCGTGGATCATAGTGGGTTAAATGTTTAGAGAGAATCATGCTCACTGCACGTTACAAAGTGGTGGCAGATAGGGGTTATAATACAGAAAGCCTGACCGTGGATCATAGTGGGTTAAATGTTTAGAGAGAATCACGCTCACTGCACGTTACAAAGTGGTGGCAGATAGGGGTTATAATACAGAAAGCCTGACCGTGGATCATAGTGGGTTAAATGTTTAGAGAGAATCACGCTCACTGCACGTGACAAAGTGGTGGCAGATAGGGGTTATAATACAGAAAGCCTGACCGTGGATCATAGTGGGTTAAATGTTTAGAGAGAATCACGCTCACTGCACGTGACAAAGTGGTGGCAGATAGGGGTTATAATACAGAAAGCCTGACCGTGGATCATAGTGGGTTAAATGTTTAGAGAGAATCATGCTCACTGCACGTTACAAAGTGGTGGCAGATAGGGGTTATAATACAGAAAGCCTGACCGTGGATCATAGTGGGTTACATGTTTAGAGAGAATCACGCTCACTGCACGTGACAAAGTGGTGGCAGATAGGGGTTATAATACAGAAAGCCTGACCGTGGATCATAGTGGGTTAAATGTTTAGAGAGAATCATGCTCACTGCACGTTACAAAGTGGTGGCAGATAGGGGTTATAATACAGAAAGCCTGACCGTGGATCATAGTGGCTTAGATGTTTAGAGAGAATCACGCTCACTGCACGTTACAAAGTGGTGACAGATAGGGGTTATAATACAGAAAGCCTGACCGTGGATCATAGTGGGTTACATGTTTAGAGAGAATCATGCTCACTGCACGTGACATAGTGGTGGCAGACAGGGGTTATAATACAGAAAGCCTGACCGTGGATCATAGTGGCTTACATGTTTAGAGAGAATCACGCTCACTGCACGTGACATAGTGGTGGCAGATAGGGGTTATAATACAGAAAGCCTGACTGTGGATCATAGTGGGTTAAATGTTTAGAGAGAATCACGCTCACTGCACGTTACAAAGTGGTGACAGATAGGGGTTATAATACAGAAAGCCTGATCGTGGATCATAGTGGGTTAAATGTTTAGAGAGAATCACGCTCACTGCACGTGACATAGTGGTGGCAGACAGGGGTTATAATACAGAAAGCCTGACCGTGGATCATAGTGGCTTACATGTTTAGAGAGAATCACGCTCACTGCACGTGACATAGTGGTAGCAGATAGGGGTTATAATACAGAAAGCCTGACTGTGGATCATAGTGGCTTACATGTTTAGAGAGAATCACGCTCACTGCACGTTACAAAGTGGTGACAGATAGGGGTTATAATACAGAAAGCCTGACCGTGGATCATAGTGGGTTAAATGTTTAGAGAGAATCACGCTCACTGCACGTTACAAAGTGGTGGCAGATAGGGGTTATAATACAGAAAGCCTGACCGTGGATCATAGTGGGTTAAATGTTTAGAGAGAATCACGCTCACTGCACGTTACAAAGTGGTGGCAGATAGGGATTATAATACAGAAAGCCTGACCGTGGATCATAGTGGGTTAAATGTTTAGAGAGAATCACACTCACTGCACGTGACAAAGTGGTGGCAGATAGGGGTTATAATACAGAAAGCCTGACCGTGGATCATAGTGGGTTAAATGTTTAGAGAGAATCACGCTCACTGCACGTGACAAAGTGGTGGCAGATAGGGGTTATAATACAGAAAGCCTGACCGTGGATCATAGTGGGTTAAATGTTTAGAGAGAATCACGCTCACTGCACGTGACAAAGTGGTGGCAGATAGGGTGCTCTAATACAGAGAACCTGACCATGGATCATAGTGGGTTAAATGTTTAGAGAGAATCACGCTCACTGCACGTTACAAAGTGGTGGCAGATAGGGGTTATAATACAGAAAGCCTGACCGTGGATCATAGTGGGTTAAATGTTTAGAGAGAATCACGCTCACTGCACGTTACATAGTGGTGACAGATAGGGTGTTATAAAACAGAGAGCCTGACCGTGGATCATAGTGGGTTAAATGTTTAGAGAGAATCACGCTCACTGCACGTGACAAAGTGGTGGCAGACAGGGGTTATAATACAGAAAGCCTGACCGTGGATCATAGTGGGTTAAATGTTTAGAGAGAATCACGCTCACTGCACGTTACATAGTGGTGACAGATAGGGTGTTATAATACAGAGAGCCTGACCGTGGATTATAGTGGGTTAAATGTTTAGAGAGAATCACGCTCACTGCACATTACAAAGTGGTGGCAGATAGGGTGCTCTAATACAGAGAACCTGACCGTGGATCATAGTGGGTTAAATGTTTAGAGAGAATCACGCTCACTGCACATTAAAAGTGGTGGCAGATAGGGGTTATAATACAGAAAGCCTGACCGTGGATCATAGTGGGTTAAATGTTTAGAGAGAATCACGCTCACTGCACGTTACAAGGTGGTAGCAGATAGGGGTTATAATACAGAGAGCCTGACCGTGGATCATAGTGGGTTAAATGTTTAGAGAGAATCATGCTCACTGCACGTTACAAAGTGGTGACAGATAGGGGTTATAATACAGAAAGCCTGACCGTGGATCATAGTGGGTTAAATGTTTAGAGAGAATCACGCTCACTGCACGTTACAAAGTGGTGGCAGATAGAGGTTATAATACAGAAAGCCTGACCGTGGATCATAGTGGGTTAAATGTTTAGAGAGAATCATGCTCACTGCACGTGACAAAGTGGTGGCAGATAGGGGTTATAATACAGAAAGCCTGACCGTGGAACATAGTGGGTTAAATGTTTAGAGAGAATCACGCTCACTGCACGTGACAAAGTGGTGGCAGATAGGGGTTATAATACAGAAAGCCTGACCGTGGATCATAGTGGGTTAAATGTTTAGAGAGAATCACGCTCACTGCACGTTACAAAGTGGTGGCAGATAGGGGTTATAATACAGAAAGCCTGACCGTGGATCATAGTGGGTTAAATGTTTAGAGAGAATCACGCTCACTGCACGTTACAAAGTGGTGACAGATAGGGGTTATAATACAGAAAGCCTGACCGTGGATCATAGTGGGTTAAATGTTTAGAGAGAATCACGCTCACTGCACGTTACATAGTGGTGACAGATAGGGTGTTATAATACAGAGAGCCTGACCGTGGATCATAGTGGGTTAAATGTTTAGAGAGAATCACGCTCACTGCACGTGACAAAGTGGTGGCAGACAGGGGTTATAATACAGAAAGCCTGACCGTGGATCATAGTGGGTTAAATGTTTAGAGAGAATCACGCTCACTGCACGTTACATAGTGGTGACAGATAGGGTGTTATAATACAGAGAGCCTGACCGTGGATCATAGTGGGTTAAATGTTTAGAGAGAATCACGCTCACTGCACATTACAAAGTGGTGGCAGATAGGGTGCTCTAATACAGAGAACCTGACCGTGGATCATAGTGGGTTAAATGTTTAGAGAGAATCACGCTCACTGCACATTAAAAGTGGTGGCAGATAGGGGTTATAATACAGAAAGCCTGACCGTGGATCATAGTGGGTTAAATGTTTAGAGAGAATCACGCTCACTGCACGTTACAAGGTGGTAGCAGATAGGGGTTATAATACAGAGAGCCTGACCGTGGATCATAGTGGGTTAAATGTTTAGAGAGAATCATGCTCACTGCACGTTACAAAGTGGTGGCAGATAGGGGTTATAATACAGAAAGCCTGACCGTGGATCATAGTGGGTTAAATGTTTAGAGAGAATCACGCTCACTGCACGTGACAAAGTGGTGGCAGATAGGGGTTATAATACAGAAAGCCTGACCGTGGATCATAGTGGGTTAAATGTTTAGAGAGAATCATGCTCACTGCACGTGACAAAGTGGTGGCAGATAGGGGTTATAATACAGAAAGCCTGACCGTGGATCATAGTGGGTTACATGTTTAGAGAGAATCACGCTCACTGCACGTGACATAGTGGTGACAGATAGGGGTTATAATACAGAAAGCCTGACCGTGGATCATAGTGGGTTAAATGTTTAGAGAGAATCACGCTCACTGCACGTTACAAAGTGGTGACAGATAGGGGTTATAATACAGAAAGCCTGACCGTGGATCATAGTGGGTTAAATGTTTAAAGAGAATCATGCTCACTGCACGTTACAAAGTGGTGGCAGATAGGGGTTATAATACAGAAAGCCTGACCGTGGATCATAGTGGGTTAAATGTTTAGAGAGAATCATGCTCACTGCACATTACAAAGTGGTGGCAGATAGGGGTTATAATACAGAAAGCCTGACCGTGGATCATAGTGGGTTAAATGTTTAGAGAGAATCATGCTCACTGCACATTACAAAGTGGTGGCAGATAGGGGTTATAATACAGAAAGCCTGACCGTGGATCATAGTGGGTTAAATGTTTAGAGAGAATCATGCTCACTGCACGTTACAAAGTGGTGACAGATAGGGGTTATAATACAGAAAGCCTGACCGTGGATCATAGTGGGTTAAATGTTTAGAGAGAATCACGCTCACTGCACGTTGCATAGTGGTGACAGATAGGGTGTTATAATACAGAGAGCCTGACCGTGGATCATAGTGGGTTAAATGTTTAGAGAGAATCACGCTCACTGCACGTGACAAAGTGGTGGCAGACAGGGGTTATAATACAGAAAGCCTGACCGTGGATCATAGTGGGTTAAATGTTTAGAGAGAATCACGCTCACTGCACGTTACATAGTGGTGACAGATAGGGTGTTATAATACAGAGAGCCTGACCGTGGATCATAGTGGGTTAAATGTTTAGAGAGAATCACGCTCACTGCACATTACAAAGTGGTGGCAGATAGGGTGCTCTAATACAGAGAACCTGACCGTGGATCATAGTGGGTTAAATGTTTAGAGAGAATCACGCTCACTGCACATTAAAAGTGGTGACAGATAGGGTGTTATAATACAGAGAGCCTGACCGTGGATCATAGTGGGTTAAATGTTTAGAGAGAATCACGCTCACTGCACATTACAAAGTGGTGGCAGATAGGGTGCTCTAATACAGAGAACCTGACCGTGGATCATAGTGGGTTAAATGTTTAGAGAGAATCACGCTCACTGCACATTAAAAGTGGTGGCAGATAGGGGTTATAATACAGAGAGCCTGACCGTGGATCATAGTGGGTTAAATGTTTAGAGAGAATCATGCTCACTGCACGTTACAAAGTGGTGGCAGATAGGGGTTATAATACAGAAAGCCTGACCGTGGATCATAGTGGGTTAAATGTTTAGAGAGAATCACGCTCACTGCACGTGACAAAGTGGTGGCAGATAGGGGTTATAATACAGAAAGCCTGACCGTGGATCATAGTGGGTTAAATGTTTAGAGAGAATCATGCTCACTGCACGTGACAAAGTGGTGGCAGATAGGGGTTATAATACAGAAAGCCTGACCGTGGATCATAGTGGGTTACATGTTTAGAGAGAATCACGCTCACTGCACGTTACATAGTGGTGACAGATAGGGGTTATAATACAGAAAGCCTGACCGTGGATCATAGTGGGTTAAATGTTTAGAGAGAATCACGCTCACTGCACGTTACAAAGTGGTGACAGATAGGGGTTATAATACAGAAAGCCTGACCGTGGATCATAGTGGGTTAAATGTTTAGAGAGAATCACGCTCACTGCACGTGACAAAGTGGTGACAGATAGGGTGTTATAATACAGAGAGCCTGACCGTGGATCATAGTGGGTTAAATGTTTAAAGAGAATCACGCTCACTGCACGTTACAAAGTGGTGGCAGATAGGGGTTATAATACAGAAAGCCTGACCGTGGATCATAGTGGGTTAAATGTTTAGAGAGAATCATGCTCACTGCACATTACAAAGTGGTGGCAGATAGGGGTTATAATACAGAAAGCCTGACCGTGGATCATAGTGGGTTAAATGTTTAGAGAGAATCATGCTCACTGCACATTACAAAGTGGTGGCAGATAGGGGTTATAATACAGAAAGCCTGACAGTGGATCATAGTGGGTTAAATGTTTAGAGAGAATCACGCTCACTGCACGTTACAAAGTGGTGACAGATAGGGGTTATAATACAGAAAGCCTGACCGTGGATCATAGTGGGTTAAATGTTTAGAGAGAATCACGCTCACTGCACGTTACATAGTGGTGACAGATAGGGTGTTATAATACAGAGAGCCTGACCGTGGATCATAGTGGGTTAAATGTTTAGAGAGAATCACGCTCACTGCACGTGACAAAGTGGTGGCAGACAGGGGTTATAATACAGAAAGCCTGACCGTGGATCATAGTGGGTTAAATGTTTAGAGAGAATCACGCTCACTGCACGTTACATAGTGGTGACAGATAGGGTGTTATAATACAGAGAGCCTGACCGTGGATCATAGTGGGTTAAATGTTTAGAGAGAATCACGCTCACTGCACATTACAAAGTGGTGGCAGATAGGGTGCTCTAATACAGAGAACCTGACCGTGGATCATAGTGGGTTAAATGTTTAGAGAGAATCACGCTCACTGCACATTAAAAGTGGTGGCAGATAGGGGTTATAATACAGAAAGCCTGACCGTGGATCATAGTGGGTTAAATGTTTAGAGAGAATCATGCTCACTGCACGTGACAAAGTGGTGGCAGATAGGGGTTATAATACAGAAAGCCTGACCGTGGATCATAGTGGGTTAAATGTTTAGAGAGAATCACGCTCACTGCACATTACAAAGTGGTGGCAGATAGGGGTTATAATACAGAAAGCCTGACCGTGGATCATAGTGGGTTAAATGTTTAGAGAGAATCACGCTCACTGCACGTGACAAAGTGGTGGCAGATAGGGGTTATAATACAGAAAGCCTGACCGTGGATCATAGTGGGTTAAATGTTTAGAGAGAATCATGCTCACTGCACGTGACAAAGTGGTGGCAGATAGGGGTTATAATACAGAAAGCCTGACCGTGGATCATAGTGGGTTACATGTTTAGAGAGAATCACGCTCACTGCACGTTACATAGTGGTGACAGATAGGGGTTATAATACAGAAAGCCTGACCGTGGATCATAGTGGGTTAAATGTTTAGAGAGAATCACGCTCACTGCACGTTACAAAGTGGTGACAGATAGGGGTTATAATACAGAAAGCCTGACCGTGGATCATAGTGGGTTAAATGTTTAGAGAGAATCACGCTCACTGCACGTTACAAAGTGGTGACAGATAGGGTGTTATAATACAGAGAGCCTGACCGTGGATCATAGTGGGTTAAATGTTTAAAGAGAATCACGCTCACTGCACGTTACAAAGTGGTGGCAGATAGGGGTTATAATACAGAAAGCCTGACCGTGGATCATAGTGGGTTAAATGTTTAGAGAGAATCATGCTCACTGCACATTACAAAGTGGTGGCAGATAGGGGTTATAATACAGAAAGCCTGACCGTGGATCATAGTGGGTTAAATGTTTAGAGAGAATCATGCTCACTGCACATTACAAAGTGGTGGCAGATAGGGGTTATAATACAGAAAGCCTGACAGTGGATCATAGTGGGTTAAATGTTTAGAGAGAATCACGCTCACTGCACGTTACAAAGTGGTGACAGATAGGGGTTATAATACAGAAAGCCTGACCGTGGATCATAGTGGGTTAAATGTTTAGAGAGAATCACGCTCACTGCACGTTACATAGTGGTGACAGATAGGGTGTTATAATACAGAGAGCCTGACCGTGGATCATAGTGGGTTAAATGTTTAGAGAGAATCACGCTCACTGCACGTGACAAAGTGGTGGCAGATAGGGGTTATAATACAGAAAGCCTGACCGTGGATCATAGTGGGTTAAATGTTTAGAGAGAATCACGCTCACTGCACGTGACAAAGTGGTGGCAGATAGGGGTTATAATACAGAAAGCCTGACCGTGGATCATAGTGGGTTAAATGTTTAGAGAGAATCATGCTCACTGCACGTGACAAAGTGGTGGCAGATAGGGGTTATAATACAGAAAGCCTGACCGTGGATCATAGTGGGTTACATGTTTAGAGAGAATCACGCTCACTGCACGTTACATAGTGGTGACAGATAGGGGTTATAATACAGAAAGCCTGACCGTGGATCATAGTGGGTTAAATGTTTAGAGAGAATCACGCTCACTGCACGTTACAAAGTGGTGACAGATAGGGGTTATAATACAGAAAGCCTGACCGTGGATCATAGTGGGTTAAATGTTTAGAGAGAATCACGCTCACTGCACGTTACAAAGTGGTGACAGATAGGGTGTTATAATACAGAGAGCCTGACCGTGGATCATAGTGGGTTAAATGTTTAAAGAGAATCACGCTCACTGCACGTTACAAAGTGGTGGCAGATAGGGGTTATAATACAGAAAGCCTGACCGTGGATCATAGTGGGTTAAATGTTTAGAGAGAATCATGCTCACTGCACATTACAAAGTGGTGGCAGATAGGGGTTATAATACAGAAAGCCTGACCGTGGATCATAGTGGGTTAAATGTTTAGAGAGAATCATGCTCACTGCACATTACAAAGTGGTGGCAGATAGGGGTTATAATACAGAAAGCCTGACAGTGGATCATAGTGGGTTAAATGTTTAGAGAGAATCACGCTCACTGCACGTTACAAAGTGGTGACAGATAGGGGTTATAATACAGAAAGCCTGACCGTGGATCATAGTGGGTTAAATGTTTAGAGAGAATCACGCTCACTGCACGTTACATAGTGGTGACAGATAGGGTGTTATAATACAGAGAGCCTGACCGTGGATCATAGTGGGTTAAATGTTTAGAGAGAATCACGCTCACTGCACGTGACAAAGTGGTGGCAGACAGGGGTTATAATACAGAAAGCCTGACCGTGGATCATAGTGGGTTAAATGTTTAGAGAGAATCACGCTCACTGCACGTTACATAGTGGTGACAGATAGGGTGTTATAATACAGAGAGCCTGACCGTGGATCATAGTGGGTTAAATGTTTAGAGAGAATCACGCTCACTGCACATTACAAAGTGGTGGCAGATAGGGTGCTCTAATACAGAGAACCTGACCGTGGATCATAGTGGGTTAAATGTTTAGAGAGAATCACGCTCACTGCACATTAAAAGTGGTGGCAGATAGGGGTTATAATACAGAAAGCCTGACCGTGGATCATAGTGGGTTAAATGTTTAGAGAGAATCACGCTCACTGCACGTTACAAGGTGGTAGCAGATAGGGGTTATAATACAGAGAGCCTGACCGTGGATCATAGTGGGTTAAATGTTTAGAGAGAATCATGCTCACTGCACGTTACAAAGTGGTGGCAGATAGGGGTTATAATACAGAAAGCCTGACCGTGGATCATAGTGGGTTAAATGTTTAGAGAGAATCACGCTCACTGCACGTTACATAGTGGTGACAGATAGGGTGTTATAATACAGAGAGCCTGACCGTGGATCATAGTGGGTTAAATGTTTAGAGAGAATCACGCTCACTGCACGTGACAAAGTGGTGGCAGACAGGGGTTATAATACAGAAAGCCTGACCGTGGATCATAGTGGGTTAAATGTTTAGAGAGAATCACGCTCACTGCACGTTACATAGTGGTGACAGATAGGGTGTTATAATACAGAGAGCCTGACCGTGGATCATAGTGGGTTAAATGTTTAGAGAGAATCACGCTCACTGCACATTACAAAGTGGTGGCAGATAGGGTGCTCTAATACAGAGAACCTGACCGTGGATCATAGTGGGTTAAATGTTTAGAGAGAATCACGCTCACTGCACATTAAAAGTGGTGGCAGATAGGGGTTATAATACAGAAAGCCTGACCGTGGATCATAGTGGGTTAAATGTTTAGAGAGAATCACGCTCACTGCACGTTACATAGTGGTGACAGATAGGGTGTTATAATACAGAGAGCCTGACCGTGGATCATAGTGGGTTAAATGTTTAGAGAGAATCACGCTCACTGCACGTGACAAAGTGGTGGCAGACAGGGGTTATAATACAGAAAGCCTGACCGTGGATCATAGTGGGTTAAATGTTTAGAGAGAATCACGCTCACTGCACGTTACATAGTGGTGACAGATAGGGTGTTATAATACAGAGAGCCTGACCGTGGATCATAGTGGGTTAAATGTTTAGAGAGAATCACGCTCACTGCACATTACAAAGTGGTGGCAGATAGGGTGCTCTAATACAGAGAACCTGACCGTGGATCATAGTGGGTTAAATGTTTAGAGAGAATCACGCTCACTGCACATTAAAAGTGGTGGCAGATAGGGGTTATAATACAGAAAGCCTGACCGTGGATCATAGTGGGTTAAATGTTTAGAGAGAATCACGCTCACTGCACGTTACAAGGTGGTAGCAGATAGGGGTTATAATACAGAGAGCCTGACCGTGGATCATAGTGGGTTAAATGTTTAGAGAGAATCATGCTCACTGCACGTGACAAAGTGGTGGCAGATAGGGGTTATAATACAGAAAGCCTGACCGTGGATCATAGTGGGTTAAATGTTTAGAGAGAATCACGCTCACTGCACGTGACAAAGTGGTGGCAGATAGGGGTTATAATACAGAAAGCCTGACCGTGGATCATAGTGGGTTAAATGTTTAGAGAGAATCATGCTCACTGCACGTGACAAAGTGGTGGCAGATAGGGGTTATAATACAGAAAGCCTGACCGTGGATCATAGTGGGTTACATGTTTAGAGAGAATCACGCTCACTGCACGTTACATAGTGGTGACAGATAGGGGTTATAATACAGAAAGCCTGACCGTGGATCATAGTGGGTTAAATGTTTAGAGAGAATCACGCTCACTGCACGTTACAAAGTGGTGACAGATAGGGGTTATAATACAGAAAGCCTGACCGTGGATCATAGTGGGTTAAATGTTTAGAGAGAATCACGCTCACTGCACGTTACAAAGTGGTGACAGATAGGGTGTTATAATACAGAGAGCCTGACCGTGGATCATAGTGGGTTAAATGTTTAGAGAGAATCACGCTCACTGCACGTTACAAAGTGGTGGCAGATAGGGGTTATAATACAGAAAGCCTGACCGTGGATCATAGTGGGTTAAATGTTTAGAGAGAATCATGCTCACTGCACATTACAAAGTGGTGGCAGATAGGGGTTATAATACAGAAAGCCTGACCGTGGATCATAGTGGGTTAAATGTTTAGAGAGAATCATGCTCACTGCACATTACAAAGTGGTGGCAGATAGGGGTTATAATACAGAAAGCCTGACCGTGGATCATAGTGGGTTAAATGTTTAGAGAGAATCACGCTCACTGCACGTGACAAAGTGGTGACAGATAGGGGTTATAATACAGAAAGCCTGACCGTGGATCATAGTGGGTTAAATGTTTAGAGAGAATCACGCTCACTGCACGTGACATAGTGGTGACAGATAGGGTGTTATAATACAGAGAGCCTGACCGTGGATCATAGTGGGTTAAATGTTTAGAGAGAATCACGCTCACTGCACGTGACAAAGTGGTGGCAGACAGGGGTTATAATACAGAAAGCCTGACCGTGGATCATAGTGGGTTAAATGTTTAGAGAGAATCACGCTCACTGCACGTTACATAGTGGTGACAGATAGGGTGTTATAATACAAAGAGCCTGACCGTGGATCATAGTGGGTTAAATGTTTAGAGAGAATCACGCTCACTGCACATTACAAAGTGGTGGCAGATAGGGTGCTCTAATACAGAGAACCTGACCGTGGATCATAGTGGGTTAAATGTTTAGAGAGAATCACGCTCACTGCACATTAAAAGTGGTGGCAGATAGGGGTTATAATACAGAAAGCCTGACCGTGGATCATAGTGGGTTAAATGTTTAGAGAGAATCACGCTCACTGCACGTTACAAGGTGGTAGCAGATAGGGGTTATAATACAGAGAGCCTGACCGTGGATCATAGTGGGTTAAATGTTTAGAGAGAATCATGCTCACTGCACGTGACAAAGTGGTGGCAGATAGGGGTTATAATACAGAAAGCCTGACCGTGGATCATAGTGGGTTAAATGTTTAGAGAGAATCATGCTCACTGCACGTGACAAAGTGGTGGCAGATAGGGGTTATAATACAGAAAGCATGACCGTGAATCATAGTGGGTTACATGTTTAGAGAGAATCACGCTCACTGCACGTTACATAGTGGTGACAGATAGGGGTTATAATACAGAAAGCCTGACCGTGGATCATAGTGGGTTAAATGTTTAGAGAGAATCACGCTCACTGCACGTTACAAAGTGGTGACAGATAGGGGTTATAATACAGAAAGCCTGACCGTGGATCATAGTGGGTTAAATGTTTAGAGAGAATCACGCTCACTGCACGTTACAAAGTGGTGGCAGATAGGGGTTATAATACAGAAAGCCTGACCGTGGATCATAGTGGGTTAAATGTTTAGAGAGAATCATGCTCACTGCACATTACAAAGTGGTGGCAGATAGGGGTTATAATACAGAAAGCCTGACCGTGGATCATAGTGGGTTAAATGTTTAGAGAGAATCACGCTCACTGCACGTGACAAAGTGGTGGCAGATAGGGGTTATAATACAGAAAGCCTGACCGTGGATCATAGTGGGTTAAATGTTTAGAGAGAATCACGCTCACTGCACGTTACAAAGTGGTGGCAGATAGGGGTTATAATACAGAAAGCCTGACCGTGGATCATAGTGGGTTAAATGTTTAGAGAGAATCATGCTCACTGCACGTTACAAAGTGGTGGCAGATAGGGGTTATAATACAGAAAGCCTGACCGTGGATCATAGTGGGTTACATGTTTAGAGAGAATCACGCTCACTGCACGTGACAAAGTGGTGGCAGATAGGGGTTATAATACAGAAAGCCTGACCGTGGATCATAGTGGGTTAAATGTTTAGAGAGAATCATGCTCACTGCACGTTACAAAGTGGTGGCAGATAGGGGTTATAATACAGAAAGCCTGACCGTGGATCATAGTGGGTTAAATGTTTAGAGAGAATCACGCTCACTGCACGTGACAAAGTGGTGGCAGATAGGGGTTATAATACAGAAAGCCTGACCGTGGATCATAGTGGGTTAAATGTTTAGAGAGAATCACGCTCACTGCACGTGACAAAGTGGTGGCAGATAGGGGTTATAATACAGAAAGCCTGACCGTGGATCATAGTGGGTTAAATGTTTAGAGAGAATCACGCTCACTGCACGTTACAAAGTGGTGGCAGATAGGGGTTATAATACAGAAAGCCTGACCGTGGATCATAGTGGGTTAAATGTTTAGAGAGAATCATGCTCACTGCACGTTACAAAGTGGTGGCAGATAGGGGTTATAATACAGAAAGCCTGACCATGGATCATAGTGGGTTACATGTTTAGAGAGAATCACGCTCACTGCACGTGACAAAGTGGTGGCAGATAGGGGTTATAATACAGAAAGCCTGACCGTGGATCATAGTGGGTTAAATGTTTAGAGAGAATCATGCTCACTGCACGTTACAAAGTGGTGGCAGATAGGGGTTATAATACAGAAAGCCTGACCGTGGATCATAGTGGCTTACATGTTTAGAGAGAATCACGCTCACTGCACGTTACAAAGTGGTGACAGATAGGGGTTATAATACAGAAAGCCTGACCGTGGATCATAGTGGGTTACATGTTTAGAGAGAATCACGCTCACTGCACGTGACATAGTGGTGGTAGACAGGGGTTATAATACAGAAAGCCTGACCGTGGATCATAGTGGCTTACATGTTTAGAGAGAATCACGCTCACTGCACGTGACATAGTGGTGGCAGATAGGGGTTATAATACAGAAAGCCTGACTGTGGATCATAGTGGGTTAAATGTTTAGAGAGAATCACGCTCACTGCACGTTACAAAGTGGTGACAGATAGGGGTTATAATACAGAAAGCCTGACCGTGGATCATAGTGGGTTAAATGTTTAGAGAGAATCACGCTCACTGCACGTGACATAGTGGTGGCAGACAGGGGTTATAATACAGAAAGCCTGACCGTGGATCATAGTGGCTTACATGTTTAGAGAGAATCACGCTCACTGCACGTGACATAGTGGTAGCAGATAGGGGTTATAATACAGAAAGCCTGACTGTGGATCATAGTGGCTTACATGTTTAGAGAGAATCACGCTCACTGCACGTTACAAAGTGGTGACAGATAGGGGTTATAATACAGAAAGCCTGACCGTGGATCATAGTGGGTTAAATGTTTAGAGAGAATCATGCTCACTGCACGTTACAAAGTGGTGGCAGATAGGGGTTATAATACAGAAAGCCTGACCGTGGATCATAGTGGGTTAAATGTTTAGAGAGAATCACGCTCACTGCACGTTACAAAGTGGTGGCAGATAGGGGTTATAATACAGAAAGCCTGACCGTGGATCATAGTGGGTTAAATGTTTAGAGAGAATCACGCTCACTGCACGTTACATAGTGGTGACAGATAGGGGTTATAATACAGAAAGCCTGACCGTGGATCATAGTGGGTTAAATGTTTAGAGAGAATCACGCTCACTGCACGTGACAAAGTGGTGGCAGATAGGGGTTATAATACAGAAAGCCTGACCGTGGATCATAGTGGGTTAAATGTTTAGAGAGAATCACGCTCACTGCACGTTACAAAGTGGTGGCAGATAGGGGTTATAATACAGAAAGCCTGACCGTGGATCATAGTGGGTTAAATGTTTAGAGAGAATCATGCTCACTGCACGTTACAAAGTGGTGGCAGATAGGGGTTATAATACAGAAAGCCTGACCGTGGATCATAGTGGGTTACATGTTTAGAGAGAATCACGCTCACTGCACGTGACAAAGTGGTGGCAGATAGGGGTTATAATACAGAAAGCCTGACCGTGGATCATAGTGGGTTAAATGTTTAGAGAGAATCATGCTCACTGCACGTTACAAAGTGGTGGCAGATAGGGGTTATAATACAGAAAGCCTGACCGTGGATCATAGTGGGTTAAATGTTTAGAGAGAATCACGCTCACTGCACGTGACAAAGTGGTGGCAGATAGGGGTTATAATACAGAAAGCCTGACCGTGGATCATAGTGGGTTAAATGTTTAGAGAGAATCACGCTCACTGCACGTTACAAAGTGGTGACAGATAGGGTGTTATAATACAGAGAGCCTGACCGTGGATCATAGTGGGTTAAATGTTTAGAGAGAATCACGCTCACTGCACGTTACAAAGTGGTGGCAGATAGGGGTTATAATACAGAAAGCCTGACCGTGGATCATAGTGGGTTAAATGTTTAGAGAGAATCATGCTCACTGCACATTACAAAGTGGTGGCAGATAGGGGTTATAATACAGAAAGCCTGACCGTGGATCATAGTGGGTTAAATGTTTAGAGAGAATCACGCTCACTGCACGTGACAAAGTGGTGGCAGATAGGGGTTATAATACAGAAAGCCTGACCGTGGATCATAGTGGGTTAAATGTTTAGAGAGAATCACGCTCACTGCACGTTACAAAGTGGTGGCAGATAGGGGTTATAATACAGAAAGCCTGACCGTGGATCATAGTGGGTTAAATGTTTAGAGAGAATCATGCTCACTGCACGTTACAAAGTGGTGGCAGATAGGGGTTATAATACAGAAAGCCTGACCGTGGATCATAGTGGGTTACATGTTTAGAGAGAATCACGCTCACTGCACGTGACAAAGTGGTGGCAGATAGGGGTTATAATACAGAAAGCCTGACCGTGGATCATAGTGGGTTAAATGTTTAGAGAGAATCACGCTCACTGCACGTTACAAAGTGGTGGCAGATAGGGGTTATAATACAGAAAGCCTGACCGTGGATCATAGTGGGTTAAATGTTTAGAGAGAATCACGCTCACTGCACGTGACAAAGTGGTGGCAGATAGGGGTTATAATACAGAAAGCCTGACCGTGGATCATAGTGGGTTAAATGTTTAGAGAGAATCACGCTCACTGCACGTTACAAAGTGGTGGCAGATAGGGGTTATAATACAGAAAGCCTGACCGTGGATCATAGTGGGTTAAATGTTTAGAGAGAATCATGCTCACTGCACGTTACAAAGTGGTGGCAGATAGGGGTTATAATACAGAGAGCCTAACCGTGGATCATAGTGGGTTACATGTTTAGAGAGAATCACGCTCACTGCACGTGACAAAGTGGTGGCAGATAGGGGTTATAATACAGAAAGCCTGACCGTGGATCATAGTGGGTTAAATGTTTAGAGAGAATCATGCTCACTGCACGTTACAAAGTGGTGGCAGATAGGGGTTATAATACAGAAAGCCTGACCGTGGATCATAGTGGCTTACATGTTTAGAGAGAATCACGCTCACTGCACGTTACAAAGTGGTGACAGATAGGGGTTATAATACAGAAAGCCTGACCGTGGATCATAGTGGGTTACATGTTTAGAGAGAATCACGCTCACTGCACGTGACATAGTGGTGGCAGACAGGGGTTATAATACAGAAAGCCTGACCGTGGATCATAGTGGCTTACATGTTTAGAGAGAATCACGCTCACTGCACGTGACATAGTGGTGGCAGATAGGGGTTATAATACAGAAAGCCTGACTGTGGATCATAGTGGGTTAAATGTTTAGAGAGAATCACGCTCACTGCACGTTACAAAGTGGTGACAGATAGGGGTTATAATACAGAAAGCCTGACCGTGGATCATAGTGGGTTAAATGTTTAGAGAGAATCACGCTCACTGCACGTGACATAGTGGTGGCAGACAGGGGTTATAATACAGAAAGCCTGACCGTGGATCATAGTGGCTTACATGTTTAGAGAGAATCACGCTCACTGCACGTGACATAGTGGTAGCAGATAGGGGTTATAATACAGAAAGCCTGACTGTGGATCATAGTGGCTTACATGTTTAGAGAGAATCACGCTCACTGCACGTTACAAAGTGGTGACAGATAGGGGTTATAATACAGAAAGCCTGACCGTGGATCATAGTGGGTTAAATGTTTAGAGAGAATCATGCTCACTGCACGTTACAAAGTGGTGGCAGATAGGGGTTATAATACAGAAAGCCTGACCGTGGATCATAGTGGGTTAAATGTTTAGAGAGAATCACGCTCACTGCACGTTACAAAGTGGTGGCAGATAGGGGTTATAATACAGAAAGCCTGACCGTGGATCATAGTGGGTTAAATGTTTAGAGAGAATCACGCTCACTGCACGTTACATAGTGGTGACAGATAGGGGTTATAATACAGAAAGCCTGACCGTGGATCATAGTGGGTTAAATGTTTAGAGAGAATCACGCTCACTGCACGTGACAAAGTGGTGGCAGATAGGGGTTATAATACAGAAAGCCTGACCGTGGATCATAGTGGGTTAAATGTTTAGAGAGAATCACGCTCACTGCACGTTACAAAGTGGTGGCAGATAGGGGTTATAATACAGAAAGCCTGACCGTGGATCATAGTGGGTTAAATGTTTAGAGAGAATCATGCTCACTGCACGTTACAAAGTGGTGGCAGATAGGGGTTATAATACAGAAAGCCTGACCGTGGATCATAGTGGGTTACATGTTTAGAGAGAATCACGCTCACTGCACGTGACAAAGTGGTGGCAGATAGGGGTTATAATAGAGAAAGCCTGACCGTGGATCATAGTGGGTTAAATGTTTAGAGAGAATCATGCTCACTGCACGTTACAAAGTGGTGGCAGATAGGGGTTATAATACAGAAAGCCTGACCGTGGATCATAGTGGCTTACATGTTTAGAGAGAATCACGCTCACTGCACGTTACAAAGTGGTGACAGATAGGGGTTATAATACAGAAAGCCTGACCGTGGATCATAGTGGGTTACATGTTTAGAGAGAATCACGCTCACTGCACGTGACATAGTGGTGGCAGACAGGGGTTATAATACAGAAAGCCTGACCGTGGATCATAGTGGCTTACATGTTTAGAGAGAATCACGCTCACTGCACGTGACATAGTGGTGGCAGATAGGGGTTATAATACAGAAAGCCTGACTGTGGATCATAGTGGGTTAAATGTTTAGAGAGAATCACGCTCACTGCACGTTACAAAGTGGTGACAGATAGGGGTTATAATACAGAAAGCCTGACCGTGGATCATAGTGGGTTAAATGTTTAGAGAGAATCACGCTCACTGCACGTGACATAGTGGTGGCAGACAGGGGTTATAATACAGAAAGCCTGACCGTGGATCATAGTGGCTTACATGTTTAGAGAGAATCACGCTCACTGCACGTGACATAGTGGTAGCAGATAGGGGTTATAATACAGAAAGCCTGACTGTGGATCATAGTGGCTTACATGTTTAGAGAGAATCACGCTCACTGCACGTTACAAAGTGGTGACAGATAGGGGTTATAATACAGAAAGCCTGACCGTGGATCATAGTGGGTTAAATGTTTAGAGAGAATCATGCTCACTGCACGTTACAAAGTGGTGGCAGATAGGGGTTATAATACAGAAAGCCTGACCGTGGATCATAGTGGGTTAAATGTTTAGAGAGAATCACGCTCACTGCACGTTACAAAGTGGTGGCAGATAGGGGTTATAATACAGAAAGCCTGACCGTGGATCATAGTGGGTTAAATGTTTAGAGAGAATCACGCTCACTGCACGTTACATAGTGGTGACAGATAGGGGTTATAATACAGAAAGCCTGACCGTGGATCATAGTGGGTTAAATGTTTAGAGAGAATCATGCTCACTGCACGTTACAAAGTGGTGGCAGATAGGGGTTATAATACAGAAAGCCTGACTGTGGATCATAGTGGGTTAAATGTTTAGAGAGAATCACGCTCATTGCACGTTACAAAGTGGTGGCAGATAGGGGTTATAATACAGAAAGCCTGACCGTGGATCATAGTGGGTTAAATGTTTAGAGAGAATCACACTCACTGCACGTTACAAAGTGGTGGCAGATAGGGGTTATAATACAGAAAGCCTGACCATGGATCATAGTGGGTTAAATGTTTAGAGAGAATCACGCTCACTGCACGTGACATAGTGGTGGCAGATAGGGGTTATAATACAGAAAGCCTGACCGTGGATCATAGTGGGTTAAATGTTTAGAGAGAATCACGCTCACTGCACGTTACAAAGTGGTGGCAGATAGGGGTTATAATACAGAAAGCCTGACCGTGGATCATAGTGGGTTAAATGTTTAGAGAGAATCACGCTCACTGCACATTACAAAGTGGTAGCAGATAGGGGTTATAATACAGAAAGCCTGACCGTGGATCATAGTGGGTTAAATGTTTAGAGAGAATCACACTCACTGCACGTGACAAAGTGGTGGCAGATAGGGGTTATAATACAGAAAGCCTGACCGTGGATCATAGTGGGTTAAATGTTTAGAGAGAATCACGCTCACTGCACGTTACAAAGTGGTGGCAGATAGGGGTTATAATACAGAAAGCCTGACCGTGGATCATAGTGGGTTAAATGTTTAGAGAGAATCACGCTCACTGCACGTGACAAAGTGGTGGCAGATAGGGTGTTATAATACAGAAAGCCTGACCGTGGATCATAGTGGGTTAAATGTTTAGAGAGAATCACGCTCACTGCACGTTACAAAGTGGTAGCAGATAGGGTGTTATAATACAGAAAGCCTGACCGTGGATCATAGTGGGTTAAATGTTTAGAGAGAATCACGCTCACTGCACGTGACAAAGTGGTGGCAGATAGGGGTTATAATACAGAAAGCCTGACCGTGGATCATAGTGGGTTAAATGTTTAGAGAGAATCACGCTCACTGCACGTGACAAAGTGGTGGCAGATAGGGGTTATAATACAGAAAGCCTGACCGTGGATCATAGTGGGTTAAATGTTTAGAGAGAATCACGCTCACTGCACGTTACAAAGTGATGGCAGATAGGGGTTATAATACAGAAAGCCTGACCGTGGATCATAGTGGGTTACATGTTTAGAGAGAATCACGCTCACTGCACGTGACAAAGTGGTGGCAGATAGGGGTTATAATACAGAAAGCCTGACCGTGGATCATAGTGGGTTAAATGTTTAGAGAGAATCACGCTCACTGCACGTGACAAAGTGGTGGCAGATAGGGGTTATAATACAGAAAGCCTGACCGTGGATCATAGTGGGTTAAATGTTTAGAGAGAATCACGCTCACTGCACATTACAAAGTGGTGGCAGATAGGGGTTATAATACAGAAAGCCTGACCGTGGATCATAGTGGGTTAAATGTTTAGAGAGAATCACGCTCACTGCACGTTACAAAGTGGTAGCAGATAGGGGTTATAATACAGAAAGCCTGACCGTGGATCATAGTGGGTTACATGTTTTAGAGAGAATCACGCTCACTGCACGTTACAAAGTGGTGGCAGATAGGGGTTATAATACAGAAAGCCTGACCGTGGATCATAGTGGGTTAAATGTTTAGAGAGAATCACGCTCACTGCACGTTACAAGGTGGTAGCAGATAGGGGTTATAATACAGAAAGCCTGACCGTGGTTCATAGTGGGTTACATGTTTAGAGAGAATCACGCTCACTGCACGTGACAAAGTGGTGGCAGATAGGGGTTATAATACAGAAAGCCTGACCGTGGATCATAGTGGGTTAAATGTTTAGAGAGAATCACGCTCACTGCACGTTACAAAGTGGTGGCAGATAGGGGTTATAATACAGAAAGCCTGACCATGGATCATAGTGGGTTACATGTTTAGAGAGAATCACGCTCACTGCACGTGACAAAGTGGTGGCAGATAGGGGTTATAATACAGAAAGCCTGACCGTGGATCATAGTGGGTTAAATGTTTAGAGAGAATCACGCTCACTGCACGTTACAAAGTGGTGGCAGATAGGGGTTATAATACAGAGAGCCTGACCATGGATCATAGTGGGTTAAATGTTAGAGAGAATCACGCTCACTGCACGTTACAAAGTGGTGGCAGATAGGGTGCTCTAATACAGAGAACCTGACCGTGGATTATAGTGGGTTAAATGTTTAGAGAGAATCACGCTCACTGCACGTTACAAAGTGGTGGCAGATAGGATGTTATCATACAGAGAGCCTGACTGGAAAATCTTAGTGGGTTAAATGTTTGGAGAGAATCATGATCTTTACACGTTAAATATTTCTTTTGTAGATTTGGAAAAAAAGGTAGCTGTACTGTAGCAGCTACAAAAGGCTAAATTTTGCATCCCTATGCAGCTCCAAATTTATATAAATATTAAATCATAAAATTACGAGAAAACTGAATTATGTCAGAACACAATTTCAGTACCTTAAAACATCAGCCATTAATATTATGTATTATTAGGCTTTCTGTAAATTTCTTCTGTAATATAAGTCCATATGATATTTTGGCATATATCACAAAGAATTATATAGCGTTAATGGTAGATAAAGTCAGTTATATTTAAAAGATAGCAAAAGTAAAATTAGTGATTGAATAAATAGAACAAAATATTGGTTTTATAGTGGATGCTGCAGCATATTGGGCACATAATGGTATCATGGAAAACCATGGTCAGAATTGTTGTGCAGGATCAAGGACATTTGTACAAGATACCATTTATGATGAATTTGTACAGAAATGTGTAATGTTTGCAGAGAATAGATGTGTTGGTGATCCCTTTGATGCTATGACACAACAGGGGCCACAGGTAAATTACTTGAGCATATTAAGCTTATTTGATGCTATGACACAACAGGAACCACAGGTAAATTACTTTAGCATATTAAGCTTATTTGATGCTATGACACAACAGGAACCACAGGTAAATTACTTTAGCATATTAGGGTTATTTGATGCTATGACACAACAGGGACCACAGGTAAATTACTTTAGCATATTAGGGTTATTTGATGCTATGACACAACAGGGACCACAGGTAAATTACTTTAGCATATTAGGGTTATTTGATGCTATGACACAACAGGGACCACAGGTAAATTACTCTTGCATATTAGGGTTATTTGATGCTATGACACAACAGGGTCCACAGGTAAATTACTTTAGCATATTAGGGTTATTTGATGCTATGACACAACAGGGACCATAAATAAATTACCTTAGCATATTAAGGTTATTTGATGCTATGACACAACAGGGACCACAGGTAAATTACTTTAGCATATTAAGGTTATTTGATGCTATGACACAACAGGGACCACAGGTAAATTACTCATGCATATTAGGGTTATTTGATGCTATGACACAACAGGGTCCACAGGTAAATTACTTTAGCATATTAAGGTTATTTGATGCTATGACACAACAGGGTCCACAGGTAAATTACTTTAGCATATTAAGGTTATTTAATGCTATGACACAACAGGAGCCACAGGTAAATTACTTTGATATATTAAGGTTATTTGATGCTATGACACAACAGGGACCACAGGTAAATTAATTTAGCATATTAAGGTTATTTGATGCTATGACACAACAGGGACCACAGGTAAATTAATTTTAACATATTAAGGTTATTTGATGCTATGACACAACAGGGACCACAGGTAAATTACTTTAGCATATTAAGGTTATTTGATGCTATGACACAACAGGGACCCCAGGTAAATTAATTTAGCATATTAAGGTTATTTGATGCTATGACACAACAGGGACCACAGGTAAATTACTTTAGCATATTAAGGTTATTTGATGCTATGACACATCAGGGTCCACAGGTAAATTAATTTAGAATATTAAGGTTATTTGATGCTATGACACAAGAGGGGCCACAGGTAAATTAATTTAGCATATTAAGGTTATTTGATGCTATGACACAACAGGGACCATGGGTAAATTACTTTAGCATATTAAGGTTATTTGATGCTATGACACAAAGGGGCCACAGGTAAATTACTTTAGCATATTAAGGTTATTTGATGCTATGACACAACAGGGACCACAGGTAAATTACTCATGCATATTAAAGTTATTTGATGCTATGACACAACAGGGACCACAGGTAAATTACTTTGATATATTAAGGTTATTTGATGCTATGACACAACAGGGACCACAGGTAAATTACTTTAGCATATTAAGGTTATTTGATGCTATGACACAACAGGGACCACAGGTAAATTACTTTAGCATATTAAGGTTATTTGATACTATGACACAACAGGGACCATGGGTAAATTACTTTAGCATATTAAGGTTATTTGATGCTATGACACAACAGGGACCACAGGTAAATTACTCATGCATATTAAAGTTATTTGATGCTATGACACAACAGGAACCACAGGTAAATTACTTTGATATATTAAGGTTATTTGATGCTATGACACAACAGGGTCCACAGGTAAATTACTTTAGCATATTAAGGTTGTTTGATGCTATGACACAACAGGGGCCACAGGTAAATTACTTTAGCATATTAAGGTTGTTTGATGCTATGACACAACAGGGGCCACAGGTAAATTACTTTAGCATATTATGATTATTTGAGACTGTATGACACAACAGGGACCCCAGGTAAATTACTTTAGCATATTAAGGTTATTTGATGCTATGACACAACAGGGACCACAGGTAAATTACTTTAGCATATTAGGGTTATTTGATGCTATGACACAACAGGGACCCCAGGTAAATTACTTTAGCATATTAAGGTTATTTGATGCTATGACACAACAGGGACCACAGGTAAATTACTTTAGCATATTAATGTTATTTGCTGCAATGAAACATTATGGATAACAGATAAATCACTGATGCATATATAGGTTATTTGAGGCTGTATGACACAACAGGTAGCAGTTTGTTTATTTTATGGTTTATTTTAAGGTGTTTAACGGCACTTTCAACAATATTTCAGTTATATCATGGCGGTCAGTTTTATTGGTGGAGGAAACCTGAGGACCCGAAAAAAACCACTGACCTGTCGCAAGTCACTTACAAACTTTATCACATAATGTTGAATCGAGTACACCTCGCCCTGGTGGAGATTCAAACTCACAACATCAGTGGTGATAGGCACTGAGTACATGGGTAGTTGTAAATCTAACTATCATACAATCACAGTGGCCCATAACAGGGAACAGAAGTAAATTAATCATTCATATCAAGGTTATTTGAGGCTGTATGACACAAAAGTGACCAGAGGTAAATTGTTCATGTATATAAATGTTATACATATAATTGACAGATCTTTACTTTCAGTAGCTAATTTTAAAAATGTTGTCAAGTAGTAAAATAATAAACATAAAATAGCAAACTGTTGGAACTCAAACACCAACAGAATAATATTGTTAATATAAACTGTCGAACTAGTCATTATTCTGAATATTTTCTGCCCTCAACTGTAAAAGCATGGAATGATATACCACTTCCCACCCGTAATTTGGAATCGCTAAATTCATTTAAATCTCTTATCAACACTAAGAAACACTAAAGTTCCAGCTCATTATTATGTTGGATGTAGGTTAGGTCAGATATTACATGTGAGACTACGTATGAATTGTAGTGCCTTAAATGCACACCTCTTTATTAAAAACCTTGTTGAATCGCCAAATTGTATCTGTGGAATAACTGAAACTGTATCTCATTTCTTATTAGATTGTCCGCATCACACGACTCTAAGACAACAACTTTTCTTCTCACTTTTAGACATTCCTGAAACAATTTCACTGAATCTACTTATTTTTGGCTCAGTTAATCTAAATGACAAAGAAAACAAGGCAGTATTTAAATCAGTCCAAACCTTCATCACAAAAAGTAAAAGATTTACACCCTGACATGCTTACATAATATTTTTCACCTTTTCAATCTTATTCAATCTCTTTGTATTATTATTTTCAAGTAAATTGTGTAGCTTTCAACTACATGCTACATATATTTTTTTTCTCCCTCAACGTATAAATGATTCTCACAAGTTTAAAATTTAAATCAGCATGCATATATATTTGTTTGTGATATTTGTATGTTTTTCATAGGAAACAGATTTTAAAAAAGCATTTGCTTGTTTCTGAATCCTATTGTAGAATTGCTATTGTTCTGTTTATATATGTCAGTTATACCAATAAAATATGTTTATACCAACAGAATAATGGTAGAAAGAGGGCAATTCGTTTATCTTAATACACAAGTGCATGACTGTTCATTTTTATGGCTTGGTAGCTAATTCTGGGGTCAATCTTCCTGGGGCTTAGGTGATCATGGCTAATGTTTGTTGTCCTGGGGCTTAGGTGATCATGACTAATGTTTGTTGTCCTGGGGCTTAGGTGATCATGGCTAATGTTTGTTGTCCTGGGGCTTAGGTGATCATGGCTAATGTTTGTTGTCCTGGGGCTTAGGTGATCATGGCTAATGTTGGTTGTCCTGGGGCTTAGGTGATCATGGCTAATGTTTGTTGTCCTGGGGCTTAGGTGATCATGGCTAATGTTTGTTGTCCTGGGGCTTAGGTGATCATGGCTAATATTTGTTGTCCTGGGGCTTAGGTGATCATGGCTAATGTTTGTTGTCCTGGGGCTTAGGTGATCATGGCTAATGTTGGTTGTCCTGGGGCTTAGGTGATCATGGCTAATGTTTGTTGTCCTGGGGCTTAGGTGATCATGGCTAATGTTTGTTGTCCTGGGGCTTAGGTGATCATGGCTAATATTTGTTGCCCTGGGGCTTAGGTGATCATGGCTAATGTTTGTTGTCCTGGGGCTTAGGTGATCATGGCTAATGTTTGTTGTCCTGGGGCTTAGGTGATCATGGCTAATGTTTGTTGTCCTGGGGCTTAGGTGATCATGGCTAATGTTTGTTGTCCTGGGGCTTAGGTGATCATGGCTAATGTTGGTTGTCATGGGGCTTAGGTGATCATGGCTAATGTTTGTTGTCCTGGCACTTAGGTGATCATGGCTAATGTTGGTTGTCCTGGGGCTTAGGTGATCATGGCTAATATTGGTTGTCCTGGGGCTTAGGTGATCATGGCTAATGTTTGTTGTTCTTTTCATGCCGTTTGGTTTACTTGCTCTTCAAGACTTTAAAATTGTTTGGCATTTCAATATGCAGACTATGAGCATACCTCATGAAGGTTTTTCCAGAGGGGCCTCGTGCACATATAATTGAAATGAATATCTGCGTTCTTTGTTGTTTTTGCTTAATTGTTTAGTTTTTTTTTTATGCAATGTATATACATCATGAAATACAGTTACAGTAAGTATCAGTTGATAATGCTTAAACCAATCACATATCTGTAATATTGAATATAAAATACAATTACAGTCATCAAACCTACTTTAGTGATCACCTCTATTAAGTTACAGTCAAACCTACTTTAGTGACCACCTCTATTAAGTTAGTCAAACCTACTTTAGTGACCACCTCTATTAAGTTACAGTCAAACCTACTTTAGTGACCACCTCTATTAAGTTACAGTCAAACCTACTTTAGTGACCACCTCTATTAAGTTACAGTCAAACCTACTTTAGTGACCACCTCTATTTAGTTACAGTCAAACCTACTTTAGTGACCATCTCTATTAAGTTACAGTCAAACCTACTTTAGTGACCACCTCTATTAAGTTACAGTCAAACCTACTTTAGTGACCATCTCTATTAAGTTACAGTCAAACCTACTTTAGTGACCACCTCTATTAAGTTACAGTCAAACCTACTTTAGTGACCACCTCTATTAAGTTACAGTCAAACCTACTTTAGTGACCACCTCTATTAAGTTAGTCAAACCTACTTTAGTGACCACCTCTATTAAGCTACAGTCAAACCTACTTTAGTGACCACCTCTATTAAGTTACAGTCAAACCTACTTTAGTGACCACCTCTATTAAGTTACAGTCAAACCTACTTCAGTGACCACCTCTATTAAGTTACAGTCAAACCTACTTTAGTGACCATCTCTATTAAGTTACAGTCAAACCTACTTTAGTGACCACCTCTATTAAGTTACAGTCAAACCTATTTTAGGGACCACCTCTATTAAGTTACAGTCAAACCTACTTTAGTGACCACCTCTATTAAGTTACAGTCAAACCTACTTTAGGGACCACCTCTATTAAGTTACAGTCAAACCTACTTTAGTGACCACCTCAATTAAGTTACAGTCAAACCTACTTTAGTGGCCACCTCTATTAAGTTACAGTCAAACCTACTTTACTGACCACCTCTATTAAGCAATAACTTGTATTATGTGACCTTAATTTTTATTTCTTTTCTCAGTGTATTTCATTTCAATTGAACCTGTATTAAACGATCACCTGTCTTATGTGACCATGTTTCATTGGAAGATCACATAAGACAGGTTTGACTGTATTATGTTTTATCAATAGGTTGATGAGACACAGATGAATAAAATTCTTAGTTATATTGAGAGTGGGAAGAGTGAAGGGGCTAAGTTAGAATTCGGAGGTACCAGACAGGGTGATAAAGGATACTTCATACAGCCTACTGTCTTTTCTAATGTTACTGATGAAATGAAAATAGCGAAGGAAGAGGTACATTTAATTGGTTTAATTACTAACACAATTTGATTATATCATGATATCAGAAGTAAATATTAGTCATATGTACTGTAGATAAACCCTAGAGAAAAGTGAAGCAGCAATCTAAAATGGACCATACATCCCATTACAGGGACACATACAACATTGGGAACAAGACAAAGAAACAAAAATTGCATAACACAGAAAATTGAAATGAAATGTAATGAAATGAAATTGAAAGCATAAGCAGTTCTCACTTTTTGCAAGACAGCTGCCGTGTTGCCCATAATAAAGTAAATGTCCTGTCAGTGATACAGGAAAGAACAAAATCTACCTAAAAGTGAAAACAATGTTGACAATTTGACATATCTCAAGCATTTCCTAAAATAGTGGAATATTGGCTGCCATGGAGATGAGTGAGTGATTGAAGTTTAACGCCAAATAAGCAACTTTTCTACTATATCATGGCAAGAACAAGTTACATTTTCATAAGATAATTATGATGTCGGCTTTGTGCTAGAGAAACATGCTTATTTGGATTTTTTGGTTCTAGCCAATTGAAACAACACTTTGCAGAGAGAGGTGTCGCTCCACTCGGGTTCCTCATTATCCTGATTCCGAGCCTTAAGTCTTAAATTTTCTCCTTATTTATGTGTGCTTTACAGGGAAGCAACAAATATCATTTTAATAGTCTTTGGTTTGACCGGACTGGTGCTCGAAACCACAATGTACTGTACTCTAAGCAGGAACACTAACCATTGCACGAGAAAGTAAAAATAAACAAATAGATAAATAAGACACTGCAAATAATATGACCTAGTATATATAGAGTGTATTTAAAATATAATAATGGTTTAAGTCATATGATTTAATTGTCATCACCTTGAGTTCATCATCATTGACTGTTTCTAATGGCTTTTAACATTTTAATCTTCTCAGAAATCAGTTGGCAGAAAGGTTACAGGAATGGTCTTCAACATTACTTGTGATTTTCTTTTCATTTGGAAATGCTTTTAATTAGCTGAAATATTATCTTCACAGACCGCATGTGTGTGATAGACTTGTTGTATGGAATGAATATTCCTTACACAATCCTTTTTTATCAGTCACAAGTTCAGGACGACTGCTTACCAAGTTATTTTCTGTCGATCAGAAATTCAAGATATGGTTACTAAGGGACACTTTTAGCAGTTGACCTTATGGGAAAATATTTATGATTATTCTTCTATGAGTATGTTACCGCTGAATCAATTTAATCCAAACTTGGTTTGAATATTCTTTTGATGATTTTCTGTATGTTATTTGTGAAAACAAGATGGCCACCACCATTAGATAAAGGTTTCACAATGGATCATAACGATATCATAATGATGGGAAAATGAATAAATGTTTTTTTTTATCAGATACCAATAGAGTCAAAGTCAATCAGAAATCCAAAGTGGTCACCACCACAAGACATAGTTACCACACACAGGAACCTATGGGAAAATGAATTAAAATTTGTTTTCTCTTGGAAACTTGATAGAACCCAACCTTTTACATGAGTAGTCATTGGTTAGTACCTTGCCAATTGTCATGTTCTGTAGTGATCAAAATTTCAAAATGGCCACCATCACATCACTATATATATGTATAGGACCAAATAGAAACAGCAAACCTGATTGATACCAACAGAACACAAATAACTAGGTGATGATACAGGCTCGGGTGAGTCGCTAGTTATAGCTGTGGATCTGTCTATTTTAGCCATAACTTTTTTCAAAATATATTTTGTTCTTTCAGATATTTGGGCCAGTTCAAACAATTATAAAGTTTAGCACAATGGATGAAGTTTTAGACAGGGCTAACAACACAACTTATGGTTTGGCTGCAGGAGTTATCACCAAAGATATAAACACGGCTATGATGTGTGTTCAAGGTCTGGAAGCTGGCAGTGTTTGGTATGTTTGATAAAGAAAAAGTTATCCGATCTTTAAATTTCCAACAAGCAGATTCGTTAACAACCATCCATTGAATATCATGAATGTCCGCATGTTGTACTGCTACCATAGGACATAACTTAATGTAGAACCTTGTGAGAAAATGTAAACAGATATTCTTGAAAAACTACTAAATTAATTGAATTACCGTATTTAGGGTTATATAATGTGCAGGATTTTGCCCAGATTCTTTATTTGGTAGGAGGTGTGCGCATTATAAACAGGAACAATGCGTTTCACTCTTTCCCAGACCGGGAAATCACATGTCCGCCATGTTTTTTTGTTTACTATTGTCAAGTTAAATATTTCTTAAATTGTTTGGACACTATTCCACAAAATAATTAATTACATCTACTATGTTTTAATTATTGAAGGACTGAAACTGATATTTAATTCTTACTTTTCCGACGACAATTTTTTTCAAAAGTCCATGCGCATTATAGACACAAACTATTTTTTTTCTGGAGATTTTCAAGGCCAAGAGGGGGTGCGCATTATGTAACCCTAAATACGGTATGATCAATTTATGGCCATTTAGAAAGTTGGTGTTTTTTTGTCAGTCAGAATAACAAGAAAGAATATTTGGATTTTGATGTTTAATTCCACCTTCAACATTTTTTCAATCATGGCATCATGGTTAGTTTCATTTGTGAGATAAAAATTCATGGTGAAAAATCATTGACTTTTCATAAGTTACTGACAAGCTTTATCACTAAAGAAAACAAGTTTAAACATTGATGATCAGCAACTCAGCCATTGACCTTAGCAATGTCTGCAAACGTGAGTTTGTATTGAATACATATTTCTGTGGGAGGGAGACAAATTCACACCACTTTATCAAGATATGACATTCTTTTTTAAGATAAGGCCTTGTTTAAATTTACCTTCTCAGAAATTACAGAGCTTCATGATTTAAAATGTACATGAATGATTAATGTATGGTCCTTTACAACTCTTTTGATTGCACATTCAATATAGTGTCTAAGATTGGATACAGTTTTACATGTGTTAATTTGGGGTCTAGGACAATAGCCCCCCAGACAATAGCCCCCTGGACAATAGCCCCCGGACAATAGCCCCCCGAACAATTGCCCCCTAGGACAATAGCCCCCCGGTCAATTGCCCCCCCATCCCCCAATTTTTTTATTTCATTTTTATGAGAAATAAATATGCATAAACTCTAGATTAAATTATTCAAATTACTTTTAAGTTGGATTTTCTTCTTTGTATATTAATCACAGGGGCTTGAATCACTTTCATAGAGGTCAGGCGGCCTATATACCATATATATATACTAACGTTAGTAATATATATATGGTATATAGGCCGCGTGACCTCTATGAAAGCGATTCAAGCTATATATGGTATATAGGCCGTGTGACCTCTATGAAAGTGGTTCAAGCCCCTGTGATATTAATCATCAAAAGGATTATACAGCTTGGACAAGCTATGATAAAAATAACTTTCTCTTATTATTTATACACTAAATTGCAATATCATTTATAGATATTTTATTTTTAGATAGAGTTTAATGATTTCCCAATTAAGTTTAATTACCTTACAAAATTGGTCTTCAAAGAAAAATTATAAAAAGAAATTTGATTAAACAATGATCAAAGCTAAGTACAAAGGTTAATAATTAAAATGAATTTTGAGAAAAAATGATTGCAAGCTAAGTACAAGCTTAGAACTGGCTTAAATAGGAGTATATTTTGAAGTGAAAGTATAGTAGTGCAATGGAGTTCATAGAGTCAGAAAGGGGTAATCAGAAACTAAATATAAAACTGAAAAAAATTTGTGGGGGGCAATTATCCTAGGGGGGCTATTGTCCTAGGGTGGCAATTGTCCTGGGGCAATTGTCCGGGGGGCTATTGTCCGGGGGGCAATTGTCTGGGGGGCTATTGTCCTGCTTCCGTTAATTTGTTCTATACTACCAAAAGTGTATGACAAGTAGAAATGGTCTATTTTATAAATCATAATACATGTACAATTTGTTTATCTGTTGTTCTCTTTGATTCTCTTTAAATTGTTTTTTTCAGGGTGAACTGTTATGATCAGATTACCCCACAAACACCATTTGGAGGATTTAAACAATCAGGACAAGGGAGAGAACTGTAAGTGTTTATATTGTTAATATTATTATGTAAAGGTAAGGTGTGTTTCACCAATAATACAAAACACTATTATTCTGCATGTGTGTGGTTGTAAGTACTAATAAAGGGTGAATTAAATGTCAGCGTTGTTTTAATCATTGGCATAATTAAACTTTTCTGGTACCCCATTCACGTGGAGCGAACGGAAAGAAATGGTAACAGTATAAACACAGACGTGATAGAGAACACTTTTACAAATGGCTACAATGATGCTTGTTTCTGTTCTTTTCGGTAAGGTTTGGTAGTTGATAGATTATATTTTAACATCCAGCGAGCAGTATTTCAGCGACATTCAGGAAGAAAGATTAGTTGTTTTGGACTTTTTGACATTGGACGATAAACACAATATACGGACATATACTTACTGAGGAATGGGCAAGAAAAACCCACAAAATGCTCGCTTTTCTAACAGTTTCTGAAGCTCATACAGATGCATTTGATATTTTCCGACATTATCTTTAGTTTGTAAGTGATAATACAGAAAATAAAATGCACCCATATATCATTGGAGAGGCAAAACTTTCAAAACTCAGTCAACTTCATTTCCTTTTTATATTTATACCGAATACCTTTAAAAAGTTGAAGATTAAGAGAGAGGTTTTTAAAATTATCCATAGAAGCAAAGAAAAATCATTGTTAGTAAAATGACTGATAATGCCCCAATATCTCCACCCATCACTCGTCAATTTCTTACATCCACTTCGGAGATGTACCGGTATTGTTCTGACATTTTAGAAGATGCTATAGCAGCATAAGAGAACTTAAATTTCACGATTAATTGATAGGTCTAAAAAAAATAATAACTTTTGATATAAAACCATGTTTTTACTTCACAATCCAAATCACATATCAGGTAATGTAAGAAGAATTTGAAGACACCAAAGGGGTAATCAGAATCCTTATATCGAAGAAGAACAGACAACACAATGGCCAAAAGAAAAAGTACAAAAGGACAAACAACGATCTACAAAACATGCACATAAAATTAAAGATCGAGTAACATGAACACCACTAAATACTGGGGGTGAACTCAGATACTCCAGAAGGGTAGGAAGTTCCTGCTCCACTAGTGGCACTGTCATGTTAATCTAGTTACAAATCTGGTGTAAACTAATAAATCATTCCCACCATGGAAAGTATTGGAACCAATCAGATTTGAAATGAATCATTCATGAGTCTGAAGAATTTACATTCAAGTGTCCCAGGGTGGTGTGTGGATCAGCTGTCTACCGACAATGAAACAAAGTTAGCATTGCTACAGTCATAAGTTGAATTTACTTACACATTTGTTGGTTCTGACTATCTATACAATATAACAGCATATCTATCTTAGTCTGTCTTGTACTTTATGATGATGATCCTGATAAAGCAAAGAAGTAAATTCTTTTTGCAATTATATGAAATGTCTGTTCATATCTTAATATTATGAAGAAAGTATGAACATTAATATTTTATAACAATATTTGGCTGTACCTTATAGCACCTATATTTGGTGGTGGTTTTATTTTGACGCTATTTGCGGATTTGACCAAAAGTTCCAAATATAAATACTGCCAATATTTCACAAGTTAGGAGATACTGTAACTTAAAATCTACTAATATTTATACATGTATGTAAAGTCACTAATCTATAACATTTTATTACAACGCATTTATAGTATTAACATTGACAATAAACAGTTATTTGTTTTATTGTTAATGTATAAACTTTGATTAAAAATGACATTTATCAGCATTCAAATTAATGGTCAGCAATCATCTGTTTTATTGTTAAAATAACATTACAATCTGAACAAGGATAGATCAATTAGGAATACCAGTTAATTAAATCATTATTAAATATTAATGAAATAAATTATCTCGTATTAAAATAATTATCTTACTGGAATCTATCTACAATAAATAAAAAAATAATAATAAAATAAAAAAGATAAAAATAGTATTTATTTTCTTTTCATAAAACTGTGAAAATAGATATCTGCCAATGAATCAGATTTATAAAACGCCAAATTTTGACACCGCAAATATAAAGCACTATATAATATATGAAAATGGCTCATTGTAGGGTATTATACTATATTGTTGAAGACCCTACTGCGACTCTGAAATGCAGAAAATCAATAACAGTGCTGTTTCTTTGGTTGAATTTAAGTGTTACGTTGAATAGTCTCTCATGTTCATTTACATCCATATCCTTTCATACTAATGGATGAAAAACATTTGAAACTGAACTAAAAATTAAAAGTTCAATGAAGAGTTTGACATTAAAAACATAGTTGTAGTATAAAGTTGATTTAAAGCGTATTTTCTTTACAGGGGAGAATATGCATTGAAGGAGTATACTGAAGTAAAAACTGTAAGTGTTAAATGTAGTACCTCTTGTTGGGATTTTATGTTACATGTTATTTCTAGTCCTGGATATATTCAGGTTTTGATAAATAAACATTAGAGAAAGACGAAAGAGCAATCAGGAATAGACAATCCAAAGACACTGGCAACATTGGTTACACAAGACACAGGACAAAGACAATCCAGAGACACTGGCAACATTGGTTACACAAGACACAGGACAAAGACAATCCAGAGACACTGGTAACAATGGTTACACAAGACACAGGACAAAGACAATATAAAGACACTGGCAACCATTGGTTACACAAGACACAGGACAAAGACAATCCAAAGACACTGGCAACATTGGTTACACAAGACACAGGACAAAGACAATCCAGAGACACTGGCAACATTGGTTACACAAGACACAGGACAAAGACAATATAAAGACACTGGCAACCATTGGTTACACAAGACACAGGACAAAGACAATCCAGAGACACTGGTAACATTGGTTACACAAGACACAGGACAAAAACAATCCAGAGACACTGGTAACATTGGTTACACAAGACACAGGACAAAGACAATATAAAGACACTGGTAACATTGGTTACACAAGACACAGGACAAAGAAAATCCAGAGACACTGGTAACATTGGTTACACAAGACACAGGACAAAGACAATATAAAGACACTGGTAACATTGGTTACACAAGACACAGGACAAAGACAATCCAGAGACACTGGCAACATTGGTTACACAAGACACAGGACAAAGACAATTCAGAGACACTGGCAACATTGGTTACACAAGACACAGGACAAAGACAATATAAAGACACTGGCAACCATTGGTTACACAAGACACAGGACAAAGACAATCCAGAGACACTGGTAACATTGGTTACACAAGACACAGGACAAAAACAATCCAGAGACACTGGTAACATTGGTTACACAAGACACAGGACAAAGACAATATAAAGACACTGGTAACATTGGTTACACAAGACACAGGACAAAGACAATCCAGAGACACTGCCAACATTGGTTACACAAGACACAGGACAAAGACAATCCAGAGACACTGGTAACATTGGTTACACAAGACACAGGACAAAGACAATCCAGAGACACTGGCAACATTGGTTACACAAGACACAGGACAAAGACACTGGCAACATTGGTTACACAAGACACAGGACAAAGACAATCCAGAGACACTGGTAACATTGGTTACACAAGACACAGGACAAAGACAATCCAGAGACACTGGTAACATTGGTTACACAAGACACAGGATGAAGACAATCCAGAGACACTGGTAACATTGGTTACACAAGACACAGGACAAAGACAATATAAAGACACTGGCAACATTGGTTACACAAGACACAGGACAAAGACAATCCAGAGACACTGGTAACATTGGTTACACAAGACACAGGACAAAGACAATCCAGAGACACTGGTAACATTGGTTACACAAGACACAGGACAAAGACAATCCAGAGACACTGGCAACATTGGTTACACAAGACACAGGACAAAGACAATATAAAGACACTGGCAACATTGGTTACACAAGACACAGGACAAAGACAATCCAGAGACACTGGTAACATTGGTTACACAAGACACAGGACAAAGACAATCCAGAGACACTGGTAACATTGGTTACACAAGACACAGGATGAAGACAATCCAGAGACACTGGTAACATTGGTTACACAAGACACAGGACAAAGACAATCCAGAGACACTGGTAACATTGGTTACACAAGACACAGGACAAAGACAATCCAGAGACACTGGTAACATTGGTTACACAAGACACAGGACGAAGACAATCCAAAGACACTGGCAACATTGGTTACACAAGACACAGACAATCCAGAGACACTGGTAACATTGGTTACACAAGACACAGGACAAAGACAATATAAAGACACTGGCAACATTGGTTACACAAGACACAGGACAAAGAAAATCCAGAGACACTGGTAACATTGGTTACACAAGACACAGGACAAAGACAATATAAAGACACTGGTAACATTGGTTACACAAGACACAGGACAAAGACAATCCAGAGACACTGGTAACATTGGTTACACAAGACACAGGACAAAGACAATATAAAGACACTGGCAACATTGGTTACACAAGACACAGGACAAATACAATCCAGAGACACTGGTAACATTGGTTACACAAGACACAGGACAAAGACAATATAAAGACACTGGTAACATTGGTTACACAAGACACAGGACAAAGACAATCCAGAGACACTGGTAACATTGGTTACACAAGACACAGGACAAAGACAATATAAAGACACTGGCAACATTGGTTACACAAGACACAGGACAAAGACAATCCAGAGACACTGGTAACATTGGTTACACAAGACACAGGACAAAGACAATATAAAGACACTGGTAACATTGGTTACACAAGACACAGGACAAAGACAATCCAGAGACACTGGTAACATTGGTTACACAAGACACAGGACAAAGACAATATAAAGACACTGGTAACATTGGTTACACAAGACACAGGACAAAGACAATCCAGAGACACTGGTAACATTGGTTACACAAGACACAGGACAAAGACAATATAAAGACACTGGCAACATTGGTTACACAAGACACAGGACAAAGACAATATAAAGACACTGGCAACATTGGTTACACAAGACACAGGACAAAGACAAACAAACAAAAAACACAACACAGAAAACTACAATGAAGGACAACACGGACACCTCCAAAAAATCTGTCTGTGACCCCATGTGTCCCCAAAGAGTAAGCAGTTATTGCCTCTGATAAATCACATACCTTTTAACTCATATAGTCCTCTTATAAATCACATACCTTTTAACTCATATAGTCAAGTCAAATAAAAGTCTATGGGTAAATCGAAAAGATACATTGTCATTTGAGATAAGGATATTTTGTAACAGTCAACCTGTTTGTGATGACAACCATAGAATTTAAAATAATAAGTTAAATTTACATATTAAGATACACATTAATCATTTGATATACAACATCTGTCTATGTTATGTGTCATCCCATCATTAATGAGAATGTTATGTTTCTCATTGTTTATGTAATGTTACTAATTCTGAATATACTCATGTGCTAAGTATTGAATAAGGGTGAAAATAAGAAGAGTTTGAAGATACCAAAGGGGTAATCAGAAACTGTAAATCTAAGATACCAAAGGGGTAATCAGAAACTGTAAATCTAAGATACCAAAGGGGTAATCAGAAACTGTAAATCTAAGATACCAAAGGGGTAATCAGAAACTGTAAATCTAAGATACCAAAGGGGTAATCAGAAACTGTAAATCTAAGATACCAAAGAGGTAATCAGAAACTGTAAATCTAAGATACCAAAGGGGTAATCAGAAACTGTAAATCTAAGATACCAAAGGGGTAATCAGAAACTGTAAATCTAAGATACCAAAGGGGTAATCAGAAACTGTAAATCTAAGATACCAAAGAGGTAATCAGAAACTGTAAATCTAAGATACCAAAGGGGTAATCAGAAACTGTAAATCTAAGATACCAAAGGGGTAATCAGAAACTGTAAATCTAAGATACCAAAGGGGTAATCAGAAACTGTAAATCTAAGATACCAAAGAGGTAATCAGAAACTGTAAATCTAAGATACCAAAGGGGTAATCAGAAACTGTAAATCTAAGATACCAAAGAGGTAATCAGAAACTGTAAATCTAAGATACCAAAGAGGTAATCAGAAACTGTAAATCTAAGATACCAAAGGGGTAATCAGAAACTGTAAATCTTAGATACCAAAGAGGTAATCAGAAACTGTAAATCTAAGATACCAAAGGGGTAATCAGAAACTGTAAATCTAAGATACCAAAGGGGTAATCAGAAACTGTAAATCTAAGATACCAAAGGGGTAATCAGAAACTGTAAATCTAAGATACCAAAGGGGTAATCAGAAACTGTAAATCTAAGATACCAAAGGGGTAATCAGAAACTGTAAATCTAAGATACCAAAGGGGTAATCAGAAACTGTAAATCTAAGATACCAAAGGGGTAATCAGAAACTGTAAATCTAAGATACCAAAGGGGTAATCAGAAACTGTAAATCTAAGATACCAAAGGGGTAATCAGAAACTGTAAATCTAAGATACCAAAGGGGTAATCAGAAACTGTAAATCTAAGATACCAAAGGGGTAATCAGAAACTGTAAATCTAAGATACCAAAGGGGTAATCAGAAACTGTAAATCTAAGATACCAAAGGGGTAATCAGAAACTGTAAATCTAAGATACCAAAGGGGTAATCAGAAACTGTAAATCTAAGATACCAAAGAGGTAATCAGAAACTGTAAATCTAAGATACCAAAGGGGTAATCAGAAACTGTAAATCTAAGATACCAAAGAGGTAATCAGAAACTGTAAATCTTAGATACCAAAGAGGTAATCAGAAACTGTAAATCTAAGATACCAAAGAGGTAATCAGAAACTGTAAATCAAAGTAGCACAGACAACACAATGGCCAAAATAAACAGTACAAAAGGAGAAACAACGATCTACAAAACATACAAATAAAACTAAAGATTGAGTAACACGAACCACACTGAAAACCGGGGGTGAACTCATGTGCTCCAGAAGCTAAAGATCGAATAACACGAACCCCACTAACAACCAAGGGTGAACTCAGGTGCTCCGGAAGAGTAGGCAGTTCCTGCCCCACTAGAGGCACCTGTCTTGTTACTCTAGTTACAAATATGGTGATAAGTCATGACTGAGGAAAGAACCAGGAAGTGTTACACAAAGTGGAACATATCTGTGGTCATTTCTAACACATGTTTCTCCACAGGTACATATTATCCTGACTCAGAGTCAACCAGTATTTTCTCTTTAATGATGTGTGTCTATCGAAGCAACCTCAAATGCTTATTTTATACTCTTTGATTTGACCCGACCGTGTATCAAACCCATGGCCTATCGCGAGGAGATCATGCTAAGCCATTACACTACTAAGGTGGCTGAATGATCATTGTATGGTCACTATCAAAGTATTCATTATTTTGTGTTGACCAAAAATCCAAGTTTGTCGACACCACAGGATATTGTTTATTTGTAGGAATATAAATACAATCTTTTTCTAACAAAGTACAATAATTGCAATAAATAGTACCTTAGCCTAACATTGATATTGTTTCTTTACTAGCTACCTACCTATCCATCAAAAACCATCACAGATCAGTCTAAACAATTAACTATATTGTAGGTAACAATCATGATTCCAGAGAAGAACTCCTAATAAGGATACCTGTTGTTAAGAGAAAAGTCAGGGTTATCCTCCCTTGTGATATAACTGGTGTAAGAGGGAGACAATACAATGTCAGCAATGTTGGTTTTTTTTTATTGTGTTTATGTATATTTAACAGGAATATTAAAATATTTTGTTATCTAACATAATTATTCTAATATATAGGGTGCCATTGGATATTTTTGTGTTCATTTATTAATAACATTTTATTATTACATGTATTTGATTATAATATCATTATTAAGTCACATTACTTGGTCAATAACATTCCATCCTAATTTTAATTCTAATAAAAAAATGTAGATATCAAATTAAGAATCTTCTTTTTGGTATGATTATGTTTTATCTGCCCAGGTATGTTTTTTCACATTCACTTTAGGTAAAGAAACTATTGGTTAATAAATAATTGTGTAGAAATTACATGGTACAGGTGTGTATCCTGCATAATAGTTTGGTTAAATTATGGTCGAAATTTCCATGGTTAACTATGGCACGAGCACTGTAGTCTACAATATTTGTGCAAAAATGATAATCCTTGGATAAAATTTCCATTTTTGCAATTTTTAATGATAGGATTAAGATTAAAAGCAGTTAGAAGTAATATGTTGGTATTGTTTATTGTCAAAGAAGTTCTATATATACCAATGATTGCGTGTCAGAAAAAAAATAAATATGTTATTCATCTCCTCGTATTTTATATAAAAATAGTAATTACTATTTATCAAGTATGTATGTAGAGTGACAATATGGACAAGTTTATATGTTAATTGAGAAATGTTGAGTTTGATAATTCACAGGGAATATTCCTTTATTTTGTCCTGTGGTATTGTGTCCAACTTGTTAAAAGTCATGTGACAAAGCAGGCTATGATATAACATGGAAGCCTTGTATATAATTAGCTTTCAAATGTCTACTTGTGTTTAATACTTAGTAACTTCTGTTGTACACAATAGATTACCTCCTCCTTAAATAAATTGTTTATCTAATTATTGAATAATCATTAAATATGCATAATATGTAGTTATAATTTATATTGTTCTAGTAGTTGTAATTGTGAAACAAATGTCAATTTAATCCCCTTGACACAAACATGGAGTTTGAGTGAGTGATTATTGTCTTCTTGTTTAGTGCAAAGTGAACAATTTTACAGTTATATTATGCCACAAACAATTTAGGTTTTGAAGGGAAGATGATGATATCAGCTTTGTACTAGACCAACAGGCTACTTTTGATTTGCATTATCAAAGTGCAATGAAACAACAGTTTATACGTATTCATGTTGCTCCATTCAGACACATAATTCTGACTGGATAAGCAGCAAATATCAATTTTATAGTCTTTGGTGTAACACGACTCTAGTAACGATCCCAGAATCTATAACACTCTAACCATTACATCTAACACTAAGCTGTATATATCGATAACACTCTAACCATTACATCTAACACTAAGCTGTATATATCTATAACACTCTAACCATTACATCTAACACTAAGCTGTATATATCTATAACACTCTAACCATTACATCTAACACTAAGCTGTGTATATTTATAACACTCTAACCATTACATCTAACACTAAGCTGTATATATCTATAACACTCTAACCATTACATCTAACACTAAGCTGTATATATCTATAACACTCTAACTATTACATCTAACACTAAGCTGTATATATCTATAACACTCTAACCATTACATCTAACACTAAGCTGTATATATCTATTACACTCTGACCATTACATCTAATACTAAGCTATATATATCTATAACACTCTAACCATTACATCTAACACTAAGCTATATATATCTATAACACTCTAACCATTACATCTAACACTAAGCTATATATATCTATAACACTCTAACCATTACATCTAACACTAAGCTGTATATATCTATAACACTCTAACCATTACATCTAACACTAAGCTGTATATATCCATAACACTCTAACTATTACATCTAACACTAAGCTGTATATATCTATAACACACTAACTATTACATCTAACACTAAGCTGTATATATCTATAACACTAACCATTACATCTAACACTAAGCTGTATATATCTATAACACTCTAACTATTACATCTAACACTAAGCTGTATATATCTATAACACTCTAACTATTACATCTAACACTAAGCTGTATATATCTATAACACTATAACCATTACATCTAACACTAAGCTGTATATATCTATAAGACTCTAACAATTACATCTAACACTAAGCTGTATATATCTATAACACTCTAACCATTACATCTAACACTAAACTGTATATATCTATAACACTCTAACCATTACATCTAACACTAAGCTGTATATATCTATAACACTCTAACAATTACATCTAACACTAAGCTGTATATATCTATAACACACTAACTATTACATCTAACACTAAGCTGTATATATCTATAACACTCTAACTATTACATCTAACACTAAGCTGTATATATCTATAACACTCTAACCATTACATCTAACACTAAGCTGTATATATCTATTACACTCTAACCATTACATCTAACACTAAGCTGTATATATCTATAACACTCTAACTATTACATCTAACACTAAGCTGTATATATCTATAACACTCTAACCATTACATCTAACACTAAGCTGTATATATCTATAACACTCTAACAATTACATCTAACACTAAGCTGTATATATCTATAACACACTAACTATTACATCTAACACTAAGCTGTATATATCTATAACACTCTAACTATTACATCTAACACTAAGCTGTATATATCTATAACACACTAACTATTACATCTAACACTAAGCTGTATATATCTATAACACTCTAACTATTACATCTAACACTAAGCTGTATATATGTATAACACTCTAACCATTACATCTAACACTAAGCTGTATATATCTATAACACTCTAACAATTACATCTAACACTAAGCTGTATATATCTATAACACTCTAACCATTACATCTAACACTAAGCTGTATATATCAATTACATCTAACACTAAGCTGTATATATCTATAACACACTAACTATTACATCTAACACTAAGCTGTATATATCTATAACACTCTAACTATTACATCTAACACTAAGCTGTATATATCTATAACACTCTAACCATTACATCTAACACTAAGCTGTATATATCTATAACACACTAACTATTACATCTAACACTAAGCTGTATATATCTATAACACTCTAACTATTACATCTAACACTAAGCTGTATATATCTATAACACTCTAACTATTACATCTAACACTAAGCTGTATATATCGATAACACTCTAACCATTACATCTAACACTAAGCTGTATATATCTATAACACTCTAACAATTACATCTAACACTAAGCTGTATATATCTATAACACACTAACTATTACATCTAACACTACGCTGTATATATCTATTACACTCTAACTATTACATCTAACACTAAGCTGTATATATCTATAACACTCTAACCATTACATCTAACACTAAGCTGTATATATCTATAACACTCTAACCATTACATCTAACACTAAGCTGTATATATCTATAACACTCTAACAATTACATCTAACACTAAGCTGTATATATCTATAACACACTAACTATTACATCTAACACTAAGCTGTATATATCTATAACACTCTAACTATTACATCTAACACTAAGCTGTATATATCTATAACACACTAACTATTACATCTAACACTAAGCTGTATATATCTATAACACTCTAACCATTACATCTAACACTAAGCTGTATATATCTATAACACTCTAACAATTACATCTAACACTAAGCTGTATATATCTATAACACACTAACTATTACATCTAACATTAAGCTGTATATATCTATAACACTCTAACTATTACATCTAACACTAAGCTGTATATATCTATAACACTCTAACTATTACATCTAACACTAAGCTGTATATATCTATAACACTCTAACTATTACATCTAACACTAAGCTGTATATATATATAACACTCTAACCATTACATCTAACACTAAGCTGTATATATCTATAACACTCTAACCATTACATCTAACACTAAGCTGTATATATCTATAACACTCTAACCATTACATCTAACACTAAGCTGTATATATCTATAACACTCTAACTATTACATCTAACACTAAGCTGTATATATCTATAACACTCTAACCATTACATCTAACACTAAGCTGTATATATCTATAACACACTAACTATTACATCTAACACTAAGCTGTATATATCTATAACACTCTAACTATTACATCTAACACTAAGCTGTATATATCTATAACACACTAACTATTACATCTAACACTAAGCTGTATATATATATAACACTCTAACCATTACATCTAACACTAAGCTGTATATATCTATAACACTCTAACAATTACATCTAACACTAAGCTGTATATATCTATAACACACTAACTATTACATCTAACACTAAGCTGTATATATCTATAACACTCTAACTATTACATCTAACACTAAGCTGTATATATCTATAACACACTAACTATTACATTTAACACTAAGCTGTATATATCTATAACACTCTAACTATTACATCTAACACTAAGCTGTATATATGTATAACACTCTAACCATTACATCTAACACTAAGCTGTATATATCTATAACACTCTAACAATTACATCTAACACTAAGCTGTATATATCTATAACACTCTAACCATTACATCTAACACTAAGCTGTATATATCTATAACACTAACAATTACATCTAACACTAAGCTGTATATATCTATAACACACTAACTATTACATCTAACACTAAGCTGTATATATCTATAACACTCTAACTATTACATCTAACACTAAGCTGTATATATCTATAACACTCTAACCATTACATCTAACACTAAGCTGTATATATCTATAACACACTAACTATTACATCTAACACTAAGCTGTATATATCTATAACACTCTAACTATTACATCTAACACTAAGCTGTATATATCTATAACACTAACTATTACATCTAACACTAAGCTGTATATATCTATATCACTCTAACCATTACATCTAACACTAAGCTGTATATATCTATAACACACTAACTATTACATCTAACACTAAGCTGTATATATCTATTACACTCTAACTATTACATCTAACACTAAGCTGTATATATCTATAACACTCTAACCATTACATCTAACACTAAGCTGTATATATCTATAACACTCTAACCATTACATCTAACACTAAGCTGTATATATCTATAACACTCTAACTATTACATCTAACACTAAGCTGTATATATCTATAACACACTAACTATTACATCTAACACTAAGCTGTATATATCTATAACACTCTAACTATTACATCTAACACTAAGCTGTATATATCTATAACACTAACTATTACATCTAACACTAAGCTGTATATATCTATAACACACTAACTATTACATCTAACACTAAGCTGTATATATCTATAACACTCTAACCATTACATCTAACACTAAGCTGTATATATCTATAACACTCTAACCATTACATCTAACACTAAGCTGTATATATCTATAACACTCTAACCATTACATCTAACACTAAGCTGTATATATCTATAACACTAACTATTACATCTAACACTAAGCTGTATATATCTATAACACACTAACTATTACATCTAACACTAAGCTGTATATATCTATAACACTCTAACCATTACATCTAACACTAAGCTGTATATATCTATAACACTCTAACCATTACATCTAACACTAAGCTGTATATATCTATAACACTCTAACCATTACATCTAACACTAAGCTGTATATATCTATAACACTCTAACTATTACATCTAACACTAAGCTGTATATATCTATAACACACTAACTATTACATCTAACACTAAGCTGTATATATCTATAACACTCTAACTATTACATCTAACACTAAGCTGTATATATCTATAACACTAACTATTACATCTAACACTAAGCTGTATATATCTATAACACACTAACTATTACATCTAACACTAAGCTGTATATATCTATAACACTCTAACCATTACATCTAACACTAAGCTGTATATATCTATAACACTCTAACAATTACATCTAACACTAAGCTGTATATATCTATAACACACTAACTATTACATCTAACACTAAGCTGTATATATCTATAACACTCTAACTATTACATCTAACACTAAGCTGTATATATCTATAACACACTAACTATTACATCTAACACTAAGCTGTATATATCTATAACACTCTAACTATTACATCTAACACTAAGCTGTATATATCTATAACACTCTAACAATTACATCTAACATTAAGCTGTATATATCTATAACACACTAACTATTACATCTAACCCTAAGCTGTATATATCTATAACACTCTAACCATTACATCTAACACTAAGCTGTATATATCTATAACACTCTAACCATTACATCTAACACTAAGCTGTATATATCTATAACACTCTAACCATTACATCTAACACTAAGCTGTATATATCTATAACACTCTAACTATTACATCTAACACTAAGCTGTATATATCTATAACACTCTAACTATTACATCTAACACTAAGCTGTATATATCTATAACACTCTAACCATTACATCTAACACTAAGCTGTATATATCTATAACACTCTAACCATTACATCTAACACTAAGCTGTATATATCTATAACACTCTAACTATTACATCTAACACTAAGCTGTATATATCTATAACACTCTAACTATTACATCTAACACTAAGCTGTATATATCTATAACACTCTAACCATTACATCTAACACTAAGCTGTATATATCTATAACACTCTAACCATTACATCTAACACTAAGCTGTATATATCTATAACACTCTAACTATTACATCTAACACTAAGCTGTATATATCTATAACACTCTAACCATTACATCTAACACTAAGCTGTATATATCTATAACACTCTAACTATTACATCTAACACTAAGCTGTATATATCTATAACACTCTAACCATTACATCTAACACTAAGCTGTATATATCTATAACACTCTAACCATTACATCTAACACTAAGCTGTATATATCTATAACACTCTAACCATTACATCTAACACTAAGCTGTATATATCTATAACACTCTAACTATTACATCTAACACTAAGCTGTATATATCTATAACACTCTAACTATTACATCTAACACTAAGCTGTATATATCTATTACACTCTAACTATTACATCTAACACTAAGCTGTATATATCTATAACACTCTAACCATTACATCTAACACTAAGCTGTATATATCTATAACACTCTAACTATTACATCTAACACTAAGCTGTATATATCTATAACACTCTAACTATTACATCTAACACTAAGCTGTATATATCTATAACACTCTAACCATTACATCTAACACTAAGCTGTATATATCTATAACACTCTAACCATTACATCTAACACTAAGCTGTATATATCTATAACACTCTAACCATTACATCTAACACTAAGCTGTATATATCTATAACACTCTAACCATTACATCTAACACTAAGCTGTATATATCTATAACACTCTAACTATTACATCTAACACTAAGCTGTATATATCTATAACACTCTAACTATTACATCTAACACTAAGCTGTATATATCTATAACACTCTAACCATTACATCTAACACTAAGCTGTATATATCTATAACACTCTAACCATTACATCTAACACTAAGCTGTATATATCTATAACACTCTAACTATTACATCTAACACTAAGCTGTATATATCTATAACACTCTAACTATTACATCTAACACTAAGCTGTATATATCTATAACACTCTAACAATTACATCTAACACTAAGCTGTATATATCTATAACACTCTAACCATTACATCTAACACTAAGCTGTATATATGTCAATTATATCAGGGAAGAAGAGAACAATGCAAGTGAAACATAAAATCAGAGTAAAACATGAGGCAGAAATATAAAAATATAAGCAATGACAACTCCACGAGAAAACCGTTGGTGAACCAAAGAGTAAGCAGTTCCTGGTTTTTTAAGACACCCACTGTGTTTTTCATAGTCAAGTCCAGTAAAAGTCATGTCTGTGGTAGAGGGAACAAATCTATGAAATGTAAAAAGATATTTCATAACAGTCAACCAGTTCCTGATGACGACCGTTGGCAGATTTTAGCTATCCTGTTGATGCAAATTTTAGCTATCCTGTTGATGCAGATTTTAGCTATCCTGTTGATGCAGATTTTAGCTGTCCTGTTGATGCCCTTTGATTTTATTTAAAAATGTGTCGTGGGCACTAAATTTGATTTCTACGCTTTTATTAAATTTTTTGTAGCAATGACTTCAACCTATAGATACTCGTCAAAATCGAAATATTAATTCTTTTTATCCACCATATCTTAAACAATTAAAACGTAGTGCACATGACGCTTTTCTGTAATAACCTTCATCAGGTAGGTCAAATCAAAAATATTTGAAAGTCAAATGATTCATAAGTTTTTGGGAGCAGGAAAAGCAAGGCTTAAACAGGATAGCTATGCTCGAGGGAGGAGAATCTTTAGGAACTGTAAATTCCGACAAAAAAATATATCTACAAAATAGTATCCTAGTAACGGACAGTGTTAAGTGAACAGATAATTTTGCCTTGGTCAATCATTATAGTTTATTGCCACGTTGATGGGTAACTACATTTAGCGAAAATCACGGGTGGTGACAAGGAATTACATTGTACGATACTGGCAACGGTAGGTAACATTCAAAGTTGTATCTAATTAGAAAAAAAAATGCAGAAATAAATTACAATATATTTGTTTTATACCTATCAACAAGTCAATTCAGCAATTCACAAGCACACCCATGCCTGACCTATCAACAAGTCAATTCACAAGCACACCCATGCCTGACCTATCAACAAGTCAATTCACAAGCACACCTATGTCTGACCTATCAACAAGTCAATTCACAAGCACACCTATGTCTGACCTATCAACAAGTCAATTCACAAGCACACCTATGCCTGACCTATCAACAAGTCAATTCAGCAATTCACAAGCACACACACCTATGTCTGACCTATCAACAAGTCAATTCACAAGCACACACACCTATGTCTGACCTATCAACAAGTCAGTTTAACAAACAAACATATGCCTGATACATATCAACAAGTGAACAAACACACATATGACTGATACATATCAACAAGTGAACAAACAAACATGACTGATACATATCAACAAGTGAACAAACAAACATATGACTGATACATATCAACAAGTGAACAAACAAACATATGACTGATACATATCAACAAGTGAACAAACAAACATATGACTGATACATATCAACAAGTGAACAAACAAACATATGACTGATACATATCAACAAGTGAACAAACAAACATATGACTGATACATATCAACAAGTGAACAAACAAACATATGACTGATACATATCAACAAGTGAACAAACAAACATATGACTGATACATATCAACAAGTGAACAAACAAACATATGACTGATACATATCAACAAGTGAACAAACAAACATATGACTGATACATATCAATAAGTCAATTTAATTCTTATTATGCCTGTTAGGACAACCACCAATCTTCTTTTTGTCGATACATGCACGATATTAAAGAACAGGAAGCGTGTTACTATCTGATTTAACAATATAGTAGTGTATGTATATAGGTACATGATGACAGGAAGACGTACTCCAACCTACCACATTGTTTTTTTTTTCAAATTACACCAGTATATAATTTATCATCTACCATAATGTAAAGGCAAGATAATTTAAATTTTAAATACAGATTCATATTTTAAGTGCTGACATCATAAAAACTGTGACATTTGTATTTGGATGAAAATACACTACATTACTTGTCAGTGTTCCAGGTAAGAAATATGTTTTGTTTTTTCTTAAGAAAGGGTTGAAGATACCAAAATAGTAATGAGAAGTTGTAAAGATAAGGGCAGTTAATACAATGGCCAAAAATAAAAAGGACAAAGGAAAAACTGGCCAACAATTCAACATACTACACAGATTCAGCACCAATAATCCAATAAAAAACTGGAGGTTGAACTCACGTCATCCGGAAATGTAAGTAGTTCATACTCCACTATTTCTTGTTAGAAAATCGTATTACGTTGTGTTGATGTGATAATCAGTATATATCGTTATCGTATTCTACTGACGCCTGGTAACGACGATTTATTGAACTGTTATATATCGTATCATATGTCAAATTGTGATCTTCTAGAAATTTTAACCGGAAGACTCTCTTCCCCTGTGTCATTTATTATACAAAATTAATTGATCATATCAGAAATACAAATGCATTTCCATTGCTAGTTCTTATAATAACTTTTGAATTCTTCCCCATTGTAGCCTAATGAAAACTTTAGACCACAAGTGCGCGGAAGCCATCTACCATGGGGCCTAATGTTAGGCAAACTTGAATCTTAAGAAAGGACAAGGTGCAGTAAGGGCCGATGTTGGCCCCCTATCAGCTTGAAAACAAAACACACTGTAGGATATGAACGGGTAACAAAAAAATAAACTTGAACTATCCACCAGAGTGATGGCTAACATCGGCTCTTATTGCACCTTGTCCTTTAAAAAACATATTTTTCCTATTGAAGCCAGTGCCACATGTTGACGAGATGTGACGGTTAGGACCATAAAGAGCAAGGGATCTTCCTTTATCACAAAGACAATTCATGCAAAATGCAAATTTCATGTCATTACAGGTTTTTAAAATACACCTAATAAAGTATAGCGGCTTCATATGTACAAGCTTGAATTTGAATATCATAGAGATGATTCAAACTATTTACAATTACATTTCCATATATGGTTGTTAATAAAAACTATTCAATAAAGTTTCCTTAATGTAATAAAAACGTAGATATCTAAATTAGTTCAAAGTATTTGTCTTTCTATTTGTTTTTATTATGAGTCTAATGGCGGATATTCCTATTAAATTCGATATCTACGTTTTTATTTCGACATTTGGTGCTCCTGATGATTATTCCTGATAAAACACACTAAATTAGACATTGTCAACACGAGGGAACACTACACACGGTCACTACTAGTGTGAGGAGAAACAAATCAACACACGGTCACTACTAGTGTGGGGAGAATCAAATCAACACACGGTCACTACTAGTGTGGGGAGAATCAAATCAACACACGGTCACTACTAGTGTGAGGAGAATCAAATCAACACACGGTCACTACTAGTGTGGGGAGAATCAAATCAACACACGGTCACTACTAGTGTGAGGAGAATCAAATCAACACACGGTCACTACTAGTGTGAGGAGAATCAAAGCAACACACGGTCACTACTAGTGTGGGGAGAATCAAATCAACACACGGTCACTACTAGTGTGGGGAGAATCAAATCAACACACGGTCACTACTAGTGTGGGGAGAAACAAATCAACACATGTTAAACAAAACATCAAAGTGAAATTATTATAAGAAAACTTTGAAGATAGAAAGGGGGAAACCAGAGGCAAAGACCGAGGAACTACGAACACCACTAAAAACCGTGGTGTGAACGCAGGTGCTCCGGAAGGGTTGGCAGTTCCTGCCCCCACATCACGAAATATCAACACCCTTCCAAAGTCGAAGTGACATGTACCTTAGTACTTAAACAGTTATTACATCAAGTTGACTTCCTCATATATGTAGTCTTACCATCCTTATTTTGTTTACACAGGAAGAGTACTTGAAATGATAAATGCTATGTAACGTCATAATATACATTTCCTGTATCCTATATTTTTTGCTTGATGTTACATCTGGACAAGCATATTATTAAAAGACGACGTCGTGGCCACGATCTCATATATTTCTTTCTGTCTGACAATCGGAGTCTATACCCACTAAAGGGGCGAGTTCTTTCTGTCTAGACAATCGGAGCCTATACCCACTAAAGGTGCGAGTTCGATTCACATCCGTGGCAATTAGTATTCGATACTCCGTTTTTTAATCAACAAAAAAGCTGACTGCCATGATACTACTGTTACATTGTCTTAATGTGACGCTAAGCATCAACAAACTCATATTATTTGTTTAACCGCATTAGTTTATTAATGTTTAACCACATTTCAGGTATTTTTGGTTATGATAACAATGTAACACCAAGCTTATTATTTTTTATAATTTCAGACCATCGACAAAGAAGATGACGTCCTTTTGTCAGAGAATTTTATTTGTATTCCTGTGTGTTTTTATTGGAGTGGCAACACCACAATGTTAGTAGATTTATAATTCAATAGATTCACAAAAATTATGTGAGGATCTACATTTAAGTCACATGTAGGCAATACTTTCATACCACAAATCATTTTGCTCGGTGTAAAATATCGACAAATATAATGCCTTCCCATGTTAAAATGAGCATAAAACATGACATGGTAGAATTATTTCTTAATTATTAACTCAAAATATAACTTTTATTCAGCCAAACAAACCCAAAATGGTCCCTAATTATTCAGAAATTGGAAACATAAATTGCCATTTTATACATAAATGTGCTAGAACCAGTGAAGAACCATCTGTCAATACCCAACCCGTCGATCAAACGTTCGAGACAATAGATATGTACAATATTTATAACAACATTTGTATTATATTTCAGATGAAACCATTGTTTTTCTTTTCATAATAAGCTTAATTGACTGCCAATCAATGTGTCCTCGACAAAGACTGATGGTAGACATTTAAGAGTATTTCACCTTTAAGGAACCAAAAAGGAGGCTTTCAAACCCGAATTTCGAAAACTGTAATGCGCATTATTCCGTTTATAATGATGATAAATATTGCACCAAATTGTATAATAAATGTGCATAGTGTCAAATTAACTAGAGATTACAGTTTTACATTACCTATCATACCTATTTTCTTACTAAATATAAATTATTTTAGAATCATTTTATTGTAAATAAACCATTGCAATAACTTTGTATGTAAAATGGAAATTCCAAAAAAAATTGGAAAAGGCCTCTTCTCGTTATTATCATCGAATTAAGTTTTCATCTATTAAAGGTGTCATTCAACCGGATACAGTCTTTCAGACAAAAATACAAAGTACGGGAATTTGCGTAGACACTCTTCTTGCCATGATGCGCATAGCCTAATAATAGCCAACAAAAAATACCTGTGTTTCCGCTAACAATAACATGCTCTAAAATATTAGGGTCGGTAGGTAGGAAAAAGGTTTTATTTTTTTTAATATGTTTAGCTAGTTTCTACAGGGGACACATTCTGACTTTAATAGTGCTTGTTCAAAAATGGCAAAAAAAAACAATATTAGGGTAGGCACAAAAAATTAGCGTCGGTAGGGTTAGCTTAAATACATGTAATTTTTTGTTTGGCCAAAGACTAACAGACAGTTGCAATCTTAAAAAATAGATTCAAATGACCAATATCTGAAAAGATATAAGGTGAATTTATCCAGAGCTATTGACTACAACGTACTATTGATTCACATCAAACATAAACCATCTTTAAAGATTAAACAGGGGGATAGGAGCCGGGGCAAAGGGGCATTTGCGTCCATAGTCAAAAGAGGGTGGGCGAAACTGTTTTTATTGATGCAAACCACTGACAAACTTTATCACATAATGTTGTGAAACCATGTAGAAGTGTGTTGCTTATAAAACAAATGCATCTCAGGTTGTGAGTTATTATTCTTGTAAATATTAATATGGCATGTCTTAAAATCAATAACAATAGATGAATAAAGTAACTCTGAAAATACAATGTTAAATTAACATAAATATCAGTACAAAGAAAGATAACTCTTATTTATTCATTAAGAAGAGTTTGAAGATACCAAAGGGACAATCAAAATCCGTACATCGAAGAAGAGCAGACAACACAATGGCCAAAAGAAAAAGTACAAAAGGACAAACAACGATCTACAAAACATACACAGAAAACTAAAGAGTAACACGAACCCTACTAAAACCCGGGGGTGAACTCAGGTGCTCCGGCCGGAAGGGTCAGCAGTTCCTGCTCCATTAGTGGCACCGTCGTGTTAATTTAGTTACACACCCGGTGATAAGTCAAGAATGAGGAAAGGACCGAGAAGTGCTTACGACAAGTGGAACATATCCGTGGTCATTTGTGACACAGATAGTCCATAACAGTCAACCAAGTCATGGTGGCGACCGTAAAACTTTCGAAGTGACGATTTCAACTTAACCTAGAGGAACCCTTGGTTCAGTAGCTTCTTTGTTAGCAGCAACCCTCTATCAAGGAAATCCTGATAGGAACCACAAGCTCTGGAATATCGTATCAACTGAGAGATATATACTCCATATGCAGGTGCTGCTGGAATGTTGATACATATAAATGGAAAGTTCACAATGGGAAAATTGAAACCATCTCTTTTGTCGTAAAGTTTCGTTCTTACCCGCCCCTCACTGTCAATTTCGAGGTGTAGGTCAAGGTATGAAGCAGACCTATCTGTATCTGTGGTATCCTTTATTTCAAGCTCAATGGGTGCAAGTGAACTGAGTTGATTTGTTTGTTTGTACATATATGTATACATTTCATAAAAATACTCCGGTATAAAAAATATACAGATTTGTGTAAAGCTTGAGTTACACAGTAAATAATAGTTAACAATAATAACACAAGCAATAACAAAGTAGATTATAAATAAACATAATCACACGAATAAGCATTAGTATGCAAATAAACATTAATCTAAGCAAATAATAAAAACATAAATATATATACAATTCTATGCTTACCTTGCATATGGTGCAAAGGCTCCTCAATGATTTTATGATTCGATCTATATGTTATACTAATTATGGACACAGTCTGAATAACAAACTGTAGGACTCACAACTATATGTTTTAAATTAGCTATCAAAATAATCTGCAAATAAAATATTGACACAATATCGAGTACACCTCGCCATGAGCGGGATTCGAACTCACAACCTATAGTAGTGATATGCACTGATTGGACATGCAGGTAGTTGTAAATCCAACTACCATACGATCAAGGCCGCACCTTCTCATATTATGTCATACATATGCTAAGCTAATGTTTATAAACAGAAGTTGCTTAAATGAAAATGTAATTAAATGTTTCACGTAATTCTATTGGGCAAGCGATGTGAATAAGTTATTATTGAATTTTCTAAGTATAGTTATTTCCAAACGTAAACTATCAAATAAAAGATGGCGTCGGTACTTTTCAGGTGTTATTGGACCGCCTGGCATTGATTCCATTTGGAATATTGAATTACCAAATCAAAAGGGTAAGTATCCATGTTCAACAAATCAAATATAATTGATAGTTGTCATGTTCTTTAAATCAGCTCCCTTCAAAATAATCTTGCATTATAATTAAAATGAATATATCCACATTGAGCTAATATGCTGTCACTGATTGATTGCGAATTCTTCTAAAAAGATTCATGTGATGTCATCAGTTAACCAATAAACACATCATTATGACAACTTTTGTGTCACGAAGAGTAAGTATGAAAAGCTCTTTAATATAATACTTTCTTCTGGAACTTATCCTAAAATTTGGGGAGAAGGTTACTTAATAACTATCTTTAAAAGTGGGTCTCCATCAGATCCAAATAATTATAGGGGTATAACTATTAATAGTTGTCTGAGTAAATTGTTTAACAGTATTCTTAATAACAGGCTCGTTATATTTTTAAAGGAAAATAAAATACTTAATAATGAACAAATTGGCTTCAGAAAAGGGTCGAGAACAGCCGATCATATTTTCAAATTAAAAACATTAATCTGTAAATACATACAGAAATCGGGGAAAATATATGCTTGCTTTGTCGACCTTAAAAAGGCATTTGACTCTGTCATCCATTCGGCATTATTATACAAACTTCTGAAAAATGGAATCAATGGTAAGTTTTTCAATATTAATAAATCAATGTACTCATGTAGTGTTCTGAGAGTGAAAATGGACAATAATTTAAGTAATTGTTTTAAATCTGAAATTGGCGTGAAGCAAGGGGATAATCTAAGCCGGCCTTATTCAAATCTTCATAAATGATTCTGTTAGCATTTTCGATGATTCTTGCCACCCAGTTTATTTAGGGTCAGAGTCAATTAATTGTCCATTATATGCAGATGACTTAGTGCTTATGTCAACAAAAGCTGAGGGTTTACAAAATTGTCTTGATAAGTTTGCCAACTACTGTTCAAAATGGGGCTTATCAATGAATTATAAAAAGACTTTTAAAGATAATGATTTTCAATAAAGGAGGTAAACTTATTAAATGTTCTTTTTCAGTTAATGATTACAAATTAGAGTGTGTCAAAGAATATAAATACTTAGGTCTATTAATAGGTTGGGGTGGAAAATTTTCTACTGCAATTTCTGACCTGGTTAATAGAGGACAGAAGGCCTTTTTTTAAGTAAAAAGTATTTTTAAATATGGTATCCCCAGTATTCATACTATATTAAAAGCTTTTGTTCACACAGTGAAGCCTGTGCTACTTTATTCTTCAGAAGTATGGGGTATGCTCAATATGACTAGTAAACTCCAGAAAAGTAAAAATGACCTTATCTATGACTTATATAATGATCATAAAATTGAAAAGCTAAATTTAAATTTATGCAAGAGTATTCTTGGGGTGGGTAGCAAAGCCTCAAATTTAGCAGTGGTTGGAGAACTTGGTAGATATCCTTTGTATATAGATATTGTTATTAGCATGATAAAATATTGGATTAGATTGCATGAAGATAAAACAAATTGTATACTTAAAGCAGCATTAGATGAAAATAATAAAATGCATAATAATGGTCAGAATTGTTGGGTTAGCTGTATTTATTATATTTTAAAAGAACTTGATATGTTGAAAATGTTTAAATCTCCACTTACTTGCGGTGCAAGAGAAATAAATATAATAAGAAAAAAATTAAGAGAGATATACAAAAATTTGGAGGGAGAAGATTAATTTAGTTAAGCAAAACCCAGCTACTAACAGAAATGAAAATAAATTACGTACATATTGTAAATTTAAATTTATATTCCAACAGGAAAAATACTTAGATAATATAAAAGAATTATCAAATCGATCAACCCTAGCACGCTTTCGAATAAGTGCACATTATCTTGAAATTGAAAGGGGCAGATACACAATTCCAAAAACTGCAGTTGAAGAGAGAATATGCAAACAATGTAACTGTGAGGCAGTTGAGGATGAAGAACACTTATTAATTAAATGTAATAAATATTCCTTTGCTAGAAATACTTTCTTTTCTAATATAAATAACAATTTTTCTCCGGAATTATCAGATAGAAATAAGTTTATATGGTTATTAAGTAACGAAGACAAAGAAATCTGTAAAAATCTTGCAAATTTTATAGCAACTTGCCTTTCAATAAGAGATTTATCAGATAAATAACTGAATATATTTATGTTCTATAACCAACAGTGCTGATTCATGTTTATATATATATGTATACCAATATATTGTTTATATATAGTCTACAAATATTTGGGTATGACTCCCTCTGGTACAACTGTAGTATTGTTATTATTTGTTATTTTCCTTGTATTTCCTTGTTTTATTCTTTTGTTTGTTCTAGTCATTTGTGCATTCTTTCATACATGCATGTTCCTTATGGAGCTTTCTTTATTAATAAAGAATTTGAATTTGAATTTGCATAATGTTGAAGATTTTAGCTTTCTCTATAATAAGTAGTTTGCCCTGTTATACGTGAGTGTTGACAGTTTACTCACATGTGGAAATATCTTGCATGCAGTGACCGCATCACTTCATTAAGAGGAGAGGCTTAGGTCCTTAAAACTAATTTAATACGGCCACTTGTTATTGAAGTGTCTGTACCAAGCCAGAAATGTAAGCGATTATGTACTTGTGTGTTATTTTGCATCTTTTTCTGAAATTTTGATATTTAATTTTAAGAGTGTGGTATTGTTTTTTCTTCTTCCTCTTTAATCACTGTTTTATTTATCCATTACATTTTCATTTATTTCGTAAACCATAAAATTCAGAATTCATATTATGGTGGGTCTCATAAAACATTTAAATCCAAAATCTGAGAAGCCCACCATGGAATATATCTGTACTATTTTTAATAGGTAAATGAGAAATAATCATATATATAATCAAACATCAAGTTTGCAGTTTCTAAATTATGTAATTATTATCACAGCTAATGTTCTCCTCCCTCGAGCATAGGTAACCTTAGCAGATTTTGTCTATCCCATTTAGGTACTTTAGATTTATTGCTCCAAAATACGTTATCTCTGATAGCGGGCTATCATCCGCCGAATAGTCGGCACTGACATGGTTTATTGGATTTATCTTGTATTGAAAGTTCCTAAATAGTGTAATAAATATCATTATGGTTCTCCTCCATCAGGGATAGGCCGGTGACCTTGATTAACCCGATACATGTCCATATTCAGTAATGGGCTATGTAAATCACGTCGGAACATACTGGTCAATGTCATTGGCTAATGAAGATTGTGTAATATAATAACCAAATACCAATTCATGGTTTATAGCGAATGGGTTATATATGTGGAAAGCACTTGCAAACGGTATCATTTAACCAAGAGCAGAGGTTTGGACCCATAAAGCAAGCTTAACCCCACCATTTGGTATGGTCAGTACATTTTAGCATCTCACCATAGAATAAATTATCGAAACATATCAATGTCATCTGTTGATGAGGACGACTGAGTTGTACAATCACCCAATACACAGCGATCTCGATAACCAGAGCAACATGACGGGTGTCACTAGTGGAACAAGAACTGCTTACCTTTCCTGAGCACCTGAGTTCACCTCCGGTTTTTAGTGGGGTTCGTGTTACTCGATTTTTGAATTGATGTGTAATGTTTTGTAGATCGCTGTTTGTCCTTATGTCCTTTTTCGTTTGGTCATTGTGTTGTCTGACCTTCTTCGATTTACGGATTCTGATTACCCCTTTGGTATCTTAGATTTACGGATTCTGATTACCCCTTTGGTATCTTCAAACTCTTCGAACTAAATCATTCTTTTACTATAGAAGGAATAAATGACGAGTTGATTACAAGAAGTCTACTAATAATAATTATTAAATAATATCCACTTCCAAAAGGGTATATATAGTAGTACTCTGAACAGATTTAGGAAAATGATTACGCAAGTAATCAGGCGCCACATCACTTACTATATTAGAAAATACTTGAGGTTGTCTGCGATACCTTCGCTCTGATAGTGCTTCCCAAGCCTATTTGAGTAAATTGATGGACAAACCTGTTACTATTCTGGTAGCATATAATCAGAACTGTTCTAATTTGTCAGAATAGCCAATTCTACAATAATCTCAGACATCACATGCTTAATAAATTTAGTATTGGTCAATATAGAAATGTATTACCAATAATAATGTTGTCTTCATAACTAAGGGATCAATCAAGATCGTAAGACACAATATTCCTTACCATGACATGTATCGTTGAAAATTTAAGTTCTCGCTTATGACAGGCACAATAACGTGGAGGGATCAATCATTGTTGACTTGTTTCCACTTGAAAGGACCACCCACATGCTGTCCTAAAAATGAATTCCAATATAGATATAAACAGTAAAATAGCATACAATATCAATGCATCATACGACATCTGTAGATACTGTGTCGTGTACATAGCAGGAATATTTTGCAAGACTTATCACAATTACAATATTATTCCCACTCAAAAGCATATATGCACAAACTAATATCATGGTAAAAATATAAATAAAACTAATTTAATATCATGGTAAAAACATAAAAAAACTCATTTAATATCATGGTAAAAACATAAAAAAACTAATTTAATATCATGGTAAAAACATAAATAAAACTAATTTAATATCATAGTAAAAACATAGATAAAACTAATTTAATATCATGGTAAAAACATAAAAAAACTAATTTAATATCATGGTAAAAACATAGATAAAACTAATTTAATATCATGGTAAAAACATAAATAAAACTAATTTAATATCATGGTAAAAACATAAATAAAACTAATTTAATACCATGGTAAAAACATAAATAAAACTAATTTAATATCATGGTAAAAACATAAATAAAACTAATTTAATATCATGGTAAAAACATAAATAAAACTAATTTGATATCATGGTAAAAACATAAATAAAACTAATTTAATATCATAGTAAAAACATAAATAAAACTAATTTAAAATCATAAATAAAACTAATTTAATATCATAGTAAAAACATAAATAAAACTAATTTAATATCATAGTTAAAACATAAATGAAACTAATTTAATATCATGGTAAAAACATAAATAAAACTAATTTAATATCATGGTAAAAACATAAATAAAACTAATTTAATATCATAGTAAAAACATAAATAAAACTAATTTAATATCATGGTAAAACATAAATAAAACTAATTTAATATCATGGTAAAAACATAAATAAAACTAATTTAATATCATGGTAAAAACATAAATAAAACTAATTTAAAATCATAGTAAAAACATAAATAAAACTAATTTAATATCATAGTTAAAACATAGATAAAACTAATATTAAAAATTATTTTATATACTTGTCAAGGGTAACATTTGAATCTACATCGTGGTAATGGTTAGTACACATTTATTCATATGTTTTATTCTTGCATAGTGCTGAGTAAGCAAACTATAACCCTACGTCATGCTATTTGTTGTGGGGTTGTTTATATCTATTTGTTTAAAATAATAATTGCAGGGGGGCTTGGTATTATTGCTACCGCAGAACCAAAGACACAGAAAAGTGAATTTGGTGAGTATGGAGTAAATATAACTGAGTCAATTGAATTTTATCCTTATTCACGAGATACAGATTAGTACAACAGAGTAATGTTTCGTCAGTTCAGAAAATATCCATCATACATTATTATAATATCATTTTGTTAACATACTGTACAAAATGTTCGAATAAAACTGACCGCCACGATATAACTGACATATTGTTGAAAGTGGCGTTAAACACTATGACCATAACCCCTGTAAATAATGTTAGTCAGTCATAACCACATGATATTTCAGAGATATACACTGAAGAGGGACAGACAATTCAAAGGTTAAAAGTAGAAAAGACATGCAATGGTCGATAAAACACTACACAGAAAACTAAAGATTTACCAACACGAACCTCATCAAAACCCGAGGATGAACGCAGGTAACGACTGCTAAAGCCACCTAAAACCCGGAGGTGAACGCAGGTAACGACTGGTAAAGCCACCTGTATTCCACATATTTTTTTCTTTCATTTTATGTTTTGTAGATAATTATACTTCCCTGATTACCATTATTTCTGTGATTGGAGGATTTTTACTTGTTACGGATGTTGTCCTAGTGCTTTTGTTTCTTCATTTGAGGAAAGGTATTGTATAAATTCAATGGGCTCTTTCAATAACATCAACTTCCGCCCGTATTAACTGTAGTAAGTTCATGGGTATCATTAATTTGATATATTAGTAAACTAACTACTTTACCATGTAGTCCAATATTAATTTAACTATTTTAAAACTTCGTTATCAACTTAAATATTTTAAAAGTTAGTATAAATGAGAAAATGACACCACGACGAACAGATGGTTTTTTGTTTTTTTTTGTTTTTTTTTTCTATTAAACCCCACTATTTGATAGTAAGTAATAGAGAAAACCGAAGAGGCAATGAAGAATGGAGAATCCAGAGACATCGGCAACATTGGGTAAATTTCACAAAAGAAAGAAAAACAAAGCAAAAAACAGAAAACTAAAACGATGAGCAACAACTCGGGCATTACCAGGTTGAACCCAGGTGCTCGCGAAGTTTTTGAAGTTCCTCTTTCTTACAAGACACCCGCCGTGTTACTGAGATAATCAAGTCTGGTCAAAGTATTTGAAGTTTCTCTTTCTTACAAGACACCCGCCGTGTTACTGAGCTACTCAGGTTAAAGCCTTATCGGTGATATATGTAAGACCAAATCTACATAAAAGACAAAATATCCATTGCCATTTGAGAAATGGATATTTCGTAAATATCAACCAATTTGTGATGACGACCATAGATCTAAGTGATGATTTCAACCTAGAAGCAACGTAGTCACAACGTCTGAAAATTAAACCAAACAGCGTTATAATTAGATTTTTGAGCTGGCAAATTTTTGTTCTTCCCTTGACGGGATTTGAACTCACACCACTGATACACTGCAGCACCATTCGCTTAGCCTTACATCCAGCAATCTAACTCAGCAATTTTAAATACATATTGTATAGGATAATGAAAAATTCATTATACAGTCACAGGAAATAAAGTATATTATACAAACATCTAAGCAGGTGACAACCATACAATATATCTGTCCCACTGGATCTCAAAGTTACTTGTGATACTAGGTTAATACTAAATATTTGTTACGTCTGAAAATTAAACCAAACAGTTTTAGAATTAGATTTTTGAGCTGTCAAATTTTTGTTCTTGTATATATATATTATATATAATGGAGCGGATGTGGTCGAGTGGTCTAGGGCGCTAGACATAATGCTAAGCTATTGGTGTTGCAGTGTATCAATGATGTGAGTTCAAATCTCGTATACCCTCCTTTGTGTGTGTATGTATGCAATGGCTTGTATCTTACTCACCAATTATACAGAACTACTTATTCTAAAGAATGCTCTACATTTTTTCTCAACTGTCGGAAAGCATTTTTCCGATATGACCTTTAAAATGGCGATTTATTATTTTCTGAAACAGCGGTACGTACATAACGCGCACAAACATACTCTTTGGTAAGCTTTATTTTAGAGAGTACCTGTACTAAAGGACTGTCAGTTTAGGATTATATTACAATACTATTAAGTCTACAGTACACAATCATCATAGTTGTCTCTCTTGGGTAGATATAGATAGTTGTATGTAGTTCTCTACACATGTCTCTCTTGGGTAGACATTAATAGTTGTATGTAGTTCTCTGCACATGTCTCTCTTGGGTAGATATAAATAGTTGTATGTAGTTCTCTACACATGTCTCTCTTGGGTAGATATAAATAGTTGTATGTAGTTCTCTTCACATGTCTCTCTTGGGTAGATATAAATAGTTGTATGTAGTTCTCTACACATGTCTCTCTTGGGTAGATATAAATAGTTGTATGTAGTTCTCTGCACATGTCTCTCTTGGGTAGATATAAATAGTTGTATGTAGTTCCCTACACATGTCTCTCTTGGGTAGATATAGATAGTTGTATGTAGTTCTCTGCACATGTCTCTCTTGGGTAGATATAAATAGTTGTATGTAGTTTTCTACACATGTCTCTCTTGGGTAGATATAAATAGTTGTATGTAGTTCTCTACACATGTCTCTCTTGGGTAGATATAAATAGTTGTATGTAGTTCTCTACACATGTCTCTCTTGGGCAGATATAAATAGTTGTATGTAGTTCTCTACACATGTCTCTCTTGGGTAGATATTAATAGTTGTATGTAGTACTCTTCACATGTCTCTCTTGGGTAGATATAAATAGTTTTATGTAGTTCTCTACACATGTCTCTCTTGGGTAGATATAAATAGTTGAATGTATTTCTCTACACATGTCTCTCTTGGGTAGATATAAATAGTTGTATGTAGTTCTCTTCACATGTCTCTCTTGGGTAGATATAAATAGTTGTATGTAGTTCTCTACACATGTCTCTCTTGGGTAGATATAAATAGTTGTATGTAGTTCTCTTCACATGTCTCTCTTGGGTAGATATTAATAGCTGTATGTAGTTCTCTTCACATGTCTCTCTTGGGTAGATATTAATAGTTGTATGTAGTTCTCAACACATGTCTCTCTTGGGTAGATATAAATAGTTGTATGTAGTTCTCTTCACATGTCTCTCTTGGGTAGATATAAATATTTGTATGTAGTTGTCTACACATGTCTCTCTTGGGTAGATATAGATAATTGTATGTAGTTCTCTACACATTTCTCTCTTGGGTATATATTAATAGTTGTATGTAGTTCTCTGCACATGTCTCTCTTGGGTAGATATAAATAGTTGTATGTAGTTCTCTTCACATGTCTCTCTTGGGTAGATATTAATAGTTGTATGTAGTTCTCTACACATGTCTCTCTTGGGTAGATATAAATAGTTGTATGTAGTTCTCTTCACATGTCTCTCTTGGGTAGATATTAATAGTTGTATGTAGTTCTCTGCACATGTCTCTCTTGGGTAGATATTAATAGTTGTATGTAGTTCTCTACACATGTCTCTCTTGGGTAGATATAAATAGTTGTATGTAGTTCTCTACACATGTCTCTCTTGGGTAGATATAAATAGTTGTATGTAGTTCTCTTCACATGTCTCTCTTGGGTAGATATAAATAGTTGTATGTAGTTCTCTACACATGTCTCTCTTGGGTAGATATAAATAGTTGTATGTAGTTCTCTACACATGTCTCACTTGGGTAGATATAAATAGTTGTATGTAGTTCTCTACACATGTCTCTCTTGGGTAGATATTAATAGTTGTATGTAGTTCTCTACACATGTCTCTCTTGGGTAGATATAAATAATTGTATGTAGTTCTCTACACATGTCTTTCTTGGGTAGATATAAATAGTTGTATGTAGTTCTCTGCACATGTCTCTCTTGGGTAGATATAAATAGTTGTATGTAGTTCTCTACACATGTCTCTCTTGGGTAGATATAAATAGTTGTATGTAGTTCTCTTCACATGTCTCTCTTGGGTAGATATTAATAGTTGTATGTAGTTCTCTTCACATGTCTCTCATGGGTAGATATTAATAGTTGTATGTAGTTCTCAACACATGTCTCTCTTGGGTAGATATAAATAGTTGTATGTAGTTCTCTTCACATGTCTCTCTTGGGTAGATATAAATAGTTGTATGTAGTTCTCTACACATGTCTCTCTTGGGTAGATATAGATAGTTGTATGTAGTTCTCTACACATGTCTCTCTTGGGTAGATATTAATAGTTGTATGTAGTTCTCTGCACATGTCTCTCTTGGGTAGATATAAATAGTTGTATGTAGTTCTCTTCACATGTCTCTCTTGGGTAGATATTAATAGTTGTATGTAGTTCTCTACACATGTCTCTCTTGGGTAAATATAAATAGTTGTATGTAGTTCTCTGCACATGTCTCTCTTGGGTAGATATTAATAATTGTATGTAGTTCTCTGCATATGTCTCTCTTGGGTAGATATTAATAGTTGTATGTAGTTCTCTACACATGTCTCTCTTGGGTAGATATAAATAGTTGTATGTAGTTCTCTACACATGTCTCTCTTGGGTAGATATAAATAGTTGTATGTAGTTCTCTTCACATGTCTCTCTTGGGTAGATATAAATAGTTGTATGTAGTTCTCTACACATGTCTCACTTGGGTAGATATAAATAGTTGTATGTAGTTCTCTACACATGTCTCTCTTAGGTAGATATTAATAGTTGTATGTAGTTCTCTACACATGTCTCTCTTGGGTAGATATAAATAATTGTATGTAGTTCTCTACACATGTCTTTCTTGGGTAGATATAAATAGTTGTATGTAGTTCTCTGCACATGTCTCTCTTGGGTAGATATAAATAGTTGTATGTAGTTCTCTACACATGTCTCTCTTGGGTAGATATAAATAGTTGTATGTAGTTCTCTTCACATGTCTCTCTTGGGTAGATATTAATAGTTGTATGTAGTTCTCTTCACATGTCTCTCATGGGTAGATATTAATAGTTGTATGTAGTTCTCAACACATGTCTCTCTTGGGTAGATATAAATAGTTGTATGTAGTTCTCTTCACATGTCTCTCTTGGGTAGATATAAATAGTTGTATGTAGTTCTCTACACATGTCTCTCTTGGGTAGATATAGATAGTTGTATGTAGTTCTCTACACATGTCTCTCTTGGGTAGATATTAATAGTTGTATGTAGTTCTCTGCACATGTCTCTCTTGGGTAGATATAAATAGTTGTATGTAGTTCTCTTCACATGTCTCTCTTGGGTAGATATTAATAGTTGTATGTAGTTCTCTACACATGTCTCTCTTGGGTAAATATAAATAGTTGTATGTAGTTCTCTGCACATGTCTCTCTTGGGTAGATATTAATAATTGTATGTAGTTCTCTGCATATGTCTCTCTTGGGTAGATATTAATAGTTGTATGTAGTTCTCTACACATGTCTCTCTTGGGTAGATATAAATAGTTGTATGTAGTTCTCTACACATGTCTCTCTTGGGTAGATATAAATAGTTGTATGTAGTTCTCTTCACATGTCTCTCTTGGGTAGATATAAATAGTTGTATGTAGTTCTCTACACATGTCTCTCTTGGGTAGATATAAATAGTTGTATGTAGTTCTCTACACATGTCTCTCTTGGGTAGATATAAATAGTTGTATGTAGTTCTCTTCACATGTCTCTCTTGGGTAGATATAAATAGTTGTATGTAGTTCTCTACACATGTCTCTCTTGGGTAGATATAAATAGTTGTATGTAGTTCTCTACACATGTCTCTCTTGGGTAGATATAAATAGTTGTATGTAGTTCTCTGCACATGTCTCTCTTGGGTACATATAAATAGTTGTATGTAGTTCTCTACACATGTCTCTCTTGGGTACATATAAATAGTTGTATGTAGTTCTCTTCACATGTCTCTCGTGGGTAGATATTAATAGTTGTATGTAGTTCTCTACACATGTCTCTCTTGGGTAGATATAAATAATTGTATGTAGTTCTCTACACATGTCTCTCTTGGGTAGATATAAATAGTTGTATGTAGTTCTCTTCACATGTCTCTCTTGGGTAGATATAAATAGTTGTATGTAGTTCTCTACACATGTATCTCTTGGGTAGATATAAATAGTTGTATGTAGTTCTCTACACATGTCTTTCTTGGGTAGATATAAATAGTTGTATGTAGTTCTGTGCACATGTCTCTCTTGGGTAGATATAAATAGTTGTATGTAGTTCTCTACACATATCTCTCTTGGGTAGATATAAATAGTTGTATGTAGTTCTCTTCACATGTCTCTCTTGGGTAGATATAAATAGTTGTATGTAGTTCTCTACACATGTCTCTCTTTGGTAGATATAAATAGTTGTATGTATTTCTCCACACATGTCTCTCTTGGGTAGATATAAATAGTTGTATGTAGTTCTCTTCACATGTCTCTCTTGGGTAGATATAAATAGTTGTATGTAGTTCTCTACACATGTCTCTTTTGGTAGATATAAATGGTTGTATGTAGTTCTCCACACATGTCTCTCTTGGGTAGATATAAATAGTTGTATGTAGTTCTCTTCACATGTCTCTCTTGGGTAGATATAAATAGTTGTATGTAGTTCTCTGCATATGTCTCTCTTGGGTAGATATAAATAGTTGTATGTAGTTCTCTTCACATGTCTCTCTTTGGTAGATATAAATAGTTGTATTTAGTTCTCCACACATGTCTCTCTTGGGTAGATATAGATAGTTGTATGTAGTTCTCTTCACATGTCTCTCTTGGGTAGATATAAATAGTTGTATGTAGTTCTCTGCACATGTCTCTCTTGGGTAGATATAAATTATGTATGTAGTTCTCTACACATGTCTCTCTTGGGTAGATATTAATAGTTGTATGTAGTTCTCTTCACATGTCTCTCTTGGGTAGATATAAATAGTTGTATGTAGTTCTCTTCACATGTCTCTCTTGGGTAGATATAAATAGTTGTATGTAGTTCTCTACACATGTCTCTCTTGGGTAGATATAAATAGTTGTATGTAGTTCTCTACACATGTCTCTCTTGGGTAGATATAGATAGTTGTATGTAGTTCTCTTCACATGTCTCTCTTGGGTAGATATAAATAGTTGTATGTAGTTCTCTACACATGTCTCTCTTGGGTAGATATAAATAGTTGTATGTAGTTCTCTACACATGTCTCTCTTGGGTAGATATAAATAGTTGTATGTAGTTCTCTGCACATGTCTCTCTTGGGTACATATAAATAGTTGTATGTAGTTCTCTACACATGTCTCTCTTGGGTACATATAAATAGTTGTATGTAGTTCTCTTCACATGTCTCTCGTGGGTAGATATTAATAGTTGTATGTAGTTCTCTACACATGTCTCTCTTGGGTAGATATAAATAATTGTATGTAGTTCTCTACACATGTCTCTCTTGGGTAGATATAAATAGTTGTATGTAGTTCTCTTCACATGTCTCTCTTGGGTAGATATAAATAGTTGTATGTAGTTCTCTACACATGTATCTCTTGGGTAGATATAAATAGTTGTATGTAGTTCTCTACACATGTCTTTCTTGGGTAGATATAAATAGTTGTATGTAGTTCTGTGCACATGTCTCTCTTGGGTAGATATAAATAGTTGTATGTAGTTCTCTACACATATCTCTCTTGGGTAGATATAAATAGTTGTATGTAGTTCTCTTCACATGTCTCTCTTGGGTAGATATAAATAGTTGTATGTAGTTCTCTACACATGTCTCTCTTTGGTAGATATAAATAGTTGTATGTATTTCTCCACACATGTCTCTCTTGGGTAGATATAAATAGTTGTATGTAGTTCTCTTCACATGTCTCTCTTGGGTAGATATAAATAGTTGTATGTAGTTCTCTACACATGTCTCTCTTTGGTAGATATAAATGGTTGTATGTAGTTCTCTTCACATGTCTCTCTTTGGTAGATATAAATAGTTGTATTTAGTTCTCCACACATGTCTCTCTTGGGTAGATATAAATAGTTGTATGTAGTTCTCTTCACATGTCTCTCTTGGGTAGATATAAATAGTTGTATGTAGTTCTCTGCACATGTCTCTCTTGGGTAGATATAAATTATGTATGTAGTTCTCTACACATGTCTCTCTTGGGTAGATATTAATAGTTGTATGTAGTTCTCTTCACATGTCTCTCTTGGGTAGATATTAATAGTTGTATGTAGTTCTCTACACATGTCTCTCTTGGGTAGATATAAATAATTGTATGTAGTTCTCTACACATGTCTCTCTTGGGTAGATATAAATAGTTGTATGTAGTTCTCTTCACATGTATCTCTTGGGTAGATATAAATAGTTGTATGTAGTTCTCTACACATGTCTCTCTTGGGTAGATATAAATAGTTGTATGTAGTTCTCTACACATGTCTCTCTTAGGTAGATATAAATAGTTGTATGTAGTTCTCTACACATGTCTCTCTTGGGTAGATATAAATAGTTGTATGTAGTTCTCTGCACATGTCTCTCTTGGGTACATATAAATAGTTGTATGTAGTTCTCTACTTATGTCTCTCTTGGGTACATATAAATAGTTGTATGTAGTTCTCTTCAAATGTCTCTCTTGGGTAGATATTAATAGTTGTATGTAGTTCTCTACACATGTCTCTCTTGGGTAGATATAAATAATTGTATGTAGTTCTCTACACATGTCTTTCTTGGGTAGATATAAATAGTTGTATGTAGTTCTCTGCACATGTCTCTCTTGGGTAGATATAAATAGTTGTATGTAGTTCTCTACACATGTCTCTCTTGGGTAGATATAAATAGTTGTATGTAGTTCTCTTCACATGTCTCTCTTGGGTAGATATTAATAGTTGTATGTAGTTCTCTTCACATGTCTCTCATGGGTAGATATTAATAGTTGTATGTATTTCTCAACACATGTCTCTCTTGGGTAGATATAAATAGTTGTATGTAGTTCTCTTCACATGTCTCTCTTGGGTAGATATAAATAGTTGTATGTAGTTCTCTACACATGTCTCTCTTGGGTAGATATTAATAGTTGTATGTAGTTCTCTGCACATGTCTCTCTTGGGTAGATCTTAATAGTTGTATGTAGTTCTCTACACATGTCTCTCTTGGGTAGATATAAATAGTTGTATGTAGTTCTCTACACATGTCTCTCTTGGGTAGATATAAATAGTTGTATGTAGTTCTCTTCACATGTCTCTCTTGGGTAGATATAAATAGTTGTTTGTAGTTCACTACACATGTCTCTCTTGGGTAGATATAAATAGTTGTATGTAGTTCTCTACACATGTCTCTCTTGGGTAGATATAAATAGTTGTATGTAGTTCTCTTCACATGTCTCTCTTGGGTAGATATAAATAGTTGTATGTAGTTCTCTACACATGTCTCTCTTGGCTAGATATAAATAGTTGTATGTAGTTCTCTACACATGTCTCTCTTGGGTAGATATAAATAGTTGTATGTAGTTCTCTGCACATGTCTCTCTTGGGTACATATAAATAGTTGTATGTAGTTCTCTACACATGTCTCTCTTGGGTACATATAAATAGTTGTATGTAGTTCTCTTCACATGTCTCTCGTCGGTAGATATTAATATTTGTATGTAGTTCTCTACACATGTCTCTCTTGGGTAGATATAAATAATTGTATGTAGTTCTCTACACATGTCTCTCTTGGGTAGATATAAATAGTTGTATGTAGTTCTCTTCACATGTCTCTCTTGGGTAGATATAAATAGTTGTATGTAGTTCTCTACACATGTATCTCTTGGGTAGATATAAATAGTTGTATGTAGTTCTCTACACATGTCTTTCTTGGGTAGATATAAATAGTTGTATGTAGTTCTGTGCACATGTCTCTCTTGGGTAGATATAAATAGTTGTATGTAGTTCTCTACACATATCTCTCTTGGGTAGATATAAATAGTTGTATGTAGTTCTCTTCACATGTCTCTCTTTGGTAGATGTAAATAGTTGTATGTAGTTCTCCACACATGTCTCTCTTGGGTAGATATAAATAGTTGTATGTAGTTCTCTTCACATGTCTCTCTTGGGTAGATATAAATAGTTGTATGTAGTTCTCTACACATGTCTCTCTTTGGTAGATATAAATGGTTGTATGTAGTTCTCCACACATGTCTCTCTTGGGTAGATATAAATAGTTGTATGTAGTTCTCTTCACATGTCTCTCTTGGGTAGATATAAATAGTTGTATGTAGTTCTCTGCACATGTCTCTCTTGGGTAAATATAAATAGTTGTATGTAGTTCTCTTCACATGTATCTCCTGGGTAGATATAAATAGTTGTATGTAGTTCTCTACACATGTCTCTCTTGGGTAGATATAAATAGTTGTATGTAGTTCCCTACACATGTCTTTCTTGGGTAGATATAAATAGTTGTATGTAGTTCTCTGCACATGTCTCTCTTGGGTAGATATAAATAGTTGTATGTAGTTCTCTACACATGTCTCTCTTGGGTAGATATAAATAGTTGTATGTAGTTCTTTTCACATGTATCTCTTGGGTAGATATAAATAGTTGTATGTAGTTCTCTACACATGTCTCTCTTTGGTAGATATAAATAGTTGTATGTAGTTCTCCACACATGTCTCTCTTGGGTAGATATTAATAGTTGTATGTAGTTCTCTTCACATGTCTCTCTTGGGTAGATATACATAGTTTTATGTAGTTATCTTCACATGTCTCTCTTGGGTAGATATAAATATATTATATGTAGTTCTCTACACATGTCTCTCTTGGGTAGATATAAATAGTTGTATATAGTTCTCTGCACATGTCTCTCTTGGGTAGATATAAATAGTTGTATGTAGTTCTCTTCACCTGTCTCTCTTGGGTAGATATAAATAGTTGTATGTAGTTCTCTACACATGTCTCTCTTGGGTAGATATTAATAGTTGTATGTAGTTCTCTTCACATGTCTCTCTTGGGTAGATATAAATAGTTTTATGTAGTTCTCTTCACATGTCTCTCTTGGGTAGATATAAATATATTGTATGTAGTTCTCTACACATTTCTCTCTTGGGTAGATATAAATAGTTGTATGTATTTCTCTACACATGTCTCTCTTAGGTAGATATAAATAGTTGTATGTAGTTCTCTGCACATGTCTCTCTTGGGTACATATAAATAGTTGTATGTAGTTCTCTTCACATGTCTCTCTTGAGTAGATATAAATAGTTGTATGTAGTTCTCTACACATCTCTCTCTTGGGTAGATATAAATAGTTGTATGTAGTTCTCTTCACATGTCTCTCTTGGGTAGATATTAATAGTTGTATGTAGTTCTCTTCACATGTCTCTCTTGGGTAGATATTAATAGTTGTATGTACTTCTCAACACATGTCTCTCTTGGGTAGATATAAATAGTTGTATGTAGTTCTCTTCACATGTCTCTCTTGGGTAGATATAAATAGTTGTATGTAGTTCTCTACACATGTCTCTCTTGGTTAGATATAGATAGTTGTATGTAGTTCTCTACACATGTCTCTCTTGGGTAGATATTAATAGTTGTATGTAGTTCTCTGCACATGTCTCTCTTGGGTAGATATAAATAGTTGTATGTAGTTCTCTTCACATGTCTCTCTTGGGTAGATATTAATAGTTGTATGTAGTTTTCTACACATGTCTCTCTTGGGTAGATATAAATAGTTGTATGTAGTTCTCTGCACATGTCTCTCTTGGGTAGATATTAATAGTTGTATGTAGTTCTCTGCACATGTCTCTCTTGGGTAGATATTAATAGTTGTATGTAGTTCTCTACACATGTCTCTCTTGGGTAGATATAAATAGTTGTATGTAGTTCTCTACACATGTCTCTCTTGGGTAGATATAAATAGTTGTATGTAGTTCTCTTCACATGTCTCTCTTGGGTAGATATAGATAGTTGTATGTAGTTCTCTACACATGTCTCTCTTGGGTAGATATTAATAGTTGTATGTAGTTCTCTGCACATGTCTCTCTTAGGTAGATATAAATAGTTGTATGTAGTTCTCTTCACATGTCTCTCTTGGGTAGATATTAATAGTTGTATGTAGTTCTCTACACATGTCTCTCTTGGGTAGATATAAATAGTTGTATGTAGTTCTCTGCACATGTCTCTCTTGGGTAGATATTAATAGTTGTATGTAGTTCTCTGCACATGTCTCTCTTGGGTAGATATTAATAGTTGTATGTAGTTCTCTACACATGTCTCTCTTGGGTAGATATAAATAGTTGAATGTAGTTCTCTACATATGTATCTCTTGGGTAGATATAAATAGTTGTATGTAGTTCTCTTCACATGTCTCTCTTGGGTAGATATAAATAGTTGTATGTAGTTCTCTACACATGTCTCTCTTGGGGAGATATAAATAGTTGTATGTAGTTCTCTACACATGTCTCTCTTGGGTAGATATAAATAGTTGTATGTAGTTCTCTTCACGTGTCTCTCTTGGGTAGATATAAATAGTTGTATGTAGTTCTCTACACATGTCTCTCTTGGGTAGATACAAATAGTATTATGTAGTTCTCTACACATGTCTCTCTTGGGTAGATATAAATAGTTGTATGTAGTTCTCTGCACATGTCTCTCTTGGGTACATATAAATAGTTGTATGTAGTTCTCTACACATGTCTCTCTTGGGTACATATAAATAGTTGTATGTAGTTCTCTTCACATGTCTCTCTTGGGTAGATATTAATAGTTGTATGTAGTTCTCTACACATGTCTCTCTTGGGTAGATATAAATAATTGTATGTAGTTCTCTACACATGTCTCTCTTGGGTAGATATAAATAGTTATATGTAGTTCTCTTCACATGTCTCTCTTGGGTAGATATAAATAGTTGTATGTAGTTCTCTACACATGTCTTTATTGGGTAGATATAAATAGTTGTATGTAGTTCTCTGCACATGTCTCTCTTGGGTAGATATAAATAGTTGTATGTAGTTCTCTACACATGTCTCTCTTGGGTAGAAATAAATAGTTGTATGTGTAGTTCTCTTCACATGTCTCTCTTGGGTAGATATTAATAGTTGTATGTAGTTCTCTTCACATGTCTCTCTTGGGTAGATATTAATAGTTGTATGTAGTTCTCAACACATGTCTCTCTTGGGTAGATATAAATAGTTGTATGTAGTTCTCTTCACATGTCTCTCTTGGGTAGATATTAATAGTTGTATGTAGTTCTCTACACATGTCTCTCTTGGGTAGATATAAATAGTTGTATGTAGTTCTCTACACATGTCTCTCTTGGGTAGATATTAATAGTTGTATGTACTTCTCTGCAAATGTCTCTCTTGGGTAGATATAAATAGTTGTATGTAGTTCTCTTCACATGTCTCTCTTGGGTAGATATTAATAGTTGTATGTAGTTCTCTACACATGTCTCTCTTGGGTAGATATAAATAGTTGTATGTAGTTCTCTGCACATGTCTCTCTTAGGTAGATATTAATAGTTGTATGTAGTTCTCTGCACATGTCTCTCTTGGGTAGATATTAATAGTTGTATGTAGTTCTCTACACATGCCTCTCTTGGGTAGATATAAATAGTTGTATGTAGTTCTCTACACATGTCTCTCTTGGGTAGATATAAATAGTTGTATGTAGTTCTCTTCACATGTCTCTCTTGGGTAGATATAAATAGTTGTATGTAGTTCTCTACACATGTCTCTTTTGGGTAGATATAAATAGTTGTATGTAGTTCTCTACACATGTCTCTCTTGGGTAGATATAAATAGTTGTATGTAGTTCTCTGCACATGTCTCTCTTGGGTAGATATAAATAGTTGTATGTAGTTCTCTACACATGTCTCTCTTGGGTAGATATAAATAGTTTTATGTAGTTCTCTGCACATGTCTCTCTTGGGTACATATAAATAGTTGTATGTAGTTCTCTACACATGTCTCTCTTGGGTAGATATAAATAATTGTATGTAGTTCTCTACACATGTCTCTCTTGGGTAGATATAAATAGTTGTATGTAGTTCTCTTCACATGTCTCTCTTGGGTAGATATAAATAGTTGTATGTAGTTCTCTACACATGTCTCTCTTGGGTAGATATAAATAGTTGTATGTAGTTCTCTACACATGTCTTTCTTGGGTAGATATAAATAGTTGTATGTAGTTCTATGCACATGTCTCTCTTGGGTAGATATAAATAGTTGTATGTAGTTCTCTTCACATGTCTCTCTTGGGTAGATATAAATAGTTGTATGTAGTTCTCTACACATGTCTCTCTTTGGTAGATATAAATAGCTGTATGTAGTTCTCCACATATGTATCTCTTGGGTAGATATAAATAGTTGTATGTAGTTCTCTTCACATGTCTCTCTTGTGTAGATATAAATAGTTGTATGTAGTTCTCTGCACATGTCTCTCTTGGGTAGATATCAATAGTTGTATGTAGTTCTCTACACAGGTCTCTCTTGGGAATATATAAATAGTTGTATGTAGTTCTCTTCACATGTCTCTCTTGGGTAGATATAAATAGTTGTATGTAGTTCTCTACACATGTCTCTCTTTGGTAGATATAAATAGTTGTATGTAGTTCTCCACACATGTCTCTCTTGGGTAGATATAAATAGTTGTATGTAGTTCTCTGCACATGTCTCCCTTGGGTAGATATAAATAGTTGTATGTAGTTCTCCACACATGTCTCTCTTGGGTAGATATAAATAGTTGTATGCAGTTCTCTACACATGTCTCTCTTGGGTAGATATAAATAGTTGTATGTAGTTCTCTACACATGTCTCTCTTGGGTAGATATAAATAGTTGTATGTAGTTCTCCACACATGTCTCTCTTGGGTAGATATAAATAGTTGTATGTAGTTCTCTTCACATGTCTCTCTTGGGTAGATATAAATAGTTGTATGTAGTTCTCTGCACATGTCTCTCTTGGGTAGATATAAATAGTTGTATGTAATTCTCTACACATGTCTCTCTTGGGTAGATATTAATAGTTGTATGTTGTTCTCTGCACATGTCTCTCTTGGGTAGATATTAATAGTTGTATGTAGTTCTCCACACATGTCTCTCTTGGGTAGATATAAATAGTTGTATGTAGTTCTCTTCACATGTCTCTCTTGGGTAGATATAAATAGTTGTATGTAGTTCTCTGCACATGTCTCTCTTGGGTAGATATAAATAGTTGTATGTAGTTCTCTACACATGTCTCTCTTGGGTAGATATAAATAGTTGTATGTAGTTCTCTACACATGTCTCTCTAGGGTAGATATAAATAGTTGTATGTAGTTCTCCACACATGTCTCTCTTGGGTAGATATAAATAGTTGTATGTAGTTCTCTTCACATGTCTCTCTTGGGTAGATATAAATAGTTGTATGTAGTTCTCTGCACATGTCTCTCTTGGGTAGATATAAATAGTTGTATGTAATTCTCTACACATGTCTCTCTTGGGTAGATATTAATAGTTGTATGTAGTTCTCTACACATGTCTCTCTTGGGTAGATATAAATAGTTGTATGTAGTTCTCTACACATGTCTTTCTTGGGTAGATATAAATAGTTGTATGTAGTTCTCCACACATGTCTCTCTTGGGTAGATATAAATAGTTGTATGTAGTTCTCTTCACATGTCTCTCTTGGGTAGATATAAATAGTTGTATGTAGTTCTCTGCACATGTCTCTCTTGGGTAGATATAAATAGTTGTATGTAGTTCTCTACACATGTCTCTCTTGGGTAGATATTAATAGTTGTATGTAGTTCTCTGCACATGTCTCTCTTGGGTAGATATTAATAGTTGTATGTAGTTCTCTGCCCATGTCTCTCTTGGGTAGATATTAATAGTTGTATGTAGTTCTCTACACATGTCTCTCTTCAGTAGATATGAATAGTTGTATGTAGTTCTCTACTCATGTCTCTCTTGGTAGATATAAATAGATGTATGTAGTTCTCTACACATGTCTCTCGTGGGTAGATATAAATAGTTGTATGTAGTTCTCTTCACATGTCTCTCTTGGGTAGATATTAATAGTTGTATGTAGTTCTCTACACATATCTCTTGGGTAGATATAAATAATTGTATGTAGTTCTCTACACATGTCTCTCTTGGGTAGATATAAATAGTTGTATGTAGTTTTCTTCACATGTCTCTCTTGGGTAGATATAAATAGTTGTATGTAGTTCTCTACACATGTCTCTCTTGGGTATATATAAATAGTTGTATGTAGTTCTCTACACATGTCTTTCTTGGGTAGATATAAATAGTTGTATGTAGTTCTCTGCACATGTCTATCTTGGGTAGATATAAATAGTTGTATGTAGTTCTCTACACATGTCTCTCTTGGGTAGATATAAATAGTTGTATTTAGTTCTCTACACATGTCTCTCTTGGGTAGATATAAATAGTTGTATGTAGTTTTCTTCACATGTCTCTCTTGGGTAGATATAAATAGTTGTATGTAGTTCTCTTCACATGTCTCTCTTGGGTAGATATAAATAGTTGTATGTAGTTCTCTGCACATGTCTCTCTTGGGTAGATATAAATAGTTTTATGTTGTTCTCTACACATGTCTCTCTTGGGTAGATATTAATAGTTGTATGTAGTTCTCTGCACATGTCTCTCTTGGGTAGATATTAATAGTTGTATGTAGTTCTCTGCACATGTCTCTCTTGGGTAGATATTAATAGTTGTATGTAGTTCTCTACACATGTCTCTCTTGGGTAGATATAAATAGTTGTATGTAGTTCTCTACACATGTCTCTCTTGGGTAGATATAAATAGTTGTATGTAGTTCTCTTCACATGTCTCTCTTGGGTAGATATAAATAGTTGTATGTAGTTCTCTGCACAGGTCTCTCTTGGGTAGATATAAATAGTTGTATGTTGTTCTCTACACATGTCTCTCTTGGGTAGATATTAATAGTTGTATGTAGTTCTCTGCACATGTCTCTCTTGGGTAGATATTAATAGTTGTATGTAGTTCTCTGCACATGTCTCTCTTGGGTAGATATTAATAGTTGTATGTAGTTCTCTACACATGTCTCTCTTGGGTAGATATAAATAGTTGTATGTAGTTCTCTACGCATGTCTCTCTTGGGTAGATATAAATAGTTGTATGTAGTTCTCTTCACATGTCTCTCTTGGGTAGATATAAATAGTTGTATGTAGTTCTCTACACATGTCTCTCTTGGGGAGATATAAATAGTTGTATGTAGTTCTCTACACATGTCTCTCTTGGGTAGATATAAATAGTTGTATGTAGTTTTCTGCACATGTCTCTCTTGGGTAGATATAAATAGTTGTATGTAGTTCTGTACACATGTCTCTCTTGGGTAGATATAAATAGTTGTATGTAGTTCTCTTCACATGTATCTCTTGGGTATATATTATTAGTTGTATGTAGTTCTCTACACATGTCTCTCTTGGGTAGATATAAATAATTGTATGTAGTTCTCTACACATATCTCTCTTGGGTAGATATAAATAGTTGTATGTAGTTCTCTTCACATGTCTCTCTTGGGTAGATATAAATAGTTGTATGTAGTTCTCTACAGATGTCTCTCTTGGGTAGATATAAATAGTTGTATGTAGTTCTCTTCACATGTCTCTCTTGGGTAGATATAAATAGTTGTATGTAGTTCTCTGCACAGGTCTCTCTTGGGTAGATATAAATAGTTGTATGTTGTTCTCTACACATGTCTCTCTTGGGTAGATATTAATAGTTGTATGTAGTTCTCTGCACATGTCTCTCTTGGGTAGATATTAATAGTTGTGTGTAGTTCTCTGCACATGTCTCTCTTGGGTAGATATTAATAGTTGTATGTAGTTCTCTACACATGTCTCTCTTGGGTAGATATAAATAGTTGTATGTAGTTCTCTACACATGTCTCTCTTGGGTAGATATAAATAGTTGTATGTAGTTCTCTTCACATGTCTCTCTTGGGTAGATATAAATAGTTGTATATAGTTCTCTACACATGTCTCTCTTGGGGAGATATAAATAGTTGTATGTAGTTCTCTACACATGTCTCTCTTGGGTAGATATAAATAGTTGTATGTAGTTTTCTGTACATGTCTCTCTTGGGTAGATATAAATAGTTGTATGTAGCTCTCTACACATGTCTCTCTTGGGTAGATATAAATAGTTGTATGTAGTTCTCTTCACATGTCTCTCTTGGGTATATATTAATAGTTGTATGTAGTTCTCTTCACATGTCTCTCTTGGGTAGATATAAATAGTTGTATGTAGTTCTCTACACATGTCTCTCTTGGGTAGATATAAATAGTTGTATGTAGTTCTCTGCACAGGTCTCTCTTGGGTAGATATAAATAGTTGTATGTTGTTCTCTACACATGTCTCTCTTGGGTAGATATTAATAGTTGTATGTAGTTCTCTGCACATGTCTCTCTTGGGTAGATATTAATAGTTGTGTGTAGTTCTCTGCACATGTCTCTCTTGGGTAGATATTAATAGTTGTATGTAGTTCTCTACACATGTCTCTCTTGGGTAGATATAAATAGTTGTATGTAGTTCTCTACACATGTCTCTCTTGGGTAGATATAAATAGTTGTATGTAGTTCTCTTCACATGTCTCTCTTGGGTAGATATAAATAGTTGTATATAGTTCTCTACACATGTCTCTCTTGGGGAGATATAAATAGTTGTATGTAGTTCTCTACACATGTCTCTCTTGGGTAGATATAAATAGTTGTATGTAGTTTTCTGTACATGTCTCTCTTGGGTAGATATAAATAGTTGTATGTAGCTCTCTACACATGTCTCTCTTGGGTAGATATAAATAGTTGTATGTAGTTCTCTTCACATGTCTCTCTTGGGTATATATTAATAGTTGTATGTAGTTCTCTACACATGTCTCTCTTGGGTAGATATAAATAATTGTATGTAGTTCTCTACACATATCTCTCTTGGGTAGATATAAATAGTTGTATGTAGTTCTCTTCACATGTCTCTCTTGGGTAGATATAAATAGTTGTATGTAGTTCTCTACACATGTCTCTCTTGGGTAGATATAAATAGTTGTATGTAGTTCTCTACACATGTCTTTCTTGGGTAGATATAAATAGTTGTATGTAGTTCTCTTCACATGTCTCTCTTGGGTAGATATTAATAGTTGTATGTAGTTCTCTGCACATGTCTCTCTTGGGTAGATATAAATAGTTGTATGTAGTTCTCTACACATGTCTCTCTTGGGTAGATATAAATAGTTGTATGTAGTTCTCTGCACATGTCTCTCTTGGGTAGATATAAATAGTTGTATGTAGTTTTCTGTACATGTCTCTCTTGGATAGATATAAATAGTTGTATGTAGCTCTCTACACATGTCTCTCTTGGGTAGATATAAATAGTTGTATGTAGTTCTCTTCACATGTCTCTCTTGGGTATATATTAATAGTTGTATGTAATTCTCTACACATGTCTCTCTTGGGTAGATATTAATAGTTGTATGTTGTTCTCTGCACATGTCTCTCTTGGGTAGATATTAATAGTTGTATATAGTTCTCTGCACATGTCTCTCTTGGGTAGATATTAATAGTTGTATGTAGTTCTCTACACATGTTTCTCTTGGGTAGATATAAATAGTTGTATGTAGTTCTCCACACATGTCTCTCTTGGGTAGATATAAATAGTTGTATGTAGTTCTCTACACATGTCTCTCTTGGGTAGATATAAATAGTTTTATGTAGTTCTCTGCACATGTCTCTCTTGGGTACATATAAATAGTTGTATGTAGTTCTCTACACATGTCTCTCTTGGGTAGATATAAATAATTGTATGTAGTTCTCTACACATGTCTCTCTTGGGTAGATATAAATAGTTGTATGTAGTTCTCTTCACATGTCTCTCTTGGGTAGATATAAATAGTTGTATGTAGTTCTCTACACATGTCTCTCTTGGGTAGATATAAATAGTTGTATGTAGTTCTCTACACATGTCTTTCTTGGGTAGATATAAATAGTTGTATGTAGTTCTATGCACATGTCTCTCTTGGGTAGATATAAATAGTTGTATGTAGTTCTCTTCACATGTCTCTCTTGGGTAGATATAAATAGTTGTATGTAGTTCTCTACACATGTCTCTCTTTGGTAGATATAAATAGCTGTATGTAGTTCTCCACATATGTATCTCTTGGGTAGATATAAATAGTTGTATGTAGTTCTCTTCACATGTCTCTCTTGTGTAGATATAAATAGTTGTATGTAGTTCTCTGCACATGTCTCTCTTGGGTAGATATCAATAGTTGTATGTAGTTCTCTACACAGGTCTCTCTTGGGAATATATAAATAGTTGTATGTAGTTCTCTTCACATGTCTCTCTTGGGTAGATATAAATAGTTGTACGTAGTTCTCTACACATGTCTCTCTTTGGTAGATATAAATAGTTGTATGTAGTTCTCCACACATGTCTCTCTTGGGTAGATATAAATAGTTGTATGTAGTTCTCTGCACATGTCTCCCTTGGGTAGATATAAATAGTTGTATGTAGTTCTCCACACATGTCTCTCTTGGGTAGATATAAATAGTTGTATGCAGTTCTCTACACATGTCTCTCTTGGGTAGATATAAATAGTTGTATGTAGTTCTCTACACATGTCTCTCTTGGGTAGATATAAATAGTTGTATGTAGTTCTCCACACATGTCTCTCTTGGGTAGATATAAATAGTTGTATGTAGTTCTCTTCACATGTCTCTCTTGGGTAGATATAAATAGTTGTATGTAGTTCTCTGCACATGTCTCTCTTGGGTAGATATAAATAGTTGTATGTAATTCTCTACACATGTCTCTCTTGGGTAGATATTAATAGTTGTATGTTGTTCTCTGCACATGTCTCTCTTGGGTAGATATTAATAGTTGTATGTAGTTCTCCACACATGTCTCTCTTGGGTAGATATAAATAGTTGTATGTAGTTCTCTTCACATGTCTCTCTTGGGTAGATATAAATAGTTGTATGTAGTTCTCTGCACATGTCTCTCTTGAGTAGATATAAATAGTTGTATGTAGTTCTCTACACATGTCTCTCTTGGGTAGATATAAATAGTTGTATGTAGTTCTCTACACATGTCTCTCTAGGGTAGATATAAATAGTTGTATGTAGTTCTCCACACATGTCTCTCTTGGGTAGATATAAATAGTTGTATGTAGTTCTCTTCACATGTCTCTCTTGGGTAGATATAAATAGTTGTATGTAGTTCTCTGCACATGTCTCTCTTGGGTAGATATAAATAGTTGTATGTAATTCTCTACACATGTCTCTCTTGGGTAGATATTAATAGTTGTATGTAGTTCTCTACACATGTCTCTCTTGGGTAGATATAAATAGTTGTATGTAGTTCTCTACACATGTCTTTCTTGGGTAGATATAAATAGTTGTATGTAGTTCTCCACACATGTCTCTCTTGGGTAGATATAAATAGTTGTATGTAGTTCTCTTCACATGTCTCTCTTGGGTAGATATAAATAGTTGTATGTAGTTCTCTGCACATGTCTCTCTTGGGTAGATATAAATAGTTGTATGTAGTTCTCTACACATGTCTCTCTTGGGTAGATATTAATAGTTGTATGTAGTTCTCTGCACATGTCTCTCTTGGGTAGATATTAATAGTTGTATGTAGTTCTCTGCCCATGTCTCTCTTGGGTAGATATTAATAGTTGTATGTAGTTCTCTACACATGTCTCTCTTCAGTAGATATGAATAGTTGTATGTAGTTCTCTACACATGTCTCTCTTGGTAGATATAAATAGATGTATGTAGTTCTCTACACATGTCTCTCGTGGGTAGATATAAATAGTTGTATGTAGTTCTCTTCACATGTCTCTCTTGGGTAGATATTAATAGTTGTATGTAGTTCTCTACACATATCTCTTGGGTAGATATAAATAATTGTATGTAGTTCTCTACACATGTCTCTCTTGGGTAGATATAAATAGTTGTATGTAGTTTTCTTCACATGTCTCTCTTGGGTAGATATAAATAGTTGTATGTAGTTCTCTACACATGTCTCTCTTGGGTATATATAAATAGTTGTATGTAGTTCTCTTCACATGTCTTTCTTGGGTAGATATAAATAGTTGTATGTAGTTCTCTGCACATGTCTATCTTGGGTAGATATAAATAGTTGTATGTAGTTCTCTACACATGTCTCTCTTGGGTAGATATAAATAGTTGTATTTAGTTCTCTACACATGTCTCTCTTGGGTAGATATAAATAGTTGTATGTAGTTTTCTTCACATGTCTCTCTTGGGTAGATATAAATAGTTGTATGTAGTTCTCTTCACATGTCTCTCTTGGGTAGATATAAATAGTTGTATGTAGTTCTCTGCACATGTCTCTCTTGGGTAGATATAAATAGTTTTATGTTGTTCTCTACACATGTCTCTCTTGGGTAGATATTAATAGTTGTATGTAGTTCTCTGCACATGTCTCTCTTGGGTAGATATTAATAGTTGTATGTAGTTCTCTGCACATGTCTCTCTTGGGTAGATATTAATAGTTATATGTAGTTCTCTACACATGTCTCTCTTGGGTAGATATAAATAGTTGTATGTAGTTCTCTACACATGTCTCTCTTGGGTAGATATAAATAGTTGTATGTAGTTCTCTTCACATGTCTCTCTTGGGTAGATATAAATAGTTGTATGTAGTTCTCTGCACAGGTCTCTCTTGGGTAGATATAAATAGTTGTATGTTGTTCTCTACACATGTCTCTCTTGGGTAGATATTAATAGTTGTATGTAGTTCTCTGCACATGTCTCTCTTGGGTAGATATTAATAGTTGTATGTAGTTCTCTGCACATGTCTCTCTTGGGTAGATATTAATAGTTGTATGTAGTTCTCTACACATGTCTCTCTTGGGTAGATATAAATAGTTGTATGTAGTTCTCTACACATGTCTCTCTTGGGTAGATATAAATAGTTGTATGTAGTTCTCTTCACATGTCTCTCTTGGGTAGATATAAATAGTTGTATGTAGTTCTCTACACATGTCTCTCTTGGGGAGATATAAATAGTTGTATGTAGTTCTCTACACATGTCTCTCTTGGGTAGATATAAATAGTTGTATGTAGTTTTCTGCACATGTCTCTCTTGGGTAGATATAAATAGTTGTATGTAGTTCTGTACACATGTCTCTCTTGGGTAGATATAAATAGTTGTATGTAGTTCTCTTCACATGTATCTCTTGGGTATATATTATTAGTTGTATGTAGTTCTCTACACATGTCTCTCTTGGGTAGATATAAATAATTGTATGTAGTTCTCTACACATATCTCTCTTGGGTAGATATAAATAGTTGTATGTAGTTCTCTTCACATGTCTCTCTTGGGTAGATATAAATAGTTGTATGTAGTTCTCTACACATGTCTCTCTTGGGTAGATATAAATAGTTGTATGTAGTTCTCTTCACATGTCTCTCTTGGGTAGATATAAATAGTTGTATGTAGTTCTCTGCACAGGTCTCTCTTGGGTAGATATAAATAGTTGTATGTTGTTCTCTACACATGTCTCTCTTGGGTAGATATTAATAGTTGTATGTAGTTCTCTGCACATGTCTCTCTTGGGTAGATATTAATAGTTGTGTGTAGTTCTCTGCACATGTCTCTCTTGGGTAGATATTAATAGTTGTATGTAGTTCTCTACACATGTCTCTCTTGGGTAGATATAAATAGTTGTATGTAGTTCTCTACACATGTCTCTCTTGGGTAGATATAAATAGCTGTATGTAGTTCTCTTCACATGTCTCTCTTGGGTAGATATAAATAGTTGTATATAGTTCTCTACACATGTCTCTCTTGGGGAGATATAAATAGTTGTATGTAGTTCTCTACACATGTCTCTCTTGGGTAGATATAAATAGTTGTATGTAGTTTTCTGTACATGTCTCTCTTGGGTAGATATAAATAGTTGTATGTAGCTCTCTACACATGTCTCTCTTGGGTAGATATAAATAGTTGTATGTAGTTCTCTTCACATGTCTCTCTTGGGTATATATTAATAGTTGTATGTAGTTCTCTACACATGTCTCTCTTGGGTAGATATAAATAATTGTATGTAGTTCTCTACACATATCTCTCTTGGGTAGATATAAATAGTTGTATGTAGTTCTCTTCACATGTCTCTCTTGGGTAGATATAAATAGTTGTATGTAGTTCTCTACACATGTCTCTCTTGGGTAGATATAAATAGTTGTATGTAGTTCTCTACACATGTCTTTCTTGGGTAGATATAAATAGTTGTATGTAGTTCTCTTCACATGTCTCTCTTGGGTAGATATTAATAGTTGTATGTAGTTCTCTGCACATGTCTCTCTTGGGTAGATATAAATAGTTGTATGTAGTTCTCTACACATGTCTCTCTTGGGTAGATATAAATAGTTGTATGTAGTTCTCTGCACATGTCTCTCTTGGGTAGATATAAATAGTTGTATGTAGTTTTCTGTACATGTCTCTCTTGGGTAGATATAAATAGTTGTATGTAGCTCTCTACACATGTCTCTCTTGGGTAGATATAAATAGTTGTATGTAGTTCTCTTCACATGTCTCTCTTGGGTATATATTAATAGTTGTATGTAATTCTCTACACATGTCTCTCTTGGGTAGATATTAATAGTTGTATGTTGTTCTCTGCACATGTCTCTCTTGGGTAGATATTAATAGTTGTATATAGTTCTCTGCACATGTTTCTCTTGGGTAGATATTAATAGTTGTATGTAGTTCTCTACACATGTTTCTCTTGGGTAGATATAAATAGTTGTATGTAGTTCTCCACACATGTCTCTCTTGGGTAGATATAAATAGTTGTATGTAGTTCTCTGCATATGTCTCTCTTGGGTAGATATAAATAGTTGTATGTAGTTCTCTGCACATGTCTCTCTTGGGTAGATATAAATAGTTGTATGTAGTTATCTACACATGTCTCTCTTGGGTAGATATTAATAGTTGTATGTAGTTCTCTGCACATGTCTCTCTTGGGTAGATATTAATAGTTGTATGTAGTTCTCTGCACATGTCTCTCTTGGGTAGATATTAATAGTTGTATGTAGTTCTCTACACATGTCTCTCTTCAGTAGATATGAATAGTTGTATGTAGTTCTCTACACATGTCTCTCTTGGTAGATATAAATAGATGTATGTAGTTCTCTACACATGTCTCTCGTGGGTAGATATAAATAGTTGTATGTAGTTCTCTGCACATGTCTCTCTTGGGTAGATATAAATAGTTGTATGTAGTTCTCTACGCATGTCTCTCTTGGGTAGATATAAATAGTTGTATGTAGTTCTCTTCACATGTCTCTCTTGGGTAGATATTAATAGTTGTATGTAGTTCTCTACACATATCTCTTGGGTAGATATAAATAATTGTATGTAGTTCTCTACACATGTCTCTCTTGGGTAGATATAAATAGTTGTATGTAGTTTTCTTCACATGTCTCTCTTGGGTAGATATAAATAGTTGTATGTAGTTCTCTACACATGTCTCTCTTGGGTATATATAAATAGTTGTATGTAGTTCTCTACACATGTCTTTCTTGGGTAGATATAAATAGTTGTATGTAGTTCTCTGCACATGTCTATCTTGGGTAGATATAAATAGTTGTATGTAGTTCTCTACACATGTCTCTCTTGGGTAGATATAAATAGTTGTATTTAGTTCTCTACACATGTCTCTCTTGGGTAGATATAAATAGTTGTATGTAGTTTTCTTCATATGTCTCTCTTGGGTAGATATAAATAGTTGTATGTAGTTCTCTTCACATGTCTCTCTTGGGTAGATATAAATAGATGTATGTAGTTCTCTTCACATGTCTCTCTTGGGTAGATATTAATAGCTGTATGTAGTTCTCTGCACATGTCTCTCTTGGGTAGATATAAATAGTTGTATGTAGTTCTCTACACATGTCTCTCTTTGGTAGATATAAAAAGTTGTATGTAGTTCTCCACACATGTTTCTCTTGGGTAGATATAAATAGGTGTATGTAGTTCTCTACACATGTCTCTCTTGGGTAGATATAAATAGTTGTATGTAGTTCTCTACACATGTCTCTCTTGGGTAGATATAAATAGTTGTATGTAGTTCTCCACACATGTCTCTCTTGGGTAGATATAAATAGTTGTATGTAGTTCTCTTCACATGTCTCTCTTGGGTAGATATAAATAGTTGTATGTAGTTCTCTGCACATGTCTCTCTTGGGTAGATATAAATAGTTGTATGTAGTTCTCTACACATGTCTCTCTTGGGTAGATATTAATAGTTGTATGTAGTTCTCTGCACATGTCTCTCTTGGGTAGATATTAATAGTTGTAAGTAGTTCTCTGCACATGTCTCTCTTGGGTAGATATTAATAGTTGTATGTAGTTCTCTACACATGTCTCTCTTGGGTAGATATAAATAGTTGTATGTAGTTCTCTACACATGTCTCTCTTGGTAGATATAAATAGATGTATGTAGTTCTCTACACATGTCTCTCTTGGGTAGATATAAATAGTTGTATGTAGTTCTCTGCACATGTCTCTCTTGGGTAGATATAAATAGTTGTATGTAGTTCTCTACACATGTCTCTCTTGGGTAGATATTAATAGTTGTATGTAGTTCTCTACACATGTCTCTCTTGGGTAGATATAAATAGTTGTATGTAGTTCTCTACACATGTCTCTCTTGGGTAGATATAAATAGTTGTATGTAGTTTTTTTCACATGTCTCTCTTGGGTAGATATAAATAGTTGTATGTAGTTCTCTATACATGTCTCTCTTGGGTATATATAAATAGTTGTATGTAGTTCTCTACACATGTCTTTCTTGGGTAGATATAAATAGTTGTATGTAGTTCTCTGCACATGTCTATCTTGGGTAGATATAAATAGTTGTATGTAGTTCTCTACACATGTCTCTCTTGGGTAGATATAAATAGTTGTATTTAGTTCTCTATACATGTCTCTTTTGGGTAGATATAAATAGTTGTATGTAGTTCTCTTCACATGTCTCTCTTGGATAGATATAAATAGTTGTATGTAGTTCTCTTCACATGTCTCTCTTGGGTAGATATAAATAGTTGTATGTAGTTCTCTGCACATGTCTCTCTTGGGTAGATATAAATAGTTGTATGTAGTTCTCTACACATGTCTCTCTTGGGTAGATATTAATAGTTGTATGTAGTTCACTACACATGTCTCTCTTGGGTATATATAAATAGTTGTATGTAGTTCTCTTCACATGTCTCTCTTGGGTAGATATAAATAGTTGTATGTAGTTCTCTACACATGTCTCTCTTGGGTAGATATAAATAGATGTATGTAGTTCTCTACACATGTCTCTCTTGGGTAGATATAAATAGTTGTATGTAGTTCTCTTCACATGTCTCTCTTGGGTAGATATAAATAGTTGTATGTAGTTCTCTACACATGTCTCTTGGATAGATATAAATAGTTGTATGCAGTTCTCTATACATGTCTCTCTTGGGTAGATATTAATAGTTGTATATAGTTCTCTACAAATGTCTCTCTTGTGTAGATATAAATAGTTGTATGTAGTTCTCTACACATGTCTCTCTTGGGTAGATATAAATAGTTGTATGTAGTTCTCTACACATGTCTCTCTTGGGTAGATATTAAGAGTTGTATGTAGTTCTCTTCACATGTCTCTCTTGGGTAGATATAAATAGTTGTATGTAGTTTTCTACACATGTCTCTCTTGGATAGATATAGATAGTTGTATGTAGTTCTCTACACATGTCTCTCTTGGGTAGATATTAATAGTTGTATGTAGTTCTCTGCACATGTCTCTCTTGGGTAGATATAAATAGTTTTATGTAGCTCTCTTCACATGTCTGTCTTGGGTAGATATTAATAGTTGTATGTAGTTCTCTGCACATGTCTCTCTTGGGTAGATATAAATAGTTGTATGTAGTTCTCTACACATGTCTCTCTTTGGTAGATATAAATAGTTGTATGTAGTTCTCCACACATGTCTCTATTGGGTAGATATAGATAGTTGTATGTAGTTCTCTACACATGTCTCTCTTGGGTAGATATAAATAGTTGTATGTAGTTCTCTACACATGTCTCTCTTGGGTAGATATAAATAGTTGTATGTAGTTCTCCACACATGTCTCTCTTGGGTAGATATAAATAGTTGTATGTAGTTCTCTTCACATGTCTCTCTTGGGTAGATATAAATAGTTGTATGTAGTTCTCTGCACATGTATCTCTTGGGTAGATATAAATAGTTGTGTGTAGTTCTCTGCACATGTCTCTCTTGGGTAGATATAAATAGTTGTATGTAGTTCTCCACACATGTCTCTCTTGGGTAGATATAAATAGTTGTATGTAGTTCTCTGCACATGTCTCCCTTGGGTAGATATAAATAGTTGTATGTAGTTCTCCACACATGTCTCTCTTGGGTAGATATAAATAGTTGTATGTAGTTCTCTACACATGTCTCTCTTGGGTAGATATAAATAGTTGTATGTAGTTCTCTACACATGTCTCTCTTGGGTAGATATAAATAGTTGTATGTAGTTCTCCACACATGTCTCTCTTGGGTAGATATAAATAGTTGTATGTAGTTCTCTTCACATGTCTCTCTTGGGTAGATATAAATAGTTGTATGTAGTTCTCTGCACATGTCTCTCTTGGGTAGATATTAATAGTTGTATGTTGTTCTCTGCACATGTCTCTCTTGGGTAGATATTAATAGTTGTATATAGTTCTCTGCACATGTCTCTCTTGGGTAGATATTAATAGTTGTATGTAGTTCTCTACACATGTTTCTCTTGGGTAGATATAAATATTTGTATGTAGTTCTCCACACATGTCTCTCTTGGGTAGATATAAATAGTTGTATGTAGTTCTCTTCACATGTCTCTCTTGGGTAGATATAAATAGTTGTATGTAGTTCTCTGCACATGTCTCTCTTGGGTAGATATAAATAGTTGTATGTAGTTATCTACACATGTCTCTCTTGGGTAGATATTAATAGTTGTATGTAGTTCTCTGCACATGTCTCTCTTGGGTAGATATTAATAGTTGTATGTAGTTCTCTGCACATGTCTCTCTTGGGTAGATATTAATAGTTGTATGTAGTTCTCTACACATGTCTCTCTTCAGTAGATATGAATAGTTGTATGTAGTTCTCTACACATGTCTCTCTTGGTAGATATAAATAGATGTATGTAGTTCTCTACACATGTCTCTCGTGGGTAGATATAAATAGTTGTATGTAGTTCTCTGCACATGTCTCTCTTGGGTAGATATAAATAGTTGTATGTAGTTCTCTACGCATGTCTCTCTTGGGTAGATATAAATAGTTGTATGTAGTTCTCTTCACATGTCTCTCTTGGGTAGATATTAATAGTTGTATGTAGTTCTCTACACATATCTCTTGGGTAGATATAAATAATTGTATGTAGTTCTCTACACATGTCGCTCTTGGGTAGATATAAATAGTTGTATGTAGTTTTCTTCACATGTCTCTCTTGGGTAGATATAAATAGTTGTATGTAGTTCTCTACACATGTCTCTCTTGGGTATATATAAATAGTTGTATGTAGTTCTCTACACATGTCTTTCTTGGGTAGATATAAATAGTTGTATGTAGTTCTCTGCACATGTCTATCTTGGGTAGATATAAATAGTTGTATGTAGTTCTCTACACATGTCTCTCTTGGGTAGATATAAATAGTTGTATTTAGTTCTCTACACATGTCTCTCTTGGGTAGATATAAATAGTTGTATGTAGTTTTCTTCACATGTCTCTCTTGGGTAGATATAAATAGTTGTATGTAGTTCTCTTCACATGTCTCTCTTGGGTAGATATAAATAGTTGTATGTAGTTCTCTGCACATGTCTCTCTTGGGTAGATATAAATAGTTTTATGTTGTTCTCTACACATGTCTCTCTTGGGTAGATATTAATAGTTGTATGTAGTTCTCTGCACATGTCTCTCTTGGGTAGATATTAATAGTTGTATGTAGTTCTCTGCACATGTCTCTCTTGGGTAGATATTAATAGTTGTATGTAGTTCTCTACACATGTCTCTCTTGGGTAGATATAAATAGTTGTATGTAGTTCTCTACACATGTCTCTCTTGGGTAGATATAAATAGTTGTATGTAGTTCTCTTCACATGTCTCTCTTGGGTAGATATAAATAGTTGTATGTAGTTCTCTTCACAGGTCTCTCTTGGGTAGATATAAATAGTTGTATGTTGTTCTCTACACATGTCTCTCTTGGGTAGATATTAATAGTTGTATGTAGTTCTCTGCACATGTCTCTCTTGGGTAGATATTAATAGTTGTATGTAGTTCTCTGCACATGTCTCTCTTGGGTAGATATTAATAGTTGTATGTAGTTCTCTACACATGTCTCTCTTGGGTAGATATAAATAGTTGTATGTAGTTCTCTTCACATGTCTCTCTTGGGTAGATATAAATAGTTGTATATAGTTCTCTACACATGTCTCTCTTGGGGAGATATAAATAGTTGTATGTAGTTCTCTACACATGTCTCTCTTGGGTAGATATAAATAGTTGTATGTAGTTTTCTGCACATGTCTCTCTTGGGTAGATATAAATAGTTGTATGTAGTTCTGTACACATGTCTCTCTTGGGTAGATATAAATAGTTGTATGTAGTTCTCTTCACATGTATCTCTTGGGTATATATTAATAGTTGTATGTAGTTCTCTACACATGTCTCTCTTCGGTAGATATAAATAATTGTATGTAGTTCTCTACACATATCTCTCTTGGGTAGATATAAATAGTTGTATGTAGTTTTCTTCACATGTCTCTCTTGGGTAGATATAAATAGTTGTATGTAGTTCTCTACACATGTCTCTCTTGGGTAGATATAAATAGTTGTATGTAGTTCTCTACACATGTCTTTCTTGGGTAGATATAAATAGTTGTATGTAGTTCTCTGCACATGTCTCTCTTGGGTAGATATAAATAGTTGTATGTAGTTCTCTACACATGTCTCTCTTGGGTAGATATAAATAGTTGTATGTAGTTCTCTTCACATGTCTCTCTTGGGTAGATATAAATAGTTGTATGTAGTTCTCTACACATGTCTCTCTTTGGTTGATATAAATAGTTGTATGTAGTTCTCCACACATGTCTCTCTTGGGTAGATATAAATAGTTGTATGTAGTTCTTTTCACATGTCTCTCTTGGGTAGATATAAATAGTTGTATGTAGTTCTCCACACATGTCTCTCTTGGGTAGATATAAATAGTTGTATGTAGTTCTTTACATATGTCTCTCTTGGGTAGATATAAATAGTTGTATGTAGTTCTCTGCACATGTCTCTCTTGGGTAGATATAAATAGTTGTATGTAGTTCTCTACACATGTCTCTTGGGTAGATATAAATAGTTGTATGTAGTTCTCTACACATGTCTCTCTTGGGTAGATATAAATAGTTGCATGTAGTTCTCTACACATGTCTCTCTTGGGTAGATATAAATAGTTGTATGTAGTTCTCTGCACATGTCTCCCTTGGGTAGATATAAATAGTTGTATGTAGTTTTCTACACATGTCTCTCTTGGGTAGATATAAATAGTTGTATGTAGTTCTCTTCACATGTCTCTCTTGGGTAGATATTAATAGTTGTATGTAGTTCTCTGCACATGTCTCTCTTGGGTAGATATAAATAGTTGTATGTAGTTCTCTACACATGTCTCTCTTGGGTAGATATAAATAGTTGTATGTAGTTCTCTGCACATGTCTCTCTTGGGTAGATATAAATAGTTGTGTGTAGTTCTCTACACATGTCTCTCTTGGGTAGATATAAATAGTTGTATGTAGTTCTCTGTCAATTAAATTAATACATTAGTGCTACTACAATTGAAATGTAATCATATATATAAAGGTTTTCTTTATGAGTAATTCGTTGAAATGTAATCATCTATATAAAGGTTTTCTTTATGAGTAATACGTTGAGCGTCTTAAAATAAATAAGAACCACTTGCCCTACCTACCGGTTACCGGTCGGTGGTTTTATCCGGGTATTCCGGTTTCCCCCACCAATAAAACTGACTGCAACGATGTAACTGAATTATTGTTGAACGCGGCGTTAAACACCATATCCCTTACCCTTATCCTACTCGCGCACCTGGGTCCATCCCCAGTTTATATATAAAGTCCGTGATCTTTTTTGTTTTCTGTGTTGTGTTGTGATTTATATTGTGTTTGTCTTCATTCTGTTTCTTGTGTGCCAAATGTTGAACGATGTCTCTGGATTGTCCATTCTTTATTACATCTTGTGTTTGAGATAAAGGATACACCAGAAAGAGATATGTTTTCTTCAAAATTGATTGCGAGGGCCATTAAAGAAGGAAACCTTACGACAAACGAGATTATTTCGGTTATTCCATTACGAACTATCCAATTATATGTAACAACATTCCAGCAGCACCACCATATAACCTCAGTTAACACGATTAATCCAGAGCTTGTTGTTCCTAACACGTTTTTCGTGATAGGTGTTTGGATTGATGCTATTAATGAAGCTACAAATCAAGGATTCTTAGCTGTTAAGTTCAAGTCATCACGAAAATTTTAGTCGCCACCATGACTTGATTAACCGTTGTGAAGTATCTGTGTCACAAATGGCCACGGATATGTTCCGCTTGTCGTAATCACAGTCTGGTCCTTTCCTCATTGATGACTTATAGCGGGTTTGCAACAAGAGATACACGACTGGTGCTACATGTGGGACAGGAACTGGTCACCCTTCCGGAACACATGAGTTAAATTCCGTTATTTTACTTGTGTTAGTGGGGTTCGTGTTGTTCATGTTGGGGGGTTATGTTTTATGTATGTCATTTGTATTTATTTACGAATACTGGTGTCCAACACGATTTCCATATCAAATGATGTTCGTGTCGTATAGCAGTAACACGACGGGTGTCACATGTGGAGCAGGAACTGCTAACCCTTACGGTGTACCAGAGTTCACCCCCGGGTTTTTAGTGGGGTTCGTGTCGCTCGGTCTTTAATGTTCTGTGTAGTGCTTTGTAGATCATTGCTTCTACTTTTGTCCTTTTTTCGTTTGGCCATTATATATGCTGTGCTTCTACGATTTACGGCTTTTGATTCCCCATTTGGCATTGTCAAACTTTTCTGCATGACTATTTTTCATATTCTCGTTTTTGTATTATCAATGTGAAAACAATATCTAAAAAAAACGTGGAATAAGATATTTAATAATGGTCATCTCGCATACGTCTAACACAGAACTATAAAGATATTATCACCTAGAGTGAGGCTTTAATAAACCTGACAATGTTTTCCAGAAATGTCAATATGGGTTAATTAATATTACAAATAAGTTCTTTAGAATGCCAACATCATGACTAAATTACAATAGAACTTTGGAGCAAATAAATTCTCTACAAAAAAAAACTATCTAAACGTGATACTTGACGGAGTACATGTATTGGATACTATACAAACACGAAATATGTCAATACTGTGTAAACAAGAAGGGTATATTTTAATTGGTATTTTAATTTTGTAGCTATGATATTACTGCAATCAAAAACTGACCAACGGTATGTATTGCTATATAATTTTATTTTATTTTCATTTAGCAATGACATCTGATTGAGATAATACCTGTAAGACACCGATATGTTATTGTCTGCACAGTTCATTGTTTAAGGGGTGCCACTTGTTGAGCAGCAATTGCTTACCTGTCCCTATTTTTGTGGGGTTCGTGTTGCTCAATCTTCAATTTTCCATGTAACTTTTTGTAGATTATTGTTTGTCTGTGTGTACTTGTTCATTTGACCATTGTAATGGCCGCCCTTCGATTTACGACCTCTGGTTACAATTTTGGTATTTTCCGTCTTTTCGTATCTGTACCTCCGCAACTAACAAATACTAATTGCAATAGAGGTCCATTTAGTTTGTTCTTAATACTATATCATTACGTACCAGAGATATATTAGGCAAGTGAAATAAATCAACATAAATGAAAACTCTTTGAAAATAAAATATAATTAATTCGTGTAATAAAATATCTTTCAAATGTGAAATATATTTTAAGCTAATATTGTGTAATATTTAGTTTCCTATTTAAGAAAAAATGTCAGGTATTGGTTTTTCGGTTGAGTAAAGTATATTTCGTCTGTGCTGGAGAAAATGCATTTTTCTAAAGTTATTTGGCAATGGCGGAGAATATTTATATTTCTAATAAAAGTTATAGAACACCGAAGGGGCAATCAAGAATGGACAATCCAGAGAAACTAGTAACATTGGACACACATGACACATGATGAAAAGACACGTTAGAGAATACCGAAGGGGCAATCAAGAATGGACAATCCAGAGACACTGGCAACATAGGGTACACAAGGCGAAAAGACACGTTAGAGAATACCAAAGGGTGAAACAAGAATGAACAATCCAGAGACACTGGCAACATAGGGTACACAAGGCGAAAAGACACGTTAGAGAATACCGAAGGGTAAAGCAAGAATGGACAATCCAGAAACACTGGCAACATATGGTATATAAGACACAAGGCGAAAAGACACATTAGAGAATACCGAATGGTAAACAAGAATGGACAATCCAGAAACATTGGCAACATAGGGTACACAAGGCGAAAAGACACGTTAGAGAATACCGAAGGATAAAACAAGAATGGACAATCCAGAGAAACTGGCAGCATAGGGTATACAAGACACAATGCGAAAAGACACGTTCGAGAATACCGAAGGGTAAAACAAGAATGGACAATCCAGAAACACTGGCAGAATAGGGTATACAAGACACAAGGCGAAAAGACACGTTATAGAATACCGAAGGGGCAATCAAGAATGAACAATCCAGAAACACTGGCAACATAGGGTACACAAGGCGAAAAGACACGTTAGAGAATACCGAAGGGTAAAACAAGAATGGACAATCCAGAAACACTGGCAGCATAGGGTATACAAGACACAAGGCGAAAAGACACGTTATAGAATACCGAAGGGGCAATCAAGAATGGACAATCCAGAGACACTGGCAACATAGGGTACACAAGGCGAAAAGACACGTTAGAGAATACCAAAGGGTGAAACAAGAATGAACAATCCAGAGACACTGGCAACATAGGGTACACAAGGCGAAAAGACACGTTAGAGAATACCGAAGGGTAAAGCAAGAATGGACAATCCAGAAACACTGGCAGCATATGGTATATAAGACACAAGGCGAAAAGACACATTAGAGAATACCGAATGGTAAACAAGAATGGACAATCCAGAAACATTGGCAACATAGGGTACACAAGGCGAAAAGACACGTTAGAGAATACCGAAGGATAAAACAAGAATGGACAATCCAGAGACACTGGCAGCATAGGGTATATAAGACACAAGGCGAAAAGACACATTAGAGAATACCGAAGGGTAAAACAAGAATGGACAATCCAGAGAAACTGGCAGCATAGGGTATACAAGACACAATGCGAAAAGACACGTTCGAGAATACCGAAGGGTAAAACAAGAATGGACAATCCAGAAACACTGGCAGAATAGGGTATACAAGACACAAGGCGAAAAGACACGTTATAGAATACCGAAGGGGCAATCAAGAATGAACAATCCAGAAACACTGGCAACATAGGGTACACAAGGCGAAAAGACACGTTAGAGAATACCGAAGGGTAAAACAAGAATGGACAATCCAGAAACACTGGCAGCATAGGGTATACAAGACACAAGGCGAAAAGACACGTTATAGAATACCGAAGGGGCAATCAAGAATGGACAATCCAGAGACACTGGCAACATAGGGTACACAAGGCGAAAAGACACGTTAGAGAATACCAAAGGGTGAAACAAGAATGAACAATCCAGAGACACTAGCAACATAGGGTACACAAGGCGAAAAGACACGTTAGAGAATACCGAAGGGTAAAGCAAGAATGGACAATCCAGAAACACTGGCAACATATGGTATATAAGACACAAGGCGAAAAGACACATTAGAGAATACCGAATGGTAAACAAGAATGGACAATCCAGAAACATTGGCAACATAGGGTACACAAGGCGAAAAGACACGTTAGAGAATACCGAAGGATAAAACAAGAATGGACAATCCAGAGACACTGGCAGCATAGGGTATATAAGACACAAGGCGAAAAGACACATTAGAGAATACCGAAGGGTAAAACAAGAATGGACAATCCAGAGAAACTGGCAGCATAGGGTATACAAGACACAATGCGAAAAGACACGTTCGAGAATACCGAAGGGTAAAACAAGAATGGACAATCCAGAAACACTGGCAGAATAGGGTATACAAGACACAAGGCGAAAAGACACGTTATAGAATACCGAAGGGGCAATCAAGAATGAACAATCCAGAAACACTGGCAACATAGGGTACACAAGGCGAAAAGACACGTTAGAGAATACCGAAGGGTAAAACAAGAATGGACAATCCAGAAACACTGGCAGCATAGGGTATACAAGACACAAGGCGAAAAGACACGTTATAGAATACCGAAGGGGCAATCAAGAATGAACAATCCAGAAACACTGGCAACATAGGGTACACAAGGCGAAAAGACACGTTAGAGAATACCGAAGGGTAAAACAAGAATGGACAATCCAGAGACACTGGCAACATAGGGTACACAAGGCGAAAAGACACGTTAGAGAATACCGAAGGGTAAAACAAGAATGGACAATCCAGAAACACTGGCACATACGACACAGGACGAAGACAAACAAAACACAATACAACACAGAAACCTAAACCGATGAGCAACATAGACCCCACCAAAAACCGGAGGTGAATCCATGTGTTCGTGAAGGGTAAGCTGTTCCTGCTTCTTCTGAAGCACCCGCCTTGTTACTCTTATATATAGTCAAGTTGGATAAATGTCTTGTCGGTGATAGAGGAAAGAAATTTATATACTTAAAAAGGAAAATATCCATTGTCATCTGAGATATGGCTATTTCGCAACAACTAACCAGATTGCGATGACGACCGTATAATTTTTGTAGTAATGACTTTAACTTAGGACCAACGTAATCTCGTTTGAGTAGCTTTTGCGTCAGCAGCTGAGCTCTGTCTAGAAAATCACTGTACTGGGCACAAGCTCTAGAATAACGCCATAGTTATGAAATATAAACTCCGTACACCTGTGAGATTGGAATATTGCTACTTATGAAAGGGAAGTTGACTATTGGAAACGTGAAGTCATAACTAACGCTTGTCGTAGAGTTATGTCTTCAACCGTTCCCCGTTGTCAATTTCAAGGTAATGGTCAAGGTAAGAATAAGACCTTTGATTGTCAGATGTATCCTTTACTTCAAGCTCATTTGGATAGATGAGATACAGATAATCACCGAATAGAGAATTATTCAGTGACAGAACATCATGTATATAGCGGAAACTGGAATTGAAGGTCTGGGCTAATTTTCTATCTTTATTCTTGAGAAGCCATCGAAGGAAGTCTAATGTCAGGCGAAATGCATTTACCTAATGTTGGGTAAAATATGTATGTCTAATGTAAGGGAAAGGGGAACTTTTTAAAATGTTCAGTAGAATATACTATTTATTATGTCATGTCAAATGTATATTTCTACTTTTGAGTAAAGCACATTTTCATAAATTCACAATAACTGCCCTTTTGCAGATATTTGGGAAATATATCTGTTCAATATCAAGTATTATAATACCTCACATATCATAGATTTATGCGATTGGTTAAGATAGCACCACGTGGCATTTTTTTTAATTCGGATATGTTTTTTTCAAAATTTCGACTGCCGTGGGATAACTCGTTCAATCGTAACTACTCGGTCATTCTCGCTACCCTGCAAATAACCTCGTATGCATTAAGCGTATAAATCGCACTACTTTTCACATGTCAGTTACATGAAAGTTTGATAAAGTTATATTTTAAGCAATTTTCTATATTTCAATTAAAGTTTTAATTAGTTTTGCATGATTAGATTTTACTTAGTATGTCTTCCATATTGGATTTTCGTGGACTATATTTTTGTGGGGCTTAACTTAACTTAACTTCCGGCAAACAATTTAAGAAGAAATTCTACTATATACGTACGAGGTTATTTGCAAGGTAGCGAGAATGGCCGAGTAGTTACGATTGATAACTCGTTATTACCCGGGAGATAACCCTATCCATTCCGTCAAGGGGAGATAATTATTACGTCATATGTCGTCTGCAGAAAAAAAAATGACTGCTGAAGGTTACTCTTTACTCGTCGAAGGATGGTGGTTTACTCTGAGTATTCTGTTTCCTTCAATAAAACTATCTGCCGTGAAATTATGAAATGTGTATAAAGTGGCATTAAAACTCCAACAATCAAATCAATCAAGTTAGCAAGGTAAATAAATCAAATATTAAAAGGAAGTCTGCAGAAAGTTGTCTACACTGTGCCGGATTGAATCAGATGAAATTGGTATAATATCAAGTTTGGTTCATGTGGAGTTTCAAAAGTTTGCTTCGGTATTATAAAACATTTACGTCCTGGTTAGGAGATGGATATCCAGAATTATCAACTCACCTGTGTACACCCCGGTTTTTAGTGGGGTTCGTGTTACTCGATCTTTAGTTTTATATGTATGTTTTGTAGATCGTTGTTTGTCCTTTTGTGCTTTTTCTTTTGGCCATTGTGTTGTCTGTTCTTCTTCGACATACGGATTCCGATTGCCCCTTTGGTATCTTCAAACTCTTCCTATTTATCATCCGGCTAAAGCCCTCGGGGAAATAACCTCCGATGGGTTGATAATTCTGGATATCCACCTCCTAACAAGGCCGTAAGTGTATAAAATGTATTTTTGTAATGTAGGGGAAATATATTTTTAATGGAGGCTGAATGTGTTTTGCAAATGTCGGGGAATACATATTTTGCTAATGCCGAGTGAAATGTATTTTGTTGTATAATTTTAGCTATGAGGTTCTGCTTCGTCCAAGTCCTTCACCGGAACAGCGATTATATCTTCGAATTCAAAGTCCAACACTTGAAAATGACGGGCATCACAGTTATATGGAAGTTATAGACGGACATATACGATCTTTGAATGTGTCTAGTTTAAATGACAAACTTGAAAATGACGGGCATCACATTTATATGGAAGTCATAGATGGACATATATGATCTTTGAATGTGTCTAGTTTAAATGACAAACAATTGGATGTCAAGTGTGGCGAAGGTGATACGACATTAAAACTTTGTGTTTCTATTTGAGTGGACGGTCGTTGACTATATATCGAAGTTGATAACACAAAAAGAGTCATAATTGTACTACATACTGCAAACATTGTGTACTTGTATAATCCTGAAAGGTTTTTTTTCCATTTGATGCAGATTAGGATTTGTCTAGAAGACATCTTGATTTAATATCTATAGAATCCAATTCAAATTAACGAGAACGGAAATGGATGTAATTGAAGATGTAAATAAATCCGTCTGTAATTCTGATAAAAGTCTGAATAATAAGGAAAACTGCTACTTCAATTTGTCATTGGATGATAGCTATCATGAAGTAACAATCTAAAATGTAGTTTTTATTCAGTATTTTATCTTATTTAGAAATTATTATCAGTAATTATTGAGTAGAGGTCGCCATTCAATAAATATATATTATACGAAATCGAATCTATGTAACATGGCGCCATTTATGTCAGTTAGTACTAGTATATAGAAGTTGATATAATATATAATCTATATTTAGATAACAGCTTTGTTGGGAGATGTGTTTCAGATAACATGTAACGTAATAGTAGTATAAAATTACATATATTATTATCTTCTTAAGTTGGTGACAACCATACAAGGTGTAATACCACTAAAGAATTCTCCATAGCCTTCTATGTTAAATTAAAAAAAATTGAGCTTTCATACAGGATTCATCTTAAGTTTAATCTAAGTGACACTCATATCTCATGGAAGGGGTACCTAATTGGAAGCTTAACTCCGAAAATCAACATACATTTAATGGCATATAAGAAAAAACATACAGTCTGAAGATGTCTACCGTCAAAAATCCTACTTTCACTTTCGATTTAACACAAATTCAGGTGGTTTCTTTCCAATGCAATCAATTTTTTATTAAAAACCACAAGGACATCAAATATGGGCTTAAAATTATCCTAAAATAGGTAGGTTTCTGCTGACATTCAGTATTTTGCAGTATCTAATAGGGTTTATCTTTTATCCAACAATGTAGGAATCCATTTTCTGTTTACGTACTACTTTCCCATACGTTCTTTTCGACTGGTACCCATGTTTAGTGGTAATACACCTAAGAGCAATAAAAACTTGTTTCTTTAACCTTTTCTTTGCCTTATTTATATTCCTATATCAATATCCAGTCAAAAAAACTATATCAGGTATATGGCAGTCCAATATTTGACAGAATTAATGTCCATATGCAAAGGTACCTCCATCAAGCTTTTAATGAAAAAATCTGATTTTTCAGCTGTTGAGTTCAGATTGTGAAATAACATGACAATGGCTTTTTATCTCAATATATTACAAGTATGAAGCTGATTTTCAACACAATAAGCAACTTATGACATGTATATATGCTTCATTTGTACATTTAACATCTAATTAATATGAAAAAATTTATTTTAAGCATACCCCCCTTTTTTTTTGCCTCCTAGAAATGATCTCAGAATATACTAAATTATGTTAATTCATGTTATGTTCCCATTAATTATGCATTGCAAGACATTAAATAAGACCTAATACCTAGATATTCAGCAAAAATTACTTCAAACTGCCCAAAATATGTAAAATTATGATTTTCAGGTTTTCTGTTATTTCTTGTGACCTGCAACTGTAATTTTCTTCAAAACTCAATAAATGAATGTTTCTTGACAACTTTTGTTATGTTTCAAGTTAGCCGGATGCACAAATGTACATTTACAGTCAATTTATACTCTAAAATATAAAATCCACATTGACAATTTGAAAAATTAACAGTAAATGTCCAGTGACAAATACAATTTTCCTGGGATCACTAAAATTACTTGGTTTTAAGTACATAATTCTGAAATAAAGCTGCTTTCTATAGCCTTATATTTTTTCATATGTACATTTTACATGTGTTCTAACTATAACTATCAAAATATATGAGTAAAAACAAGTAGGATTATAAAATTTTCAAAAACTGTATCACCATATACCGTATTTGAAGTCAACTAAATGTCGCAACATGAAATTGTTAAAATTCTTAATTTTAGCAATCTTTTTCAACATCATCTGCCCTTTTACTACAAAAACACATTAAATCTACCAGTCTCAATAATTGTACAGTCATAAATAAGTATAAAGTTATATTTCAATACCCTCTGTGCATGTACATCTAGTGCATGGGGAATATTTTCCAAAATATTGCATAATATTCATATTGAAGCTGTAACATGACACCTTGATGTATTTTGTAACATTTTGGTGTGGAAAATGTCAAACTGGGTCTGTTGTGACTGTTCAAAGCCAATCTGAGCGTGGTAATATCAAAATTAAGTTTCTTGTTTTTTGCCTAAAAGGTGTAATACCACTAAAGAATTCTCCATAGCCTTCTATGTTAAATTAAAAAAAATTGAGCTTTCATACAGGATTCATCTTAAGTTTAATCTAAGTGACACTCATATCTCATGGAAGGGGTACCTAATTGGAAGCTTAACTCCGAAAATCAACATAACATGTAACGTAATAGTAGTATAGAATTACATATATTATTATCTTCTTAAGTTGGTGACAACCATACAATATATCTACCCAGACTGGTCCCCGAAGGATACCAGAATATATTGGATAGTTTTATGTTAACATCAGAGCATTCAACAGTATTAGAGTTAAATGTTATAATCAAAACGTTGATATCAATTTAAGTGTGCACGACGCGCCTATAAAACAACCACCATCATGTACACTCAAAATCAAAAGACTGCAAAGCCAAATAATTTAAAGTTTTGAGAGCAATGAAACCAAAGGGGCTAAACAGGATAGCCAGTAATGATATAGCTAATAAACCATGTCAGCGCCGAAGCACAGACTACTGGGCGGATGACACCCTCGGAGACTAACTATGTCCGTCCTCCTTTGATTTACGGCTTCTGACTACCACTTTGGTATATTGATATTCATACATTTGTTTCCTCCTTGGTATTCTGACTAATACCATGTTTAAAGTGCTATTCGAGGTTCTAAAGTAAAGGTACGTTGATGCCATGGATTTAACTGTTGAAATTCTTGTAAAATTATCTTCCAGAAACAAGATTAATCTACACCTAGATGTTGCCATATTTTATAATCCACAATAAGACTGCAGTAACGTTTAAAAATAATTAGTGTATTTAAAAGAATTTACAGTAGAAATGATCAACAGCACAGTGACGTCAGAGAAATTAATTAATAACATAAATTCAACCTGCTTTGATTAATTTGTCTGTCCTGGTGAATTTAATCATTACATTTTATAACGTTCTCAGTACATGATGCGTCTCTGCAACATAGCTGTTTTAAATGATTTTAATTTACTCTTCAGAATCTTATATAAAGTGTTCTAATGATTAAATCAATAATATTTCTTTCTTGCTTTGTACGCTAGCTGATATTGAAAATATGATATCTATAATGATATAAATACCACTTCGTACATGTCTGTACATTATGTTGTAAAGCAGAGTTTTTATTAATGGATTAATATGTTCAATACACAACAGATGAAGCCATTATCAGCTCTGTGTTAATATTTGATGTTTATAATGAAGCGAACAGACACTTGAAGAAAAAATCATCCTCATAACTCTTTTTTTTTTGTTTTAGTGTAGTCACGTGTAGCAAGGATTCCTCACCAATGCGTCTTAAAACATTAAATTCTAGAACATGGACTTTATAAATCGATCGTTTGTAGATATTGATTGTGTTCGTTGAAGAATATTTTAAGTCAAACAAGGAGTTTTACATAAATGTTCGTGATGATATGTAAACAGTGATTTGTAACTAAAACAATACTGTCTATTGGTAATTATTTGTTGATATTGTCGGTAGAAAGCAGTTGCTGTGTAAAGATCTAATATTACACGTCTGATATACTTATGATTTAATGAGAATGTTGTTAAGATAACATGGTGTCTTGATTTCCTGTAGGAGTAGTTTAACAATCAGGGTAAGTGAATGTTTACATGTTTTTATTTTGTATAAATTATCATATTAGTTGTCTACAATCACTCGGCAATGTTAGCACCTACTTAACTAATTTGTGTATTTATATTAGTGTTGTGTTTAGTAACAGTGTTTACGGTATATTGACAAGAACTTATGACTATGGAAATATCAGACTGAAGTTATAATGAATATAATGATACAACTGTGACATGGCAGGAAAACACAGAGATCACACACAATGTAACAGTAGCTTCAATATTTTCACGTAAATAATGTTTGTTGTGTTGGATTACTAAACAAACAACAACTAACAAATACCAGACTTATTTAATCTATATATAACTGAATGTTTAATCTATATATAACTGAATGTATAAAGAATATCATACACAAGAACGTGATTGTATGTTGGTGTGCGTTTGTTAATTTTATACACATTTCCCTCATTATATTATGTATTGATTGTTTACACAATGTATGATCTACCAACAATTAATATAGACGTGTCAATATGTATTGATGGGAAATGGCGGGGGTATTATATATCTTTGTGTTTGATTATGAATCTTAGATCGTGTATGAGTAGGAATATAACAGCTATATATAATCAACATCTACATACGTATATGGCAGGATATCTAGGCATTACCGGATACCCACACATGGCAGGATATCCACAGATTACATGATATCCTCACATGACAGGATATCTAAATATTAACAGATATTCACACATTACAGGATATCCACAGATTACAGGATATCCACACATGACATGATATTCACAAATGACAGGATATCTAAACCTGATCGGATATGCACATATGACATGCTATCCACAGATTACAAGATTTCCACATATAACAGAATATCCATACATGACAAGATGTACACGCATGGCAAGATATCTAAATATGACAGAATATCCACACTGGACACTGTATAAACACGTGGCAGGAAGTCCGCAGATGACAAGATATCCACACATGACAGGATATTCTCACATGACAGGATATCCACACATGAAATATATCAACAAATGACAAGATATCCACAGATGACAGGATATCCATACAAGACAGGGTATCCACACATGATAGTATATCAACACAAATGGCAATGCCTTTTCCTGTTTTTATTACTGTGTGGTCAGATATTAAGAAGGATATGGGAAGAACATTGAGTGAATATATTCATACAGAATACCATTATGTAAGTCAGTGAATAATTGGCAGTATATTTACCTCTATATTTCAACATTATCGCTTTATTGATATCAATAACTGTAACTCGTGTGTTTGTGTGTCTGTTTGGCGTAAAACATATGGTGGTCTGACTGCTAGGCGATTACAGAATAGTTACTTAATAATGTAAACATGTAAAACAATAATACACTGTATGTATATACACAACCATGATCGACATTTGACCTGAAGTAATTTCGAACATCTACTATAAGCTATTCTGTCGTGGTTTCTTGTCTATTTCATTTAGATCTTAATAAATTAATTAAATGAAGTTATGAGCGGCTTGTGTGGAAATATTACATAGATGTCAAATGGTGTATAATTGACTGATGCCACAATTCTATGATTAATGCACAATGATATCATGTGATATTTTTAATCTGTTCTTACCTTACAAGCCCCTGGGTTCACCCCTGGGTGATGATGGTGTCCATGTTGCTCCTCTTTTTGTGTTCTGTGTTGTGTTTTTTTCATTTGTCTTCGTCCTGTGTCTTGTTTACCCAATGTTGCCAGGCTTACCCAATGTTGCCAGTGTCTGTAGATGTCCAATCTTTTTTTTACTTTATTTTTTTGTACAATATTGTTTACCCCTTCGGTTGTCTCTAACGTTTATTTATGATAAAGCATGATTAATGCAGATTTTACTACGTCGCCGGACAATGCTAAATTAAGTGAATAAAGGATACCAAGTCTTATCTCAACTGGTTCCATCTGCCATAATCGAATACTTAGTATTGTATGGCTCCCTGTCTATGATAAAGCTGATGAGCAAAGGATGCAAGATTTAAGGTCAACTGGTTTGAACCGCTATAATCCATTCGTTCATTACTACCTAATTATGGTAATGGTAATGTATAAAGGTTGTGGAACCAAGTATAATTGGGCCGAACCACAAAAAGGAAAACACCTGGTTATCCAGGATGATTACTCTCTCTCTCTCTCTCTCTCTCTCTCTCTGTGTTTCTGTCTGTCTGTCTCTCTTTGTCTCTCTCTATCTTTACGTGCAGTAGTGAGTTTGTTTTGGTATTATTTATTAGATAAATCAGACGTTAATCATTATATGTAAGTAAGCAACACAGGTTCACCAGAAGGCACATAAAAGTTTAAAGATACAAAATGCATACCAATGAGGTAATTGAAGGAAACTTTATACAGTTGCAATCAGAACGTAATAATCATTCAGTAATGATCGATTCTGAAGTGTGACAGAATATCTGTCTAAAACTGACTGTCTGAAGAGTGACAACATATTTGTCTAAACCTGACTGTCTGAAGAGTGACAACATACTTGTCTAAAGCTGACTGTCTGAAGAGTGACAACATATTTGTCTGAAACTGACTGTCTGAAGAGTGACGACGTATTTTGTTTAAAACTGACTGTCTGGAGAGTGACAACATATTTGTCTAAAACTGACTGTCTGAAGAGTGACAACATATTTGTCAAAAACTGACTGTCAGGAGAGTGACAACGTATTTTGTTTAAAACTGACTGTCTGGAGATTGACAACATATTTGTCTAAAACTGACTGTCTGCAGTGTGACAACATATTTGTCTAAAGTTGACTGTCTGAAGTGCGATGCAAATCTTTGTCTTAAGCTGCCCATTTGAATTGTGACAAACATCTTTGTCTTAAGGTCGACTATCTGAAGTGTGTCAAACGTGTTCTTTCATGGTCAAATTATTGAGAAGTCAAACAGGCCAATAAGACAAGACAACATATTCTTTAATTTAATTTACATGCACCGAAAGCAAAGACAACGATTAAAACATCAATTACATGTACATAGTGCTTTTTAATGAGTCAATATTATCAAGCTGTTCGTCCAGTATAATTGTACTATAATTCAGATAGCCTGAAGGTCCTATTTCTTCTTCCAGGTGTTGTGTTTTGTATTCATTATAACACTCTTGTCATGTCCAAGTTTGTCCAACCTTACAAATCTCATCAAGTAAGCTAGTTCCTAATAAGTGTCTAGAAGCACTCTGTAAAATGATCATTTAATGCTTGGATACACTTTCATATATCTACTTATAGATATCTTTCATCAAAATCTCACAATTTCACGCCATTTGGTGATCTGATGTAAGCTTGAGTGAATTTAATATATAAATCTATGCAAACAACTTCTAAACTAAGCAGCAATTTTACACTTTGTCGTAACTGTATTGATCTGACCGGAAATAACTGTGATGGATGACCATATAATTGCAGGGTTAATCAATATACGATTTCCTACTTTGATTACGGATTTTTTTATGCTATTTTGGCCATTAATCACACTCTGTCATAGTCAAGAACAGTCTCGAACCATAATGATGAAAGGATAACGAGTTCTGCATGGTTATTATCGACAGACCAACTCACAAAATTAATTCTTTGACAGGAAATGTCGCTTCAATTGTCAAATAGATCAAAATAAACATTTACGGGTGTCTAATAGTCATTTATGAAAAACAAAAGCGTAAATAAATTATCAGTTTTAATGTTTATTAAATTTTCACTAAATATAGAGTCAGCACGGCATGCCTGGTGCATCAAGCATATATCATTGCACTTTCATAAATGAATGAAGCGACGCAAAGCATTAATTAAAGACGGTGTCACTGGAAAAGTCATTTGGTTTTGTCAATGCTTTTTTTTATTTGTTTATAGAATATTCATCAATATTTATTAAACTTTTCTAACCGTATACTTGAATGAATTATCATGGTGATTCCAAGAAGAATTAACTAGTTGGCAATAAAAATAAATATTGCTTTAATACTTCATGATCATTACTTAAACGGGAAATTATGTCGTTTTATTTAATTACATTTTATTTTATATAAGGCCTGTTTTTTTAATTCTCAAGCTTGTTTATGGTTGAAAACAACCTGAAACATGTTTAAATTATGAACCATAAACATGTTTAAGATAGATAAAAAACGCAATGTTGAAGAACAATATTTAAGAGACATTTTCTAGTTCATTGATTATTTTTTAACAAATTAAAATTAATTCTTCATTAAGAAATAAAACAATTCAACTCTTAAACACACAAACAAAACAAAAACAACACAAAAAAACAACAAATAAAATAATTTAATTCTTTATAAACAAATACAACAATGCAGAAAGTCAATAAACAACTTGGAAATGGGTCTATAATACACAGATGTTCCTATTACAAACACATACTGGTAATTAACAAGGTGAAAACATATTCAACCGTGCTTCGATCCCGGTTAAGATGTTCTTTAACCATTTAACCGCATGGTTAAAACCACACCGTAAAAAAACACTCAACCATAAAAAAGTTTAAAATCAGGTTAATGGTTAAGAGTTAAAAAACAGGCCTATGTTTAAATCATGAACCATAAACATGTTTAAGATAGATAAAAAACGCAATGGTTGAAGAACAATATTTAAGAGAAATTTTCTAGTTCATTGATTATTTTTTAACAAAGTAAAATTAACAAATCAAACAATTCAACTCTTAAACACACAAACAAAACAAAAACAACACAAAAAACAACAAATAAAATAATTTAATTCTTTATTAACAAATACAGCAATGCAGACTGTCAATAAACAACTTGGAAATGTGTCTATGATACACAGATGTTCCTATTACAAACATATACTGGTAATTAACAAGGTTCAAACATATTCAATCGTTCTTCGATCCCGGTTAAGATGTTCTTTAACCATTTAACCGCATGGTTAAAACCACACCGTAAAAAAACACTCAACCATAAAAAAGTTTAAAATCAGGTTAATGGTTAAGAATTAAAAAACAGGCCTATAAAAGTGAATGAACCTTTGAATGGAGGTGTTTTCTTTCATACATTTTTATTATTAAAGTATAGTCGGATATGTTGCCACCAATGATGTAGTTCTCTATATACACAATTAGTGTTCCCCTTTGTGAATCGTATGTACACTAGTATAGATTTACAAAGACATATAGATCAGATCTCTAGCTTGTGTTATTGCAGATTTATGCCCCCTTGTGTTATTGCAGATTGATGTCCCCTTGTGTTATTGCAGATTTATGTCCCCTTGTGTTATTGCAGGTTTATGCCCCTAAGTTACAATAATCAACAACATAAAAGTCTGGTTGTATATAGCACAAGTAATAAAGACATATTGCTAATTCACATTTATCTTGACCTACTATAGTATACTTGGTAGGAATAGTAAATATTTATTATCTAATGAATGTCTCTGAAATATTGTATGCCACAGCTGACAAGGCTTTAACAGGTTTCAAGTGTTTTGATGATTTCATACGCATTTCAATGTTTATATCAAGTGGAATGTTTAACGTTTAATATGCCTGCAATCGATGTTTGAGACTGTCTGTGTGTTTTAAAGAAAAATAAATTAAATTGCTCCTAGCATACTTATGAGATAACTACACTATCCAGAGATGTGAATGTATTATTAAAATGAAAAGAAAAATAATGACCGAATTCCAATGGGAACTCACAATGTCTCCATAACAACGTAAATACGTTTGTTGAATAACATCAAATTGTCAAATTGGAATTGTCATCTTTGTTAAAACACTAATAAAACTTAAACGGTACATTACTCATTTTTGAATGACTTTCTACAAATGTAGTTGTAAAGGAAAATCTAGAAAAAGTTTGAAAATATCAAAAAGGTAATCAGTAAACTAAATAGAAGAAGGACAGACAATCCAATGACCAAAGAGACAAAACGACAAACAATGGTCGACAAAACACAGAAAACTAAAGACTGAACAACACCAATCCCGCTTAAAACCAAGAATGAACTCAGGTGTTCCGGAAGGGTAGGCAATGACCAAAAGAAAAGGGAAAAAATGGACAAAATATATGTATATTGTCGGAAGATATAAATGTATTTTTTTTGCACGAGCTTTTTTGAGAAAGGCGAGCATTTCACGACCTTTTCTGGCATGTTTCGCAGCGAGTGCAAATATATTTTATTATTACCGACAATATCCGTGCACTGTTGTTATCGTGCAATGTCAAATGATACTAATGAGCAGATACAGGTACAGTTTAAATCGTTTCAAAGGGTGTCTCCGAACACGTCCGCACTTATACTGTTATACGTTTCTTATCGTTATCTCTGCATATATCGGGTACCAGAAACGATTTATTAGGTTCATGACAAAATAGCACTGAAGTATATTTGACGACTCTTTTACATGTAGTACTCAAAATAACAGTATTGGAGAATAAGATGGAATACTCAACAGTTCGCTATATTTGGGGAAGAAATATGAGAAAAACCTAAGATATATAATTAAAACTGTCGTTAAATACCACTTTTGTAAAATTAGCTTTCCACTGCCATTTTTCAATTAACCTAGGTGAGATGATTATTATTCATTTAGTTTTAATCGGTTTAAAAACGATGTCTCTTATTGAAATTTATATTGCAATGCACTCAAATCGTAAGAAAATGTGTTTTTGAAACATAATATTTTTCAGGATAGCGATTTACATTATATAAATCCACTGTTTTGAGAGTATTATTTATTTGGTATTAGATATTGATGTATTTGATTTGTGTATATTTTTCTGCTATGCCAAGGCATAAACAGAATTTGTTTTGTTGATATCCGTGGGAATGTGAACTGTCTTATAACAGAGTGACTCGTAGATGGCAACATGTGCCATCAAGATTTTGTTATTGTTGCAAAGATGATTAATTGAATAACATATGTATTTATAAAAACAATCGTGCATTATATAATACATGTATTTATGAAAACTGATAATGTAAATGACATATTAACATGTCAAAGTAATATTTGTATTGAATTTCTACTCATAATAATGAATTGTAGCTGTCTGTAATAGTGATTTATACACACATTTGAGCCCTAACGTTTTGATTATGTTGTGATTCCTGAGGATTAGTAGATTTTCTTCCTTTTAAAATTAACATTCGTCTTACTATTGTCCACTTTTTAGTCTTACATCAATGATCATCAATGCATAGTTCTTGTCATTTATATATTGATATATCTTGCAAGAAAATTAGGAATTGTTTTGAACTGATAAATCACATATTTATTGCCATATTTAAGTTAATTAACACCACTTTTATTATCTTTATTGTTTTTTATGTCAGTAATAAATCAGTTTATCTTCAACACCCTGACAATTATATGACAATATTTTAGTTTGTTTTTTATATATCAACTGATCACACAAACTAAATTAACTAAATGTCACTGTTCTATCATTTAAAACATAATTATAGTCGACAAATTGGTGATTTTGGTTATTAACTATCTTCCGGTGTATCATGGGCCAAGATGGAAATTATTAAGAAAATGAGAAATAAATGTCTATTTTATACCAGTGATGGTTGTATCTAGGCTTATTATATTGATTGGATATACTTTTATCATGGTTGGTTTGTTGTTTTCGAACTAAAACATAAGATCTTTAGATTTCATGATAAAGATCACCAATCGTTATCTGAAATCTTAACGATAATTAATATAAATGTAGTTTTGTCTTGCGATAACAACAGAAAACATATAATATTTGATTGGGGTATCTGGGACAAATACTCGTTTAGACATTATAGAATTTCTCTAACCGATATATCATTAAGAACAAATTGGCTAAATGAATTTTACCTTGTTGTCGTGTTATCATCCGACATTTCTCTTTCACTTTTTTTTCACGGTTTTCATATTTTGTTATTTGTTATTTCTGTTATCTTACATAGATACGAGAAGGATAGCAAAAAAGATTATGAATGAATTTAGTGGCCTGAATCTGAAAAGACAATACACGGGGTTTTTTTCCAAACACCACTGTACAGAGGGAACAAAGTGAACTCCTTTTGTAAAAATACAATGGTGGTAAAATGATTCAAAATACATGAAAACATGCACTAGCGAATCCAGAATAGTGAGTGGGCATGTGTGTTAGAGGTATCGATTCGACCTGTTTATAGGACTTTTCTATTGAATATTGGAACTGTTTTGACAATGTGGTATATTTTTATTTTAGTATTATTATAAAGATGAAACATTTGCATCCAATATAAAAGTAATTCTTGTAAAGAAGAGTTTGGAGATACCAAAGGACTAATCAGAATCCGTATATCGAAGACGAACAGACAACACAAAGGCCAAAGTGATCAAATGGTTTTTATAAACACTCGTTTGCTTTGTGAAACAAAGTATGGTTGACATTAAATACACCGTCGTTTAAACGGTAACACTATTACTGTTTGAACTTATTGTGGTATTTCATTATATATTTATTGATGAATAACTAACATTAAGTTGGTAATTTCTCTGAATATTATCAAGTACCCGACCTAAATTGATCAGATATTTAAATTTAGTTGAATATGGAAAACATAAAATCGTCACCATTAAAGTAGCAATCTTATAAATACTGACAAAATTTATATTTCGAATAAAAGTTAGAGAACACCGAAGGGACAACCCAAAACGGACAATCTAGAGAAACCGGCAACATAGGGCACACAAGACGAAGAAAAGCTAAACTAGTATGCCACTCTGGTCCCTTAAATGGACATTGAAGTCGACGTGTGTTTGATGGTTAATTCCAATAAACATGAAATTATCATTTAAGTTGTGTATGGTTATTATTCCTTATAACATGATATAATCTCCGGGGGACGTATACAATTAGATTACTCCATTAACAAGTGGTATTGATACAATCACACATAATCAATGAAATAAATATAAACAATAGGCATCAGATGTGTCAAATATATCTACATTGTTTTGCCTCCCGTATGTAACTTGCATGGCTTAGAAATGAAATAAAAATTCTTTAGCAATTTCTTTTATTATATGATCCCATAATAGAAGATTATTTTATGGACCTTGGAGATAACTATTTACAACAGAAATCTCGTGGAATAATCAGTCTATCTGATTTTAAGATGTAGCGTAATAAGATGTAAACATGTTTATCACCAATATTATTTCCTTTTTGGGATATTTCTCTGTCAAAGGCAAATATATTGCATCTTATTATCTGGATTCCGGCCATAAAGAATTATTAGACCATTATTAAATTCTCAAATGTTGTCATGAACCATTCATTATCTACAAACGACCACAACAATGCCAGCAACTACTGGTTCACCGTGAACTTGAAGGAAAACAACATGAAAATTATGACAGGGGGAATACACATGTCTTGTCAGGTTTCATTTCATTATATAGTATGTGTTGTAATTTTACAACGACTAAAACCCAATAATATATAGGTTACTAAAGGTATATTACTAGGAAATTATGTTGTGTTACATGTACAGGTCAAGGTCAATGAGTATCCATAATATCAACTGAACATTTAAAAGGAGCACCTCAGTTCACACCCGGTTTTTAGTGGGGTTTGTGTTACTCGATCTTTAGTTTTATGTGTATGTATTGTAGATCGTTGTTTGTCCTTTTCTACCTTTTCGCTTGGCCATTGTGTTGTCTGTTCTTCGTCGATTTACGGATTCTGATTACCTCCCTTTGATATCTTCAAACTCTTCTGACTAATAAACAATCATTGATATTTTTCTATAGCAATACTCAAAATTTAACTCCACATATCCGCTCTGTAAAGTACAAGATGCAATTACTACAGACATAATAGTTGTTTATATATAATCAATGTACAACTTTGATGTGAAACGAGTAAGTAAACATTTTACTGGTAAATCTAACCACTTACTGTTTGTATATATCCAATGTATTATAATGTAAATCAATTGTTTGTATGATTAGTCCATCAAGTCAGGGTTATTAAATGAATATATAGTCTTTAGATTGTAGCTATTACTGTAATAACAACATTATATTACTGCAAAATATCAGTTAGATTTTGTCCTTAGACTTACTTAGAAAAGTTTGACGATACCAAGGTGGTAATCAAAAGTGGTACATGGCCATACGAAAAGTGGTACATGGCCATACGAAAAGTGGTACATGGCCATACGAAAAGGGACAAAAAGACAACATCGACCTTTAACACATTAAACAGAAGACGAAATGTTGAGCAACACGAATCTCACAAAAAATAAACGAGTTGACATCAGGTGCTCCGAAAGGGTAAGTAGTTCCTGCTTCACTAGTGACATCCGTCGTGGATTAAGGTTGATGCAATCAAATATTTTGAATTGCTATGCTTTCTAACAATTATGTATTGAGACCATGGACATGAAAGATGTTCCGTGTTATGAGGTCCGTTACTGTTTTCGCATGAAAACGATGGTGGTTTCGTCTTTACCTCCAGTTTGTTGTAGGTGGGCTCATGTTTTATTTACATTATTTGTGTGTGCTCAGAGTATAGTGGTATCCAACACATGTTGACTATTTGACTAACATGGCGGGTGTCTTATAAGAGGCAGGAATGGCTGTGCGGGTGTCTGGATTCACCCTCGGTTTTGGGTGGTGATCCGTCTTTTCAGTGTTCTGTTTTTCTAGTTTTCGTCCTGTATCTTGTGTACCCAATGTTGCCAGTGTCTCTAGATTGTCCATTCTTGATTGCATCTTCGGTTTTTTTCTACGGTTACTATGAACGTAAGCATATAGTAGATGGAAATAATTCGGTACATGTTGTTAATCCTCAAGCATTCATTACTATACTTGTAGACGATTTGATTGAAATTTTTCTTTGCTGGTTTACGATTGTTATTTACTAGACATAGACGACAGATATATCGGTCGCTGTAGATATCAAAGGATTTAGAAGTTCAAGTGAAATCATCTTCGGAGTAATAGAATAAGACATTGGTTGTTGATGGATTCTAATAAGCAATTATTATATTCATTTAAACATAGTTACAAAACAATTAATTGAAATAGTTTATATAATATAACCATTCGTCTAGTATGTGACGATATCTCATATAATTCCCATGATTAAAACATACAATGGAATGCTAATTTTATTAATGACAGCTATGCCTGATTGTTATTAACATGAGTATTGGCATTTGTTTTGATTTTACAACAAATAGTCGGAGCATTTTGTTAGAATTAAGATATTACAGACATGATTTCTTCGGTAATTGGTATATATGTCAAGGTCAATGTGACTCTTGGATAAAGGTCGGAGAATACCTATACAACACATTCCCTTTTTCTTTTAGCTACGCGTATTCAAAAAACTATGATATTTGAAAAACTATCTATTGTAAAATGATGTAATATATTTTGGCTAATTTATATAATTTTACCTCTTGAAAAGTTAATCTTCTCTGGCATTATCGTATGCTATGTACCATGTTTTGCTTAGCCTATAAAATGTGTAGTCGGTGTTACCAAACAATTCTTAACCATTCTTGAAAAGACTCAGGATAGACGATATGTCATGTAATTAGCTGAAACGTTTTTATTTTAATTCCATAGAGCCATTGACACGAATACAATAAAAGCTAACTAATTGAGATTAGACGCTGTCTCACGTAATTCCCAGGATTCTCGTTGTCTTTAAGTACAGTGTTGTAAGTGATATTCATTGATTTTGCTACATTACCATTGCTACAAAGAATAAATAAATAGAGCATATGAACATTTAATAAAAAATCTAAGAAGTTTATGTCTAGAGACATGGGAATTTTTAAATGTTATTTGATCAACTACTAGAATTAATATTGCATCACAATTTTGAAGAATTTTGTGCCGTCTGATTACAGTGTTAAAAAACCTCTTTCAAAATCTAACGTGGTTGTCATTAAATGTTTTCACAATTGTTTAAATTAATTGGTTAATGTATCATGTACTTTTGTTGTGTCGGTATTGGATTACGTAAACCTCTGTTTTGTCACTCGGTATTGGATTACACAAACCTCTGTATTGTCACTCGGTATTGGATTACGTAAACCTCTGTTTTGTCACTCAGTATTGGATTACGTAAACCTCTGTTTTGTCACTCGGTATTGGATTACGTAAACCTCTGTTTGTCACTGTATTCGACTGTGCTTTATCTAATAAAGTATTTGAATTTGAAATTGTTGCCGTTAGAAACCCAATGAGAAACATGTTCTCGATTTTTATGCGAATTTAATATATGTATATGTATATGTCTTGGGTTTTAATGCTTATAAACCTGAGATAATTTTTAAGCACTGCTATGACATTTTTATTTTTATTGCAACAGGAGAACAGGACATGAATTACTAATCAATAAGAACAATAAAGATTACAGTACACCGGATATTGCCTGAATCGACAATAAATGTGCACTGTCAAATGCAGTTAAATCTGTGTTATTTCTTTTCTTACCACTAAACACAATGTACTGTAAGGTGTTTGAAATCTAATTGAATTACCCATGTTAAGTCTTTTACAGTAATACATGTATTGATCTGTAGACGTTGAATCAATGTCAAACAAAATACAAACTCAAATTTGTCAATAATAGACAATGTGTGAATTCCATTACAATTTGTGGAACAAATGTCATACAATAAATACCACCATCAATCATTTTTATTTTTTCCCAGTTCTGTTTTGTCAGATTTAATCATTATTTCTCTAAAATTCAATCTTTAAACTCATGATGTATGTACAACACATGATTAAGTGAATTCTGATTTGATCACTTTAATCATTGACAGAAAGGAAACTTTATGTAATATTTACACTTTACAAGATATCTAGCACATGTCTGTTATGAAAACAAATATAGTCAGCTCATACTGTACCAATACATGTGATTTGTAATTCGTTAGTGTATAACTGTTTAATTGTGCAAATACCATAGGTTTGAATTGTCATAACGCTTGGTACTAATGTCATAAGTGTGGAACATCATAACATTTTGATAGTCATAGCTTTCAATATTTAATATTTTAGAACATCAGAACCAACCAAAGTGTGTAAAGACCAAATTAAGCTAAGCGACCCTTAATATAATTGATACATAATACGTCTACATTAAGATACATATATAATAATGGTTTCATACCCTGTCCCCTTGGTGACATTCGTCTGGAGTTCTTATTTCCCCGAAGCCAGTTAAGCAATAATATATTATATTCTCAGGTTCAAATTGGCAGCACACCTGCAATCAGTGGATATATTGAAATTCCATATGGAACAACGAATTCATTATCCTGGTATTATAACGTCTAAAGTAATGAATTAGTTCTAAGTTTCACGTAACCTCGACTCAATAAAAAATAGATTCAATACCAATAAATTAGCTATTATATTAATGATGTCATTACGGAATAAAAATCTAATTATATATATGCTTTATATGCTGAATATGCATTTAATACTGGAATGAGATAATATGAAAGAGTTTAAAAAAAGGGTTTATCCCGGGTTTTAGTGGGGTTCGTGTTACTCGATCTTTAATTTTATGTATATGTTTTGTAGATCGTTGTTTGTCCTTTTGTCCCTTTTCTCTTGATCATTGTTTGTCTGTCCTTCGATTTACGGATTCTGATTACCCCTTTGGTATCTTCAAATCTTCTTATAAAAAGATATAAAGCAAAACACTATTTTTTTCTGTAATAAGACCACTTCAGTGTATGATACAGATGAATCGATTGTCTGTTTCTTCATTACATCGTAGTAATGTTTGATTTTTACAATGGCTATTAAATCAATTCATACAGAATAAGAGTCAATTATTACTGACATAAGAGTTTATTAATACACGATTTGTCCATATACAAATCCACTCATGTGCCTTCTCAACCATCAAAATGATGCCAAACGTCAAACAAAATGTCCGTTAGAATTTATATATTGACTTCTGCTTCTCTAATCAGCTTATAAGATTGACCGGGCCATAATAGAACTTAATCTCTAAATGTTTGGTCATGTATACTGATATAAAAGGGAAATGATATCGGGAGCTTTACAACATTCGTAAATGAGGTTCGTTCAGAATGACAATGCTTTCAGACACTCTTACATCATAATAAAAACAAATACTTTGAAGTCAATAGGTATTATATACTATTCCAACAAGCACTTTAAACATTCGTTTTAAAAAGTAATTCATATACATGTAGCGTATAACAATGTAATAATGATACTGAAAACATGTTGCCTTCCTACTATGGTAACCATGTAGTAACTTTGATCTTTCTCTTTCCGTTTCCAAATGGGCGACCACTAACTAATTGGGGGTTGTAATATATATTTTATTTGATCAGAAGCAAATCAGTACAGCAAAATATCATCTGCATATAAAATGCCAAGTAGAAATATATCTATAGATACAATTGTTTTATCTTACAAAACGTCAATTTTCTTAGCTAATTTAATATTAGAGAATACCGAAGGGGCAATCAGAAATGGACCATCCAGACAAACTGTCAAAATAGGGTACACAAGACGAAGACAAACAAAACAAAAACACAACACAGTATGTGTTGGACACCACTATACGCAAACGTAAACAAGACATGAACCATCCTACAAACAACTGAAGATAACGACAAACCGATCATAGTGTTGTTGTTTTTTTGCAGAAATCGAACATCACATCACAGTACTCAGAACGCAACGACATATAATAGGACTACACAAACAAATTAAGCGATGAGCAACATGGATCCCCGCCAAAAAACCGGGGGTGAACTAAGGTGCCATTATGATGGCATTGACTTAGGTAATATCCTTCATCACAAATCCGTCAAATCTAAAATTCTACCATATTCTAAGGATCAGTCTGTGCCTATAATTTCGTATGTTAATACCTGACCAATAGCGTAAAAAAAAATTAATTACAAACATGTGTTGCGTGATCTCAATATTGACGATTTCAAATCTAAGCATCTTGATTGCACATGTGCAGGTTCCCCATTCATATATAATCCGACTGGCCACGTTATAACTGGTGACCTTAAAATTATCAACAACACCTCTCTACGAGAGGTGTTTGCCAAAGGGCCTAAATATCGTGAGCCTAAATCCATAAACTGGAAACACAACTTTAAAATACTTATGGATTTCGTCCAGGATTATGACAGACAATGGGCAAAACGTGAAAAGGAGGACTTAGATACTCTTTCCGAATGGGTGAAGAGTGTGAGGTCGCTAATACAGATAAGAATTAAAAAAACTCAGCACTCGCTCTACATCAATCTTTAAAGACACAAATGTTGCTAAACACCTGTCTCTCCTTCATGACAAATATGTTATTGTCTCCGCCGACAAGGCCCCTAACAATATTGTTTTTGTGTGTAAATCACATTACATAGACTGCTTGATCAAGGAATTAGGAATTGACAATTCACTTGGCAACCCTACATATACCCCGACGACACATACGAAAGAGGAAATCCTGGACAATCATAGGTCTGTGTTATGTTCCTTTGGAATTTCAACCAAAGATGAAGAACTGGATCTACCATCACTCTACTGGAATCTTAGATTACACAAGTGTCCTTTCAAACAGCGTTATATTGCTGGGTCTGCCAAATGTTCCACGAAACCTCTTTCCAAATTATTAACATGTATTCTATCGGCGGTCAAAACCGGGATTCAGAGCTACTGTGACACTAGCTACTCGAGAGGTGGTGTGAATCAGATGTAGATTCTGAAGAACTCGAAAGATCTATTAGAGTACATACAATCTAGGTCCCTCTCTTCCTGCAATAGCATTAAAACATTTGCCTTCTCTACCCGTTACACGACTATTCCTCACTCTAAACTGAAGGACAAATTAAGGGAGTTGGTCCAACTGTGTTTCATAAAAAAGAATGACCAACGTAGATACAAATACCTTGTGCTAGGAAGAGACAGATCTTATTTTGTAAAACACCACTCTGATTCTACCAAAAAGTTCTCTGAAACTGATATCTTCAACATGCTCGAGGTTTTGATTGACAACATATTTGCTATGTTAGGTGGACGTGTTTTTCAACAGACAGTCGGCATACCTATGGGTACAAACTGTGCTCCTCTTCTCGCCGACTTGTTCCTTTATTCGTATGAGGCAGACTTCATACAGGGGCTTCTCAAGAAAAACGAAAAGAAGCTAGCCTGATCCTTTAATTTCACGTTCCGCTATATAGATGATGTCCTTTCACTAAATAATTCTAGGTTTGGTGATTTTATTGATCGCATCTATCCCATTGAGCTTGAAATAAAGGATACCACAGATACAGATAGGTCTGCTTCATACCTTCACCTACACCTCGAAATCGACAGCGAGGGTCGGTTAAGAACGAAACTTTACGACAAAAGAGATGATTTCAATTTTCCCATTGTGAACTTTCCATTTATTTGTAGTAACATTCTAGCAACACCTACATATTGAGTGTATATCTCTCAGATGATACGATATTCCAGAGCTTGTCGTTCCTATCAGGATTTCCTTGATAGAGGGTTGCTGCTAACAAGGAAGCTACTGAACCAAGGGTTTCTTTTGGTAAAATTGACGTCATCACTTCGGAAATTTTACGGTCGTCACCATGACTTGGTTGACCGTTATGGAATATCTGTGTCACAAATGACCACGGATATGTTCCACTTGTCGTAAACACTTCCCGGTCCTTTCCTCATTCACGACTTATTACCGGGTTTGTAACTAGATTAACACGACGGAACACCTGAGTTCACCCCCAGTTTTTAGTGGGATTCGTGTTACTCGATCTTTAGTTTTAGGTGGATATTTTGTAGATCGTTGTTTGTCCTTTTGTACTTTTTCTTTTGACCATTGTGTTGTTTGTTCTTCTTCGATATACGGGTTCTCATTGCCCCTTTGGTATCTTCAAGCTCTTCTTATAAGACACCCGACATGATACTCATATAGTCAATACGTGATGGACACCACTAAATATAACTCAATACATTTCTAATATATTCAACATATACCACTCTATCACTGAAGCACGAGCGAAATTGCTTTCTATTTATTTTTTAAAATATTTGATTGTTTTGTCTGTAGAAATGTAGGCGTTCATTATGCAATTTTTATTATTTTAATCTGATATGATTAAAATTTTAAACAGATTAATTTAAACGTTAGTGACTTAAAAATCAAATGGTTTTAAATTTTAATCCAATATTTCTTATGATAGTAGTCTTTATTTTAAATTTTGACCACAAAATTAAATCATAATTTTTCATAGCGTTTCTTTAAACCAAAACGAAAATATTTTATTACATTGTAATACTCATTGGCTATTCCCTTTGATATCTTTGAGGTGACAATAAACAAACTTTGTAATTGGCTTTGAAGTGTAAATACGCCACTTTCCACATGTTTCTGACCGGTCATTGAAGTGTAAATACGCCACTTTCCACATGTTTCTGACCGGTCATTGAAGTGTAAATACGCCACTTTCCACATGTTTCTGACCGGTCATTGAAGTGTAAATACGCCACTTTCCACATGTTTCTGACCGGTCATTGAAGTGTAAATACGCCACTTTCCACATGTTTCTGACCGGTCATTGAAGTGTAAATACGCCACTTTCCACATGTTTCTGACCGGTCATTGAAGTGTAAATACGCCACTTTCCACATGTTTCTGACCGGTCATTGAAGTGTAAATACGCCACTTTCCACATGTTTCTGACCGGTCATTGAAGTGTAAACATGCCACTTTCCACATGTTTCTGACCGGTCATTGAAGTGTAAATACGCCACTTTCCACATGTTTCTGACCGGTCATTGAAGTGTAAATACGCCACTTTCCACATGTTTCTGACGTCATTTCAAAGTTGTTCATTATTGATTAACAATTAATTTAAGAAACAAGTTCAATTTACAGTGGCATCAATTGATTTAGTTTTTTTCATATAACTGTCACAGTGTTGATCATGGACTTTACTAACTGATCTCTAGAGATTCTGTGATAATAACTAAAATAAGACATCCCTTATCTCTTGTTTATTGGGTTCCAATTCTGTGTCAGGGTAGACATCTTAGTTCACTAAGAGGTAAGATGTTTAATCAGCTCTTTCACAAAACAATAAGAAAAGCTTCATCAAATACAAAAAACAAAATACCACACTGTCGGAACTGTTCCAAAATCTGATGAACAAATCCAAACCCCGTGCACCAATATTCATCATCGCTCATTTTCCTGGATTGACACAGGCACGTCCATAAAAGGTGGCGGTGTTCAACTAGCTTTATCGGGCAAAATCTTCTCTATTAGTGAAAAGATGGGGTCATGCAAGTGCTTTTCACATCCGAGTAAAATGCAATGAAGGAGTAACTTTATAACAATCACTTAAATACCCACATACTATATTAATACGTACAGACCTTCCCCCTAATGTTAAAGGAGTGACTTTATAACAATCACTTAAATACCCACATACTATATTAATACGTACAGACCTTCCCTCTATTGTTAAAGGAGTAACTTTATAACAATCACTTAAATACCCACATACTATATTAATACGTACAAACCTTCCCCCTAATGTTAAAGGAGTAACTTTATAACAATCACTTAAATACCCACATACTATATTAATACGTACAAACCTTCCCCCTAATGTTAAAGGAGTAACTTTATAACAATCACTTAAATACCCACATACTATATTAATACGTACAGCCCTTCCCCCTAATGTTAAAGGAGTGACTTTATAATAATCACTTAAATACCCACATACTATATTAATACGTACAGACCTTCCCCCTAATGTTAAAGGAGTGACTTTATAATAATCACTTAAATACCCACATACTATATTAATACGTACAAACCTTCCCCCTAATGTTAAAGGAGTAACTTTATAACAATCACTTAAACACCCACATACTATATTAATACGTACAAACCTTCCCCCTAATGTTAAAGGAGTAACTTTATAACAATCACTTAAATACCCACATACTATATTAATACGTACAGACCTTCCCCCTAATGTTAAAGGAGTAACTTTATAACAATCACTTAAATACCCACATACTATATTAATACGTACAGCCCTTCCCCCTAATGTTAAAGGAGTAACTTTATAACAATCACTTAAATACCCACATACTATATTAATACGTACAGACCTTCCCCCTAATGTTAAAGGAGTGACTTTATAACAATCACTTAAACACCCACATACTATATTAATACGTACAAACCTTCCCCCTAATGTTAAAGGAGTAACTTTATAACAATCACTTAAACACCCACATACTATATTAATACGTACAGCCCTTCCCCCTAATGTTAAAGGAGTAACTTTATAACAATCACTTAAATACCCACATACTATATTAATACGTACAGACCTTCCCCCTAATGTTAAAGGAGTGACTTTATAACAATCACTTAAATACCCACATACTATATTAATACGTACAGACCTCCCCCTAATGTTAAAGGAGTAACTTTATAACAATCACTTAAATACCCACATACTATATTAATACGTACAGACCTCCCCCCTAATGTTAAAGGAGTAACTTTATAACAATCACTTAAACACCCACATACTATATTAATACGTACAAACCTTCCCCCTAATGTTAAAGGAGTAACTTTATAACAATCACTTAAATACCCACATACTATATTAATACGTACAGACCTTCCCCCTAATGTTAAAGGAGTAACTTTATAACAATCACTTAAATACCCACATACTATATTAATACGTACAGCCCTTCCCCCTAATGTTAAAGGAGTAACTTTATAACAATCACTTAAATACCCACATACTATATTAATACGTACAGACCTTCCCCCTAATGTTAAAGGAGTGACTTTATAACAATCACTTAAACACCCACATACTATATTAATACGTACAAACCTTCCCCCTAATGTTAAAGGAGTAACTTTATAACAATCACTTAAATACCCACATACTATATTAATACGTACAGCCCTTCCCCCTAATGTTAAAGGAGTAACTTTATAACAATCACTTAAATACCCACATACTATATTAATACGTACAGACCTTCCCCCTAATGTTAAAGGAGTGACTTTATAACAATCACTTAAATACCCACATACTATATTAATACGTACAGACCTCCCCCTAATGTTAAAGGAGTAACTTTATAACAATCACTTAAATACCCACATACTATATTAATACGTACAGACCTCCCCCCTAATGTTAAAGGAGTAACTTTATAACAATCACTTAAATACCCACATACTATATTAATACGTACAGCCCTCCCCCCTAATGTTAAAGGAGTAACTTTATAATAATCACTTAAATACCCACATACTATATTAATACGTACAGCCCTTCCCCCTAATGTTAAAGGAGTAACTTTATAACAATCACTTAAATACCCACATACTATATTAATACGTACAGCCCTTCCCCCTAATGTTAAAGGAGTAACTTTATAACAATCACTTAAATACCCACATACTATATTAATAGGTACAGACCTTCCCCCTAATGTTAAAGGAGTAACTTTATAACAATCACTTAAATACCCACATACAATATTAATACGTACAGACCTTCCCCCTAATGTTAAAGGAGTGACTTTATAACAATCACTTAAATACCCACATACTATATTAATACGTACAGACCTTCCCCCTAATGTTAAAGGAGTAACTTTATAACAATCACTTAAATACCCACATACTATATTAATACGTACAGCCCTTCCCCCTAATGTTAAAGGAGTAACTTTATAACAATCACTTAAATACCCACATACTATATTAATACGTACAGACCTTCCCGCTAATGTTAAAGGAGTAACTTTATAACAATCACTTAAATACCCACATACTATATTAATACGTACAGACCTTCCCCCTAATGTTAAAGGAGTAACTTTATAACAATCACTTAAATACCCACATACTATATTAATACGTACAGACCTTCCCCCTAATGTTAAAGGAGTAACTTTATAACAATCACTTAAATACCCACATACTATATCAATACGTACAGACCTTCCCTCTAATGTTAAAGGAGTAACTTTATAACAATCACTTAAATACCCACATACTATATTAATACGTACAGACCTTCCCCCTAATGTTAAAGGAGTAACTTTATAACAATCACTTAAATACCCACATACTATATTAATACGTACAGACCTTCCCCCTAATGTTAAAGGAGTGACTTTATAACAATCACTTAAATACCCACATACTATATTAATACGTACAGACCTTCCCCCTAATGTTAAAGGAGTAACTTTATAACAATCACTTAAATACCCACATACTATATTAATACGTACAGCCCTTCCCCCTAATGTTAAAGGAGTAACTTTATAACAATCACTTAAATACCCACATACTATATTAATACGTACAGACCTTCCCCCTAATGTTAAAGGAGTAACTTTATAACAATCACTTAAATACCCACATACTATATTAATACGTACAGACCTTCCCCCTAATGTTAAAGGAGTAACTTTATAACAATCACTTAAATACCCACATACTATATTAATACGTACAGACCTTCCCCCTAATGTTAAAGGAGTAACTTTATAACAATCACTTAAATACCCACATACTATATTAATACGTACAGACCTTCCCTCTAATGTTAAAGGAGTAACTTTATAACAATCACTTAAATACCCACATACTATATTAATACGTACAGCCCTCCCCCTAATGTTAAAGGAGTGACTTTATAACAATCACTTAAATACCCACATACTATATTAATACGTACAGACCTTCCCCCTAATGTTAAAGGAGTAACTTTATAACAATCACTTAAATACCCACATACTATATTAATACGTACAGACCATCCCCCTAATGTTAAAGGAGTAACTTTATAATAATCACTTAAATACCCACATACTATATTAATACGTACAGACCTTCCCCCTAATGTTAAAGGAGTAACTTTATAACAATCACTTAAATACCCACATACTATATTAATACGTACAGCCCTTCCCCCTAATGTTAAAGGAGTAACTTTATAACAATCACTTAAATACCCACATACTATATTAATACGTACAGACCTTCCCCCTAATGTTAAAGGAGTAACTTTATAACAATCACTTAAATACCCACATACTATATTAATACGTACAGACCTTCCCCCTAATGTTAAAGGAGTAACTTTATAACAATCACTTAAATACCCACATACTATATTAATACGTACAGACCTTCCCCCTAATGTTAAAGGAGTAACTTTATAACAATCACTTAAATACCCACATACTATATTAATACGTACAGACCTTCCCTCTAATGTTAAAGGAGTAACTTTATAACAATCACTTAAATACCCACATACTATATTAATACGTACAGCCCTCCCCCTAATGTTAAAGGAGTGACTTTATAACAATCACTTAAATACCCACATACTATATTAATACGTACAGACCTTCCCCCTAATGTTAAAGGAGTAACTTTATAACAATCACTTAAATACCCACATACTATATTAATACGTACAGACCATCCCCCTAATGTTAAAGGAGTAACTTTATAATAATCACTTAAATACCCACATACTATATTAATACGTACAGACCTTCCCTCTAATGTTAAAGGAGTAACTTTATAACAATCACTTAAATACCCACATACTATATTAATACGTACAGACCTTCCCTCTAATGTTAAAGGAGTAACTTTATAACAATCACTTAAATACCCACATACTATATTAATACGTACAGACCTCCCCCCTAATGTTAAAGGAGTAACTTTATAACAATCACTTAAATACCCACATACTATATTAATACGTACAGACCTTCCCCCTAATGTTAAAGGAGTAACTTTATAACAATTACTTAAATACCCACATACTATATTAATACGTACAGCCCTCCCCCCTAATGTTAAAGGAGTAACTTTATAACAATCACTTAAATACCCACATACTATATTAATACGTACAGCCCTTCCCCCTAATGTTAAAGGAGTAACTTTATAACAATCACTTAAATACCCACATACTATATTAATACGTACAGCCCTTCCCCCTAATGTTAAAGGAGTAACTTTATAACAATCACTTAAATACCCACATACTATATTAATACGTACAGACCTTCCCCCTAATGTTAAAGGAGTAACTTTATAACAATCACTTAAATACCCACATACTATATTAATACGTACAGCCCTCCCCCTAATGTTAAAGGAGTGACTTTATAACAATCACTTAAATACCCACATACTATATTAATACGTACAGACCTTCCCCCTAATGTTAAAGGAGTAACTTTATAACAATCACTTAAATACCCACATACTATATTAATACGTACAGACCATCCCCCTAATGTTAAAGGAGTAACTTTATAATAATCACTTAAATACCCACATACTATATTAATACGTACAGACCTTCCCTCTAATGTTAAAGGAGTAACTTTATAACAATCACTTAAATACCCACATACTATATTAATACGTACAGACCTTCCCTCTAATGTTAAAGGAGTAACTTTATAACAATCACTTAAATACCCACATACTATATTAATACGTACAGACCTCCCCCCTAATGTTAAAGGAGTAACTTTATAACAATCACTTAAATACCCACATACTATATTAATACGTACAGACCTTCCCCCTAATGTTAAAGGAGTAACTTTATAACAATTACTTAAATACCCACATACTATATTAATACGTACAGCCCTCCCCCCTAATGTTAAAGGAGTAACTTTATAACAATCACTTAAATACCCACATACTATATTAATACGTACAGCCCTTCCCCCTAATGTTAAAGGAGTAACTTTATAACAATCACTTAAATACCCACATACTATATTAATACGTACAGCCCTTCCCCCTAATGTTAAAGGAGTAACTTTATAACAATCACTTAAATACCCACATACTATATTAATACGTACAGACCTTCCCCCTAATGTTAAAGGAGTGACTTTATAACAATCACTTTTTTCCCTTTGTAAGATTGTTCGGAGTTCGGTAATTTTGTTATTACCCTTATTTAAATACCCACTTACTATATTAATACGTACATACCTTCCCCCCTAATGTAATTGGAAGTGGAATAAATTACACGTAGAGGTTACAAGTTGTCTTTATTGGATTTTGTCTTATAACTTGAGTGAGTAATGGAAGATATCATTTTATGGACTTTCTTTAAGAGGATGTATTACCATTTTTCTACTGAACTAATCGAGGTAGCAATTTGACTATAGAACTTTTGACACTTCTGACTAGTAAAGATGTCAGATTGATACAGCTAGTATAGGACGACACGATGTAATCTAATTCTTATAAAAGGTTGGACGGAGACCAACTATCTAATTCATCATGTAAAGTGTGACCGCTACATGACAAAATTGCTTGATTACCGCCTTTTAGATGGACGAAGTAAAAACAATTAAATATTAGCTGTTCATCAAAGAAGATAGAATCAATTAATTTACAAATCTAGATCAACCTTTGGAGGTGTATAAAACACGTACAAAGAGAACAATGGTTGATAACAGATAATGTACCATGTAGATAAAGACATATTTAAAATCAATGTGATAATTATCGTCTAGTGTAATACAATGGGACATTTTTAATGAATTGGACTTAAGTGCCATGCGCTGTTCGGCTATATTTATATCTACGTAAGATGGTTTAAATGTATGTGTGAAACACCGAACGATTTTGACAGAGATTAATACAGAAATCAATAATTGATATTAACTCAGATGGCAGTTAATAAGCTGCAGTTGGTAATATTATACATCACAGATTTATATTGAGTGGATGTACAGGCTACACAGGTAGGACCAATATCATGTTATTCTCATGGTTAAATTCTAAACTATAACTAACTGTTAATATACAAATGTATTGATGAATTTAGTCATTTTAGATGATGACGAAGATATCTGCTGTTTTCATAATGTCACTGGTTAAACAAATACATTTAAAAGAACGTTTCTGAGAATGAATACTATTGATCTAATTATTACAATATTATCTGGAAACACAAATGCCTACGTGTGAAGGGATATGGAGCATAGGGATAATGTGGCTGCATAATATAATAACAGTACAAACACAAACCTAAACATCATACCTATCATACTTCAGACAAAAGTGATTCCACATTGTTGTGCCTGATCCAAGCAATAAAGCAATAACATGGATTCCCAATGACATATGTCAATAACCTGGATTTAGTTTAAACATATTTTATTTGTTCAAATGTGCAAAAAGGATAAGACACAGGTTAAACAAACTTATGAAGTCTTCTCCTATATACAATAAGTTACAACATTATTTGATACATTAATATGTGTAGATTGAACTAAAACAGAGGATGAAGAAAGGAATGAGAGAGAGGGTTAGTGGTGATGATGTGTGCGATTGTTGTTTTGGTGAACAACTAGACAACAACAAATCTTTCAGACCTCTTTATATATTCAAACACATGCTTAAAAATAATTTCGTTCTGTTCATATGAGAGTGTAGGATTATCACAGGTCAAAAGTGTAAGGTCTAAAGCACAATAATTAGGTAGCCAGTTGAGATTTTGAAACAATGTATGTCTTATATTTGAATAATGGGAACAATCGAAAAAGAAATGATAGGAGTCTTCGCGATTGGCACCACAACGACAAGACGGTTCTGAGACTATATTTACTTGGAACAAATCGTAATTCAAAAAAGAAGCAAAACATCGAAGCTGTGTTAAAATAATATTAAGTTTTCGAGGTCCAATTTCGTAATGTTTATGAACTTGGCTAATATCTTTCCGCTTTCTTAATTCAGCTTTACATTTTGCAATAAAATCCACATTTCGAAGAGATGGATCTAAGCTATTCCATTGACGTATAGTTGAAGGAATAAATGAATCATAAGTATTCGATCGTCTACAAAATGGCATTATAATATCACTTCCATTACGCAATGGATAAACGGTTGTACTTTGAATTGATGGTGGAATTAAGTCACAAAGATACATGGGTGCATTATTATTTTGTAATATTATAAAACATTTGTAATTTTCTCCTTTTTCTTCTTTCTGCCAATGATTCCCATCCTAACGCTTTATTAAATTAAAATTGAACTAGCAAATATTGGAAGACCAGTAACGATTCTAGCAGCCTCAAGTTGCAAATGGTCAAGTTTATTAGGATTCCCTACCCCGCAATTATCCCATACTTCACAAGCATATTCAAAAATTGGTCTGATATAAACTAAATATAATTTCTCTAGATTTTTCCGAGAAAGTTTATATTCTAACTTTCGAAGAACATTCAGGTGTTTGTAAATACTTAACAATATATTTTCAACATGTATATTCCATTTAGCATCGCTGCTAAATGTAACTCCCAAATGTTTGTGAGAATTTGTAATAGGAATAGTTCTTCGTCGTCTCCGTAAACTATCTCCTCTAGTCCTTCATCCTGAATTATATTTTGGAGAGGGGGTATATTACTATATCCTTTATTAGATTTAATTAACATCTTCATTATTTTCCAGTAAGTTTTCTAAGATTAGATTGTCTAAATTTTGTTCAAAATGTTCTTTAGCAATCTTTTTTAAGTTATTAACTCTATTTCTCTGTTTCTTGTATTTTTCGATATCTGATTGTTTGCTATATTTTTTTGCTGTCTTACGAATACGGTCTCGTTTTCTAATTTCTCTTTTGAGTTCGCTATTAAACCATGGTCGATCGCTATTACGTACAGTGACAATTTTGGTTGGAATGCACTCCATTGAGACCCTGGGGAATGTCTCGGTGAAAGTATTACACATTTCATTAACATCCTGGGAGTCAGAAAGTAATGCATTCCAATCGACGGTATCTACTTTGCTTGCAAATTTTTCATTGTCAGTTCGTTCATATAACCATACCTCCCTTTGAAATGATCTGGTTTGAAATTTAGGACATTCTATAAAAATTATTGATGCATCATGATCACTTATATCAGATGGGACTTTCAAAACATCCGAAAAAGAATAATGTATATAATCGCTTATTATAATAGGGTCAAGTAGCGTACTGCTGTGTTCCGTAACTCTCGTGGGCTTTTCAATAACATTCGTCAAATTAAGCAAATTCATTGTGTCAATCAATTTATTGTTATGAGAAGTAAATAAATCTGAATTCAGGTCACCTGTTAGTATTATGTTTTGATTAATCTGATAACCCATCCCTATAGCATGATTAAGTCGTGTCCAGTAGTCGGCGTCTGTCCATTCAGGTCAAAATGTACTACATAATAAAAACGTCGTACCCTTACCTTATATTTCTACCCAGATGGATTCATCAATGTGATTTTCGAGTTCATTTTTACGGATAACTGAAATATGATCTTTGAAGTAAATCAGAAGATCCCCGCCTGCATTGTTTCGATCTTTACGGATTATATGTTTTGAAAAGGAATCAATCTCAATATCATTATTACTGATGTTCGGATGTAAATGTGTTTCTGCTACAGCAATGATATCAAATTCGTCAGTGAAATTATTAAGAAAATCTAATTTATTCCGCACACTGCGAATATTTATGTTACATATTGAAATGGAATTATCACTAACACTTGAATGATTTATTAATTCTGGACCTGGATTAACTTCAACGTTACCAATGATCAGGATATATTGTAATGCAAACAACAGAAAAATAATGTCTATAACCTGGATTCCCAATGACATATGTCAATGACCTGGATACCCAATGATATATGTCAATGACCTAGATTCCCAATGACATATGTCAATAACCTGGATTCCCAATGACATATGTCAATAACCTAGATTCCCAATGACATATGTCAATAACCTGGATTCCCAATGACATATGTCAATAACCTGGATTCCCAATGACATATGTCAATAACCTAGATTCCCAATGACATATGTCAATAACCTGGATTCCCAATGACATATGTCAATGACCTGGATACCCAATGACATATGTCAATAACCTGGATTCCCAATGACATATGTCAATAACCTGGATTCCCAATGACATATGTCAATAATCTGGATTCCCAATGACATATGTCGTCGTCTTTTTTGTGCTTATACATTTTTGTAGTTGATATGGGTTCGTGGCGTTAGTCCGAAGGTCCATTAGTCCGAAGGTCCGTTTGTCCTAATGTCGGCCACCCATACGTTTGAACTCTGTTATTTCTGGTTTGAATAAACGTATATATTCAACCCGTATATCCTTTTTGTCCCCGCCGCGAAGCGACGGGGTGACATAGTAATGGTCTGTGTTCGTCCGTCCGTCCTTCCGTCCGAATAACTTCGTGAAAGCAACTCCTCTAACAATGCTTGACCGATTTTGATGAAACTTTGCAGGATTGTTACACATGATATGTAGATGTGCATACTATACCGTCATTTTGATTCGACATATTTTGTAGAAGTTATGGGACTTTAACATTTTTCACTATAGTGGACTATGAGGAAATATTGTGAACGTAACTCCTCTGAAACCGCTCGATCAATTTTGATGTAACTTTGCAGGATTGTTACACATGATTTGTAGCTGTGCAAATTATACCACCATATTGTTTCGACATTTTTAGGAGTTGTGGGACTTAGTTATTTTCTGGCAATGTGCCTTGGCGGGAGATATACAGCTACATGTAGCAATCTTGTTTATCATAAAGTGGGCGTTAATGTCCTAATTTAAGGAATTATTAACCCTCAAGATGTAACGAAAACGATAGTACTGTTCAATTCAAAACAAGTGTGTGTACAGTTATCATTTGTATTTATGATGTTTCAGTGCCGAACCATCAATAACGTTCTTGAAGACAGAACATACTCCGTGACCGAAACCTCGTGCTACCCTCTCATCCTCTCTTAATTTCAACTCTTACATGTATGTGCTATTAAGTATTGCTCCAGGTCAATGCTTAATGAGTTTCCTGCTTAGTGTGACATTTTTTTCTGATGTATATTCAGTTACATTGTATTTTCATGGTTTCATTTTATAAAATGTTCTTGTGTGAATAATCTACATAACTTAAAAGAGCGTTTTCTCACAAGTCTTTACTCCAAGAAAGATTAATCATACAGTACTGTCTTTGTTCTGGTTCTAGACAGTAATTTTGTTACATGTCGGGGAACGGAGAAAATGAGCCTGTAATGGACCAACGTTGCTCGCCTGGTGACTAGTTAAGTTGGAAACCGATCAAGATTGATTGATTGATTGATTGATTGATTGATTGATTGATTGATTGATTGATTGATTGATTGATTGATTGATTGATTGATTGATTGATTGATTGATTGATTGATTGATTGATTGATTGATTGATTGATTGATTGATTGATTGATTGATTGATTGATTGATTGTAGTTTAACGTCCATTGGCAGATATTTCATAAATTTCAGGAGAAGAACTTTTTGCCGTTCCAAGTTCTCTTCCATTCTCTCTCAAGTAAAACATCATCGACATCGTCAGGAATGTCGGGCAGCAAAGTACTTCTGGTTCGACTTAGACTGGACCTAAGAGAATGGAACTCCGGAATGTCGGTCGGGTCGACATATCGGACAGCTCTCTGTATAACGTCATTGTATACCCTCTTGATTGGCTTAGTAGGGTCATTTTTAATCTCTTTTTTCATCTGATTTGATAATGTATTACTGTCGACAAGGTCTTTTTCTGTTGCATGGTTATGATCCTCTTCCTAAGCAAATAAAGAAACGACATGCAAATGTTGAGTGGAAGTTTAGATTGTTTTAACTTGGCATATTTAAGGTATACAATGTACATCTGATCTTTGCACTTTTATTATCATGACTTTATACCACGCTACTGAAATGTTAGTACATTTTTGGTACATTGGTCATTGTTTTTTTCAGAAATTTACGTACTGTTTGCAACTTGTTTATATTACTCGTTCATTAAATACAGAATACAATGGGAAAGAGCAAGACAAATAGATGAGCTTAACACGGGAAAGGTTTCTTTGTTTTTCCTTATATATGTATATCATAATGTACCTTTAAAATCTGTACATTAGGCTCCTCCTCATTCAAGTCAAAATATTAGTTTGAAGATGTGCTCTGTATGTTACTCGCCAACATCTCCAATGAATTGCTGTAGAAGTTACTTTGCTTTTATGAAACCTGTAATTGTTGTACACCAATACTGTACCACCCCGGTTTCTTGTCGTGGTGTAAGCCATCTTTGACACGTCCGTTCAGAATAACGACTTACAAAGACTGCGGTATTCGTGGGAAACCGAAGACGCATGCTTTGAGTTTTGGTGGCTCAAAAAGAGAAACTCATGTCCCCCCCCCCCCCCCCCCCCACCCAAATAAATAACCCATTTATGGAATGATCAAGGTAAATTTACACCTACTGTTTATCCCCAAAAGACCCCATCTCTCTATCTAACCAATGAAATGGCGATTTCACATGACGGTTAACCCCGGATGCAGCAAGGAAAGAGGGGTTAATCAAGGGATACTGGTTTGTTAACTTAGGGATAGGAAAGGGATATATGTAAAATTAGAATATAAACACATATTTGAAGTTAACTCCAAATGATTTTCCAAAATGCCTTGTGCAAACATGTATCTTAAAGTAGTGTTACTAGAAATTAAGGTATAATACAACAAAGTACCGAAATTGCAGGAAATAATTTTTTTTTTCTAGTTTAACACGTACGTTTTTTCCTACATGTAATATGCATAAAACATTTGTTAGATGATCTTTTATGATATTATATTATTTTTTGTTTCTGATGCGTGTATACCTCAGTACCAATCTTCGGAATTTCTACACTAACAACAGACTGTGTATTCCTCTACAGTATACCACTTGGTTAAAATCTCTAAGGAGACCCTCCATCTGGTACACGTATCTGGTAAAGGGTACTTGTATATGTCGAGCCATGGAACACGGTATTCTGGAATTACATAGATGTAGAATTTGGTACGTCTATGCTTAAGTTGTTGCGGTAGTTGATTGGAGTTTTCAATATTCCATAATAATTGGTATATATTTGAAGTTACACTCCGTATTTTGCGACCATCAGTTGTACATTAGAACGTCTGTTTAATGATTTTATCTATTCTCTGTTTAATGGAATGTACTTGTCCCTCACAAAACTTAATTTCAGATGTGCTTTTATGTTTTCTAATCCCTTTCTCAGAGATCTTTTGTGTCGTACCAAAAGGGACTCTTTCAGTATTTCGTAAAGAGTAAATGACAAGTGTTTGTTAAGCAAAAAAATCCCAGTTGTTAATTGGATCAACAACGGGTCTTAAAAATAATCTTTGACTAAATATCCTTTAAGTTTTAAGCTTAAACATATTTGGTTAAGATCAGAGTTTTAGTGGAGGGTTTACTTCATTCGAATGATTTCCATATATTCCAGAGATGACGCGGTTTTTTTCTTTTTTTAGACTTAGTACGCTTGGATTCATAATTACAAAACAGGGGTTTTGGTTCAATTGTTGGCGTGTTTTCTACAAAATGTTTTAAGTTTTACCTATATTTGCCGATTACACATTTTTTTTGCTAGCAAAAGTCGGGCGTACAGCCTACAACCCAACTGGATAGGCCACTGCTTAGTCATGATGTGAATATGGGTATCTTGCTTCTCTTACTTAATTTGATAAAGGACTGAATATTAAATCAATTCAACGCTGTTCGATACCTATCCTTTGGTCGAAAAACAAGACTAACGGACCTTAAACAGTTCGGACTAACGGACATTCGTACTAATGAACCTTCGGACTAACGGACCTTCGGACTGATGAACCTTCGGAGTAATGGACCTTCGAACTATTGAGCGATCACCATTGATATGAGAGGTGGTTGTTCGTTTTTTGTTTTTTACATTTTTTATTTGTGGAATTGCTAGCCATAGCTGTTTACATTCTCTTTTCATAAGCCCTGTATAATTCAGAGTACGACGTGTGAATCTTCTAGTGTATAAATATATTGTGAGAGCATAAAATAAGGCGTGATCTTTATTTGTTTATTAGTTTCTTTGTCACAATTCTGTTGGTTTAATGGCAATACACATTTTGTTAAAAACATCCATATTAGATATTTCATTCACAGTTATATCTAACCTTGTAAGCTTTCAATCACGTCTGGACATAAAGTATATCTTTATGCAGAGCGAACCATTTTCAAGTTCTACGACAGACATCAGCGCAATGTAATATTTGTAAATCAAGATTATATAACATCTACTTTCGATATATATTTGTGCAACAATAATTTGTAAATACACAACTGTCATTTCAATTAATTATTCTAGAACTACTCTGGCAATGCACATAGTTTCGAATGATAGAGCCGAACCATTCTTGAACTAATACATATCTTAAAGCTTAATTGTTTATCAAGTCACATAGAGAAATATATTTTATTGAAATTTTAACATTTAACTTTTACAAAATAAGCGACATATTTCACATCTGGTATATAAGTTTGACTTCAGTGCAATTTTACAAGTCAAGACAAATACTTTATTATCAAAGTCTCATCTCTTGATTTACAACATATGAATATATAAATAACACATAGCTGAGAGGGTGGTAGAGCAGATTGTTACCCCGAGAAATTCATTGTCAACCGAGGCGAATTTCTCGGGGTAACAATCTGCTCTATCACCCTCTCAGCTATGTGTTATTTGTTTTATTATACTGCATGTTCTTTTCTTCTGGTTTCATTCTTTTTTTATGACTTTGATGCTCTGAATTTCAATTGCTGTTGTCTTTAAATGTGTTAAACTGGGATATCGATGATGTGTAATAAATAAGATTACACACATTTTTTGTATTTGTTAATATTTTTCTGCCATTTTGGTGTATGTTTTATACATATGGGTGTTCTCAAATGAAAAGTGAGTAATTTAATAAACTTACTATTCCCCGAATATCTAGTTAATAAGTGTTGTATTATACCGATGCAAAATGATGGCTGAAGGTAAAATAATTGATGTGGCAGTAAAAAAGACAAGTCATTCAATACATTTACCAAAACAAAGTCATCAGACAAAACGTCAGGAATTTCCGGAACATTTTCATTCCTTCACCGATATTATTTTTCAATTCAAATTCCGACTTTGATTATCCGATCTTTTAAATCGCGCAATTGACTCAGACATAAAAGTTTTAAATTGAGAGGGTGATCGACTAAATTATCACCCTCTACATGTGATAGACTAAATTGGCACACGCTCCTAAACCAATGAGAAGACAGGAAATTTACATGAAATATAATAATACAAAATAACACATGGAAATGGTTAAAACATACAAGAGACAATCTGAATATTGTATGTACATATGTCAAATTATCGATATAAATATGTTTTCTTTTATTTAAAATCTCATAGCAGATTTGGCGGAATAATAACATATAATATCATTGAGTAAATAAAAATACCGTGGTCAATAGTGCTACGTTCCTTTCTGAAGCCCTTTTGTTCATCGTTTATCACCTCCATGTCATCTAGTTTAACCGTTAACCGAGCACTAAGTACACCACAATACAGCTTGTATGCCACTGGAGCCAAAGTTAAACCTCTGTATGACAGCTAGTGGCAAGGGTCTAACGTAGATGATTTCAGAATCGGCGTTATGATACCCTTACTCCATATATGTGGCACTTTACCAAAATTATAACATACATTGTATATTGAAAATACGGGTAAGCGCATTCAATGCAGTATGGTTTTGTGCCCCTCTTCTAGCCGATTTATTTGTATACTCATATGAGTCGGAGTTTCTTCAAAAGCTTGTAAAAGATAAGAAGATTCATGAGGCTAGAGCCTTTAATTTCACATACAGGTCGTTTAGAAACATTTTCCAAATCGTTTTTTCCGTCTACTATACGTTCATGGAATTCATTGGATCCGAATTTTAAATCTATACAAACTACTTCAAAGTTTAAACAAATTTTAAGGGCGAATTTATTTAAGGTTTCTAATTACTATTTGTTAGGAAGTAGGAAATGTAATATAATACATACTAGATTAAGACATCAGTGTAGTTCACTGGGAGCAGATTTATTTAGAGCAAATATAATTAGTGACCCCAGCTGCGCCTGCGGATGTCCTTCAGAAGATGCCATTCATTATTTATTAGAATGTCCCCTTTATACGAATTCAAGAATGCAATTAATTATGAGTATTACACCGTATACAGTTTTCTCAGTTGAAAACTTATTATTTGGCTCTGATAATTTAACTTTAATTTAATTACACACACTTGTGTAACACGCTACGCCGGTTACACGGTGTGTACAACCTTATTGAGGTTATTTCTTCATGAACCGAACAAAAATTGCGATCAATCCCTAAATGTGATCTCCATTGGAATATTATTTTGACGTTCGTTGCCTACATCTATCGTACCAATTGTACGCCAATTCTTAAAAAAAAAAATGTTTTTGTTTTGTTATTTCCTTGAGAATACATTAATTGCAAGATAAACCGATGTAAACAATTATTATTACAACCTTGTGTATTTATGGGCTGTGATCGTAGATCACCACTAAATGTCTGGGTTCGATTCCGTTACATTGCAATGGCAACTCGATACAATCTTATTCGAAATAAATAGTGTCAAAGACTTGTGGAATGTTGGGGGGCTTTTCTGAATACTCTAGTTTCATCCATCAATAAAACCTACCTCCAATATTAAGCTGAAATATTATTTAAGATGATGTTAGATACCAATAACCCGAACTGGATTTCTAGCGTCATATGTTGTGATCTTTTATGTGTGTGTGGTAAGTGAGTTCACCTAAGATGGGAGTTTTGTTGATATTGGTGGAATTGACGACCATCACTGTTCAAACTTTCTTTTCATAATATGCTACAACAGGAATTCATTGATTTGTGATGTGTTTTGTTTATATAATCTATCCTTCATTTCGAAGTAAACGATATTATTTTATGTAAATTGATCTGACATTCAGGCAGACATTATCGCTGTTCTTCGCTTGTTTTGACTTCTACATGTTTTATTGATCCTCTAGACTGTACTTACTTTATAGAAATACCACATAACCGTAAAATATGAAATAAAAATAGACAATCCTGTAGTGAGATAATAATTTGATTGGTTTGTACTCAGAGTGTTATCATTATTACATCCTTGATTAGACTCATAACGGTGATGACCCAATTTAGATGTTTGTATGAAATGCTGCTATTGTAGGACTCTAAAATGAATAAGTGGTTGTTGTGTATCGCCAAATGAGTATTCTGTCAGCTATAGTCCAGTCTATATACGCCAGAAAAGGCGTGACCTAGAACAAATTGCAGCAGAAGGTTTCTTGGGTTCATCTTGAAGCTGGGAGTGTCCTCATTAACATATTAAAAGTCGCCGAAAATCCCAAGTTGCCTTCTTGCAATTTTGGGGGTTAAAAACAAGGGATTTTGAAGAAAAATCGCTGAAAACTGGAAATTTCACATGTTCACTCTACTTTGCAGAATATTACCAATTTCTCTAAAAATATCTTGTTATTATTGAATATTCTTTCAAACAAAATACAAAAATCTATCCGTATTCTCCCCAGGTGGCTATTTTTTGGGTAAAATTTCATTTTTAAAAAAAAAAAAAAAATGCTGAAAGCTGAAATTTTGAAAAAAATATATTTTCCGTGGCAGAATAAATCAAATCATGACTGTTTCGGTACAGATTAATAAAGACTGTTTTGAAATACAATTAAATGTCAATTGTTAACAATCAGTTGGTGTTTGTTTAATGAAAAAAAATAGAAACATCTTATTTTCCTTCCCTAGATTAACGACATTATGTGATAAAAGTTTGTTAGTGACTTGTGACAGGTCGGTGGTTTTCTCCGGGTACTCCGGTTTCCTCCACCAATAAAACTGACAACGACTATATAACTGAAATATTGCTGAAAGTGGGGCTAAACACCATAAACCTACATACGTACATACATACATACATACATACATACATACATACATACATAGATGAACGAAAATGGAAAATTTCAAAATTCACCAAAAATCCCCCCCAAAAAATTAAATGAAAGTTCTGATATCGTATAAGTTAGCAATACATGTATCTTTCAAATATCAACATTAGGCATCAACTATTTGTCTGAATCAGAGTCCTGATCTTCGCACGCAGACATGTTGCTACATGTATTTCCTCGGCATTCAGTGCAAGCGACAGAACATTCCAGACCATGCTTTCTACAGTTACAGCGTTTTGAATCGCAGTTTGTCTTAGGGAACGACCATTTAACTTAAAGAGGGGGGGGGGGGGGGGGGGGGTATGGTTTCTTTCTAAAAAAATATTCTTATTCCCAATGTTGCTGAAAAAAATATTCTGAATTTGGTGGAGGAAAAAAAAAGATATATGTTTCAGAGTATTTGTCATATAACCTAATGTTGAATTCTGGAAAAAAAAATTCGCGCTTAGCGCGACAAAAAAAAATTATTCTAACTCTCGTGTTGTCCGAAAAATAATTTCTGAACGAAACAAAAAACCATAACCCCCCCCCCCCCCCTTCAAGTTAAATGGTCGGTCCCTTACATCTGCAATATATCGTTTTTAGAAGTTCATCTGGAGCGGGTGGAAAACTCCATCTGATTGGCTTGCACATGTTGTGTTCAATAGACCATCCCCAATCTTTTGCTTCCATATTGTCAGCCTCACCGATCCATTGTTTCACTTGATGAAACACTCGCAAAATATGAAAGTGTGCAGCGTTTGACGTCGGAAGCAAAAATGATGCCATCAACTATCGAGGAATAACAGTTCTGCCTGTAATTAGTAAGATCGTCAAAGCAGTGATCAGAGATAGAATACAACCATTGATCCATAATATGCAAAATCCAACGCAAAGAGGGTTTACGAAAGGATCGTCCCTCATGAATGCTGCTCTACCTGTCGAAGAGGCATACAGCATATTAACCGACGAAAAGCAAAATTGACATCTTGTACTTCTCGATGCAAAAGCTGCATTCGACAAAGTTATGCATTCACATCTGTTCCGGCGTATGTACCACGCGGGAATTCAGGACAAAACGTGGACTATTATTAAAAGCTTGCACCACAATGCGGAAAGCTGCATAAAATGGGCAGGAAGCATGTCCGATTGTTTTAAGGTCGGTATGGTAGTCCGGCAATGAGGTATCCTTAGCACTGATCTCTATAAACTATGTAACAACCCACTATTAGATGTAAGTATAGGACTGAAAATAGGAAACATCAACGTTAATAACACAGGATGTGCAGACGACATCGCACTACTCAGTACTCAGCTCAGTGATGCACAGATCATGGTCAACATGGCTCTTGACTTTGCGAACCTCGAGGGATATGAATTACAACCAAAGAAAGGTGTAGCAATCGACATTAGATGAAACAACAAACAGTGCGAAACAACCAACAAGAAACTTTATATGGGGTATATCACTATGCCCGAGGTGGAGCAAGCTACTCATTTAGGTATCATCAGAACAACAACGATGAAACACAATATCCAAACCAATGTTGATGAAAATATAACTAAAGCAAGACGTAGTGCATACAGTCTATTCGGATGTGGATTTCATGGACACAACGGCCTGGATCCCGAGTCCCTACTACACATCTACAAAACCTACATAACACCAGTATTGCTTTACGGTATGGAGCTATTATTACCGTCCTCAAAACCTCTTGAACAACTAGAACTCTTCCAGAAAAGGATACTAAAACAAATCCTGTCATTACCGATGAGCTGTCCGGACCCAGCCGTTTATATATTAACTGGAATTCCACCAATAGAAGCACAAATGCATATAAAAGCCCTCACATTCTTCAATAACGTCTGTCATCAAGGCGAAAAAAACACTGAGAAAAAGCTTGCAAGAAGACAACTAACCGTGAAGGAGGAATCTAGTAACAGCTGGTTTATATGTGTCAACAAAATACTACGAAAATACGACCTGGACAATCCTATCAAAAAATCACGATGGATCTCGTTGGTGAAATCAAGAGTGAATGACCACTGGTGTACCCAGCTAACAACTCTAGCACAACTCTACAAAGGGCTGCAATATCTTAGTAACCACAACCTGAGCAAGTGCAAAATACATCCTATTTTGAAGCACAGATGCTACTCATCATTAGACATCAGTAGAATTCCAGTAAAATTAAGACTCGTCACCGGGACATACGTGCTGCAAACAAAACGCATTAAGTACTACAGAAATGAAACTGACCCAACATGCCTGCTATGCGGAGCAGCTGAAGAGAATGTACCACACTTCATTCTCCAATGTGAAAAACTACAGTCGGAGAGAGTAGCTTTACTGTCCGAGATCAACGCTATATAGCAAAGTGAGTTTCAAAATAATGAAAATTTTACGGACTTGAGCGAAGTTGACCAACTACAACTGCTAATGGACAATACAATTAAGGTGAAACCTACCAAGAAAAACTCAGCCAGCGTAGCCAGACTCGAAGGTCTATCAAGGAGATTAATGTTCAAATTGCATATTAAGAGAACGAAGCTTCTGGAGAGTGATAAAGACAAAATACAGACAACAATGAAGAAACGGAACTAACATTGCGAAAAGGGGGAGGGGGGAGCCGTCCGGGGATTGCCCAAGAATCCATTACAATAAACTGTGATAATTGTTTTAGATTTTAGACTTTGAAAGATGACGTTTTAGATCTTAAACTGTAGATACGATTCGTTTTAGATTTTAGGATGTGACAATTACTTTTTAAATCTCGAACCAAACCGTAACAAAACATTTTTAGATTTTAACCATAAGAACAGAGACTTTTAGATTTTAAATAGTGATGCGTCTTCTTAATTTTTTCCAATACATGCAACATGCATATTTTATACGTAATGTCGGGACAATCGTTGTGGATTGTTTTAACTTGATTTGATAAACTTTTATATCCCGTGTGAATAAACCTGATTTTTAGTGTACATAAATTTTATTCATGGACACGGAGGTGATGGGATTTTCAATCACACAGCACACCGCCACCCAACACACGTTTAACATACGACACAGTATGGTTCTCCTTTCAAGGGGGTAAAGATACAGAGGTAAGGTAAGGTAAGGTAAACTGGCGTTCCATAGATTGTTTTTTCGTCCGCATCTACCTATTATGGAAATCCGCGAATTTAAGTGCTAATTCGATCAAACACTTGAATAAATATCTCTTTCTAATATATAATAACACATTTTTACACAAAATTTAGCAGAAAGTAATTTAAAAAGGCTTTACAAAGCTCTTTTGGGGTTGAGAATGGTGCATTATGGGAATTACGTCTGCTCAATTTGAATGTCATAGATATTGACCTGTTTGTTCACTTTTCATGGGTTTTTGGTAAAATTGAACATACTTGTTGTAGTAACTTCATAGAAATATATTATATTATTATTACGCTTACCTAGATATGGATGATAATTCCTATTTTCATTGCTTTCCGTCTGAGTTGTATTTTCCGGAAAATCTCTTATTCGGCTATGGAAGATCCGTAGTGACAAAACGATAGAAGTAAAAAGTACTCATTTATTATCTTAATTTCTGTCTTTAATACATAAAATTTTCATGGCGATTTTTTATTGGTTACTCTATGGGTTAAAGTGAAAATGCTGGCGTATTTATAATTTCTGTTGCAATTTGTTTTGGGTCTACGGGTCTATTGACTGGACTATATATCATTGCGCGAACGAGCGACATTCGATGAAATGGTGATGTTGTCCACTTTATACTACTGAGTTCAAAAGGCTTAGTTGTTGTTTTATAGAGATAGTTTACTGTATCGACGGGTAGGGATGTTGCTAGATTCGGACCAATTATCATGATTCCATAATAATGTGTGCTTAACTGAGAAACGGCAAATACCAATTTGATAGTGTTTGGTTTGATCCAACAAGGCTAGAACCAGTGATCAACCGCACTCGATACGAGCACACTAACTAGTACACCACCGATCTACTGCACTCGATACGAGCACACTAACTAGTACACCACCGATCTACCGCACTCGATACGAGCACACTAACTAGTACACCACCGATCTACCGCACTCGATACGAGCACACTAACTAGTACACCACCGATCTACTGCACTCGATACGAGCACACTAACTAGTACACCACCGATCTACCGCACTCGATACGAGCACACTAACTAGTACACCACCGATCTACCGCACTCGATACGAGCACACTAACTAGTACATCACCGATCTACCGCACTCGATACGAGCACACTAACTAGTACACCACCGATCTACCGCACTCGATACGAGCACACTAACTAGTACACCACCGATATACCGCACTCGATACGAGCACACTAACTAGTACACCACCGATCTACTGCACTCGATACGAGCACACTAACTAGTACACCACCGATCTACCGCACTCGATACGAGCACACTAACTAGTACACCACCGATCTACCGCACTCGATACGAGCACACTAACTAGTACACCACCGATCTACCGCACTCGATACGAGCACACTAACTAGTACACCACCGATCTACCGCACTCGATACGAGCACACTAACTAGTACATCACCGATGTAGTATATTGCTATAGATTAGTAAGGATATATCACTATATAGGTAATGATAGCATGTGGTAATTAGCATTCAGATAGACATGTTGTAGTTTATTTTACTTTGGTTGTGCTTACCCAATTATACGCAATGAAAATATTCTGTGATAATGTGTAATATGTAGACATACTGGGATTCAGCATAAAAATGGCTCATTAGTAGTAATTAAATAAATATAAATATATGTGACTATAATATGTGTGTGATATTTATTTTTATTCGGTACTGTTGTCTCTATCTTATATGTTTTGATGTAATAATGCTAATAATGTAATTATCGTATTTTATTAATTAAGTGTAACGAGAAACGAGTTATTCCTCATAGTTAAGATTTGCTATGCATTTTTTGCGTTGTAGTGTCATAGATATTCAGTGTCTGTAATTTGTTTTGACGTACTATTTTATATCTTCATATTATGCATATACACATTTTAGTGTTGTTCGTGTTACTCGATCTTTAGTTTTATGTGTAATGTTTTGTAGATTGTTGTTTGTCCTTTTGTCCTTTTCTTGGCCATTGTGTCCGTCCAAGTTTTACGGATTCTGATTACTCCTTTGGTATCTTCAAACTCTTCTTGATAATATTTTTCGTGGGATGGTGTATGTCTTTTAGTGTTCATAGTGGCACTTATCCTTACCAAGATTGACAAAATGAGACCATACCTGCATCTATACGATTAGAGTTCTACCTCTCGATGGTGTAATATCTAACGTGTAACTTCCTAAAAGTAGAATTTATTGGAAACAATACAACATTTGCCTGCAATCGCATTAATTCGCTAATCTTCTTAATAGGACGTATCACATATAGGTAAATTGAAATATATATTTCAAGAGGAAAAGGGTTTTGTCATGATCGTAAACGGCGATAGGCATTGATCTTTGAAATAGACCAATTGTTGTCCTGTATTCCACAGAGTTGAATTAGTCCAACAATCCTCCGTATTCCTCTTGTCAACAATTTTTTTTGGTCGCTCGTGTAGTACTACACGAGCGACAAAAAGAAAGAAAAAAAAGATAGAAAATAGGGAGCAAGTGTGTAGATCTAATTTTAATTAGATTGGTCAACATCTAGAGGATTTTTGAAAAACATCAAAATAAATTCAGGCAACGACTTACCCAATAATGTAATCACCAGATATTTGTTTGCCTTACACTTATCATTACGGATGTCAGTAACTTTCAGAATATTTTCTTAGACCATTTCGTTACAGTGCGCGATTTAAAGTTATGGATTTTTTTTTATCGTAACTGTGTCATTTTGTATTTATCGTTGCGATATAGTTATTTATAATAATATCTGACAACAGCAAGCAGCGGATCTGTAGGCTTTTCTCATGATACTTCGGTTTCTTCATCAAATCTGGCCATCACCATATAAACATAATCAAAATCGTGTTAGATAGATTTCTCCTTTGAGACTTCGTACATAACGTAGACACATTATTCAATGTCATAAGATTTCCCATGTCTTCCAAAATCACACAAGAATCTCGTGTTAAAACAATGAGAATTTTGTCTGAATTAAAATAATACGTTCAACCAAACGTAATGTTGATCCTGTATCAGCTTTATCTTTTATCACATAATTTTGACCAGTAACAAAACAACAAAAATACAGTTTAATAGTGTGATTTCTAACAAAACTAAGCATGGGTGACCTTAGCCGAAATAGGATAAACTGTTTAGACTATTTTATTTTAATGGTCCCAAATACTTTTGCAGTTATTTAACTTTCCAATCGCGCGCGTTTGACTTTGAGCGTACCCAAAAAAGTTATTATAAAGACGCGTCGTGCGCACTAAATTATTATAAAGACGCGTCGTGCGCACTAAATTATTATAAAGACGCGTCGTGCGCACTAAATTAGATATCTACGTTATATTAATGTATTTAGCGATTACAACAAACACAGGACCATCCCTTTTTTGTACGACCCTAATCCCTTATTAGAACGGCAACAACAAACCCAATACAACGTTTTCTTTTTGTTCTTTCAAAAGTACATGTGTGGAAAATGTTATAGTTCCAGAATTTTCAAAAAAAAACCTAGAAACTGTGTCATTAGTAAGTGTTATATGGTATCCCGTAAGGAAAGAGGTGGTATGAAATAGAATAAAACAGTTTTTTGTGTTCTTTATTAACAAAGGGTTCCTCAAACTGTCGGCACCCGTTAAGCTGGGTAAATGAATTGAAATGTTTCAACCATCAGAGCGAACTATTATTTAGAAAGATAAAAAATTCTGAACTATTTTGGAAAATCTATTGCTTAAAAAACAAAAATTGTATGTAAGATTTTTTCCGCTTTAATTGCATTTATATATTGAAGAGTTTTTGGAAACTATGCTTTATGTGTAAATTAAAGGGGTGGTATATTAATCATGATTTCTATATTGAAAAAAGATGTTCCTGTCGTCATTGTCCATGTAGCAGAGGATAATGGCCCAATACCCATCACTTGACGTTAAACAATGACCAATCAATCAAATGTTGCCCTTTATTAACCAACAACATGCTGTAGATCTTAAAAAATGTTTTCAGTGAAACTCATCCAGGGAGTTCTTTTATGTTTAGTTCGCTTACAGCGATATTGGTCATATCCCATTGGATTAAAATATCAGCAATTGAAATGAGTCGTTCTAACAGATAATTCACTTTATCGCTGTTCACTTTAACAGAGTTTTACCATATATAGTTTTAATAATCATGCTTGATAATAAGAAGACAATAAAAAAGGAACCTCTTTAGAAATCATACGTGATATCCCCATTGCATGCGATATAACGCCTCATAACTCTTAGTCAATGTATTAATGTATAGAAATGTGATTTCGTCAGTTTTGTCCTTGTAAGGTGTTACATAACTATAGAATAATAATTAGAAGTATCAACGTTAATGAATTCTGAGAAAATTATTTCTGTCAGAGCTTAAACCCAGCTGAGTGCATCTCTAGTTAGAAGCACAATGAGAACATCAAACGCTACTTTTTTACATGTTAAATGAGATTGTGTATTGATTTTCTACTGGAATATTCAAATTTTAGCTGTTTCCAGTGAAAGAATGTGTCAGATATGTTGAAGCGTGGACTGGCTAATATCGTGCATTGTTCAATGAATATATTAGAAATACAATTGTCTGCTAAATTCCTTAATACGATCTAAAAGTCCTAAATTTATAGGAGATATTATTGTAAGATACCACCACGAGTAATTTGTTTTATTCTGTGATAAGTACCCTACTTGTTTTAAGTGGTGACTCGTGTGGAGAAGGAACTACTTATCCTTTCTGAGCAGCTGTGTTCACCCCCGGTTTTTAGTGGGTTCCTGTTGCTTGATCTTTAGTTTTCTGTGTAATGTTTTGTAGATCGGTGTTTATCCATTTGTCCTTTTTTGGCAATTGTATTGTCTGTCCTTCTTTGATTTACGGCTTTGTCATACCTCTTTGATATATTCAAACTTATCTTAGCCCAATACCAATACTATGGTAGACCACGATTTGTAAAGCATGGAATTATTTACTGTGCCAATTCATATATACATTGTACATGAAATAAGGGTAATAACAAAATTACCGAACTCCGAACAATCTTACAAAGGGAAAGTCAAAACTCATAATTATATAAACAGACAAAATCAGTCAACAACCGGAAAACTGTGAAAACCGTAATGACCCTGACTTGGTACAGGCATTTCTAAAGAAAAGATTTTATTCTATGCTTTAACAAAACTAAAATATTTTAATTGTGATTGTCACATATTGTAGAATTAATTTTTCCGTCTAGCTGCTGTTAATAATCTTTCAAAACAATAGCAGGCAAATGTATTCAAATGTGTTCAATTGATGAATATATGTTGGGTTTTTTATAGTTTAATTTTAATCCTTATATTCAGATTCTGGACTATACAATAACAGAACAAGATATACAATCTTTAATTTCCTGAGCAGTATTGTTTATGTCATTATATGTCTTTTGTCCTTTTTCTTTTGGTCATTGTACTGCCTGTTCTTCTTCTTATTATGTTTTTACCCTTTGTTATCTTCGACTTTTCTCTTAAATAGTTTTGTTTCTAGTTTTAAGTAGAAATGCTATATAAGATATAAGTAATCTCACTTAAAAGAATATAGATACAATACTACTGTTGGGCAATGATATAAAACATACATAAGATTTAATATTGTAGTTTCTGACAAGATTCCTTGACTAACCGTTACGGAATACCAGTGTCACGAATGTGTTAGGGTTATGCTGATTAATGCCACTTTCAGCAATATCTCAGTTATATCGTGGCGGTCAGTTTTGTTATTGGAGAAAACAGCACTGACCTGCCGCAAGTCACTCACAAACTTTATCCATGTGTCACAAATTACCACATATATGTTCTGTTTGTTGTAATCACTTTCTTTCCTCATTCATGACTTATCAACGTTTGTAACAAGAGTAACACGACGGGTACCACTAGTGTATCAGGAAGTACTTACCCTTCCAGAGTACACCAACGTTTTTTGTGGGGTTCGTGTTGCGCAATATTTAGTCTTCTTTGTAGTGTAATGTTTTGTAAATGGCTGTTTTTCCTCTTGTCCTCTTTCAAATCTAGATATGTAATAATTATTTCAATTTAGTATTCACTGTCGTCAAAGAGCTCCGATCGAAAATGTTTCGTCAACATCCGGGATATTATAAAGCGGTATTTTTATAGAAGACACAGACGATTATCATCAGTTTTTATGAATATACTGTATATATAATGTTTTGAATTGTTATGCTTTATGATTGTTATTATTATTATTGTCATTTTTTGTCCAAATATCATCGCTTTGTGCAGTGTAAAATTAGATTTTTTCTAAAAGTTATAAGGAATTCGGCATCAAAATAATTACAATCAATTGAAATATCGCTATCTTGCATTTACGAATGAATGAAATGTTGCCAAACAAGAACAATTATTAATGAATGATTTATTTTACTTAGAGATATTATTTTGTTGAGGAAAAGTCAATTAGTAACTAGTTATAGCCTAAAACTTGATATCAACAGATGTTTTTGAAATTCGGCTTTATCAAATTGTAAACATGTATATAAACCGGTTGTGTCATTTATAAGAACCGGATTTGTCAGTATGTAAACACGACTGATCGTATTATTATGGATCATTCTAACATAACCTCATTCTTTCGCTTTGTTAACAAACGAGCAAGTTATCCGTTCGGTATAATCTCATTAAGCACATGCGCCGATGAATGTGACTGACTTTTCCATTGGCAGCATAAATTGTGTGCAACATTTTCCGCAAACGTAAATATAAATTACCGTCTTCCAATCAAAGTATACTACCGTATTTGTACTCCTAGATATATCAGAATCGAAATAAATCATGGAAGCCAGAATGTGTTTTGAGTTTTAACATGGATTGGCGAATATTAGTAAATTGTATCCCTCGCTTCTGGCTCGGGATAAAATACTAATATCCGCCAATCCATTATAAAACTCCCAACACATTCTGGGTTCCATGATTTATTTCTTAATTATATTGCAATTTAGCAATAGTTGTGATTAGGAAATATCTCAAACGAGATAAATCGTGATCCATAGTATGAATATTCGCCATGGCTCCTAATCTCTGCTACTTTGTACATTAAAAAAGAATCGTTATTTCTATTTTAAATTGCTACGGTCGCGAATAATTGATTTTTTATGCTTTTTGTGGCACTGACATCACGGCTGTCGCTCAGTACGTTACATTCACCAGGCGCATCAATTGAGCAGTGGGAGATTCTTTTTATAATACAATAATTGAATTTTATACTCGTTGATAAGGAAGTAAGTCACTCTACGGAAATATCTTCGTGGAAACGATATTTAAATTTCTTCACAGTATAATGTTTACATAAACGTTATAGATATGCAAATTAACAAAGGATGTAGTATTGAATTCCTTTCCGCACGGACGATTTTGGCAGTTAGCATATAAAGAAAATGTTAGGTGTACTCGATTAATGTAACGTTCGTTACAAGTTGTAATACGACAAAAGTTCGTGAATTGGATGTTATAGTCTCCCGCCCATCTACCCAGATTAATGCCAAAAGAATGTCAACTACTCGTATATATTTTGCATTGCTTAGAGGTAGAAATGATAGACCGAATGAATGTGTTATGTTGATATATGTTTATAATAAATGCTATGCGATCTTGTAACGAACACACAATCCTACACTGTGTCGAGTCTTATTTATATTACAGGAGCGGATCCAGGATTTCAAGTTAGGGGGGGGGGCCGCACTTTAAAAAATTGCGCCGAGCGGAGGGAGGCGCGAAAATGTTTGGGGTATTTCGTGTGAAAAAACGCGATTTTACGCCAAAAAATATGCGCCCCCCTCTGGATCCGCCCCTGTATTACATTACTTTAGTTAATAAAAAAAATAATTCTGAGGAGTGAAACGAGGGAGGAAATAAATAGACAATATACATGTACATACATTGTCGAAAATATAAAATTTATATATACGAGTTTTGACGAGTTTTTCTTACCTGTTTCGCAGCGAGTGGAAATGAATTATATATTTTCCGACAATATACGTATATTGTATATATCGTGGTATGTCAAAAGCCCCAAAGAAACTGTCAAATTGTCTAAAAAGAGCAGAAACAAGCGTTGTTCTTATCGTTTTTTATTGTTTCCTCAGAAGTCCGCGCTTATAAGCATACATGCTGTTACTGTTTCTTACCGTCGCTCAACATGAATCAGGTACCAAAAAACTATATCTTGGTCAGTAACCAAATATAACAAAAAATATCCGGTCAATGGAACTGCTCAAATAGAACAAGTGCAGGATAAAAAAAACAGTAACGGGACGGCGAAGAAATATATTAAAACATTGATTGGTACATTTATATTATATTGTAAAATTCAAGAATGTCGTTTGACAGTAGAAACTGCCAAATGGCGACAAGCTTCCAGTATTCATCTCTACCTGAAATGCAAGTAAAACAAAACTAGAATTTCATAAAAGGGGGAGGTTTGGCGCTTTAAAATCTGATTCAACCCACCATTTCTTTAGAAATGCCTGTACCAAGTCAGGGTCATTACGGTTTTCACAGTTTTCCGGTTGTTGACTGATTTTGTCTGTTTATATAATTATGAGTTTTGACTTTCCCTTTGTAAGATTGTTCGGAGTTCGGTAATTTTGTTATTACCCTTATTTATTATAACAAAATATATAATCAAAATATTAAACAGCGTGCGTATGCCATGTCTTGGACCGGTTTTTATAATACAACAATGTATATACTGAACAAACAAACAGTTGCATACTAAAGGTTCATTATAACACTTATCAAACTCAAAGGGTACACTCGATATGCCAAATTTTTTAAGTGAGTGAGTGAGATAGTTGTCTAACGCCAATAATTCAGCAATTTTTCAGCTCTATCATGGCGAGAACAAGTTAATTTTCAATGAGATGATGATGACTTTCGCTTTGTTCTAGACCAACACGCTGAGTTGGATTTTAATAGTGCTAGCTCATTGAAACAACGCTCCGCGGATAGATATGTCGCTCCACTCGGACACATTAAGGTGGGTTTATTCTCCGGGTACGACAGCGATGCGACGGATTTGCGATGTTGCTTTCAACATCGCGACCCCATCGCAGCGACAACGCCCGTCATCGCTGACCATCACTAGTGAACATTTTCGTCGCAAGGATCATCGATAGCGGCAGCAGAGTTGAAATTATTTTAACTTTCTAGCGATATCGCTACCGTCGCTGAGTAATTGCCATCTGAAATCATAAAAAAATATTATCAAAATCACTAAGCAACACGAACTAAAAACGATAACAGCGACGCGACAAAAAAGCAATGATTTCACAATAGTATCGCTTCTCCATCGCAACAATTTTAATGCTCGTCGCATCGCTGTCGCACTCGGAGTATAAATCCACCTTTATTCTGATTCCGAGCCAACTAATCTTTGCTCTTTCTCCTTAATGCTGCGTGCTTAGCGGAGAAGCAACAAATACCAATTTTCTATTCTTTGGTTTGACCTGAGCGGGGCTCGAACCCACAATATATCGCACTCGAGGAGAGCACGCTAACCATTACGCTACCGATGCCGTTCCGAATTTTTATTTTATTTTTTATTTTTTTAATCAAAATTTCTTAGTGTCCTTCAATATATTATTTGAAAACAAAAATTAATCCAAAACATTAAGAGTAACTTGATATCTATATAAGATGATGTTTTCACATAGACATCTTACACGTCTAATAATGGGTGGTAAAGTTTCTTGTTTTGTATGATTCCACATCATTTTTATAGAATTCAGATCTTTTGTTTTAAGAAATAAATAGCACAGCATCATGTTAATGGAATAGTACTCGCGGCATATATATAGCGTTATTTATTTTGAAAATGTTAAAAACTTGAAAACATTGTGAATATGGCGTACATTTTGCAACTTTTTCCACTTCTGAAACAATTTTGAGGCATTAAAATACAACTTATGAGCATATAAACAGTTAGAGTTCCTACTTTTGATCAAACACTCTTTGAATATTGTAATAATTCAACTCGTAGCAAATAAAGAAAACATTACAAGTTCTATTAAAAATCATGATCATTCTGTTCAAGGTAACTTTGGCGAATGCCAATTCTGCACAAGCGGTTTTGTATTTCTTTCTTTTAATGTTATACAAAGCATCCACATGTAAAATATTTTGACTATGTGCTGTTGTTTTTTTCACAAATTTTATTCATTTAAGACAAAAAAAATTTCGAACACACCTTTGACAAGTGCTAATAATGAACCTTATATAAATCATATAAAGGAAACATAATTGTGATATTAAGATTTTACGCTATTCTTTCAATTTTGTACATTGACAAAACCGGATCTACTTAAATACAATTGTTGGGACTCAACCGAATGTAATGGTTGACAAAGCCGGAACAAATGTACGTAAATAAGCATTGTGTTTTTCACTGTAGTAAGTCTAAAGCTATTCATGGTAGCACGTCAGTATAAATTATCATTTATCTAAGCATTACAAAGGGGTTGTGTCGTTTAATTACACATATAGACTACTTTTTATAGCTTTATTTGATGATTTCAATCTCATTATTAGCATTTGTCATTGTTTATGTCCATCATGTTATCCATATCTGAGTAATCGATGAAGTTAACCACAGAAACATATAGATAAAAACAAACAAATATTTTCGACCGATAACGACATCTTCTGGATTCAAGATATAATAATACTATATGATCATAATACTTACTTTTTGTCGTCGCCTGTATGTCAATCATGCCTAATTGACTTGTACCGGAAACTGACGGAACATTTTCGACCGGAGCTCTTTGACGACAGTGGTATTTTCAATGGACATATTCGCACTGTCGTTCGGCCTTTTGTTATGGAAATTCGTGTCATGGTATTTTGTTATTTTATGACAGTTTGATTTAATATGTTCTATGGGTGGTGGTGTTTTTTTATCCGACTTGTATACAGATATATCATGCTTGGGAGAGGTATTTGCGAAAAATACCAGTCGAGACGAAAAATTTCCCGAGCCGAATGGCGAGGGAAATTTAGTCTCAAGACTGGTATTTTTCGCAAATACCCCTCCCAAACATGATATATCTGTTTAATTACACCGAATATTATTTAGAACACTGGCTAAATAAATAATACCTTTTGTTTGTCGTTTTCAGGACCTAACATGATGTATCTGTTTAATTCTACCGAATGATGTTGAATAAAACGCACAACTGATAACGTTTTACAAATTTTGTTACAAGCGTCTCGGTGAAGGGTAAAAACGGCAAATACGATTGTTTCATAAACCATGAAAAAAAGTTAAATCTTATGCAAATACACCTACATGAAGTACAAATTCTGCAAATTCACAATGCAAGGCCTGAATTTGTTAAAAAAATATATCACGGCTATTAATCAATCAGAATCCAGCATTCTTATATAAGGTGTAATTATGATAATAATTGGTATACTCCCAGTTATATATATGTTTATCATGGTATAATTTGTCACGCCTACTTTAATAAAATCACAAATTTACGTCATTTAGAACCGTTTTCATAGAAACAGAGTCCAGAATGGTGACGTATATAGAATATCCCCATTCAGCTTCACAACACAAAATTATTTTCTTATCCATAACTGCTCATTTAAAAAGCCAATTAATTAAGATATGGTTGTGTTGTGATACAAATACTTTCATCATTTTCTTTGCGTTTCTCAATCTTTATTTGATATGTTTATTAAGACAGTAGACGTGATGTACTTCGTATGTGTCATGAAACCATTGTTTCAAATGGAAATTTATTGAATAGTAGGATACATTGTGTTTTAATGGTGTTTAATATATATAATAAACCACGGCATGTCTCACGGCCGCTCTGACAGGTAATCTATAACACTGGCTTTACAAGACATGCTGGAGATTCATTATCCTTTAGGTAATTATAAACATCGCAGAGTATAGAGTTAAATCGTATATTTTACGGTAACGGCGCCATATTTGTCTGAAATGATTCCTTTTTTATAGAATATTAACACGACCCATAGATTTGATTGTCTGAGTTTTGTGATTTACATTTGTTTTACTGAATGTATAGATAGACAAAAAACGTGTATATTACAAACTACTGGTGAATAAATTACTCCTGCAATCCATTTCAATGTTGCCTTGCAGATTTTTTTTCTAATTCAAATGGAACTGCTTAAATCTTTGAAATTCGATACGTTTAAGTGACATATTCTAAGTCAAAAAAATTGAAAACATTTAAAGGTTAAAAGAAAAAAAAACACACCAAAACTCTGCATTTTCGGTTTGTTTACCGGAAACGATATTAAGTTGTAATAAATATTTTATAGAAAGGTATGGACATTAAACCTATGGTGTTGATATATATTTAACTTACAATTTTTGGATATTGTTGCTCTTTCATCATCGGAATTAAAGCCCACGCCGTTGATACTACCTGATGTCACTCAGGAAAGAACTATAGAATGTGTCTACCTCATTGGTAGCGTATTTATGCTGCAGTGTATAGGTAGCACTGAGGGGAGAACAAAAGTGCAAAAATTTATTTCAAGCTGTATAATCTAACTCTAACACGGGTTTAATTTTCAGATGTATATATTAAATACGTAACACGACCTAGTATCATATCGTGGTACAGTGAGGTAGATACACTAGTATCGTATCGTGGTACAGTGAGGTAGATACATTTGCCTCCTCGATGCTATCGTACTACACTTATATTAATTACTACATGTATATGATTATTCGCGATAAAGACTTGACATTCTAGTTCCACAAAACAAATATAGATTGATTTGATTGAGATTACCAACTGAAAGTCTATATATTAGACATCGCCATACTATACTTTGTGTTGGCAATAAATAATATTTTACAGGTACAGTAGTATTTGTATAGAGTGAAGATATTCTGGAATATCGATAAAGAATGCAGAAAACTCATTTAAGCGCTTTAAATGTTTGTCTGAATTTTAAATTGATTTTCTATCATCTTCCGTTGCACCCACATCATGTCATATTAACAAATATTTATACAGTTTGGTGTTTCACTTTGTCGTTATTGACACTGTTGATAACATTAGAATTATAAGGCTGAACATCTGGTATCTGTTCATAGAAGATGTATGGTGGTCTTTCAAGCTCAATAATATTCTTTATCCTGCAATCAGTACATTTGCTGTACAAATATGCTATACGAATAAATGTTTGCTTTATTCGTACTAGACGAATAAACTTTTCAGCCTACGAATAAACTTTCCTGGTACCCTGTACTTAGCTATGTACAGCGGAGGGTGCAGACAAGTATGAAACTGGTACTGATGTCCACTGTCCATGGTGATAGTCACTATATATATGAGCACAACCCTTATTAATATTTTTATATATTGTATGTCTTAATCTTATTAATATTTTATACGTTTTAATCTTATTATTATATATATGTTTTTTGTGTTTCGTTTTTGTTTTGTTTTATTTTCTCGCTGATATTTTAAGGTAAGATTTTATAGTATTACGTTGACATTTGTGCATTTTGCATAAGATTAGGTATAAATAATATTGTATTGTTTTGCCTTGTACTTCCTGGCAGTCCCTACCCATAGAATACCCATTGTCAATAAGCCTTTATCCAAAACCATGCCTTCCAGTTTAAGAGTCTCAAGACTACGCAAGTCTAAGGTACCGTTTTCACCAAGTAGAGGAATAAAGATGTCACAGACAAACTATAATGTAATGAGAAAGAAGGCTCTTCAGCAAAAATTTGATGCGACAGATAGAATACATCTTACATGTGAACTTAAAAAGGGGAACTTAGTATTGACATTCTCAACAGCGGCCTTTGAATCATTCCGATCTATTCTCAGAAATTGTGCTAATCATAGCCCATTTAGTGGCTTTAATTTTGAAGCAGAAATACGTTTCTCTAAAGATAAAACTGCCTCAGCCGAAGAAGCATATTCAGTTAAAAGAGATAGTCGACAACTTTATAAAATAAACTTATATCTGACTACATCAAGAGTAAATATAAATGGGGACAATATCAACATATTTATTGATGATCATTTCCCACTTATAATATCTGAAATGAAAGTCCATGGAAACTTTAGTGATTTAAATAACATTCTAAAAGATAGCCTGATGAATTCTTTAAAAATTGAAGAAAATGAAGTCGCAAACATTAACAAGTCAGTTAACAAACTGAACGATAAATCATCATCGATCCGAAACAGAAAGTGCTCGAACATAGTCCCTCTTGATAAAAAGAAAATATGTGTATCCGATACAATGTATTTACTGCAGATTGACGGTAATAAATCAGCACATGACACAAATCTACCGATTGATTTTACAAATAACCCAAAAGTTGATGGAACAGATATAAATTGCTTAGTTTGTGACCAAGAGTGTCAGGATGAAGCTGTTTATTGTGACTGTTGTAATACTTGGATCCATTATAAATGTGAAAAACTCTCAAAAAGTGATATAAAATACTTCAAACAGACTCCATTAGAATTATATACTTGTATGGTATGCATGGATTAACTTATGTTTGACTCCTACAATCGTGATAATACGAATGTTGAAATTATACAAACGTCGCCGGATATAGCTATAACTAAAGATAAACAATCTAACGTACAAACGTCACCGGATATAGTTATAACTAAAAATAAACAATCTAACGTACATTCTGTACCAACTATATTGCAACCAAAAACCCAGAATATGGAAACCAATACTGACATGGGATTGAAAGATTTAGATAAGCTTGAAGAGTTACAGCGGGTCCAGAAGAGACTTACATCTAGAGAAAAGGAGATATCAACTAAAGAAAAGGCAATAAAAGAGAAAGAAAAAGAACTTAATGAGGTAACCTTGAAATTGGCTTCAGCTCAAACATATATATTAAATCTTGAGAAAAGGATAAATGATATGGAATCATCTATATTGTATAAGAAAACAGGCCCGAATATAACTACTTCCAATGATGATGGTGATAGACTTATCTCTACAACACTTGAACGTCGTTTAATTGAAATTGAGCACAAACTGAGTGAAACATATAGAGCTCCACCTTGTTACCAGGTTCCGAATATCGTAATAAACAACAATATTGATGGCAACAAAAGTGAGACTGCTACAAGCAAATATGAGGTAAAACAGAATACAAACTGTACACAAACTCAAACCGATAGTGTGAACTTAAACATGACCCACAATAGTACCTATAATGATGAAAATTTAGTTGATGACAATATTAGTTGTCAGCCTCACCCTAGTGCTGTAAACCTATCACATACATTAAATTTCAATCAAATGAGTTCTGCTGATATATCCTATCAAAGGGACCAACAAAATCCCGAAAATAAGTCTTATACTTCGATCCCTGACAATAAACAAAGCCATTTTTTAGGGGAGCGAAAACAGAATCGACCATCATACCCGAATCCTCAGCTCCAAAGACCGGCGATACAATATTACACAGGTATGCCACTATATCAACGTTCAATGTGGAGAACTTCTCATCCAATGCCGTATACCTTCAACAAATTTTAAATAGATCTGACATTGTGAGCATTCAAGAACATTGGCTCTTCACCTTTGAGAAACAGAAATTAATCGACTATTGTTTGGAAAATAACTATATTTGCTTTCTGAAATGTTGTGATAAAATGGAACCTATATCACCAAAAATTAGGACAAGGGATTTGGCGGGAGTGGAATTCTATGGAGAAAGTCTTTGGACCCTTTTGTTACGAAACTTAGCGATGGCTGCGAAAGAATCTGTGCAATCTAGATTGATTGTGAAGATATATCTATTTGTATCATCTCTGCATATATGCCTACAAATAATGGTAACCATAGCGATGACTTGTACAGAAAATGTCTAGACGAGCTTTCAGAAATAGTAGCAAAATATGACTCTTGTAACATTGTGTTAACTGGTGATCTAAATGCATCTTTTATTAGACCAAAACCAACAGTTAGAGATAAACTCTTCATGCAGGATATTGTGGAAATGGGATTTATACTGCCAGAAAAATACCCAAGGGATAGTACCTTTCACCACTTTAACGGTTATAGTGTATCTCAAATTGACTATATTTTACCTTTTAAACATTGTGATTTTATAACTGATATAAAGATACACCATAGAGAAAGCCTGAATACCTCAACTCATGATCCTGTCTCGGGGAGATTCATTATAAAGGCATATATAAATGCATGTCAAAATGAAGAAAAACCAATCAACTTTAAACTAAATTGGAAGAAATGTGATGTTCAAAACTATCAAAAACTTGTAACTGATCAAATTACAGATATGGACTTACTTAGTATCATAGATTGCGAAGAGCAAATCTCGAAATTGATAAAAATTCTAAATAATAGTGCAGATAAGTGTTCAAAAAAGTCAAAAAGTCGGTCCAAGAGGTCAAATCCATGGACTCCAGAAATAAACTCATTACGTAAGTTAAGCAAAAGAAGTCATAGGAAATGGAGGGAAAGTGGAACTCCGAAAAATAAGGACAGTCCATTATGGATGGACTGTATTACTGCCAAAAGGAATTTACGTCGAGCTCAACGACAGGAAGAAGCTAGAAAAAGAAATCAATTATACTCAGATATTATGGAATCGCATATGATTAATGACAAACTTTTCTATAAAATAGTTAATTCACAGAGAGATTGTAGAGCGCAAAAACTAACTCAACTTCAAGTCGATGGTGAAATGCTACAAAAATCAGATGACATAGCAGAAGGGTGGGTAAGATACTTCCAAAATTTAAGTAAGCGATTGGAAAGTGATAACTTCAATGCAAAGTATCAAGAATTTGTTCAACTAGATTATAAAGAAATTGAAGACTTTTGTCGTAACAATTATAAATCAGATACAGAATTTGTGAGCCTAGAATTATTGGACAAATTAGTGTGTGAAATGAAAAATGGCAAATCCCAAGATGAACAATTATTATCTGCTGAACACTTTAAATTCGGTGGGCCATCTCTTGTATATTTATTGAAGTCTATTTTTGAAAAAATATTTAAAGAAGGAACTGTACCAAAATGTTTTAAATCTGGAATAATTACTCCTGTATATAAGAAACAGGATAAACCAATAAATAATCCTAATTCCTACAGAAGGATAACTGTGTCAAGCGTTATCGGAAAATTGTTTGAGAAAGTAATTCTACATAAAATTAGTCCGTTACTGAAAGAGAGTCAGAACCCCCTACAGAGAGGTTTCAGCAAGGATGTCGCACCTACAAATGCTAGTCTATTGTTAACCGAGGCAATAGCAGAATCTCTAGACAATAACGAATCTTTATTTGCAGCCTTCATTGATGCTTCAAAGGCCTTTGATGTTGTATGGCATGAATCAATGTTACGTAAACTTTTCTACACTGGAATAAGTAAGGAAACATGGATATTGACAAAGATGCTTTATCAAGATTTACACTCTAAGGTTAAATGGGAGGGAAAAATATCTAGTCCATTTTATGAACAACAAGGTGTCCGTCAGGGTGGAATATTATCCCCGGAATTATATAAAGTCTTCATAAATCCGTTATTAGATTTCTACAAGAATAACTATCTTGGTTTCCGAATTGGTTCCATTCAAGTTAACAGTCCGACCTGTGCTGATGACATTGTTCTATTAGGACGATCACAGTTAGAACTTCAAACAATGCTACTAGGCCAAGAACAATATGCGAATGACGAAAGATATATAATTAGCGAAGCCAAAAGCAAGGTAATGATCTTCAACCAAAAGAAACAACATATTGATGAAAATTTTACACTTCACGATCGCCAAATAGCTCATACGGAATCTTATACCCACATTGGAATTGATAGAAAACTACGAGGACATGACCTGATAGAAAAGAGAATCAAACTTGCACGAAGAACAACATACGCGCTGATGGGTACCGGAATGCATGGGTATAATGGAATAAACCCCAGTGTTATTATACGAATGTGGAATATGTATGTGAGACCAAGAATGTTATTTGGACTTGACTGTGTATTACTTTCTGAGAAGGACTACTCAAAACTATCGTCATATCATAAATCCTTTTTGAAGATGATCATGAATCTGTCAGAGCGCACAGAGGATGCTGCTATTTATATTCTATCTGGTGAATTACCATTAGAATCGTTCATACACTCTCAAATACTTTTGAAGTTGTGTTCCATTATTAGATATGGAGGGATTGAAAAGGAATTATGTGTGCGACAGGTGTTAATAAAAGACGTCTCTTCACACAGCTGGTTTTTATATGCAAAGGAAATTCTGGACTTTTACGATCTTCCATCTGTCTTTGAGCTGATATCTGTCACCCCCTCAAAAGGGAAATGGAAAACTTGTATAAAGAATAAGATTCATGAATATTGGAAAATGCAAATTGAACAATGGTCTGTAGGTAAATCTATTATCAGATACTTGATTCCAAGGACGAAAGAAAATGGAACTGTTCACAATGTTTGGAAAAATGCAGGCATGAATCGGATAGCTATTATGAAAGCGAGCACAAAGGCCAAACTATTATCTGGGACATATATCTTGCAACAAACACAGTCGAGATTCAAAAAGAGACAAATCTCAGCAATATGTTTAATGTGCAGTAGTGATATTGAAGACACTCCTCACTTTCTAATAAAATGTCCGTCATTGGAACGAACTAGACAACCATTTATAGATCAAATTAAAGCACTACTAAATACAGTGGATAACGAACTTTACAAGAGTATTTATAAAAATGACATTAGAATCACTCAGTTAATACTGGATGTCACCAGCCCTACTCTTCCAATGAGGTTTCAAACAGATGAACTGATACACGAAATTGAATCTCTTACAAGAGGACTGTGCTTTGCATTACATCATGAGCGTTGCAGACTGCTAGATATTGCTGTAAGGCCTTATTGACATGGGTATCCTCAGGACTCCTGTCATTACTAGTTCTATATGGATGTTAAATAAAATTATACCTTTTAAGAATAAGAAATGGATACAGTTAAACTTAATTTTACCTTTTTAAGAATAAGAAATGGTTACAGTTAAACTTAATTTTACCTTTTATGAACTAAGAAATGGTTATAGTTAAACTTAATTTTACCTTTTTAAGAATAAGAAATGGTTACAGTTAAACTTAATTTTACCTTTTATGAACTAAGAAATGGTTATAGTTAAACTTAATTTTACCTTTTAAGAATAAGAAATGGTTACAGTTAAACTTAATTTTACCTTTTAAGAATAAGTAATGATGAATTTATTATAAATTTTGCCTTAAGGATAAGACTATGGTCATTTTAATATATTTTACCTTTTATGGATAGAATAACTGTCGATTTTACCTTTTAAAGATAAAGATTAATTTAATAAAAATTTAATCTGAATTTTTAGTATGGATGTTATTAAAGTCGACCTATACCTTTAAGGATATGATTATGGCCACTTTATTATATTTTTACCTTTTAAGGATAAGACAACTGTCAATTTTACTCTTTAAAGAAAAGGGTTAATTTAATAAAAATTCTGTCTGATTTTTAAGTGTGGATGTTATTAGAGTCGACCTACACCTTTAAGGACATGACTGTGGTCACTTTGTTATATTGTACCTTTTAAGAATAAGACATCTGTCAATTTTACCTTTTAAAGATAAGGGTTAGTTAAATAAAAATTTTGATATTATTACAATACCTAGTATAAATTCTTCAATACTTGTTAGGTGGTTTTATCTTTTAAAAATTGAGAGATCCTAATAAATCAAGGGTGCTCGACATATATATACTAGGGTGACATACATGTATGAGCATAAACCATTATGTTAACTGAAGGAAATGGAAATGAACAATTTATATTATCAGTGAAAGGCTGATCAAATGCTTTGTCCATGGAACTGCAGAATACTACTTATGCAGCTTACATAGATACATTGTATATAAATTACAAACTGTGAATATGCGAAATTATATCTGCGGTGGCGGAATACATGTACAAATCATATTAACGGTGGTGGTTACCGATAGAAACTAGTGGTGGAGGTTATTGGTCTTTTAAATTCCTGAAGTATACTGAACTTAGATTCCTGAATTCTGAAATTGGTGAAGAATTTTCCTGAACTAATTAATACATATTAGCAGCACAATTGCAAAAGTGGTTCTCCGAGTAGCGGAGGGATATACACATAAAGAAGAAGAAGAAGACTAATGTAACGCGGACCACGAAGAAGACACCCTTGACAACATTTATGAAAGGCGAGGAATGACACTTGTTTCTGTCCTTTTTGTTTAAATCTGACAAGTTTTCCGACTTTTTTTACATTGCAGGATAAACACAATATACGTACATTGTCATTAAATATAAAATTCATTTGTACTCGCTGCGAAACAGGCCTGAAAAGCTCACCTAAGGCTCGCTATTCTGCCTGTTTCTAAAGCTCGTACAAATAAATTTTATATTTACCGACAATGTACGTATATTGTATATGTATATGATTATTCGCGATAAAGACTTAACATTCTAGTTCCACAAAACAAATATAGATTGATTTGATTGAGATTACCAACTGAAAGTCTATATATTAGACATCGCCATACTATACTTTGTGTTGGCAATAAATAATATTTTACAGGTACAGTAGTATTTGTATAGAGTGAAGATATTCTGGAATATCGATAAAGAATGCAGAAAACTCATTTAAGCGCTTTAAATGTTTGTCTGAATTTTAAATTGATTTTATATCATCTTCCGTTGCACCCACATCATGTCATATTAACAAATATTTATACAGTTTGACGTTTCACTTTGTCGTTATTGACACTGTTGATAACATTAGAATTATAAGGCTGAACATCTGGTATCTGTTCATAGAAGATGCATGGTGGTCTTTCAAGCTCAACAATATTTTTTATCCTGCAATCAGTACATTTGCTGAACAAATATGCTATACGAATAATTTTTTACTTTATTCGTACTAGACGAATAAACTTTTCGAATAAACTTTTCAACCTACGAATAAACTTTCCTGGTACCCTGTAGCTATGTACAGCGAAGGGTGCAGACAAGTATGAAACTGGTGCTAATGTAACGCGGACCACGAAGAAGACGCCCTTGACAACATTTATGAAAGGCGAGGAATGACGCTTGTTTCTGTCCTTTTTGTTTAAATCTGACAAATTTTCCGACTTTTTTGACATTGCAGGATAAACACAATATACGTACATTGTCGTTAAATATAAAATTCATTTGTACTCGCTGCGAAACAGGCCTGAAAAGCTCGCCTAAGGCTCGCTATTCTGCCCCTTTCTAAAGCTCGTACAAATAAATTTTACATTTACCGACAATGTACGTATATTGTATATAAATCAGCTAAGAGTTTTAATGCATTGATATTCATCATTGTTTGTTTTGATTGTTATGGATGTTATACTTACTGATACTGTAGGTTTTTCGCCTATCAGTGGTTTTCTCCGACTACTCTTGTTTCCTCCACCTATAAAACTGATAACCATGATATAGCTGAAATATTGTTAAAAAGTGGCGTTAAACACCATAACCATGTTCGCCTGTCAATTCAGAGATTTCATTCATGAATATTCGCATCTAGTATACACTGTATGTTAATTAATATGTATATTGCATATATCGTTGAAATACAGAATGCTTGTGTTAATTACTTTATTTAACCTCAATACCTCTTGAAAAGGATCAGACACAAGTTTTACCAACTTATGAAGTCTTCTCCTTGGAATTACATAACAAATATAACACATACATTTGTATACATATGAAACAGAGCATGCACAATAATGAAAGTATACCAGTAATAATTACCCATGTAAGAGAACAGAAAAACAATGAAAAAAGAAGCTTTGTGTGGACACGATGATCATGCTGGATATATTTATAAGTTTATACAATGAGGAATCGTTTAGATCTTCTAATAAACTTGTAAACTTCTTTAAGAATTAAACCGTTATCTTCATCAGTTAGATTTTGGTTTCCTCTAGTTAGTAAAGCAAGATCGATTTTCATTCTAAATCGATTTACACAAATTAACTGATCCCTCCTAATATCGGTATATTTACTACATTCAAAGAAGAAATGAAATATATCTTCTGGAGGAACACCACAAGCACAATTTGGACTAGATACTATATTTGATTTAAATAAATCGTGGTTCAAGAAAGAAGCTGAACATCGAAGTTGTGTTAATGTCACATTTAACTTCCTTGGACCATACATAAAATGTTTGGGAACAATATTTATTTCATTTGCATTGTTAAGTATGATATGACTGTATTGGTTCATTTTTGCTATCTTGCATTGTCACATGATCAACAAAAAATTACAGAACAATACAAAAATACCAAAGCTGGTTTTATCAATAGTGATATATGGCCATATCATTGCATGAACAAAAATATACAAGGGAGACAAAAATGAGATTGACTTGCTGTATGTCATATCACATTAGAAACGGTCGTTTTTGTCGCTTGTATTCTTTCTCTCGCAATGTCGATTTCATAAAACTGTCACCATTGGTTAAGATAATGAACAATGTCCACTTTATGCTATAAATAAACAACTGAAAGTATTTTCACAGATGAAAAAAGCACGATTAATGAAAGGCAATTTTTATTTTTATAAAACCCGACTTATAATAAATACGTTATGTCAATTTTAAACAGGATTGTTAAATCGGTAAGTCAATAAAAATAAATGAAATCAATTGCTTGTGTGAACGCTACCAGTTCACAAAATTATAAAGTATACAACATTTTAATAAATATCATTAAACAATGAAAGACAAAATAAATCAAACAAATGTCCTAAGACATATATTACTGTGAAATATTGATTAATTGGATAATTAAACACACCTGTTACTGTTAAACACTACATACATTTTACCTGTGGTAAATTGTGGTAAAAAAAAATTAAAGTTAGAAATGAAAACATAATATTTAAATATGAATACTTTGATTGTACTGGGGTAAGTGTTTATATATTGCTTTGTACGATATGTAAACAACTGTGTGTATATAATATACAAATATCAATAAATTGTTCATTTTGTATGTTACAGGGGCTAAGTAAGTGATGATAATAGTCTGTGTGCAGTGCCTGTTTATATTACATGTTTATGGTAAGTACCGTTAGTTTATTGTTATAATGATAAATGTTATAAACCTACAACGTCTAGCAGGAACTTGCCAAAATAAATGCTGTGTAATATCCTTCTGGTATAATATACCTAATGTAGCCACCTAGGAATAGTTGAAAAAATTTATATTCAATCGAAAACTCATTGATTGTTAATACAATACATTAAATAAACACTCTACAGTATAACACTTAACGTTCTGTAATTTGTGTTGTATATCTGTTAATTACGGAAGCATATAAAGGCCACTTTGACACTTTTTATTTTTTATTTTTCACACTTTAATCTGTAAAATTCACATTTTAATCTGTAAATTTTACACTTTAATCTGCAAAATTCACACTTTAATCTGTAAAATTTACATTTTAATTTGTAAATTTTACACTTTAATCTGTAAAATTTACAATTTATTAATCTGTAAAATTCACACTTTAATCTGTAAAATGTACAGTTTAATCTGAAAAATTTACACTTTAATCTGTAAAATTCACACTTTAATCTGTAAATTTTACACTTTAATCTGTAAAATTTACACTTTACTCTGTAAAATTTACACTTTAATCTGTAAAATTTACAATTTAATCTGTAAATTTTACACTTTAATCTGTAAAATTTACAGTTTATTAATCTGTAAAATTCACATTTTAATCTGTAAATCTTGGATTGAACCCGGACCAGCCGGACACAATTTTGAAAGTGGACCACGTAAGGACCATTGTGACCAAGTTTGGTTTTAATTGGCCCAGTAGTTTCAGAGGAGAAGATCTTTGAATGAAAAGTTTACGACGGACGGACGACGGACACAAAGTGATGGCAAAATATCACCCTGGCTACAGCCAGGTGAGCTAAAAAGAGTCGTCAAGTTCAAATTTGTCAGATTGCTCGTATGTTGAAATTCATATACCCCACGCAACGAAGTTGCGGAGGGTATAATGTTTTTGACCAGTCCGAGAGTCCGTCGGTAATGTTTTTGTGAGCGATTCTCCTCTAAAACTATTGAACGGAATTTCTTGAAACATAGTAGTTTTTAAAGACATGACATGAAGATATGGGTATCGACAGGAAATTTTGATCCGATTATTTTTCTAGGAGTTATGCCCCTTTGAACTTAGAAAATTCGAAATATATACTACTGAAACAGTTTGTGATCGCTTCTTCTCTGAAACTACTGAACGGAATTTCTTGAAACTTGGTAGTTATTATGGACATAATATGTAGATGTGATATAGCGATAAGAATTTCTTATCCGATTATTTTCCTAGGAGTTATGCCCCTTTGAATATTTACTACTCAGTTTGTGAGCACTACTTCTGAAACTACTGAACAGAATTTCATGGAACTTGGTAGTTATTATGGACATAATATGTAAATGTGCTTTCGACAGGAAATTCCGATCTCATTATTTTTCTCTGGATTATGCCTCTTCGAACTTATAAATTTCGCAATATAAACTACCGAAACAGTTGGTGAACGCTACTTCTCTGAAACTACAGAACATAATTTTATGAAACTTGGTAGCTAGTAAGGACATAATATGTGAATGTGCATATTGACTGGAAATTCTGATATCTTGATTTTTCCAGGAGTTATGCTCCATTGAACTGTTGTCCCTTTTGAGTGTCCAATATGTGGGTGCGTGTGGTATGTGAGCGTGTTCGCTAAGGTTCTTTCATTGCTGATATGATATTCTTGTCATCATGGCAGACATGACTATTTTCAATATCAAGCCAGGTGAGCGATTCAGGCTCCTAGGAGATTCTTGTTAGAATTCAAGACCTTACACAATGAAGTTAACTAAGTTGTTATAACAAGTTATTATAAAAAGTTGTTATAGCAAGTTTGCCAAGTTATAATAACAAGTTAGCTAAGTTGTTATAATAAGTTAGCTAAGTTGCTATAACAAGTTAGCTAAGTTGTTATAACAAGTTAGTTAAGTTGCTATGACAAGTTAAAAATAAAACTACCTATGGTACTAACATGCTTTCGAACGTAGCATTGTAACTGAACGGTCATATCATGGTGTTATGCATATTATACAGAAAAGGATGACTTGCTCAAGGTTGTAAGTCATAATAACTGAGATGTTAACAAGAGGCTCCTGGGAGTCTGAATCGCTAACCTGGATGTATATGAATATTAGTGGAACAGCAACAAACAAAATTGTAGAGATTTTATGAAATAAGAGTTTTCCCACATGGTTTCAATGACAACTTTGAATGACCACAGCTGCAACAGGAGCCTTCTGAGCAGCTCTAAAAGTTGACAGCTTAGAGAAGCCATTGTTGTTAACAATCCTATAAAGTTTCAAACCATTGGAGCCTAGTTTCAGATAAGTTAAATTTTGAAAATTGGCCAATCAGAAGCTAAGATTGACTCTGGTGGCCATCTTGTTCCATCAAATAGAACTAAAAATGGATCGTTTGTAGAGGTCCTCCCGTACACTATTCCTGCCAAGTTTGTGCCTCAATTTACTAAAGGTCGTAAGTTCTAAGTTCGGTTGTAACTCCCTATCATTCTATGCAAATTACGACCGATCATAAGTCGTAAGTCCTTTAGTAAAACAGGCCCCAGGTTACCATTTTACAGATTAAAGTGTAAATTGTACAGATTAAAGTGTGAAGTTTACAGAATAAAGTGTAAAAGTTACAGATTAAAGTGTGAATTTTGCAGATTAAAGTGTAAAATTTACAGATTAAATTGTAAATTTTACAGATTAAAGTGTAAATTTTACAGATTAATGTGTAAATTTTACAGATTAAAGTGTAAAATTTACAGATTAAATTGTAAATTTTACAGATTAAAGTGTAAATTTTACAGATTAAAGTGTAAATTTTACAGATTAAAGTGTAAAATTTACAGATTAATGTGTGAAATTTACAGATTAAAGTGTAAATTTTACAGATTAAAGTGTAAATTTTACAGATTAAAGTGTAAAATTTACAGATTAATGTGTGAATTTTACAGATTAATATGTAAATTTACAGATTAAAGTGTAAATTTTACAGATTAAAGTGTAAAATTTACAGATTAGTGTGTGAATTTTACAGATTAATATGTAAATTTTACAGATTAAAGTGTAAATTTTACAGATTAAAGTGTGAAATTTACAGATTAAAGTGTGAATTTTACAGATTAAAGTGTGAAAAATAAAAAAGTGTCCAAGTGGCCCTAATACGCTTCCGTAGTTAATATATCATGTGATCTATAATTATTGGCTGTAGTCACACATCACAAACATTATTGTACAACTTCCATTCATTGATGTAGCAATTATTCTGATTTCCTGAAACGTCATCTTCATCTGAGAAACAGGCTACTGGACCACGGCTATAAAAAGATTCGCCTTATTCGATCTCTTAAAAAGTTTATATTCCGATACCAAGATCTTGTCGAAATATATTCCGTCTCTGCAGAAAAGATTATAAACGATGGATTTTCATATAGTGAAAATGTATAAAGATAAGGTGTCAACAAAAATGTCAAAAATATTTTTTTTATCAATGTGTGACGTAAAAGTGTCTTTGACATTTACTTCACTGAGTTTGGTGCTGCTTTGACAACTGTTTTACCTGTTTTGTTCAAGTATTGTTATAAATACTGTTGTAGTGACAGCCGGAAACTTTGAGCCGTAATGAAAGCGGGAGGTTTGGCGCTTTAAAATCTGATTCAACCCACCATTTCTTTAGAAATGCCTGTACCAAGTCAGGGTCATTACGGTTTTCACAGTTTTCCGGTTGTTGACTGATTTTGTCTGTGTATATACTTATGAGTTTTGACTTTCCCTTTGAAAGATTGTTCGGAGTTCGGTAATTTTGTTATTACCCTTATTGATTGTTATTGTACGTTTATTAATTTGATTATAAAGGCTTCTATTGTTTTCTTTTTATGAAAGGGACTGGGGAGTGTGCTTAGAATATGTTGGAATAACATAATATCTGTAATATTGTATACATTTTGTAATGGACATATTTTGTAAAGCTTCACATCTTATCACTAAAGATTATGGTTGTATACAATATGTATAAGTAAAAACGTAGGTTTTCAATTTAATGCCCACAACGCGTTTCTGGAATAATCTTTAACAGGTACGTTTCTGTAATAATCTTTATCAGGTACGTTTCTGTAATAATCTTCATCAGGTACGTTTCTGTAATAACCTTCATCAGGTACGTTACTGGAATAACCTTCTTCAGGTACGTTTCTGTAATAACCTTCATCAGGTACGTTTCTGTAATAACCTTCATCAGGTACGTTTCTGTAATAACCTTCATCAGGTACGTTTCTGGAATAATCTTCATCAGGTATGTTTCTGTAATAACCTTCATCAGGGACGTTCCTGGAATAATCTTCATCAGGTACGTTTCTGTAATAACCTTCATCAGGTACGTTTCTGTAATAACCGTCATCAGGTACGTTTCTGTAATAATCTTCATCAGGTACGTTTCTGTAATAATCTTCATCAGGTATGTTTCTGTAATAATCTTCATCAGGTACGTTTCTGTAATAACCTTCATCAGGTACGTTTCTGGAATAACCTTCATCAGGTACGTTTATGTAATAACCTTCATCAGGTACGTTTCTGGAATAATCTTCATCAGGTACGTTTCTGTAATAACCTTCATCAGGGACGTTCCTGGAATAATCTTCATCAGGTACGTTTCTGTAATAACCTTCATCAGGTACGTTTCTGTAATAACCGTCATCAGGTACGTTTCTGTAATAACCTTCATCAGGTACGTTTCTGGAATAATCTTCATCAGGTATGTTTCTGGAATAATCTTCATCAGTTACACTCAAAGTCAGAAGATTGGAAAGTCAAATAAATTAAAAGTCTTTTGGAGCAAGAAAACCAAAGGACCAAAACAAAAATATTTGCCTCTGCCGGAGAGAATGGAACCTTAGTTTTTATAATAATTGCATGATTTAGGAACTGTAAATTTCAATAATAAATATATCTATTAAACCATGTGATTATATAATTCCAGTGGTAGTTGCATCAGCACCTGAGGATTATGGTGAATGGGGAAACTGGGGAGAATGGTCGACATGTTCTGTATCATGTGGTTACGGTTCAGTGAGACGTAATAAAAACTGGATTTTTAAAAATGGACAAGTATCTAACTACACATACAGTACGATTGTTGAATGTTGGACAAAAATTCCATGTCCAGGTAATTTTATCTTTCAAATAATTAGTGCAGGCTTGTTTTTAGTTTTTATATTTACTATAGTCCTAAGGATATAATATCCGATTGTTTGTAGGAGGGCTCATGTCTTATTCACGTCATTTGTGTTTGCTTGCGCATACTGGTGTCCAACACATATATTGTGTTTTTGTTCTGTTTTTCTTCGTCTTGTGTACCCTAAGACGGTGTTCACATATAGATCGATTACGATCGGTTTTGGTTAGTTCGATTCAGTTTGAAACCGCCGTGTTCAGATTGGATCGATCTCGAGCCGATTGCAATCGTTTCCGGTAATAACCACTGTACACACTGCTCATCTGATTCGATCTCGAATCGATTCAATTTTCTGTTGTCTTCCGGGCACGTGCCATCAGCAGTCTGTTGCATGGCTGATCTTGTAAACAGGGTGTTGTTTATGCTTATTTGCATTTTAAATGCAATGATAGTTGACTTTATGACCAGAAGACTGCTTCAAAGGAGGATCTACAGACGGCATCAAATATCCGGAAAACTCGTTTATGGGAGCAGAAAAGATTGCTGAAAAAAATTAAACTTAAACTACGTAAGCAAATGAAGGGAAAACTAAAGCGGAGAGCCTGTTTCATATTTACAGTGATGGTTTTAAACCGAACCCCCGTTAACCGTTCAATATGGGTAAAAGAGAGACACTGTGACATTTGGCAGGATGTACAATATTGGGTTCCGTCAGATTGGTACAATAATATACGAATGTCTCAAGTCACATTTAATAATATATGTAATGAAATTGGGTTCATGATTAATAAATTGGAGACAAGGTTTCGTAAGCCAGTTGAAGGAAGAAAACGCGTCTTGCTTACATTGTGGAAGCAGGCAACAAATATAAATTTTCGTTCAATTGCACATCTATTTGGGATTGGGAGGCCAACTGCATGTACTACATGAAGTAGTTGTAGCCATTAATACCAATCTTACTCCACGCTACTTTCGTTTTCCTCAAGCACTGCGAAGCGTTACGGATGGATTTCGAATAAGATGGGGATTCCCACAGTGCTGTGGGGCAATCGACGGCACTCACATACAAATTATCTCACCACATGAACATCATAGTGATTACTTCAATAGAAAAAGCTTTCATTCTATTATCTTAGAACCCGTTGTGGACGACAAGTATCGCTTTATAAATATAAACGTTGTGCAGCCAGGGAAACATCATAACGCCTTCGTTCTTCGCAACTCTCCGATCTTTCAGTCAGCTGAAGAAAGAACTCTTCTGCCCGATTCAACTGAGCTATTCAATACAGTAGATGTACCCCTTCTTCTTATTGGTGATCCTGCTTATCTACTTAAAAGATGGCTGATGAAAGTATTTCCGAATGTGGCAGGATTAAATGAGAGACAAAAGAAGTTTAACTATCGGTTATTTAGAGCAAGGATGACGGTAGAATGTGCATTTGGAAGGCTGAAAGGCAGATGAATATCTGTCTGCAAATTTGAATATCTGTCTGCAAATTTCTTAGAGTCTTTCAAGTTCAAAACGTGATTGCTGTAAAATGGAGCTTGTTGTTTCTGGTTGTCTAAATGGCGTTTTCGGTTCAGCAACTAACCCTTGTCCTGTCATCATGCTAAATATGTTTGTTTGTATTTGCATCATCATGTTTAGAGTCCTCTCCAAGAACGCCCTGTCCTCTTGACGAAATCGTTCTTCCCTGTCTTCTTCGAGCCTCATCCTTTCAGTCTCCATCAGATTCATCTGATGCATGAAACGTTCTTCTTGCTCCACCATCCTTTTCTCGCTTTCCTCCTCCATTTCTTTAAACTTCTCCATGACAGAAGTGACGTTGTCTTTATTTTTGGCGCTTTAGGTGGTCTCTGTTTCACTACAAGTACAAATATACGACATTAAATTACAATTCGACAGAGGTAAAGCATCACCGCTGTATTTTTTATATATATTTTCCGATTGCAAGACAAATCTTTTATAAGTTGGTTTAATTGATTTTGATTGATTGATTTTTGGTGTTTTAACGCCACTTTCAACAATATTTCAGTAATATCATGGCGACCAGTTTTAGTGGTGAAGGAAGCCGGGGTACCCGGAGAGAACCACCGACCATGGGCAAGCAACTGGTAAACTTTATCACTTGCGGCTGCGAGTCGAGTGCACCCTTTTTGTAATTTACAAAGCCGGGCGCGAACCCACGACGTATTGATGATAGGCTTCTATGAGTTGTTAGATCCAGCGACCTAACTCATTGAGCCACCCGGGCCCCATGGTTTAATTGAAAGAGTTATACGAATTAACCTTTTTACAATACACAACTTCAAGTCATTTTTCATGACTTTTGAAGTCTGGGGTCGCCTATGGATGCTAGTAAAACGATGAAGAGAAAGGTGGGTCGGAGAAACATGCCATGATGATGAATCATCATAAAATAAAATAAATAATGGTTTTGACACATAAAGTCATAGATCCTTTGCATGGGCCCCTTTACAAACTTAAGTAGTGACGATGCAAAAAATGAGTTACAGAGCGCGAATATTCAATATTCTTTGAAAAGAAAAAAGGGGGATACTTTAAATGAAAACTACAAACCGGTAAAATCTACTTCACTGCCATCCACACTTTCTACATCCAGCCTTCTATCACTTCTATCTCCAGCACAATTCATCGAGTCATACTGGGCAACTGGCTCAACAATGGGTCTTCGTCCTAAAAGGCGGTCCATCCGCTCGTAGTCCGGGAAACTGGTCCGTCTACTCCCTGACTTTTTGTTCACTTCCTTTGTCTTGAAATATTGTGTTATAAGTCTTTTTACCCGGGAACGACATTCCACAGGGGTTCTTTTGAAGGAATGACCATTTTCCCTCATCTGAGCATTTATTTGTTCGACAATCTTTTTGTAAGTGTCCATGTTTCGTTTGGGCGTATTTTCCAAATCTCTTTGCATGGTATCCTCTGCCCAAACCTCTAATAAGGATACTGTTTCCTCGTACCCCCATGTATTACCTCTGGGTGATGATATAGTTTCTTCGTTTGTTTTGGAAAGTGATGGGCGCGATTCCTGTCCCTTTTCAGCCATTTTTATTCAACGCATGCCTAATGAACACGTTTTGAGCCGATCTCGAATCGATTTAGTTGTTCTCATCTAACTGTGAAGCACTCTAGTTTAGAGCGATCTAATTTAAACCACATATTTTATGCGTCTCAAATTAGACCGATTGCGATCGATCTTTCTTTGGTGTGAACATTGAAATCGATCTCGAAGCGATCGCGATCGATCTAAATACGCTTAGTGTGAACAGGGTCTATGTTGCAAGTTTCTCTGGATTGTCCATTTCTGATTGCCCCTTCGGTGTTCTCTAATGTTTATTACTTAACCAAAGCGAAATGCACAATTAAATGTTTCAATCTCATCAAATTTCAGATGATATTTTAATAAATACAGACACGCTTTGTAATTTCTGATACTGTACATTTGTTTTCCTTCTCACAAGACCCGGATGTTGTCTTAGGTAACTACTGTACATTTGTTTTCCTTCTCACAAGACCCGGATGTTGTCTTAGTTAACTACTGTATATTTGTTTTCCTTCTCACAAGACCCCGATGTTGTCTTAGTTAACTACTGTACATTTGTTTTCCTTCTCACAAGACCCGGATGTTGTCTTAGCTAACTACTGTACATTTGTTTTCCTTCTCACAAGACCCCGATGTTGTCTTAGCTAACTACTGTACATTTGTTTTCCTTCTCACAAGACCCCGATGTTGTCTTAGCTAACTACTGTACATTTGTTTTCCTTCTCACAAGACCCCGGTGTTGTCTTAGGTAACTACTGTACATTTGTTTTCCTTCTCACAAGACCCGGATGTTGTCTTAGCTAACTACTGTACATTTGTTTTCCTTCTCACAAGACCCCGATGTTGTCTTAGCTTACTACTGTACATTTGTTTTCCTTCTCACAAGACCCCGATGTTGTCTTAGCTAACTACTGTACATTTGTTTTCCTTCTCACAAGACCCCGGTGTTGTCTTAGGTAACTACTGTACATTTGTTTTCCTTCTCACAAGACCCCGATGTTATCTTAGCTAACTACTGTACATTTGTTTTCCTTCTCACAAGACCCGGATGTTGTCTTAGCTAACTACTGTACATTTGTTTTCCTTCTCACAAGACCCGGATGTTGTCTTAGCTAACTACTGTACATTTGTTTTCCTTCTCACAAGACCCGGATGTTGTCTTAGCCTCTTAGGTAACTACTGTACATTTGTTTTCCTTCTCACAAGATCCGGATGTTGTCTTGGCTAACTACTGTACATTTGTTTTCCTTCTCACAAAATCCGGATGTTGTCTTGGCTAACTACTGTACATTTGTTTTCCTTCTCACAAGACCCCGATGTTGTCTTAGGTAACTACTGTACATTTGTTTTCCTTCTCACAAGACCCCGATGTTGTCTTAGCTAACTACTGTACATTTGTTTTCCTTCTCACAAGACCCCAATGTTGTCTTAGCTAACTACTGTACATTTGTTTTCCTTCTCACAAAACCCCAATGTTGTCTTAGCTAACTACTGTACATTTGTTTTCCTTCTCAGAAGACCCGGATGTTGTCTTAGGTAACTACTGTATATTTGTTTTCCTTCTCACAAGACAGCGATGTTGTCTTAGGTAACTACTGTACATTTGTTTTCCTTCTCACAAGACCCCGATGTTGTCTTAGCTAACTACTGTACATTTGTGTTCCTTCTCACAAGACCCGGATGTTGTCTTAGGTATCTACTGTACATTTGTTTTCCTTCTCACAAGACCCCGATGTTGTCTTAGCTAACTACTGTACATTTGTTTTCCTTATCACAAGACCCCGATGTTGTCTTAGTTAACTAAATGTGACATTGAAATAGTAATGGATATCAATATTATTTATTATATTTCATGTAAATTTCCTGTCTTCTCATTGGTTAAGGAGCGTGTGCCAATATACAAGTGTTGCCTTCATACGAGGTGAACATTCAAATTGCTTACCCGAGGTGGGTTGTCCCGAGGGAAGACAACCCTGCGAGGGTAAACAATTTGGATGTTCACCTCGTATGATGGCAACAATTGTTTTATTATACCGAAACTACATATAAGAATAATTTTGGCATGTTTAAATAAAAACAAAGTAAATTTGTGTCTTTCTTTCATTTTAAACTTGTAGCAATAACAAGGAAATAAAGTGAACAAAGTCAGAATTTATAGTGTTCTTGATTTTTTTGCTAACTTGACATATTAATAGTGAAGTTCACTACACTGTTTGTGATATACGGGGTGAATGATCCTCTGATATTTTGCAAGGGGTTAGTGTTCAACTTTTTGTCCGAATTTCCTGTAACAGTTAATTCATCAACGGTGGGATTCACGTTCTGATCCTGTAATTCGATCAAAGGCAAGTCTGTGCCTTCTGTTTGCATTAACTTATCAAAGTCTGTATCATTTACAAAGATTTCCCCATCTATTTCAATGTTTTCTGGCTCAACGACAGGCAGTTCTGTATCAGATCTAAAACTGTTCTCATTTTTCAGGCAACAAACTAGCTTCCGGTTTGTAATATCCGGATCGATTCCGGTGCAATTTCCGGTCAGGCATGAGACAATAGAATTGTCCACCGTTGGACTAACTCGAATAATCCAGTCGTTATATTACACTTTGCCATATTTAACGAGTAGCGATAGCGGATAGAGGGCGTTGAATTATTCGAGTTACCGGTGAACAATTGTATTGTCTCACCCCTAAACGGAAGTTGTCTCCCTCGATACGAAATTTCGAAAAACATTTGAATTGTCTTATAATACATATATATATATATATATATATATATATGTGTAAGGTATAATAATTTAGTCTATCTCATGGCAGAGGGTGATAATTTAGTCGATCACCCTCTCGATTTAAAACTTTTATGTCTGAGTCAATTGCGCGATTTAAAAGATCGGATAATCAAAGTCGGAATTTAAATTGAAAATAATATCGGTGAAGAAATGAAAATGTTCCGGAAATTCCTGACTTTTTGTCTGATGACGTTGTTTTGGCAAATGTATTGAATGGCTTGTCTTTTTTACTGCCACATCAATTATTTTACCTTCAGCCATCATTTTGCATCTGACGTCTCTTTCGGTATAATAAAACACCTATTAACTAGATATTCGGGGAATAGTAAGTTTATTAAATTGCTCACTTTTCATTTAAGAACACCCATCTGTATAAAACATACACCAAAATGGCAGAAAAATATTAACAAATGCAAAAAAATGTATGTAATCTTATTTATTACACATCATCGATATCACAGTTTAACACATTTAAAGACAACAGCAATTGAAATTCAGGGCATCAAAATCATAAACAAAAATGAAACCAGGAGAAAAGAACATTCAGTATAATAAAACAAATAACACATAGCTGAGAGGGTGGTAGAGCAGATTGTTACCCCCGAGAAATTCATTGTCAACCTTCGCCTCGGTTGACAATGAATTTCTCGGGGTAACAATCTGCTCTACCACCCTCTAAGCTATGTATTGTTAATCGATTAAGAACATTTGGTTAAAACAGTTTGGCATTTTACATGGCAATTAATTCACAGCAACCCCCTTTACAATAACCAAATAACCGATGAATAAAACATGCAAGAATTTTAATCGTGTTTGATAAGTATGATTATACTGCCTTGCCAACTTGTGTATCAGAACAATAAATGGCACACCACATCATATTCAATTTTGCAAGAATCGCGTATGCGATCGAATGGTAGTTCGATCTATAACTCTCAATGCAGTCTTCTGTTCATAAACAGGTGCAGTGTAAACGACCTCATTTGATAAGGATGGTTAGTAAATGTTCATTTGAATAAAAAAAAAAGGATAAAATACTTTTTACTAGAAGAGTGAAATTACCTTTAAACACACAAGGAACAAAGCAACCCGAGTATTAATCATTGCAACAGAACAGCATACATGTGATTTGTTAATAAAGGTTTGAAGATACCAAAGGGGTAACAAGAAGCCGTAATTCAAATAAATACAGACAATACAATGGCTAAACGGAAACAAAAAGGACAAACAATGATCTACAAAACATTACACAAAGATTAAACAAATAAAGGTAATAACAAAATTACCGAACTCCGAACAATCTTATAAAGGGAAAGTCAAAACTCATAATTATATAAACAGACAAAATCAGTCAACAACCGGAAAACTGTGAAAACCGTAATGACCCTGACTTGGTACAGGCATTTCTAAAGAAATGGTGGGTTGAATCAGATTTTAAGGCGCCAAACCTCCCGCTCTCATTACGGTTCAAAGGTTCCGGCTGTCACTGTAACAGTATTTAAATACAGGAACAAAATAGGTAAAATAGTTGTCAAAGCAGTACCATATTCGGTGACGTAAATGTCAAAAATACTTTTACGTCACACATTGACAAAAAAATTCTTGACATTTTGGACTTCTTTATCTTTATACATTTTCACTATATGAAAATGCATCGCTTATAATTGTTTCTGCAGAGACGGAATATATTTCGACAAGATATTGGTATCGGAATATAAACTTTTTAAGAGATCGAATAAGGCGAATCTTTTTATAGCCCTGGTCCAGTAGCCTGTTTCTCAGATGAAGATGACGTTTCAGGAAATCAGAATAATTGCTACTGGCCCTTGCATAGCGAATCAATTGCGAGATGTAAACACCATATGCAGGAGAAGCTGGTATATTGCTGCACATGTTTGGAAAATTTATGATTTTAAAATTGAAGTCGTCCCGCTTATCATAAATTTTAGTACTGAGTTGACCACTGTCGTCAAATTCGAGGTATAAGTCCAAAAATGATGCGGACGAAGCTGTATCGGTGGTCTCTTTAACTTCCAGCTCTGGAGGATATATCAATGGAAGAAATTCTGCAAATCTAGAATTATTGATAGATAAAACGTCATCAATATACCTGTATGTGAAATTAAAGGCTCTAGCCTCATGAATCTTCTTATCTTTTACAAGCTTTTGAAGAAACTCCGACTCATATGAGTATAAAAATTAATCGGCTAGAAGAGGGGCACAATTCGTACCCATTGGTATGCCGACGACCTGCTGAAACAGTGTCCCTCCAAAGGAGACAAATATGTTATCGATGAGGAACTCCAGCATACTGATCACTTGTTCCTCGGAGTAGCATGTTTTACCTTTATGAATTTTGTTTGAAAAATATGTGGAATTGTAGCCTAACACAACAAATTTTGAGCCATAGTTTCTATGACTAAAAGCTTTATGAATTGTTTCTTTTAAGCGGGTTTTTAATTTGTCATGCGGTAGGGTGGTATATAGAGTTGCAAAATCAAAAGTTTTGATGGAGGATACCTGAGAGAAAGATCTTGATTTCAGGTTATCCAAAAGATCTTTAGAGTTTTTCAAAATCCACATGTGATTTATGCCACTACGCGAGTAAACAGTTTCACAATATTTCTGTTGTCCCTCTTTTACTGTAGACAGAATCTTTGTCAGGTGAATAGACAATTCTTTCGTCGAACAAGTTGATGATCCCGCTATGTACCTTTCTTTGTATGGTGTCTTATGGAGTTTAGGTATCCAATATAAATAGGGTAAATCCTCAGACTCTTTACCAGAGGGAATGTTTAAAGAGGTCATAAATGATCTGTGGTTAGCTAGGATTTCATCTTTGTCGAACGAAGTTGGTTTGTATGTGGTATTACTAGAGGTGTTGCTATTTATGCCTAATTCCTTGATTAGACATTCGAAGTAATATGATTTACATACAAACACGATATTGTTGGAAGCCTTGTCCGCAGGAACGACAACATATTTGTCATGAAGAGAGGAAAGACACTTAACAGCTTCTTGGTCTTTAAATACAGACTTAGGTCGACTATTAACACAATTTTTTAGTTTGTGAATCCGACCTTGTACTAGAGACCTAATTGTTCTAACCCAGTCTGACAAGGACTCTAACTCAGGATCTTGGTCTACTTCTTTCTTTATCCACCTTCTGGCATAATCTTCAACAGCATCCATAATTATCTTGAAATTATGTTTCCAATTGATGTGTTGAGGTTCTCTGAATTTAGGACCATGAGAAATCACCTTTCGGAGACTCTCATGTTGAATGATATTCAGATCACCAGTGATTACATGTCCAGATGGGTTGTATTGAAAAGGAGATTGGGAGCAGTCACAAGTCAGAGGGTTCTTAGTGTACTCTTTTATGTTAATATCTTGCAATGCTTCTTTGTAGTTGAAAATTTTACGGCCAATGCTGTTAGTGTAGCTATAGGAGACAATGGGAACAGATTGATTTTTGAAATATGGTGGAATTTCTTTTATGACCTCTTTTCTATTAAGAATGTTGCTGATGTTAATAGCATCGATTCCTTTATTAGCCAACGGAATATGGAGGAATTTTCTGTTGTTATCATGAAGAGGTTCAGATCGAACTGGTTTAAAAAGACGAAAGGACGCCATGTCACATATAATACTAGACAATCTGTACTTAGGAGAAAAAAGATCTACGCCTCCTTTGTCAAGTCCAAAATCCCTAAGATCTTTGAGGTAGTTTACAGGTAGTGAAAATAAGATTGTACGAATATGATGAATTCCAAGAGGTTTCTGTATATTAGAAAGTAAATCATTAAAAGTATCTTGTAACGTTCTTGGTTTAGAGGACTTTTTAACATTAGGATGTTGAATTCTTTTATGACCATGGCTACGTTTAGTTCTTGGAATAGTATTAAAAAGGCTCATCACGTTGATTTCGTTGCATCCAGGACTTGACAAATTTCCCACTCCTTTGATGTTATCATTGCAACCGTAAGGCATTGCAGTGCCTAATTCTTTTATCCAGAACAACTCTCTATCGGTGCGGTAAGGTGTACTAAGAATAGGACTGTTTGTATGATGGTAAATCTTCTCGATGATTCGAACTTTCATCGTCAAACAGCGGTCATGACCCGGTTGATTGAAATGATTATACAAAATCCTGTATTTGGGATCTTTTGCATCATATCGATGTTGGCTCATCCTACTTCGTAATGTTTGACGAGTTTCACCAACATACAAAAGTCCACAGAGTGTACATTCTATACCGTAAATGACATTTTTAGTAGAACAGTCCAGAGGTTCAAACGATTTGGTGTAGTACGTTTTTCCAGTTAAATTACTTGTAAATTCAGGAGAAGTTATTAGCATGACGCATGTTTTACAAGTATTATTTTTGTCAGTTTTTATTTTGCAAGTAGTAATGCATGGAGAAGAGTCACAAGTACCTGGAGATTTAAGACAGTCCGAAATATTAATAGAACAAGATTTTAAAATTTGATACGAATCTGAAGTTTTGAAATAATAATTACCCTCTGGCTGAACGTAAGACAAATCGGGGGTATCCCGTAGGATATTCCGTGGAACGCATATATCATTTGCTACCCTGTTCCGTGTAGTAGCAAAAAAACCAACCCTATTTAAAACTGGTGTGAACTCAGGTACACTAAGATATATGAACTCAGGTACACTAAGACATATGAACTCAGGTACACTAAGACATATGAACTTAGGTACACTAAGACATATGAACTCGGGTACACTAAGACATATAAACTCAGGTACACTAAGACATATAAACTCAGGTACACTAAGACATATGAACTCGGGTACACTAAGACATATGAACTTAGGTACACTAAGACATATGAACTCAGGTACACTAAGATATATGAACTCAGGTACACTAAGACATATGAACTTAGGTACACTAAGATATATGAACTCATGTACACTAAGACATATAAACTCATGTACACTAAGACATATGAACTCATGTACACTAAGACATATGAACTCATGTACACTAAGACATATGAACTCAGGTACACTAAGACATATGAACTCATGTACACTAAGACATATGAACTCAGGTACACTAAGACATGAACTCAGGTACACTAAGACATATGAACTCAGGTACACTAAGACATGTGAATTCAGGTACACTATGACATATGAACTCAGGTACACTAAGACATATGAACTCAGGTACACTAAGACATATGAACTCATGTACACTAAGACATATGAACTCAGGTACACTAAGACATATGAACTCAGGTACACTAAGACATATGAACTCAGGTACACTACGACATATGAGCTCAGGTACACTAAGACATATGAACTCAGGTACACTAAGACATATGAACTCAGGTACACTAAGACATGTGAACTCAGGTACACTAAGACATATGAACTCAGGTACACTAAGACATCTGAATTCAAGTACACTAAGACATATGAACTCATGTACACTAAGACATATGAACTCAGGTACACTAAGACATATGAACTCATGTACACTAATACATATGAACTCATGTACACTAAGACATTTGAACTCAGGTACACTAAGACATATGAACTCAGGTACACTAAGACATATGAACTCAGGTACACTAAGACATATGAACTCAGGTACACTAAGACATATGAACTCAGGTACACTAAGCCATATGAACTCAGGTACACTAAGACATATGAACTCAGGTGCACTACGACATATGAACTCAGGTACACTAAGACATATGAACTCAGGTACACTAAGACATATGAACTCAGGTACACTAAGACATATGAACTCAGGTACACTAAGACATATGAACTCCGGTACACTAAGACATATGAACTCAGGTACACTAAGACATATGGACTCGGGTACACTAAGACATATGAACTCAGGTACACTAAGACATATGAACTCAGGTACACCAAGACATATGAACTCAGGTACTCTAAGACATGAACTCAGGTACACTAAGACATATGAACTTCGGTACACTAAGACATATGAACTCAGGTACACTAAGACATATGAACTCAGGTACACTAAGACATATGAACTCAGGTACACTAAGACATATGAACTCATGTACACTAAGACATATGAACTCAGGTACACTAAGACATATGAACTCATGTACACTAAGACATATGAACTCAGGTACACTAAGGCATGTGAATTCAGGTACACTATGACATATGAACTCATGTACACTAAGACATATGAACTCAGGTACACTAAGACATAAGAACTCAGGTACACTAAGACATATGAACTCATGTACACTAAGACATATGAATTCAGGTACTCTAAGACATATGAACTCAGGTACACTAAGACATATGAACTCAGGTACACTAAGACATATGAACTCAGGTACACTAAGACATATGAACTCAGGTACACTAAGACATTTGAACTCAGGTACACTAAGACATATGAACTCAGGTACACTAAGACATTTGAACTCAGGTACACTAAGACATATGAACTCAGGTACACTAAGACATATGAACTCAGATACACTAAGACATGTGAATTCAGGTACACTAAGACATATGAACTCATGTACACTAAGACATATGAACTCATGTACACTAAGACATATGAACTCAGGTACACTAAGACATGTGAATTCAGGTACACTAAGACATATGAACTCATGTACACTAAGACATATGAACTCAGGTACACTAAGACATATGAACTCAGGTACACTAAGACATATGAACTCATGTACACTAAGACATTTGAACTCGGGTACACTAAGACATATGAACTCAGGTACACTAAGACATTTGAACTCAGGTACACTAAGACATGAACTCAGATACACTAAGACATATGAACTCCGGTACACTAAGACATATGAACTCAGGTACACTAAGACATATGAACTCAGGTACACTAAGACATATGAACTCAGGTATACTAAGACATATGAACTCAGGTACTCTAAGACATGCACTCAGGTACACTACGACATATGAACTTCGGTACACTATGACATATGAACTCATGTACACTAAGACATATGAACTCAGGTACACTAAGACATATGAACTCAGGTACACTAAGACATATGAACTCATGTACACTAAGACATATGAACTCAGGTACACTAAGACATGTGAATTCAGGTACACTATGACATATGAACTCATGTACACTAAGACATATGAACTCAGGTACACTAAGACATAAGAACTCAGGTACACTAAGACATATGAACTCATGTACACTAAGACATATGAATTCAGGTACTCTAAGACATATGAACTCAGGTACACTAAGACATATGAACTCAGGTACACTAAGACATATGAACTCAGGTACACTAAGACATGTGAATTCAGGTACACTAAGACATATGAACTCATGTACACTAAGACATATGAACTCCGGTACACTAAGACATATGAACTCAGGTACACTAAGACATATGAACTCAGGTACACTAAGACATATGAACTCAGGTACACTAAGACATATGAACTCAGGTACTCTAAGACATGATATTATTATATTTCATTTGATGTTAACATTTGAACACACATCCTTCAGTGATCATTGATATCCCACTTCTGTCACGATCCGATACTTTTCACTAATGATGATCACCCGTAGATTACTAACGATGTTCGTCATTATAAGCAGTGGTCAAGTTTTCTGAATTCTGACATGAAACAAGTGACTCTTGTTAGCAAGAATAAATTGATTCACAGTTGCATGTGTAGCAATCTAATTGTATCTTGATTTTTTTCTCTTTGGATGGCGATACTCTATCATCTAGCAACATCTCATTGGGACCATCTCATGTTACCTTTCATTCATCTTTGACCATTCAATCATATGCAGCACATCTAAATATATTGACCAATAAGACAACAGCTTTTGGCTTTACTGTGTACTCGGTTTATACACCTACATATCTAATAGGCTCATCGCCGGTTGGTCGGTTGAAAATAATCCTGATGTGACCCCATAAGGGATGTCGTTAGGTGCTGTGTATAGACAAGGAATAAGAATGAAAAAAAAGATAAAACAAATATTTATATTTAATTAAATTGCATGTGCAAGACATATCTTCTTGTTAGAAAACTTAGGAGACATGCTTGTGGTGTCTTCAATCAAGGTTAAAACTTATGAGTGTCGTAATACCTGTCATGTAAATACATTGTATATACCCAATTTACAGAAATAAAACGTCATGAATGACACACGTTGTCTCCACGTTTTGCTTTGTTCGACGTAGATTCGTTGTGTTTTCGTGTCTATAATCGTCATGTTTTACTGGCTTTATACAGACATGAAGACGTCACTGGTAGGTGATTTAGTTGAGCAACAGTTTAATTATTTGACGTTTATATAATATAATTAATATAATGAAGGAATGATAAACAATAGTTTAGTAATTTATTTAAGTCAATAGAATGATTTTTAACAATAAACCTACATACAATAGCAGTTTTGTAATTAATGTCCACAATTGTGATTATTATGTAATATCCAGTCCGTATATATAATAACGGGTAAAAATCGGTTCTGCAAAGTTTTTAGCCTTGGTTATGGACTGGAACACCTCATTTAGTGCTACATGTTAGTATATACCGATACATCAGATCCATTGATGAGAGCATCATGACTGAAAATGTATTAAAATAATCTGGGACAACTTACTTGGAAATCCAGGACTTTCAAAATAAAACAGATTTATATGGATTTATTTTTTTTAATTTTGAAAGAAAACAAATTGAAAATATTTAGATGGAAACTATTACAATTTATTATTCCAACCCAATCACATTTGTTCAAATGGAAAATATCAACTGACAGTTTATGTAATGTTTGTATAGTAGAAGAGGAATATGATCACTTTTTATGTCATGTATATATTTAGACATGTTTTGGAATAAAATTAATAAAATGTTTTAAAAAAATCAAATTTGAAAACAATATCAGACTTCAACATTTAGTATTTGGATGCAAAATTTTCGACAAAGAATACTTTCACCTAAATACTTTTTTAGCTATATTGGCATTTACAATTTACAAATCCTATTATATATCCGAACAAAAGACAAAGACAATTGATGTTTATCTGTTATTTAAAAATGAATTTCAAAGAAAAATGAAGGAAATTAAAATACAAGGAATGAATTCATTGTTCAAGAATACATTAAATAAACTGTCATAATATTGTATGTAATAGAATATATTGGAATTATATAGTACAGCTTTATATGTAGTTATAGTTTTGAATATTTCCCTGGATAGTCAAAACAGAATTTCACAGGGATACTTCAGAGGAACTTGGACTCTGAGGTAAAAATGTAACAAGATATATATTGAATAAAATATGTGATATTGGTGTTAAACAAAATAATAATATGGTTTAGTGATTGCTAATGACTTGTGTTACTTTGTCAAAATATATATTTACTAATTCTGCAATCTTGTTAAAATCGAATCTCACACTTGCTTCCATTTCCTGGTATGTTGCTACATGGGAGTTCTGAAGAAACGTCATTACGGGTCTCATGTGAGTGACTTTATATCATGACATTTGTCGTTATATTATATCTAGTCCTTGTACTCCATTGTACCAGTTGAACCTTTGAACCGTAATGAAAGCGGGAGGTTTGGCGCTTTAAAATCTGATTCAACCCACCATTTCTTTAGAAATGCCTGTACCAAGTCATCAGGGTCATTACGGTTTTCACAGTTTTCCGGTTGTTGACTGATTTTGTCTGTTTATATAATTATGAGTTTTGACTTTCCCTTTGTAAGATTGTTCGGAGTTCGGTAATTTTGTTATTACCCTTATTGGTTTGTTTATAGTGGTGTCCAGCACGTCTTGACTATATGAGTAACATGGCGGGTGTCTTATAAAAGACATAAATAGCTTACCCTTCACGAGCATCATGGATATACCCCCGGTTTTTGATGGGGTCTGTATTATTCATCTTTTATTTTTTTTGTGTGTTATGTTGTGGATTTGTGCTTTTTTTGTCTTCGTCCTTTTTCTCATGTGGTAATGTTGTCAATGTCTCTGGATTGTCCATTCTTGAGTACTTCTTCGGTTTTCTCTAACGTTTAGGATTGTCCATTCTTGATTACTTCTTCGGTTTTCTCTAACGTTTAGGATTGTCCATTCTTGAGTACTTCTTCGGTTTTCTCTAACGTTTAGGATTGTCCATTCTTGAGTACTTCTTCGGTTTTCTCTAACGTTTAGGATTGTCCATTCTTGATTACTTCTTCGTTTTTCTCTAACGTTTAGGATTGTCCATTCTTGATTTCTTCTTCGGTTTTCTCTAACGTTTAGGATTGTCCATTCTTGATTTCTTCTTCGGTTTTCTCTAACGTTTAGGATTGTCCATTCTTGATTACTTCTTCGGTTTTCTCTAACGTTTAGGATTGTCCATTCTTGATTACTCCTTCGGTTTTCTCTAACGTTTATTTAGTCCTGTAATCACATACAAAACCTTCCTAGTGTCGTTTTATATCAACTTCTAGAAAATGTTCTACACGAGACTGAATAATCTGAATAGACATTATATATAGACAATATTAGTACAGTGTCTTCAAATATAAAGTTGATGTGTATGAGGCTTAGAAACTGGGATAAAGGTGAGGTTCACCGAGCCTTGCACTTGTTTTGCACCGAATAAACATAAACGCTTTATCTTAAGACACTGTAGCCAGTGTAGGGTGTTTATCATGCAGAAAATTATATAGCAAAAATGTATCATGTCAATGCAATATGCCTGCTCAAATAGAACAAGTGCAGGATAAACTTAATTACATAAACCAGATCATTTATATATCAATTCATCATGTATATTATATTTTCAGTAAACGGTGGATGGACTATGTGGACAGCATGGAGTGAATGTTCGAAGATGTGTGGCGGTGGAATTAACGTTCATACACGATTATGTCTTGAACCGGAACCTTATGCAAATGGTCGACCTTGTGAGGGAAGTGATCGTGAGGAACGACCTTGCAATGCCGTAAAATGTCCTTGTAATTATTGACAATACATTTCTTCTTGAGACTTGTTAAAGTCGTGGAGACTTCTGGTGTACAATGTTTGATAGTTATTTTTGCACTGTTTCGGCCCTTTGATATTTTAGCTCCCTAAACTGTTAAATTATTTGGCTTTCTAATCTTTTGAATAAAATGAAAAACTAAAACAAACATACCACACTGAGCACCTGATGAAGATTATTCTAGAAACGCTTCGCACGAATTAAATTAGGTTTGTGTGTTTTTGTGTTTTTGTTGGATCATCATCAGAATCCTGGGGTATAAAGGGACTTAGTTGCTCTTGTGAAAAAAAATTAAACTTTAAATAGTGATGGTCATCAATTCTGAGAACGAACAATCACCTCTTATCTTAACAGAAGTCACTGATCACAAAAAAAAACACGACATATGACGTTGGAAATCCAGATCCCGGCTTGTGATACGATTTCCCCACTTTACATGATTACGCGATGGTTGTACGTGCTGACAATATACACAGCCGACAGCATCCAGGCGATACATAAATTGATGCTTCGTGTACTTGAGCATACACTATTCTCCTGACACGTAACGAAATCTTAATGCAGCTTTTATCACACAATAGATCGTTGTTGGCCTGTTGCAAGGTAAACGATTCATCCTTATAAGTATATTTAACTTCGTGTCTTCCTGTGGCAGTGAAAATTTTAATCAAATGTCATTGATTAAACCTGTGAAATAGGATATAAATGAATTTGATAAAATTAGGATCAAATACATGTATTTACATTGTAGATATAAAATGCTTGCTACAAAATGGTAAATCTAACGGTTAGCGTGTTCGCCGCAAGTGTGGTAGATCTGTAGTCGATCCCTGGTCGGGTCATACCAATGACTATAGAATTGGTATGTGTTGCTTCTCCGCTAAGCACACGCAGCACAAAGGAGTAAAAGCAAAGACTGGCTGGGACTATAGAAATCCAACTCGGCGTGTTGGTCTAGAACAAAGTGGACATCATCATCAACATCATCTCATCAAAATCTAACATGTTCTTGCCATGATATAGCTTGAAAATTGCTCATTTGGCGTTAAAAATAATCACTCATTCACTCTCCGCTAAATATAAATGAGAAAAGAACGGTACCTCTAAATGTGGATGTTTTTGGTATGATAAAGGCGAGCACTCTTCCTTTAGCATTTCGCGGTTTCTAGTAAATAATTAGTATTTTATATAGACTTTAGATTATAGACATTTTTGCTTTTTGAGGGCTTTCATAGTCTCAAATATTGTGACAATGTTGGCATTCCACCATTTACATATTTATACTTTTGACAAGTTATCCATGTTAAGTTGAAGTATAATGCTATTTATATAAACTTTTATGTTACAGCTCTACCATATAATTTTGACATGTCTCTATGCAATGACACAACATTTATATGTAAAAGTCAGCTCCAGTGTATACCGGAAGTGTACCATTGTGATAATAAACTCCATTGCCATGATGGAAGTGACGAACAGAGAGGCGATTGTATCAAGTATAACAGCTTGAATAGCAGTGGTAATATAACTTAGACATAGGGGCATTAATTAGTAAATAAGGCTGATAAAATGAAAAACAAAAAAATATCTCACTGTCGGAACAATTCCAAAATTAAATATCAAAATCTGCCAAACTTTTCATAGAGAAATGACGCGGTCATGCAAGTGCTTTCAACATGTAAGTTAAAATACAAACCCCACATATGACCGGGAGAACAGTGTTATTATAAATAAGCTTGAACATTATACATAATATATTTAATATTCATGACACAGAAGTTGTCATATATATAATATTATAGCTCTATTAAAGAGAATCGATGGCCTCAACCACTATCTAAATATAGCATATACAAGGCCATCGTAAGATATCATAGCAAAACAAGTAAACTTTCAACCAAAATCTAATTGCCAATACAATCTTTCGTCATATGTACGCAACTGACAGAATACTTTTTAACAAGGTGCTGATATCTTCCGAAAAACATTTTGAGATAAGATGAGTCGATTCTTAATATGGATGCAAATGTACATGAGGGACTATTCAACATTAATGTTAAGAAACAGCGCTGTTCTTCTGCTCTATATTTAGCAGTAACATTCTATTAAGTTATATGTTATATTATATATTATATGTTAGGATAATGCTTCATATTGAATGAATTTAAGTTAAAGCAGATGTTACAAACTTGAAACACAGACCCCTGCCACCGACAATAAATAACACGAACAACAGCAAGACCAGCGAATGTTTAACACAGACCCCTGCCACCGACATTACATAACACGAACATCAACAACAGCAAGACCAGCGAATGTTTAACACAGACCCCTGCCACCGACAATAAATAACACGAACATCAACAACAGCAAGACCAGCGAATGTTTAACACAGACCCCTGCCACCGACATTAAATAACACGAACATCAACAACAGCAAGACCAGCGAATGTTTAACACAGACCCCTGCCACCGACATTAAATAACACGAACATCAACAACAGCAAGACCAGCGAATGTTTAACACAGACCCCTGCCACCGACAATAAATAACACGAACATCAACAACAGCAAGACCAGCGAATGTTTAACACAGACCCCTGCCACCGACATTAAATAACACGAACATCAACAACAGCAAGACCAGCGAATGCTTAACACAGACCTCTGCCACGACAATAAATAACACGAATATCAACAACAGCAATACCAGCGAATGTTTAACACAGACCCCTGCCACCGACAATAAATAACACGAACATCAACAACAGCAAGACCAGCGAATGCTTAACACAGACCCCTGCCACCGACAATAAATAACACGAACATCAACAACAGCAAGACCAGCGAATATTTAACACAGACCCCTGCCACCGACAATAAATAACACGAATATCAACAACAGCAATACCAGCGAATGTTTAACACAGACCCCTGCCACCGACAATAAATAACACGAATATCAACAACAGCAATACCAGCGAATGTTTAACACAGACCCCTGCCACCGACAATAAATAACACGAATATCAACAACAGCAAGACCAGCGAATGTTTAACACAGACCCCTGCCACCGACAATAAATAACACGAATATCAACAACAGCAAGACCAGCGAATGTTTAACACAGACCCCCGCCACCGACAATAACTAACACGAACATCAACAACAGCAAGACCAGCGAATGTTTAACACAGACCCCTGCCACCGACATTAAATAACACGAATATCAACAACAGCAAGACCAGCGAATGTTTAACACAGACCCCTGCCACCGACAATAAATAACACGAACATCAACAACAACAAGACCAGCGAATGTTTAACACAGACCCCTGCCACCGACAATAAATAACACGAATATCAACAACAGCAAGACCAGCGAATGTTTAACACAGACCCCCGCCACCGACAATAACTAACACGAACATCAACAACAGCAAGACCAGCGAATGTTTAACACAGACCCCTGCCACCGACATTAAATAACACGAATATCAACAACAGCAAGACCAGCGAATGTTTAACACAGACCCCTGCCACCGACAATAAATAACACGAACATCAACAACAACAAGACCAGCGAATGTTTAACACAGACCCCTGCCACCGACAATAAATAACACGAATATCAACAACAGCAACCAGCGAATAGTTGAGCTCCCGGAGAAACTTAATAGGGCTATCATTAATTTTACCGCACGACCAGCTTCTCATGCATTACCTATTTATTATATATACCCGTCCTAAATGGCGGTATTCAATATTTACATAGAATTGATATATGAAATATTTGCTTGATAACCACTAAGGTTTGAATATAAATTTGATTATAAAAAGAAACAAGTAAATAACATGTTAATTACCACTAATGAGATAAAAAGAAGAATGATTTGTTTTATGGTTGATTATCTAATGTTTCGTAACTAAGGTAAATTACAAGTGTTTTATTCAGGTTTCTAGTCGATTTACTAAACATTTTATGCTAATCAGTGTCTTCATGCATTCGTTTTCTGTATCTTTACAGGGAGCCAAACAAATACGTTACTAACTATAATTATAATATTGATGGCTGTTATTTCGGTAAGAGTTACAACGAACCACCCAGTATGACCAGATATTGTGATGTATAGGAAATAATGCAATAATACCTGTGATATATACGTTACATACCATAACATAGTATTGTTCATGTCAACATAGACATAACATAGCATTGATCATGTCAACATAGACATAACATAGCATTGATCATGTCAACATAGACATAGCATAGTATTGATCATGTCAACATAGACATAACATGGTATTGATCATGTCAACATAGACATAACATAGTATTGATCATGTCAACATAGACATAACATAGTATTGATCATGTCAACATAGACATAACATAAAGTCACACGTGGAAATCCAGAGTTGATAGAAATACCACATAACGACATGCCATCAGACAGACTTCATCATAGGAATAAAAAGATGACATGTTCGTCTCTTTACCTCTAGGTATAATTGTAGTGTCCATGCAAATATCTCTTCCACGATATGCATACCATCATACAGTGTTTACCATAGACATTTATTATGATAATTTCGTGTCTGTATGTTTAGGAACAATTGTATCGTGTATGCAAACAGTTTCATTTATTGGATTTAACATTTTAAGCCATTCTCGTATGTATTCTTGCTAATTGTTGTGTATATTATGCATAAAATAAACTCATCCATTAAATTGGTCCCGTCATTCCCACCCGTTGTGTTCGTCTGTTGACACACCTAAACGTCTCATGAATACTATAATGCTTAAGAACCTAGATTCCTCATGAATACTCTCTAATACTTAAGAACCTAGATTCCCCATGAATACTCTCTAATACTTAAGAACCTAGATTCCCCATGAATACTCTCTAATACTTAAGAACCTAGATTCCTCACGAATACTCTCTAATACTTAAGAACCTAGATTCCTCATGAATACTCTCTAATACTTAAGAACCTAGATTCCTCACGAATACTCTCTAATACTTATGAATTGTATTTAACCTATAACAAGAATGTTGATTTAAGTTCAAGTCATTGTTAATACTTTTTTATACTTTATTGTGTTCTGAAGTAGCTTTATTGGTTCTTAAACATTAATTATAAAAATATACAGTTTTCTCGTGACTATACAATAATAAATCAGAACAAATCGGATTAAAACCAATAAGATAAGTCAATAGGATTAATTATACATTAAGTAACGAGTGGTATGATTTATCTGAAGGAAAATAGTGTCTGATTAATTCAAGATTTTGTCGCATCAACACGGCTATAGTTTTATGTATATATGGTTTTTAGGCAACGATGAACTGTTTATATGTCATTTAATCAATGTTTGGAAAGCAGATGTTATTTTTAGGTCCTACGATATTAAACGATGCATTTTCATATAGAGAAAATGTAAAAAGATAAGGAAGTCAACAAAAATGTCAAAAATTTTTTTTTATCAATGTGTGACGTAAAATTGTTTTTGACATTTACTTCACTGAATTTGGTACTGCTTTGTCAACTATTTTACCTATTTTGTTACAGTATTGTTATAAATACTGTTATAGTGACAGCCGGAACCTTTGAGCCGTAATGAAAGCGGGAGGTTTGGCGCTTCAAAATCTGATTCAACCCACCATTTCTTTAGAAATGCCTGTACCAAGTCAGGGTCATTACGGTTTTCAGTTTTCCGGTTGTTGACTGATTTTGTCTGTTTATATAATTATGAGTTTTGACTTTCCCTTTGTAAAATTGTTCGGAGTTCGGTAATTTTGTTATTACCCTTATTTATTGCTCCCAAAACTTTAAATTAATTTGCTTTCCAATCTTTCGATTTTGAGCGTACCTGATGAACTACAGAAACGCGTCGTGCGCACTAAATTTGATGTCTACGTTTTTATTAGAATATATTCATTGTTATATGAATATTATGAAACAAATTTGCTGTCATTGATTGCAATTTTTTATTTGTTGTCCTATCATCGTTATATACTGTAGCCAATTACGAATATTTACCACGCTTTGTAATGAGTAAAGAGAAAATACCTTTGACTATATACATTGAAAAGTGAATGAATATCAAACTATTATTGAACATTTATTATTGATCTTTTAAAGGTTTTATAGATGAAAGGCTACTTGTTATAGGATACTTAATTTGATAAAAGAATACTTAATCGGCAGGTATCTTCAGACTTGTCATATCCAAGACGGGTATCAGATAGCCGATTAGCATAATTTGTATTAGAACGATTACATGTAACTAATATATACAAGTTTCAATTTTGTAATCATCCTGATTCCTGTGAATTTTGTATAGAATATGTACCAATTCTGAACTAATTATATTAGATAATTCTTGTCTGTAAATGTTGGACAAATAGTCACATGCTTTTTACTGAAGTATAAGTAGTACTAGGGTCAGGTGTACTGGGGCATGTGTAAGAAGTATTATACAAGCATTCCTATGTCGTGTTTTGTTAATTTTGTAATATTATGTTATTGTTGTTGATAACCAAATCAACTGTGATCATTAAAAACAAAAGTAATCTTTATGTTGCATTATGATTTCAGCTTTACTCCTCTTTGTGATCTGGTCCGTCGTGACCGTGATCGTGTGGTAGTCGGATGTACAATTATGTAATCAGTGCCTATCACTATCATATTGTGAGTTCAAATCTCGATCAGGGCAAGGTGTACACCATTATGTGATAAAGTTTGTCAGTGTCTTGTGACAGGTCGGTGTTTTACTCCGGGTACTCTGGTTTCCTCCACCAATAAAACTGTCCGCCACGATATAACTGAAATATTGTTGAAAGTGGCGTAAACACCATCAAACAAACAAACAAACAAATGCATTTGTGCTGTCATAAACACAGTTCAGTGTTATACCAAAAATATTGCCGGACTTTAATAAAAATTTAAAATTTATCCAAATAAAAAAAAAAAAAAAAAATATCACACTGTCGGAACATTTTCAAATTCCAATCGAAAAATAAGTGCCGTGGTTAAAGTAGTTTTATTGGACCAAACCCCCCCTATTAGTACTACTAATATTAATCATTTGACCTACAATGATATCCTACTACATGTAATTCTGAAACTGTAATGTATGTTAACATCTGTATAGGTTTAGGTTTTAGGTTTATGGTGTTTAACGCCACTTTCAACAATATTTCAGTTATATCGTGGCGGTCAGTTTTATTGGTGGAGGAAACCGGAGTACCCGGAGAAACCCACCATCCTGTCGCAAATCACTGACAAACTTTATCACATAACTCCCAACTTTAGTGGTAAGAGGCACTGAACATTTGTATATGACATGTATATATAATACATTGTAGTTACATTGTAAGACCTATAGTAGTACAGGACTTATATTGGACATGAAAATACAGAAATATAATTAATGTATCGGAATAAACACATTTACAACACTGATGAGTATAATATAGTAAGATCAAAGTATATGACGGTGTCAATCCAATAAGAGAGATCGATATCAACCCACAAGTTTAAGTAGTTCCCTATAGACCCTTTACAACAACCTTATACAGCACAAAATAAACCTTTCCTTTCTTTGAAAGTTAATGTTATACAGGAAATATTCGTCATATTTCCTTGCAATGAAAAACAAATTACGTTGTGACATCTGTAGTCGGTCGAACACCGCCACCCTCATGTGCATGTCCAAAGTCGTTGCCTATTATTCCGTCAGATTATATGGTTGTTTTTACTTTTACATGAACTATGTCAGAGATGTGCTTCGTGGTTTTAACATTTCCCTTTATATCGCCAAGGCAATCTAATGGATTCATCTAAGTAGTAGGTCCCTATTATCATGAATAAATGTGAAATATTTTGTTTTGTTTGATCCTGTGTTGTGTTGCATAACCTTCGCACATGGCATTGTCGTATCGTACATACAATTGAATCCAAGAAATTCTTCAGATAATTGTTTTCATGCTCATTTGATATTTCATGATCATTTTTACATTTCAAAATGCCGTCATCTGAAGTGACATGTTTTCGTTTGTACTCTGTCAACAGAGAAAATTATAAATCATTAATAGGAATGGTAACGTTCTTGGATTTATATTACATTGCATTAATAATAATAATACGTCTGCTGTCCAATGTTACAGATGATTTACAGATGGTCAATATGTTCTCTGTAGTGTTGTGTGGACCATTGTTTGTCTTTCCGTCATCTTTATTGTTTTGTTGTCATATTATTGTCATATTATTGTCATATTATTGCCTGTATTGTCTGTTCTTTCCTTTTGGTATATTCAAACATTTCTGTGAAAACTCCCATGATCAAATAAACGTAAGAGAATACCGAAGGGGAAATCAAAAAATGACAATCTAGAGAAACTGGCAACATAGGGTTCACAAGACGAAGAAAAACAAAACAAAAACACAATGCAATATGTGTTAGACACCGCTATGCCCAAATAAACACAAATAACATAAATAAAACAACTGGAGATAAAGACGAACCGAAAGTCTATGTCATTTTTCCTGTGATAAAAACTTCGATAAAATGGGTACCTGCAAATAAATTTGTAGTTCTATATGACTGAACATCTCCATGTTCTATTCAAAACCGATGTTATGTATGAAAACATTGCTAAATCTACACATGCAATCAGTGGCTTTCATCACTATATATTGTAAATTAAATTTGATACAGCTTTGTGTAATTAAATATGTCTTGCACTGGTAGAAAGATAGCTAATGTACCCTGGCACTCTGATTTCATCCATGAATAAAACTGACACATTATAGTTAAATTGGTGTTAGAAGAGTTTGAAGATACCAAAAGGATAATTAGAAACCGTTGCTGCTACGTATTCCTAGTGGTCAAGATGAAGTCATTCTAAAGTTTTAACGTCTATACCATGTCTCGGTTAATAGTTCAGGTACTTCAAAAGGAAAATGGCACGTTTATTATATTTCTGCCTTTTTTGGTGGATTTAATGTTTAACAAATTTCCAGATACCGACGTTCGCCCTAAAGCAAACAATCAATTAATAAATCAATGTAATCTTAAAAGTGGGAAATTCTCACATTTTCCAAACTAGGTGATTTATCTTCACAGTAATAACACTTTTGAGTGTGCGATACACGAAAAACATCCAACCAGAACGTCATATCCAATAATTAGAGCGCTTGGTTGGACAGACTTAGAGTGCGAGTACGAAACTAGTAAAACGTCCAACCAGAACGTCATATCCAATAAATACAGCGTTTTGATTGGACAGTCTTAGAGTGCGAGTACGAAACTAGTAAAACATCCAACCAGAACGTCATATCCAATAATTAGAGCGTTTGGTTGGACAGACTTAAAGTGTGAGTACGAAACTAGTAAAACATCAAACCAGAACGTCATATCCAATAAATACAGCGTTTTGATTGGACAGACTTAGAGTGCGAGTACAAAACTAGTAAAACATCCAACCAGAACGTCATATCCAATAAATACAGCGCTTTGATTGGACAGTCTTAGAGCGTGAGTACGAAACTCGCACATGACTGTTTCATTACCGTGAGTCTAGGACGAATGTAACGTATCCACGAGATGATTTGAGATTTTATTATACATAGTATGTTCTAAATGCACTAACAGAATAAAGGTAACACAAAGCAGAGACGCAACAACCTTTGTAAAACAAAACCTCAATGAGAGTATAATCCTGGACGTGTCATCTTCTTATGTTATATTACAGCATATGAACTAAGCAATATATATAGATTTTCATACAGGTCTTTATAGACCTATAATCTGTGACAATTATTTAGGCTTTACCACGATTGATTGCTTGGTTGGTGTTTACCGCCACGGTTTACGACAAAATGTAATTCAACAAGCAATGGATGAGTGACAACATATTTATAGTTTCATCTTGAGTTTCAGAAAAAAAAAGATGTAATAGTACAATCTAGCATTGCAATTGCATATACAAAAATATACTTAATAGTGTGTTGTTCTGTTTCTTGGCAGAATATAAACTTGTTGATAAACCAACGATATTATAGATATTCAACATGAATCCTCAGTTAAAATTAAGCAGAAAAAAAAAAAAAAAAAAAAAAAAAAAAAGTTTTGAAACAGCTTTATCATTAGTCTATTGTATTCCTCTATTGTATTTCAGATATTGTTCACAGCGTGTTTTCGTTGAAGTTGGACATTTACACAAATGATATTCCTTCAGAAATGTACCTTAAAGTACTTCTATATGGATAAAGTTTAATATTTCATTTAATTACGTACACTTAATTTCTCCCGAGTACTTGACAATCCGCCTGAAAATTGAAAAGAAATGCATTACCAATAAATTGAAATGCACTAATGCATAATCTTACAATAATAAAAAATAGTTTGACATGAGAGGTAATCAGTGCATATTGCATGCTAGGTCATAATAGTAATATAAACCCATTGTATTTTCTTATGTATGCATTGCATGACACATATACACTTCTGTCTATAAAATGGAGACACCCACTGATAAGATCTTCAGCATATACAAAACAAGTCGAATGTTTTTCTTGGAGAAAAAAAATCATTGAAATTCAAATGATCAAAAGAATCACAATAAATATATGGTACTGATGACAATAGTTTATACAACGAGACAGTTATTATAAGTTAAAAACCATGGTTCCTGCATACTGTCACATTCCATCAAAACAACAACTCATCAACACAGTCTAGTGTTAGGTAAGATGTCACAATTTATTTTCTGTTCGAATTTTAGGTTTTATGTGTTCTTAAATTCGTCTTTTTCTGAGATATCCCTAGTTATCTCTTCTTATCCCTAGTTATCTCTTCTTATCCCTAATTATCTCTTCTTATTCTTAATTATCTCTTCTTATCCCTAATTATCTCTTCTTATTCTTAATTATCTCTTCTTATTCTTAATTATCTCTTCTTATCCCTAATTATCTCTTCTTATCCCTAATTATCTCTTCTTATTCTTAATTATCTCTTCTTATCCCTAATTATCTCTTCTTATTCTTAATTATCTCTTCTTATCCCTAATTATCTCTTCTTATTCCTAATTATCTCTTCTTATTCTTAATTATCTCTTCTTATCCCTAATTATCTCTTCTTATCCCTAATTATCTCTTCTTATTCTTAATTATCTCTTCTTATCCCTAATTATCTCTTCTTATTCTTAATTATCTCTTCTTATCCCTAATTATCTCTTCTTATTTCCATTTACCTCATTCTTCCTTGTTGTGCTTTGTGGAATCTTAATGTTTTGTTGAAGCTTTGTCAATTTAAAGAAAAAATGCTTTGCGGTCGCCGTTATGACTTGGTTGATCGTTACGACAAATCTGTGTCACATGACCACGAAAATGCTCCATTTGTCAAGTCGCAATCCCTCCTTTTTTCCTCTTCCATGCATTATCACCGACTTTTTTCCTCTTCCATGACATTATCATCGACTTTTGAACAAAAGTAACATAACGGTTGCCACAAGTGAAGCAGGAATTGCCTACTTTTCTGGAGTAGCTGACTTCGGTTTGTGTTTACTCTGCTTTATTTTGTAGAAATTGCATGCCTTATTCATGTTATTTGTATTTATTTACGAATACTGGTGACGAACACGATTTCCATATACAGATGATGCTGTTATTGTTTAACAGTAACACGACGGGTGCCAGGAACTAGTAACACACGGATCCTTCTTTGAGTTCGTGTTGCTAAATATTTAGTTTTCTGCTTGGTATTTTGTCAGCCATTGTTTGCTTTTTGTTCTTCATTTTTTGGTCATTATATTGTCTGTCCTTCATCGATTAAAGCTTCTGATTCTGCCTTTGTTTGGTCATTATATTGTCTGTCCTTCATCGATTAAAGCTTCTGATTTTGCCTTTGGTATCTCCAACCTTTTCTAACATTAAGAGACAAGAGAACAAATATATTGTGAAAATGGTAAAAATGGTGCACTCTTTATATTGATTATTTTCTTCTGATAAACTTATGTATGTACGGCTGCAGTTTGTTAGTGATCTGGAAAATATTAATTATTAGTTTATTAACTTTTAATGTACAGATAACTCCATTGTGCACGATCCCATTAAAACTTTAGTAACTTGCCATAATGTTTATATGAGGAGATTGTGTTTTATTACATCTGAACAACAATGGATGGTTGTGATCGTCTGTACATACTAAGTTGTTTACGTGAATACAGATGTATCAATTCATTGTGCATGTATGTAACTTGTGGGAAAATAAGTTCAACAGTAATGGTGAAACTTTTAACCAACATCAACAACTTTTTTTTTCTGACACAGCCAAAATCGACACGTTATGGAACGGTTAGCGTGTTACTGACTCGTAGTATAGTGTGACTGTTAGCGTGCTAATGTCTAGTAATGTGACGGTTAGCGTGTTACTGTCTCGTGGTGTGACGGTTATCGTGTTACTGTCGTGGTGTGACGGTTAGCGTGTTACTGTCGTGGTGTGACGGTTAGCGTGTTACTGACTCATGGTGTGACGGTTAGCGTGTTACTGTCTCGTGGTGTGATGGTTAGCGTGTTACTGCCTCGTGGTGTGACGGTTAGCGTGTTAATGTCTAGTGATGTGACGGTTAGCGTGTTACTGCCTCGTGGTGTGACGGTTAGCGTGTTAATGTCTAGTGATGTGACGGTTAGCGTGTTACTGTCATGGTGTGACGGTTAGCGTGTTACTGACTCGTAGTGTGACGGTTAGCGTGTTACTGTCATGGTGTGACGGTTAGGGTGTTAATGTCTAGTCATGTGACGGTTAGCGTGTTTTACTGACTCGTGGTGTGATGGTTAGTGTGTTACTGTCTCGTGGTGTGACGGTTAACGTGTTACTGTCGTAGTGTGACGGTTAGCGTGTTACTGTCTCGTGGTGTGACGGTTAGCGTGTTACTGACTCGTGGTGTGACGGTTAGCGTGTTACTGACTCGTAATGTGACGGTTAGTGTGTTACTGCCTCGTGGTGTGATGGTTAGCGTGTTAATGTCTAGTGATGTGACGGTTAGCGTGTTACTGCCTCGTGGTGTGACGGTTAGCGTGTTAATGTCTAGTGATGTGACGGTTAGCATGTTACTGTCGTAGTGTGATGGTTAGCGTGTTACTGTCGTAGTGTGACGGTTAGCCTGTTACTGCCTCATGGTGTGATGGTTAGCATGTTAATGTCTAGTGATGTGATGGTTAGCGTGTTACTGACTCGTAGTGTGACGGTTAGCGAGTTACTGTCTCGTGGTGTGACGGTTAGCGTGTTAATGTCTAGTGATGTGACGGTTAGCGTGTTACTGTCGTAGTGTGATGGTTAGCGTGTTACTGACTCGTAGTGTGACGGTTAGCATGTTACTGACTCGTGGTGTGACGGTTAGCGTGTTAATGTCTAGTGATGTGACGGTTAGCGTGTTACTGTCTAGTGATGTGACGGTTAACGTGTTACTGACTCGTAGTGTGACGGTTAGCATGTTACTGACTTGTGGTGTGAGGTTAGCGTGTTAATGTCTAGTGATGTGACGGTTAGCGTGTTACTGTCTAGTGATGTGACGTTAGCGTGTTACTGACTCGTAGTGTGACAGTTAGCGTGTTACTGACTCATAGTGTGACGGTTAGCGTGTTACCGTCTAGTGATGTGACGGTTAGCGTGTTACTGCCTCGTGATGTGACGGTTAGCGTGTTACTGTCTAGTGATGTGACGGTTAGCGTGTTACTGACTCGTGGTGTGACGGTTAGCGTGTTACTGTCTCGTGGTGTGACGGTTAGCGTGTTACTATCGTAGTGTGACGGTTAGCGTGTTACTGTCTCGTGGTGTGACGGTTAGTGTGTTACTGACTCGTGGTGCGACGGTTAGCGTGTTACTGACTCGTAGTGTGACGGTTAGCGTGTTACTGCCTCGTGGTGTGACGGTTAGCATGTTACTGTCTAGTGATGTGACGGTTAGCGTGTTACTGACTCGTGGTGTGACGGTTAACGTGTTAATGTCTAGTGATGTGACGGTTAGCGTGTTACTGTCATGGTGTGATGGTTAGCGTGTTACTGCCTCGTGGTGTGACGGTTAGCATGTTAATATCTAGTGATGTGACGGTTAGCATGTTACTGTCATAGTGTGATGGTTAGCGTGTTACTGTCATAGTGTGATGGTTAGCGTGTTACTGCCTCATGGTGTGACGGTTAGCGTGTTAATGTCTAGTGATGTGACGGTTAGCGTGTTACTGTCGTAGTGTGACGGTTAGCGTGTTACTGACTCGTAATGTGACGGTTAGTGTGTTACTGCCTCGTGGTGTGATGGTTAGCGTGTTAATGTCTAGTGATGTGACGGTTAGCGTGTTACTGCCTCGTGGTGTGACGGTTAGCGTGTTAATGTCTAGTGATGTGACGGTTAGCATGTTACTGTCGTAGTGTGATGGTTAGCGTGTTACTGTCGTAGTGTGACGGTTAGCCTGTTACTGCCTCATGGTGTGATGGTTAGCATGTTAATGTCTAGTGATGTGACGGTTAGCGTGTTACTGACTCGTAGTGTGACGTTAGCGAGTTACTGTCTCGTGGTGTGACGGTTAGCGTGTTAATGTCTAGTGATGTGACGGTTAGCGTGTTACTGTCGTAGTGTGATGGTTAGCGTGTTACTGACTCGTAGTGTGACGGTTAGCGTGTTACTGACTCGTGGTGTGACGGTTAGCGTGTTAATGTCTAGTGATGTGACGGTTAGCGTGTTACTGTCTAGTGATGTGACGGTTAACGTGTTACTGACTCGTAGTGTGACGGTTAGCATGTTACTGACTCGTGGTGTGAGGTTAGCGTGTTAATGTCTAGTGATGTGACGGTTAGCGTGTTACTGTCTAGTGATGTGACGTTAGCGTGTTACTGACTCGTAGTGTGACAGTTAGCGTGTTACTGACTCATAGTGTGACGGTTAGCGTGTTACCATCTAGTGATGTGACGGTTAGCGTGTTACTGCCTCGTGGTGTGACGGTTAGCGTGTTACTGTCTAGTGATGTGACGGTTAGCGTGTTACTGACTCGTGGTGTGACGGTTAGCGTGTTACTGTCTCGTGGTGTGACGGTTAACGTGTTACTATCGTAGTGTGACGGTTAGCGTGTTACTGTCTCGTGGTGTGACGGTTAGTGTGTTACTGACTCGTGGTGCGACGGTTAGCGTGTTACTGACTCGTAGTGTGACGGTTAGCGTGTTACTGCCTCGTGGTGTGACGGTTAGCGTGTTACTGTCTAGTGATGTGACGGTTAGCGTGTTACTGACTCGTGGTGTGACGGTTAGCGTGTTAATGTCTAGTGATGTGACGGTTAGCGTGTTACTGTCATGGTGTGATGGTTAGCGTGTTACTGCCTCGTGGTGTGACGGTTAGCGTGTTAATATCTAGTGATGTGACGGTTAGCATGTTACTGTCATAGTGTGATGGTTAGCGTGTTACTGTCGTAGTGTGATGGTTAGCGTGTTACTGCCTCATGGTGTGACGGTTAGCGTGTTAATGTCTAGTGATGTGACGGTTAGCGTGTTACTGACTCGTAGTGTGACGGTTAGCGTGTTACTGTCTCGTGGTGTGACGGTTAGCGTGTTAATGTCTAGTGATGTGACGGTTAGCGTGTTACTGTCGTAGTGTGATGGTTAGCGTGTTACTGACTCGTAGTGTGACGGTTAGCATGTTGCTGACTCGTAGTGTGACGGTTAGTGTGTTACTGATTCGTAATGTGACGGTTAGCGTGTTAATGTCTAGTGATGTGACGGTTAGCGTGTTACTGTCTAGTGATGTGACGGTTAGCGTGTTACTGACTCGTAGTGTGACGGTTAGCATGTTACTGTCGTAGTGTGACGGTTAGCGTGTTAATGTCTAGTGATGTGACGGTTAGCGTGTTAATGTCTAGTGATGTGACGGTTAGCGTGTTACTGACTCGTAGTGTGACGGTTAGCGTGTTACTGACGCGTGGTGTGACGGTTAGCGTGTTACTGCCTCGTGGTGTGACTGTCAGGGTGTTAATGTCTAGTGACGTGACGGGGAGCTTGTTAATGTCTCGTGATGTGATGGTGAGCTTGTTAATGTCTCGTGATGTGACGGTTAGCTTGTTACTGCCTCGTAGTGAGATGCTTGGCGTGTTTATCTCGATTAAGGACGATTGTGTGTGTGATCTCTGATGGATTCACACTAGTATATAAGACTGAAGCCAAATGTTTACTATAAACTCCAGTCTTAGTATTGCATAGGCATCATCCTCTCATAAAAACGTGCTTTCGCCATGATGTGTCTTTCAGCAACGATACAATCAAAAGAAACCAAGCTTTTGGGTTGTGACAGGCACTAACATCAAATGACATTGTTTTCGAAGTTACATATCACAGTATCCAGGTCAAGCTCACACTAATTGCAATATGAAACATATAATTGGTTGTCAGTATGTTAACAAAACATATCGTCTTGGAATATCAAAATATCATCTTGTATTTTGATGCAATAATGGAAGTTGAATAAGTTAATGAATACCATGTCAATCAATCACGATACTTTACAGTTTGTGACAAATGAAAGCATTTATAATGCTAATATTTTCAATATAATTTAAACATTATTTGGTAGGCAATATTTGCATGTGTTATAAGATACAGTTTATACAATCGTAGTGTAGTATTCTTATTAAACTTTTGACATTGGAGATGTATATAAATAAACATGTGTTGTTTGTGTCAGCTAATGGTATGCAATCTAAAAAAATTAGATCTCCGCACTTGCGCCCTATATTCCATCGGTTGTTGTGTAGTCGCCGCGTGGTTTCAATGTAATGCTATTCGGATTTTGGACATACAAGGGAGTCTACCAGTACTGAATTGCTTTGTTGATAGTTGTGGTTATTATTAGAATAATGTGCATTTTTAAATAACACAAATCATATTGTATATGACTAGTTTTTATAAAGGAAATGATAATACACAACACATCTATAAATAGTAACAAGGTATGTGTTATCTAAAATATGACTCATTATTATCCCCCCGATCCCCGAAGGGGGGGGGGGGGGGGGGGGGTATACTGTTTTACCTCTGTCCGTCCGTCCAAGATATTTTTCGTCGCATTTTTCTCAGTAACTGTTGATGGCAGAAATCTGATATTTGGTCACAAGCGTCATATCGTGAGAAGCGTTTTTGGACCCATCAGATTCCTACTTCCTGTTTGCCGACTTTGTTGATTTTTATACACATTGAACATACAAATGTATATGTTCATTTTTCGTTGCATTTTTCTCAGCAACTATTGATGGCAGAAATCTGATATTTGGTCACAAGCTTCATATAGATACCCCATATCGTGGGAAGCGTGTTTGGACCCGTCAGATTCCTACTTCCTGTTTACCGACTTAGTTGGTTTTTATACACATTGAACATATACATACACATTTTTCGTCACATTTTTCTCAGCAACTATTGATGGCAGAGATCTGATATTAAGCGTTTTTGGACCCATCAGATTCCTACTTCCTGTTTGCCGAAGAGCGGGGGTATCATAAGTGAGAATTAGCTCACAGTTCATCTTGTTGATATTATTGCTCTCTTCAATGCTGTGTTCATCTTCAAAAATCCATCTTTTTCAATGCTAAATTATTGTTGATGGTTAGTTTCATATTATGATATATCATCCATTGTAAGCTAAAAATAAGGGCCGTCGTGGTCGTGATCGTATGGTTCTTAGATTCATAACTACCTATGCAATCAGTGCATATCACCACTAACGTTGGGAGTTCGAATCCTGCTTAGACAAGGTGTATTTGATACAACATTATGTGATCAAGTTTGTCAGTGACAGGTCGGTGGTTTTGTCCGGGTACCCTGGTTTCCTCCACCAATAAAACTGAGCCCCACAGTATCACTGAAATATTGTTGAAAGTGGCGTTAAACACCATACCACACCCCTGCGCTAAAACGGGTCATTCAGGTCTTATTCTATAAATACACATGGAAATTAATCGGCACATGTTTTCATGTAATTATATTAAAGGATCAATTGTTGAATTCTAACAATATTAAAATATAGATCAACCATGGATTTAGGTTTTACGAACATTAATAGAAGATTATGAACGACTAATAAATAGCCATACAATAACATGTGAGAAATAAGGTAATGTCTTTACTATTCATTATCAAGACTTTCATCCATTATATCTGGAATATGTTACCTTGGTGATGAATGTTTCTTGAAATCATTAAAATTGAACACGTACGGCTTTTTCGGACTTGTTTCTGTTTAATCTCTATTCTTTTATTTAGCATAAAAGGTATTATTCACTCAACCATTAACTATTTTTCAGCATATTCTGGTATTAGTAGAAAGAATACAGAAAAAGACAAGGTCTTGGTTAACTTTCATGTTCATCGTTATTCCAACATACTGTTAGAATATCAGGATTCATATACAGGTAAGATATACAGGTAACAGTGCTCCAGCTAGAACTTGAAAGGGGCAGGGTGCCAGTAAAGGGCAGGGCATTTTTTTAATGATAAAAAGGGCACTTAGAGAACTTTATCAATATCATCAGTCACTTGAAATCCAAATTATAAAAATGAAAATAATTTGCTTAGTAGTTTGGTGTCGACGTAAACAAGGCATGGCCGCTCACTTTTAAAGCGTCATCTGTCGGGATTTTATTTGATTGTTGGAGGTACGGAATATGTGCATGGCTTCCCGACTGACAAAACCACCGCTGCGTCTTCACAAGAGATAGTCGAACGGAGGTCATGATATTTTTTGAAAAGAATAAGGTCTTGGGAGTTGAAGCAAACAGGGTTTTGAATATATTAGAAGAAATTAAAAAAACCAAACACGACTTAAAGCGAGCGGGGGTAAAACTAGAGGCTCAGTGGGCTGCGCCTGTGTCGCTCACCTTTCATTCTTCTTTGAGGAAACTTAATACAGAACCTTCCATAGGTGCTTCCCACCAAGTTTCGGTTCATTTGGCCAAGCAGTTTCAGAGAAGAAGATTTTTAGAAATCAACCAACCAGAAACAAGAATTGCCTATGGCAGCCATTTTTGTTAACAGATCGGGATGAAATTAATAATCTTTATAGAGAACCTTCCATAGATGCTTCCTACCAAGTTTCGGTTCAATTGGCTAAGCAGGGAAGAAGAATTTTAGAAATCGACCAATCTGAAACAAGAATTGCCTGTAGCAGCCATGTTTGCTAACGAATCGGGATGAAATGAGCAATCTTTATAGAGGACCTTCCATACATGCTTTCTACCAAATTTCAGTTCATTCGGGAAAGCGGTTTCAGAGGAGAAGATTTTTTTTAGAAATCAACCAATCAGAAATAAGAATGGCTTGTGGCGGCCATGTTTGTTAGTGGATCGGGACGAAATGAGCAATCTTTATAGAGGACCATCCATAGATGCTTCCTACCAAGTTTCTGTTCATTTGGTCAAGCGGTTTCAGGGGAGAAGATTTTTTTAAAATCGGCCAATCAGAAACAAGAATTGCCTGTGGCGGCCATGTTTGTCAATGGATCGGGACAAAATGAGCAAAATTTGTAGAGAACCTTCCATATATGCTTCCTACCAAATTTCAGTTCATTTGGGAAAGCAGTTTCAGAGGAGAAGATTTTTTAGAAATCAACTAATCAAAAACGAGAATGGCCTGTGGCGGCCATATTTGTTAACGGATCGGAATTAAATGAACAATCTTTATAGAGGACCTTCCAAGGATGCTCCCTACCAAGTTTTGATCCATTTGGCCAGATTAACAGACAATATTCATCATATTGTTTTCTAGCTTCTGAACTGTCGATCGAGAAAAAAATAAGATATTATAAACAGGCAGCATATAGCCAGTCAATGGTGTTTGCAATTAATATTTCGCATGCACAATAGCGACCCCACATCACAAGGTGTGGAAAATAGAAATATTCAGCAGTCGTTTAAATGCGTATTAACTGCATTACATGTAAACTGTATGATTCTGTTTGATAAAGTCCTTTAACTAGAACAGGGAAAAAATGTACACTTGAGTGAAATATATTAATAGTATTGTAATAACGGTTCATTCAACCTATGCCAACATTTTTAAAAATATATATAAAAAGGTAAGAAAGATTGTTGGCATAGGTTGAATAGGTTAATTGTTATATAAACATGACTTGTCATGTTTAATTAGTGTAAAATCGGGGGAGATGTCAATGCACTCCAAGTCCACAATTAATTTTTAATGAATAGTAAGTAGAAAGTAAATATTTAAAATAATATTTTATGGAAATAACAAACAAAAAATCAGTATGTCAGCACATATATTTAATATCAAACTTTATAAAAATAATTAGGATATTATTATAAGCACATATATTTTAACATCAATCATTATGAAAATAAAATAGGATATTATAAACATATCTATTTTTATATCATACATCACGAAAATAAATTAGGATATTACAAGCACAGATATTTTTTTTTTTATCATACTTCATGAAAACAAATTAAAGATATTATAGGCACAGATATTTTTTTATCATACTTTATCAAAATAACCAAAAACAATCAGTATACACAATCACATTACAAATTGCTAAAAATACAATTGTCTTAGATTTTGGATAAGAATGTTCGATTTCGAAATCATAGAAATTATGATAATTATAAATTTATAAATAAATATCCTTAAAAACTTTTGAATTTAGATTTTAAGAAAATTGCTTAATTGCATGAGTATCATAAAATATTTTGAATTCATACGTTTTAGAAAGATTGTTTATTTAAATTATTCTAAAATTTTACATTTTCATCTTTTTTATTTACAGATTTTTGTGTAATTTTACCAGATTTTTATTTTATATATAATTTTTTACAAGTTTAAATTTTTTTTTCTTCCAAGTTATTAAATTTTAACAGACTTATCCTTATATCTTTAGATTGTATTTCATTTTGACGAATTTTTTTTTAACAATTGCAACTCAGCTGGTTTTTTTTTCATAACCTATATTAAAATGAAAAAATATATATCACACTGTCGGAACAGTTCCAGCATTCAATAGAAAAATCGTAGAAATATGTAAATTCGCTATCCCTATTAAGTTTGTCCTCATAATCTTCATATAATTTTGTGATTTAAAATAAGACAATGATATGAAGATTATAACAACAAACTTCAACACATTTAGCAATTCAATCAATTCAATTCAATATTTTATTTAAGTCTCATCTCTCAATTACAGGTCATAATACACATATAAAACAATCATACAACAATAAATTAGAGAGCCATTCTTTACAGAATTATAAGAGACTATAATTAAAAACAGTATATATAGCACAAATATATAAAACAATCATATCAATATATTACATACATATATATATATATAAAATCAACATTATTTACAATATAAAACATTTCTTCTTTCATTTAAAATTAAATTACAGGTTTTGGCGCATATCCTTATCATATTAAAATCTGAGAATAAAAACACTAGTTTCTGATTATCATTAAAAGACAAAAAATGTCCATTAAAAGTACAAGCAATATTAAATAAATGATCTCTAAAAGTACTATAAAGGGGACACCGTAATAAAACATGAGCTTCGTCCTCAACTTCACCCGAACACACACTACACATTCGCTCATTTAACCTTAAATTTGTGAGCGAAAGTTTCGGCAAAATTTGTCAAGAAATTACCGTAAGATATACACAATTATGTCTTTAATGTCATAAATTTATCTGAAGATTTCATACTTTATATCGAAGTATTAATAGGGGACCGCCGTGGCCGTGTTCATATGGTAGTTGGATTTACAATTACGTATGCAATCGGTGCCTATCATCACTGATGTTGTGAGTACGAATCCTGTTCAGGGCGAGGTGTACAACATTGTGTGATCAACTTTATCAGTGACTTGCTGTGGGTCGGTGGTTTTCTCCTGGTACTCCGGTTTCCTCCACCAATAGAACTGATCGCCCCAATATAACTGAAATATTGTTGAAAGTGGCGTTAAACACCATAAATCAGTATTAATAGAATCCAACATGAACATGTTTGTTTACAATCACAACAATGTTTTCATGTAGTATTATACACCATTGCCGTTGAATATTCCATACCTCCACAACGAGGTTCATACAGGTAAGATCGTTTCAAGTGACGCTTGTCTGTCTGTGAAAACAAGCATGTCCGGCCCGTAACTTTCGAATGCCTTGAATGATATTGTTATGATTGTAACCCACAACCAGAATATGTGTCACGAATAAGGCTTGAATGTCTATCACGAAGATTAGATCAAGGTCACAAACCTAGTTCAACTGCACATATATTATTCAAACATACAGCAAATCGTGTCCGGCTCAAAGGGATTGAATTTCATGATGGATATGGTATGATTGTAGCCCACTACTACGGGGTGTATCGCGAATAAGGATAATATCTATCTGAGAGGTAAATATCATAAACTTAGTTCAGCTGAGAGTAGTCAGTTCAGCTGAGAGTGTAATCAACCACAGTAATACAAACCACTCTTCTGTACAACCGCAAACTCCTCAACCAAACATGGAAACGACAGTAAATAGAAACCAGCTCATGCTTGGAAATGATATAAATCAGTGGCGGCCTTTAACCAGTTAATACGCCTAGATGATTCCAAATCAAATATATGTATAAGTCAAGAAAGGTTTAAAGATACGAAACGAGTAATCAGAAGCCGTAAATCGAAACAGGACATGCCATACAACGGTCAACAGAAATAAGACAGGACATGCCATACAACGGTCAACAGAAATAAGACAGGACATGCCATACAACGGTCAACAGAAATAAGACAGGACATGCCATACAACGGTCAACAGAAATAAAACAGGACATGCCATACAACGGTCAACAGAAATAAGACAGGACATGCCATACAACGGTCAACAGAAATAAGACAGGACATGCCATACAACGGTCAACAGAAATAAGACAGGACATGCCATACAACGGTCAACAGAAATAAGACAGGACATGCCATACAACGGTCAACAGAAATAAGACAGGACATGCCATACAACGATCAACAGAAATAAGACAGGACATGCCATACAACGGTCAACAGAAATAAGACAGGACATGCCATACAACGGTCAACAGAAATAAGACAGAACATGCCATACAACGGTCAACAGAAATAAGACAGAACATGCCATACAACGGTCAACAGAAATAAGACAGGACATAAGGGTAATAACAAAATTACCGAACTCCGAACAATCTTACAAAGGGAAAGTCAAAACTCATAATTATATAAACAGACAAAATCAGTCAACAACCGGAAAACTGTGAAAACCGTAATGACCCTGACTTGGTACAGGCATTTCTAAAGAAATGGTGGGTTGAATCAGATTTTAAGGCGCCAAACCTCCCGCTCTCATTACGGTTCAAAGGCCCCCATACAACGGTCAACAGAAATAAGACAGGACATGCCATACAACGGTCAACAGAAATAAGACAGAACATGCCATACAACGGTCAACAGAAATAAGACAGGACATGCCATACAACGGTCAACAGAAATAAGACAGAACATGCCATACAACGGTCAACAGAAATAAGATAGGACATGCCATACAACGGTCAACAGAAATAAGACAGGACATGCCATACAACGGTCAACAGAAATAAGACAGGACATGCCATACAACGATCAACAGAAATAAGACAGGACATGCCATACAACGGTCAACAGAAATAAGACAGGACATGCCATACAACGGTCAACAGAAATAAGACAGGACATGCCATACAACGATCAACAGAAATAAGACAGGACATGCCATACAACGGTCAACAGAAATAAGACAGGACATGCCATATAACGGTCAACAGAAATAAGACAGAACATGCCATACAACGGTTAACAGAAACAAGACAGGACATGCCATACAACGGTCAACAGAAATAAGACAGAACATGCCATACAAGGTCAACAGAAATAAGACAGGACATGCCATACAACGGTCAACAGAAATAAGACAGGACATGCCATACAACGGTCAACAGAAATAAGACAGAACATGCCATACAACGGTCAACAGAAATAAGACAGGACATGCCATACAACGGTCAACAGAAATAAGACAGGACATGCCATACAACGGTCAACAGAAATAAGACAGGACATGCCATACAACGGTCAACAGAAATAAGACAGGACATGCCATACAACGGTCAACAGAAATAAGACAGGACATGCCATACAACGGTCAACAGAAATAAGACAGGACATGCCATACAACGGTCAACAGAAATAAAACAGGACATGCCATACAACGGTCAACAGAAATAAAACAGGACGTGCCATACAACGTTCAACAGAAATAAGACAGGACATGCCATACAACGGTCAACATAAATAAGACAGGACATGCCATACAACGGTCAACAGAAATAAGACAGGACATGCCATACAACGGTCAACAGAAATAAGACAGGACATGCCATACAACGGTCAACAGAAATAAGACAGGACATGCCATACAACGGTCAACAGAAATAAAACAGGACATGCCATACAACGGTCAACAGAAATAAAACAGGACGTGCCATACAACGTTCAACAGAAATAAGACAGGACATGCCATACAACGGTCAACATAAATAAGACAGGACATGCCATACAACGGTCAACAGAAATAAAACAGGACATGCCATACGACGGTCAACAGAAATAAGACAGAACATGCCATACAACGGTCAACATAAATAAGACAGAACATGCCATACAACGGTCAACAGAAATAAGACAGGACATGTCATACAACGGTCAACAGAAATAAGACAGAACATGCCATACAACGGTCAACAGAAATAAGACAGGACATGCCATACAACGGTCAACAGAAATAAGACAGGACATGCCATACAACGGTCAACAGAAATAAGACAGGACATGCCATACAACGGTCAACAGAAATAAGACAGGGCATGCCATACAACGGTCAACAGAAATAAGACAGGACATGCCATACAACGGTCAACAGAAATAAGACAGGACATGCCATACAACGGTCAACAGAAATAAAACAGGACATGTCATACAACGGTCAACAGAAATAAGACAGGACATGCCATACAACGGTCAACAGAAATAAGACAAAAAGATAAACAATGGTCAACTATACACTACACAGAAAACAAAGGATTGCGCAACACGAACTCTGTTTATTAAAAAGGGGGTGAACTCAGGTTCTCCGGAAAAGAGGGCATTTCCTGCTCCGCTAGTGGCATCTGTCCTGTTACTGTTAAACGTATCGAATATCATTTGTTATAGACAGTTTAATATGCGATACCTGAATCATATCATTGAGTTCTGTAGCTTACATTGCAGCATTTTAGTTAGCTTTCTTGTCGCTATGAAATAATGCCACATTGAGGCATTCATCAATATTTCAATTATATGCTGTCGGTCAGATATATTAGTGGAAGAAGCAAGAGAAACCATATGGAAGCCACTGGTCATCCGAAAGATGTCGATAAATCTGATCATTTACCAATAGATGACGGGAGAGTTACAAATTGGTGAATTGATAACGCAAGTGTAAATCTTATGCATAAGGTCTATAGACAATATGGTACACGGACATTCGGTGTCACGGTATCGTTGATAACATTTTCTTTCATAAATGGTTATATATGTTGACATTCGATCCCAGGAATGAGCTTGTTCTACAGATGTCCTATAATGGTTATATATGTTGACATTCGATCCCAGGGTTAGAATGAGCTTGTTCTACAGATGTCCTATAATGGTTATATATGTTGACATTCGATCCCAGGGTTAGAATGAGCTTGTTCTACAGATGTCCTATAATGGTTATATATGTTGACATTCGATCCCAGGGTTAGAATGTTCTACAGATGTCCTATAATGGTTCACTAATCTTATCTTCTACAACTGACATTCGTCTTATTTGATGTTTATATGTTGATATAACCTCCGTATTGATATACATTTAATCAATCGTTATTTCAGGTATGCTGATATATTTCTGTGGAAGTATGCAAGGAGGCAGACAGGATGCAGAGCTGTATGCATCTATTATTGACGAACTCAAGTCTAAATATGGCCAAGTTTTAACAGAATATGTAGGATTAAGCACAGCCGTTCAAGGTAAACATTTTACATTATCTACATGATAAACATTGTAAAATCTATGTTCTACATATCTCTCTTTTCATTTAGAAAGTCCCAATTAATTATTATATTCTAAAAAGCGTTTGCAAATCTTGTGTTCAAAGAATACAAACTGTACATGTTTTGGCTGAAGCATGATTTCCCAATATAATGTATAAATATACCTCAATTTCAATATTGCATATCTCTTAAGAAAAGTCTTAGGGATACCAAAGGTGTAATCAGAAGCCGTAATTAGAAGGACAGACAGTACAATGGCAAACTATAAAGACTGAACAACATGAACTCCACCCAAAACAAGGGTGAACTCTGGTGCTCCGGAAGGGTAGGCAGCTTCTGTTCTACTAGTGATGCCGGTAATGTTACTCTTCTTACAAACCCGGTGACAAGTCATCAATGAGGAAAGCACCGGATTGTGACATGTCCATGGTTATTTGTGACACATGTATATTCTATAAATATTTCTTTACCATAATTAATCGTGTCAAAATGCGAAAACAAACCACCAGAGGCCATCTATTTAAAGAATAGTCAAGATATACAATACACATCAAGACAAAAGGCATATAAAAATAACGCCAAATGAAATATAAAAATTACATAGAAGCAATACCGGTAGTGTAATCTTTGAAGATTGCAGTTAGTTTCAGTCATGTTTAGTTTTAAAATACTTATGGTTAATTGCACACAGAACAATTGAGGTAACATAGTTTTATTGATTTCATTTATAGAACTCGGCAAATTTTTCCAAAAATAAAATATCAGACTGTATAACTTTAAGGTTGTTGTATATTACATCACCTAGACAACGTTTGGAGGCATGTATTGGTCTGTTTCGTCTTTCGTCTCCGATACATACTACTGTGCATACAAATTAAAGACAAGTGTACTACCGTGAGAAATATCTCTTATGCAGCTGATATGTCCTACATCTGTATATTTTTAGATTTTTATTTACCAATGCAAATGTTTACTGTGATTCTTGTGGATGCTAATTAATATCTTGGTATATATAACCATTTTCAACCATACAGTTTAATGTACTCAATCAATGTACTCAATCAATGCAACAGTTACACAAATAATACCTTTCCGATGTAGACAATAAATTAAAATAGCCTTAGAATTGTCATTTCCTGTTACACATGTTTTCACTAACGTTTCAATACCAGTTGTTACTCTTCCAATGAATACAATGATTGTCATTCACGGTACAGCTGTAGGGAATATACCGGAGCAACCATCAAAGGGTAAATGGCCCCCTTAGTAGTGGCTACGATCAAATAGAAAAAGTATTTCTGTAGCAGTTGTGATTACAACATAAAGGGTGACTATAGAAGCTACGATCACGCGATAAAGGATGTCTTTAACAGAAGCTACCTTTACAATGTGAATGATAGCTTTAGGAGAAGCTACCATTATACAAGGTGAAGGATAAATATAGTAGAAGCTACCATCATAAGGTAAAGGTTGGTTTTAAGAGTATCTGGTAAGAGAAGATACCATCTTTTGGTTCTTTGGTTCACTGGTAATTTCCTCCTCTATTCCTAGGAGCACCGCATATGATACATATTTTAGAGCAATAATTACATTAAAACCATAAAAGTTTTGTAAGATTAAAAACTGAGCACATGCTTAGTTTATATGGGTACAGGACGTTTCGTCCATAGTACCATTTCGTCCATAGCCGTTTCGGCCATAGTACCAGTTCGGCCACACTTTATAAAGACGTTTCGACCATGGTTTTATTTATGTTGCTTTATGTGTTATTTATAACAGGTTTTATTTATGTTGTTTATGTGTTATTTATAACAGGTTTTATTTATGTTGTTTATGTGTTATTTATAACAGGTTTTATTTATGTTGTTTATGTGTTATTTATAACAGGTTTTATTTATGTTGTTTATGTGTTATTTATAACAGGTTTTATTTATGTTGTTTATGTGTTATTTATAACAGGTTTTATTTATGTTGTTTATGTGTTATTTATAACAGGTTTTATTTATGTTGTTTATGTGTTATTTATAACAGGTTTTATTTATGTTGTTTATGTGTTATTTATAACAGGTTTTATTTATGTTGTTTATGTGTTATTTATAACAGGTTTTATTTATGTTGTTTATGTGTTATTTATAACAGGTTTTATTTATGTTGTTTATGTGTTATTTATAACAATGGTAAGCATTAATAATCATATTGAATACAAAAATAAATAAAAAATTGAGAAAAACGATATATTTTAGCAAATATTATCACTATTCTTCTTTTCCCAATCGCGGCGATGTGCAGGTCCACATGAAGAGAAGAAACCAAAATCTACGTTTTACATAGTTTTAAGTCTTATAAATCTAGATTTAATAACCATTTTCAGTACTTTATTTTAAAAAAAAAATTATTTAACAAATATTATCATTGTTCTTTTCCCAATCGCTGCCATTTGCAGATCGACACGAAGAAAAGAACTCATAATCTACGTTTACTTAGTTTTGAGTGTTACCTATATGAAAATCTGGAATTAATCATCATTTTCTGTACCTTATTACAAAAAAATAATATTTAAAACGATATATTTTAGCAAATATTATCATTGTTCTTCTCGCGGAAATGACGATAATTTGTATAAAAATATTTGTTTTGATCACGTATAACTCTTTTAAATCAAATGTCTGTCAAATAAATGTTACACCATTTTAAAGCTTATATCTCAAGGATTAATAATATGTATAGTTTATTATTTTTGGATAACTACTTTTTGAGAAATTGTCGCAGGACAGTTCAGCTTCAAAATCGGACATTCAGTATGTCATTTCTTAAAAGTCGACTATTCATTGCAAATATCGAACATTATATAAATTGTGATTGATGCAAATACAAATTAGAACTGTGTAATCAAATCAAATATATTAAACTAAAGAAAGCTTTTGAGTTTTCATATTATATTGAACTGATTTCGTGATTGTAAGCCACCGGCCGAGATCGTTTGATATTGTCCGTAAAAACTGACTATTTAGTTGAAATTCATGAAAAAATAACGATAGAGGAGCTAATAAATCATTAATTATTCATAAAACATATAATATGCATTTTAAAACGCCATTTAGACGCCAATATGATATGCGTATGTGTAATTACCACGATTACTATAGAAATAATTCCCCAAAGAATCGATACTAAAAAGGATAGACTACGACACTCGGTTTTTTCATCCATACTTACGAAAATAACCAAGTAAATAAATGGTCCGTCATCTCGACGCCAATATGTAATGCGTATATGTATCACTGTGATGTGTATTACCATGATTAATTTTAAAAAATCCCCTAATAATCCATACTAAAGTACAGACTACGACACTCAGTTTCTTCATCCATACTTATTAAATATAAACTATGGCCGAAATGGTTTGTGGACGAAACGTACTATGGCCGAACCGGAGTGTGGACGAAACGTCTCGAAAGCGTTTATATACATGTACATCAACAACCATTCTATACACATGTATATATACATCTTAGTTTATATACATCCACAACCATTCTATGCACATGTATTTTTACATCTTAGTTAAAATACATCAACAACCATTCTATGCACATGTATATATACATCTTCAAGAAAATACTATATAGAAGCGTGGTAAAAGAGTCACACATCCAACGATTATATACACTGTTACACAAGTTTAGGAGTGTTATTACTTAAGTAAGGTTACATCTGCACTAACCTGAGTTAATCTTATTAACACACTCACTATGCAGAGCAAAACATAGACTTTGTGTTATTCTCTCTATAATATGTTCTTTCCATCATAAGGTAAAGGGTTGCTGTACGAGTATCTACGATCACATTATTTTAAAAAAAAATATGATGTGGATTTGTTTCTGAGCTATTTTTCCTTGCAAGTTTTTTTGTTTTGTTTCAGATGAACTAGCATGTAATAGTAAAGATGTACATGGATATTGTGTTACCAAGTTAAGTGAATGCGATGGTAATGTTAAAAATTATACTGAAATTTACATTGGAAAATAGATTGATTATAAGGCTGTTAAAAGCCACTTCCCACTCAAACGGTGTTTTAAGTCATATTGAACTCCTGTCCTTAATTCATAGTGGTAGATACCACAACGTAAACTGCATGAAACGTAAGTCTCTCTGACTATAGAATACCTTTCAATGATAATGTCCATTCAACATGGAAGAAAATGCAACATTTACATGTTATTTAATAGTATAAAAGAAAGGCAATAAAACTAAGTTTAAAGCTATTACTTAAATATCTAGACATAGTTTGGTACAGATATGTATTGAAGCGAAAAACATGCAAGCAACCAAAATACGTCCTCAGGGGCGGATCCAGGGAGGGGCACACCCGGCGCGCGCCCCTAAAATTGGAAAAAATGATTTTTTGGCGTAAAATCGTGATTTTTTACACGAAATACCCCAAAAATTTTCGCGCCTCCCTCCGCAATTAGAAAAAATATGATTTTTTGGCGTAAAATCGTGATTTTTCACACGAAATACCCCATAAATTTTCGCGCCTTCCTCCGCTCGACGCAGCAATTTATTGACGTGAGCCCCCCCCCTAACTTGAAATCCTGGATCCGCCCCTGGTCCTTGAAGCAACATAAATACATCCAGTATTAAACAGAATTCATCTTATTGGGGACATAATGTTAGAATAATAATATAATGATAAAAACCAATTTATAGGGTAAAAAGTTGTTGAACAAGTTATACATTAGACAAACCATCTGGAAGTAATATTACTACAACATTCTACAGAATCTAGTTTGTGATATGCACATGGCATGTCTTGTTGTTCTTGTTGTGTATTTATAAGAAGATGAAATAGAAATGCAATGCAAATTGAAATGTGATCAGACTTCAATATGAATCCTCTTTTAGTTGTAGTTGCCGAGGTTACACAGCCTTCATTAGGTGTTGGTTATGAATTAGGTAGAGCTAAAGCTATGAACAAGAAAATATTGTGCCTCTTCAGACCAAAATCAGGCAGAAGTAAGTTTTTTTGGCAATTGCATTTGTGAAAACACTGCCTACACTATATCAGAATACAGATTATCAGTGATCGTAATCAATTGTACAAGTTTTCCATATTGCAGCTCAATGATGGTGGCTTAGGACCCCAAAAATATGCTTATAGTAAATAATGAGAAAGGTAATTAGGTAGATAGGCAAAGTATTTCTTTTAAATATTTGTAATAAATTCTAAGCAGGGAATGTCATATTATATTCTCTGTCTGACACACTATTGAATATGTGATAATTATATAACATGATATTGCTCATTTGTCGACGGTGAAGCAGGGGCCAGCGTGGCCTTGATCGTATAGTAGTTGGATTTACAATTACCAACGCATTCAGTGCCTATCACCACTGCTGTTGTGAGGTCGAATCTCAATAAGGGAGAGGTGTACAACATTATACAATTCTTGCCTCCTGCACTTAAGCTAAAGCCCTCGGGGAAAACACCACCACTCGGGTGAACAATAACAATTATGATGTTCACCGCAAGTGCAGGCAATAATTGTTTTATTATACCGAAACTCTATTTACAATAATGTTGGATGCAATAAACACTTATTTGTGTGTTTTTATCTTGTGTTTTCATAAACTTCATATTTGTTTTTAACTTCCGGTCAAGATCGTAATTCCGGAATGCAAAAACGGATACATTTCCGGACAGACATGGAACATAACATTTGTCGACCGGTGAACAACAGTGATGTTTCCCTGGGGTACCAATTTTGTAAAAACATCACTTTTATTTTATATATAATATATAATGTAAGGTATAATAATATGTGATAAAGTTTGTCGGTGACTTGCAACAGGTCGGTAGTTTTCTACGTTCCTCCGGTTTCCTCCACCAATAAAAGTGACTGCCACGATATAACTGAAATATTGTTGAAAGTGGCGTTAAACACCATAAAACAAACAAACATTGACAGTGAAGCTTACTTGATCAGTTGTTTTTATTATTTATGATATAGTGACAGTAACAACCATGTTATACTCCAAAACAATTCTTTCTGATTATATTGTTGCTATGAAGGTCAGCTTCCCATAACAACTTGTGTTGTCTTTGTTTTATACCTATCACTGGATACAATAACATGTTGTATATCCTTCAAATATGGAATAACTATAAATCTTGTACACAAGACAGTGAAAATATTAATGATAGATGTGTACTGAAAATGATTAAACAAATATAAAAACAATGCTCAATGACAACTGTATTAACTATCCTATTTATTTTTATCTTCTGATGTAGAATTATCCTGTATGATTGATGGAATGGGCAATGAAGACACAATTTTTGTCAAGTACTATGAAGGACAAGAATTCAGGGACATTCTTAAATCATTTTTTGAAGGTTTATAATGTTTGAGGCCACATATATATAAATGACCAGACAGACCAGTCTTGTAATTTATACAATAATAATGGGGGTTAGGGTTGTGGTGTTTAACACCACTTTCAACAATATTTCAGTTATATCTCGGCAGTCAGTTTTATTGGTGGAGGAAACTTAAGTACCCAGAGAAAACCACAGATATGTCACAAGTTACTGAAAAACTTTATCACATAACATTGTATCGAATACACCTCGTCATGAGCGGGATTCGTACCTACAACTTTAATGGCGATAGGCACTGATTGCACATGACCATGACGGCCCCCGAAACACATAATAATTCATACAAATTCTTACTATAAAATATTAAAGCTGATTTTATTAGGGTTATAAAAATACACATCATGTCTCACAAAATATATATCTGTTTTAGTATGTAACCATGGTAACAAGAATAACACAGAAAATGTCAACAATATTCAAAATATTTGTTCTAATAACATTTTTTGGGGGAAAAACTGGTGAATACATTTTATTTTTATTTAGGAATGAATCTAAGTAAAATGTTGCCATTATATACCTCCTATAACTTTCATATGTGTGGGATATATTCATTATTTGGTGTCATGTTCAATTCAACAGGAAAGAATTAGTCCATAAACTTTACTTCATAGAATGTTTTTACTTAAGATTTAAGGACATAGTATGATATTGATATCTATGTCACATGACCACAGATATGTTCCATTTGTCATAATCACTATCTGATCCTTTCTTCATTCATTCAGGACTTATCACCTGGTTTGTAACAAGAATGACAAGACAGGTGCCATTAGTGGAGCAGGAACTATTTACCCTTTGCATAATTTCAATTGAAATCTAAATCTATCTGAGGACCCATCTGGAGGGTCTTTCCACTTGATGAATATCTAAATTTTGTATCTAACTTCTTGTTTAACATTAATATTATCTAAGTGTGAAATAAACTATGGAATTAGATGTCTAGACATATATTTGATGGGCACCAGTATATTTATAGAGAATTTTAGTAATATACATAAAATAAAATCATATGAAGGCAAGAAATAACAAAAATAACAAGAAACGTTTCAATGGATTCCATGTGCAAAATTTGTGAATCAAACACGACAAATTATTATATTATAGTCAACAAACACTCCTGATAGTTTGACTACATATTAAAGAAGGGCAACGCAAGGCATAGCGTATCCCCTCGCCTAAATTTGACCCGGTGACTTTGACCTATGACCTTGAAAATCAATAGGGTTCCAGATTCTCTTAACGACTAAGTATGTACCAAGTTTGGTCAAAATACATTGAAGGATGTTGATTCTAGAGTGTTCACAAGGATGTTACGCAGTAAAAATTTGATCCGGTGACCTTGACCTTTGACCTCGAAAATCAATAGGGTTCTAGATTCTCTTAAGGACTAAGAATGTACCAAGTTTGGTCAAAATCCATTGAAGGATGTTGATTCTAGAGTGTTCACAAGGATGTTACTTAAGGACGGTAGCGTTACTATATCCCTTCGCAACTTCGTTGGCGAGGGGATAATAAATTCATTATGATTGGTATCCATAAATTAAAATTTCTGTACTAATTTTAGACTTTCAATTAGATTACAGTTTGTCATCAGTAGACAATGATTATAGGATTAGGGTTATGGTGTCTAACACCACTTTTATCAATATTTCAGTTATATGGTGGAGGAAACCAGAGTACCAGGGGAAAACCACTGACCTGCCACAAGTCACTGACAAACCTTATCACATAATGTTGTAGCGAGTACACCTCATCTGAACGGGATTCAAACTCATAGGCACTGATTGCATATGTACATGTAGTTGCAAAACCAAATACCATACGATCACAACCAGGACAGCCCTGACAATGATTATATTGGTAAATGGAAATATCAAGAAATAAAAGGGACGTAATAACATATATTTCTTGTTAATAATAAGAAATTAATTTCAAAAGTCTATTGTAACCATTTGACAAAATTTGGGCTCAGATGTTTCCCTGGTGGTTCTAGTCCTTAAGATTCAAATGTGTGACCAAATCCATAACAACAAAAAGAACATGAATATTCATCAACTAGCTACACCTCAACAATAATATAGTATTATTACGTGATGTTTTTCATATTGGCCTAGATATATGTCCGAGGCCTGCTGTATTGGCTTGAGGCGCAACCGAACGCCAATACAGCAGACCGAGGACCTATAACTAGGCCAATATGAAAAACATCACGTAATGATACCTTTATTAATTAACCAGTCCAATATCTCTCGCGATTTTTCCTTGCAATTGTCAAAATGTCTAGCGGATTCCAATCTAGTTTGTTATTGGACTGACTGGAATTGGGCCAATACGGAAAATATCCCTATTGGACTGGTTTTTTGCCATATTGGCCCAATGAAAGTCTTTATATTGTATTGACAGATTTGATCATATAAAGGCTAATAAATCAAAGTTAATTAATAATATAAAATATAAATATCAAATCATAACGATATCCTAATAAAAATAATAAAAATGGAATGATAGAAAAAAAACATATTTGGAATAAAACTAAATCTTTTTCTAGTCAATTCAAGCACTAAAGCTAATGTCATGATGATTGACTAGTTTATCATTTTATTTTGATATGTTTTATGTGTAAGAAATTAACAGTGTATTTGAATACTTGAATGTTAACATGATCCTTGAATTAACTGTCATGTAATCTTTTTCCTCCATCATTCTTGTCTTTAACATTGAATTAACTGTCATGTAATCTTTTTCCTCCATCATTCTTGTCTTTAACATTGAATTAACTGTCATGTAATCTTTTTCCTCCAGCTATATCATTCTTGTCTTTAACATTGCGTAAATTTTTCAATCCCTCGATGATTTGATCCTTAATTTTCATTCTTCCTCCTGAAGTTGACCCGTGTGTGCACTCGTGTAACATATGTTCTAGATCCCAATCATCCTTAGCATAATTAGGCATGTCATGAAGTAAACCGCCCATTAAACCTAGAGATGGCTCATTAGCATATTCTGACAATATATTCCTACAGGCAGCATAGTAATTGTGATCTGAGTTGACATGGCTACAGAGTGCGTCTGGGTCAAAGGTCAAACAGTTTTTACCATTGCAGTGATCAAATGAACTCTGATGTAATTCATCCCAACCTTTCTTTGGTTTATCTGCAAAATTCATAATATAAATACAATCTTATATAGGTATGTGTAACAATCAGAGCCTTGTCTTCTTATATAAAATGTTATCTTCATTCTTCCAAAAATAAAATAAAATTTTATTAAAACATGTCAGAAAATTTAAAATTCACTTTCTTCTTCCAAGTCTTCAACAACAGGTTAACAGGATCCTCTATTACTCACCAGATAAAGAGGTTATTGTATTGCCCATCATATGTGATCCCCAGGATTAAACCCAAATAAACATAGAGACATTCATTGGTATAATATTACATCTGTAAATCACAATGCTAAATATAATTGTGATTCCATTAATTATACTAGTTCTTAAAGACAATTTAATTTTTTCACATTGTACATGAAGTTTATACTAAATAAATTTACGTTAGAGAAAACCGAAGGAGCAATAAAAAATAGTCAATCCAAATCTAGAGACACATGCAACGTTGGGCATAAGACATAGGATACTATATTTTGTATGTTAAAGTGTTTTTCCATCTGTAGTAGCCATCTTATATGACTTAGATTTTTTGGAATGAAAATATAGGATAAATTTAAGGTATGTTTAGTAAAAAATACACATCCTCCACCTCCCCTGTACTGTAACCATGCCTCACCTCCTTTTTACTTACAAATGAAAAAAAAACAGTTTATCAAACTCTAGTCTCCTATTACTCTTTTTGCAAAAGAAATAAAAATCAGACAGTCAATAAATCACCATTTGTCTTTTTCAAAGGATTGAACATTACAAGAATATGACAACTCCTTTAACACTGTAAAGGACAAATTTTGAGATAATTAATGTCTTCAAAATTATATGTAATATTTTTCGTGAAGAAAAGGTACCTATTTACCTATACAAAGTTTGTTGGAACAAATGCTCTGTAGCAATGACTCTTTCTAAAGATACATGTAGAGGTCCTGAGATTTAACTTGGTATTGTGTATGTTATAAACCATTAAACATTGTATTCAAGATGTATTATCCTAAACCAAGGAACCAGTACTGAGTAGCAGACCACTATAAAAATGGACATGTACCACAAATTGCCCGCGGTCATTATCATGTTAATGACTGGTGAATTTCTTTAATGCAGATTAATGCATGACACACGACCATCTCTACACCAATGAAAAAGTCGAATTTAGAACTGATATGAAATAAATACAGGTTAATATTACATGTACATTTGTATATGCACTATTCATTAATGGGGAAAATGAGACTGCCCTTTATAGACAGTGATTTTTATACGCCCATCTTTAAGACGGGACATATTATGGTATACCAATGTCCGTCTGTCCATCCGTTTCACATGTCGCACTCTAACTTAAGAACCCCTTGGCCAATTCACTTCAAATTTCACAGAGTTATTGGAATTGATGGTCTTACGGTCTGTATACTTTATGGTGAAATTTCGAATTTTCATTCCAGAGTTATGGGATTTTATTCATCAAATTGTAACCGATTTTCCGTATGTCGCGCTGTAAATTGAGAACCCCTTGGCCAATTCACTTCAAACTTCGCATAGTTATTGGAATTGATAGTCTTACGGTCTGAATACTTTTTGGTGAAATTTCTATTTTTCATTCCAGTTATGGGACTTTATTCATCAAATTGTAGGCGATTTTTCGTATGTCGCGCTGTAACTTGAGAACCCCTTCGCCAATTCACTTCAAACTTCGTACTGTTATTGGAATTGATAGTCTTTACTGACCATTAGATTATTTGGATTTGTTTGCATTATATGTGTATAGTTGGTTTTTTTGTCAATACAAAAGGTATGTCAAACTATTATAGTGTTTTATTTCAACATAAATATTGTATAAATATTCCAATTCATGTTTATGGTGCAGCTGTTGGTGAAATTTAGATTTTTCATTCAAGAGTTATGGGAAAGAAAGTCTTTACAAATATTGTATGAATGTTGACGACGGCGTATCATGTGCTCTTGGCGCAGCTGTTTATTTATATAGAGGTGCCCTTTATAGACAGTGATTTTTTATTTTGAGGTGCCCTTTATAGACAGTGATTTTTTATATAGAGGTGCATTTTATAGACAGTGATCTTTTATATAGAGGTGCCCTTTATAGACAGTGATTTTTTATATAGAGGTGCCCTTTATAGACAGTGATTTTTTATATAGAGGTGCCCTTTATAGACAGTGATTTTTTATATAGTGGTGCCCTTTCAGGTAGGTATGACTAGTTTTTGAGTTCAATCAAATTTCTTGTTTCTCATAAAACATATTAATTTGTTTTCCATAGGTCTCTTTACTAAATCTTTGTCTAGTGATAATAATACTTACTTCTTGCTACAGCATCTCTATCTACTACTATTATATCCTCAAGGTCAACCAAGGTCACCTTCCCAGAGCTATCAACCACAAAATTCTCAAAGTTAAGGTCTGTCCAGTATAATATAAATTGTTCACCAGCATTTGTCAGTTTGTCGGCCATTTTCATTATCTGGTATGCAATGTCAGCCTGAAATAATAAAGTTATAATTTTATTACTAAGAACCTCTTAAAAATGTTCATTAGTTTCTAAAATTCTGGGGCCGGCCATGATAGTATGCCTATCACCACTGATGTTGTGAGTTTGAATCTCAATCAGGGCAAGGTGTACAACATTATGTGATAAAGTTTGTCAATGACAGGTCGGTAGTTTTCTCCGGGTCCTCCGGTTTCCTCCACCAATAAAACTTACCGCCACGATATAACTGAAATATTGTTGAAAGTGGCATTAAACACCATCAAGCTAAAATTCTGCTTACTGATTTCCATACAAATATATATTCATTATAAAAAAAATTAAAAATAAGATTTGTCTTTTTAACTAATAGTAGCCAGTTAACTACCAGCATTCATTATTAATATTGATCCCTACTATTTAACTGTCCATGTTAATGTATTTCTATCACATACGATTTGAAGCTTATCAGTATCGAGAAATACAAAATTGTCTAGATGAGTGCGACCCATACTAACCATGTATGCCATATTGAGGCTTGTGTCATGATAATAAAGAAACATATCTTTTATAGATCATGCATATATGCATAATATTTCATTGTTTTATGTGTATTTCTATAGTACCTTGAATTGGTATTGTTTTATTTGTTTCAACAGAAGGAATGGCAAGTTTACAATGTGAAAACTTTACCCTTTTGTGGAATGGTTCATAAAAGAAGTTCTGTAATGGTTCTCCTTCATAACTGACAGCTATGTATCTACCACAAGCACCATAATATGTAGGGAATGGCCACCCATCATATGCAGGAAATGTCTGAAAATTAAAGAAAAAATACATAAAATACACAATAACCTGAGAAGAATGACAGCACTAGTACCAATATAGTCTTAGGAACTCAGATGACAATTGTTACAATGAGAGAGCACTCTAAGGAACAGTAATCGCTGAACGTAGCAAGATAAAAACTTTTCAAACATTTGTTTTCTTGTTCTTTTTGCATGTTTGTTTTATTCACTAGTACCAGTCATATTTAATCTGACTTTGAACAGACAGCAGGAATCATTATCAATATTCTGCATTCTGTCTTGTACATGTAAGAATGTGAACAGACTTTAAAAAAATAATCATATTCATTAATAAGCAACAATTGTGTTCTGACTAACATTTGTTCAAGTAAGAATAGTAATTTCATATTTCCTCTCCAATATGCTGCATTTAAAGTCAACAAATACTAAATTATAGGTGGCACAGGATTCACAAAATTGCATATGCTGATATGGGTTTGGTGGTCCTAGTGAAAAAAATGTCAGTCCTCATTCATTTTCTATTGCAAAAAAACAATATTGTGTCAGTCTGCTCAAATTCTGCTGGTCAAGTCTAACAGGACTGACGAATTTCGTATACCTAATTATATCTATTGGATTTTGGAACTGTTCCAACAGTGTGGTATATTTTTTATTTTTTATTTTTATTACACTTTCAGATCATACATCATCAATACATGATTAAGAACTTATTTGCTTGTATTTTGTTGTTTATTGCTCCAGGGACTAACTATCATATATATTGCACCCTTTAATACAAGTCTTTGCACCCAGATACAACCTACAGTTTGTATCTTGATGTAAATTTTGAAAAAAAAATGGTACCTCTATAAAATTATCATAGATAAATAAAAATCTGGCAAAGATAGATACAACAAATCAAAGTGCAGGTGATTGTCACTCATTCTGACTAATAGTCTAATACAAAATAAAGAATTTTGAATATTTGGCAACTCTCCTGATGTCTAAAAATTACAATGTACTTATAAAAGTAGGTTAATAGGGTGTTTAACGCCACTTTCAACAATATTTCAGTTATATTGTGGCGGTCAGTTTTATTTGTGGAGGAAACCAGAGTACCCCGAGAAAACCACTGACCTGCTGCAAGTCACTGACAAACTTTATAACATAACATTGCATCGAGTACACCTCGCCACGAGCAGGATTCTAAACTCACAACTTTAGTCTTATAAAAGTAAAAATTAATCTGAACTGAATAAGTGGATCACATGACTATCATTTTATATGCACGATAGCCTTAACATTCAGATATAAAGTATGTTTTCTACTAACCTGAAGCATTAATGGTTCTGGATTAATAAGTGGATCACATGACTATCATTTTATATGCACGATAGCCTTAATATTCAGATATAAAGTATGTTTTCTACTAACCTGAAGCATTAATGGTTCTGGATTAATAAGTGCAGTAGCATAAATCTGAAGTTTATCTCTAGTAAAATACTGATCCTTATCAGACATCAACTTCTCCTGGTAAAAAGTAAATATTCTGTCTATCAGGCTGTATGTAGGACAAGCAAACATGTGATTGGTCTTTACTAAATGTTCTGGTAACAAACCAAGCTGTTTTATCTGGTTCCCTGTATTAGTAATATGTAAGATTCTAGCTACATCACAACCTTTTGGCCTATTTGCATCACGACATATTTTTTCATCAATATTTTCATATTCTTTATTATGAGCTAATTTTTTTATCATAATTTGATCGCCGTTATCTAGATGTCTGGCAGTGTGAACATTTTTGATATTAACAATATCTAACAGTCGTACTTTAGACCATCCTGTCAACTGGATTCTTTCTGTCTTTAAAACTACACAAATGCTATGTCCAAAACATGCAGGGCACTTGTCTGTCTCAAGGAATGATTCTGTTTTTAAATGATTTGTTTTCAATGACATTATCAATCCTCCATATACATAAATAGAGATAATACAAGTTGATATCAAGAAACACTGAACTTTGTAAGGTAGTCTTCTGATTTTGTTGGCAGTATCAGACATGACCATTTTAACACCAGGGAATGATTGGTTGCTGCCACTTCTACGATTTCTAAGAGTATAAGGCAACATGTTTATCCCTGTAGGATACAACCTTGTTTTCCATGAATCTAATTCTCATATCATATCCTTCTAGTTCTGTAAAATAAAATAATCACCAATAAATATAAAAAAAAGTGACAAGAGCAATTTGGTTTGTGTAAGTGAGTGATTGATTGTTGTTTAATGTCAACTCAGCAATTTTTCAGCTATATCATGACGAGAACAAGTTAAATTTCAATGAGATGATGATGATGTCCACTTTGTATTAGACCAACATTAACATGATTAATTGGATTTTTGTAGTCGTCCTAGCTCACAGAAACAACAATCTGCTGATAGACATGTCACCCCACTCGGACACATTATCATGATTCCGAGCCAATCAGTCTTTGTTCTTTCTCCTGAATGCTGCGTGCTTAGCAGAGAAGCAACAAATACATGTACCAATTTTATAGTCTTTGGTTTTACCTGACCAGGGCTCGAACCCAGGATCTACTGCACTCGTGGAGAGAACACTAACCATTACACCACAGATGTGGTTTCTTTGTATTGACCTCACCATAGCTTGAACATATGATTCATTGCATTCAAGGCAAGCACACTAACCCATTACACCACCAATGCAGTTTCTGTTGAAACGAGTGAGTGATTGCTGTTTACGGAGTAATTTTTTCAGCTATATCAAATGACATCTGCTTTGTACTAGACCAACATGCTTAGTTAGATTTGTATAGTGCTAGCTCACTGAAATAAGTCTTCATCGCTCCATTCGGAAACATTACTGGTCGCGGACCAATTATCACCATTTTTTTCTTGTTTTTGTAAGATTATTTCTATGTAGTCCAATACACCCCTTAAAGTGCCTCATAATTTTGAATGTTACCAATCGACTTACCTTGGACGGAAATATAAATAATTTTTATGCACATGCTCGTATCAGGGAGCCTTTATAAAGTTGTTGATTTTTGTCACTGAATTGGGAGGGAAGAGTACCAATTATCGCCATCTTTTTAGATGTGGGAAAATATGTATAAATAAACAGTGAAGTTACATGTAAAAGAAATAGTCTTACCACCAAAAATGAAGGTGTCACCAGTATTTTCGATCATTAGAACACCAATTTGCTATATTTTTCTGTTAATAATAGCGACTAGCATCTCCGCTCCATTTACGTGACCCCCCGCAAGGTTTATATAAAGAGGTATGGTTTCTAATGGGGTTTTACCTGATTTCTTTTGAATTAGTCAAGATACAAATGTATGATTTTGCTGTCTGCTTTGTCACCATTTATTATTGTCGTCTGCAAAAAATGGCCAGAATATTCCATTCGCGTGCGCTCGCGAGTAACGTGCAAGTTGGCAATAATTGGCGACCAGTACGATGATTGCGAGCAAACCAGATTCTACTTCAATGCTGCACGATTCATCTCGTTGGGATTTGACTTCCGATGATATTTTCTGTTCTGTATCTCCAACTTCGGAAGTCAAATCTAAACAAGATTTAAGCTATCACGGACTAGATTTAAGCTATCACGGACTAGATTTAAGCATGCTGAGTGGAGAAGCAACAAATACAAATTTTATAGCCTTTGGCTTTGGTTTTACTCGATTGTCGCTCGAATATACGGTCTACCACACACGCTAACATAGTCCGAGATTCCTCTGCCGTCCGACGGCTTTTTGTTCGACTTGCTGGAGCTGTGGGACGTCAGAACGCTCTCCATAAGGAAAACAGCAGATTTGCCGCTCCAACTCTGGGTGGACATTTCCACGTTTCGTGGCTATCAGATTTTTATTTTCTATCCGAAACCCTTATATAAATCGCTTCACCAATCATTTTTCTATTCATTCATAACCATCTTACCCTCAGAAAGTGGTGTTACACTCGAATACAGCACGATTTTCACATAGACCCTATCATTTCGCCATGTCAGTTTATTTTTCAACCATTTGTCACGTGACTTCGAGAAAACTACGATTACCGCAATGTATCATGGGAGATGATTTGCATATATGATCTTACCTTGTCCAAAATGAGAGGGGGGAACGTAACACATGCTCTTTCCGAAGCTCATGGGTAACACTGCCATTGAATCTTTTCTTTCCAACATATTTTGTATTATTTCCTTCTGCTCTGATTTGAGCTGTAGATGGAACTGTTTGTCCTGCAGAGTATGCTTTATATCATGTATGTTGTTGTTTACGTATGCAAATAATTTGGCGTGCTGCATTAAGTAGCTCCCATCATGCAATGCGTTGCTGTCATCATTCAGTTAGTATCGCGAGATCACGTTTAATGGCTGAAAAATAAACTGACATGGCGAAATGATAGGGTCTATGTGAAAATCGTGCTGTTCTTGAGTGTAACACCACTTTCTGAAGGTAAGATGGTTATGAATGAATAGAAAAATGATTGGTGAAGCGATTTATATAAGGGTTTCGGATAGAAAATAAAATCTGATAGCCACGAAACGTGGAAATGTGTCGACACAGAGTTGGAGCGGCAAATCCACTGTTTTCCTTATGGATAGCGCTCCGACGTCCCACAGCTCAAGCAAATCGAACAAAAAGCCGTCGGACAGCAGAGGAATCTCAGACTAACGCGAACAATAACAACACCAGTCCGTCTTTGTCGAAACGAAAGTGTTATGACTAAAAAAGAAGATACATGTATGTAACTAGTAATAAGAGTCATTGTGATTAGAATAGAATAGAATAGAATATGTCTATTTGTCAATTTAAGACGCCCATGACAGTTAGTATAATTACATGAAAATCACAATATTTATATTCTAATTGGTATACTATGATTATGATTGATTGGATTTAAAATATAAGACATACTATACATGTAAATATACATTTTTGTAATCAATAATTTTGACAAGTACAGTGATCCCTGTAATAGATTAAGAGACAGTGCATTATATCCACAGTTGTATATCCATTGTAATATTTTTTTTGTTCATGCAGCCGTTTTGAGTATAAAAACAGCATTTAATTTGGTAAAAATACATTTATTATTCCGTTTTATACCATTGATTCAGTGAAGCGTAATGTTTTGTCGTCCATGTTTTAATCGTTTTTGGGGACTGAAATATATACCCCGTCTGTTTTCCGAATATTATGTTATTCAGCTATCAGACAGGGTATATAATGTGACATTCCCGGCTTAGGATCTATATTCCCTGAGGCGCAGCCGAAGGGAATATATATCATAAGCCGGGAATGTCACATTATATACCCTGTCTGATAGCTGAATAACAGATATATTACGGATTTAACCATTGGTTTTTTTTAAATACAAAATCCAACTGTATTAAATAAATTTGCGTCTTTTATTTTCATTTTTCGTATTTCTAGATGTCCGTTTCCGTACCTTTGACATCATTCTTCAATGACGTCAAAATATGTGTCACGTCATATTTCATCTATAGGGTGTCTCATGAAGGAAAATACTGTACTAAATTTCTAAATCAATACAATTTCATATGTAGTAATTTTTTAAAACTTTATAAATATAACATTAATATATCACATAACAAAACAACGGGTTTGCGAAACAGTTACAATAATTTAAATGTTAACATGTAAATAAAACCTTGATGTGGCCCCATGACGGCAAAAGTTTTCAGGGTTCAACGTTTTGTTTATTTGTTATGGTACAGCCGTGGAACATAGGAGTTTGCTGAATCGATCAGGTATTTGTGACGGAATTAACCGTTGTAATATATTTTTGTTCATACAGCCGTTTTGAGTATAAAAACAGCATTTAATTTGGTAAAAATACATTTATTATTCCGTATTATGCCATTGATTCAGTGAAGCTAATGTTTTGTCGTCCATGTTTTTATCATTTTTGGGGACTGAAATATATACCCCGTCTGTTTTCCGAATATATGCTGACATTCAGGGCTGTTCAAGAACCAATGAAAATATGTGTAACAAACTAAATTCGTAATATATGCTGACATTCAGGGCTGAAGAACCAATGAAAATATGGGTAACAAACTAAATTCGTAATATTATATGATATTACGAATTTAGTTTGTTACACATATTTTCATTGGTTATTCAACCCTGAATGTCAGCATATATTCGGAAAACAGACGGGGTATATATGTACGTTTTCGGTCTCCCTCATTTGGGCCCCAAAAAACAATAACAACGTGGTTGACAAAAACAGAAATATTTACACTTCACTGAATCAATATCATAATACGGAATAATAAATGTATTTTTACCAAATTAAATGCTGTTTTTAAACTCAAAACAGTTGTATGAACAAAAAAGATATTCTTTTCTTCAATAAAAAATTAAAATATACCTTTCACAAATCTACACCAACCACTCAATTCGTGCAACGGGTGCAACTATCCTCGGAAGAAACTGTTCAATGGCACAAATTATGGCAGTTACCGGACACAAATCTGCCTCGTCAGTTGCAGTATATCAACGTGTTTCATCAAAGGAAAAACAAGTTATGGGAGACATTATCACAAGTTCTGTTCGTGGAGAGCAACCATCTCAACTATCTTCAATAATGCCACTGCACAGTACTTCCCGGTTGCAACTCATGCCGCTGACACAAAACAGTTCAAGTTCAACATCACTTGTTCAAATGAGAGCCAATACTTATGTTTCATCGTCGGTTACGGACGTCGTTGACATTTTGGATGTAAATTATGATGATTTATTTTGTGATTATAACACTCTTACAACAGTTAATTCCATCACAAACACCAGAACAATTCAGCAAACTCCCATGTTCCACGGCTGTACCATTACAAATTTGAACATAACAATCAACAAGTGAAAGTGTGTTAAAGTTTCTGCCTTTGAAACTTTCGAGGTCACAGGGCCACACCAAGTTTTTGCTTATTGTTAACATTTTAATTATTGAAATTGTTTCACAAACCCGTTGTTTTGTTATGTAATATATTAATGTTATAATTATAAAGTTTATTCAATTTACTGCATATGAAATTGTGTTGATTTAGAAATATTGTACAGGATTTTCCTTTATGAGACACCTCAGTACATAAAATATCACGTGACAAATATTTGACGTCATTGAACAAAGAATGTCAGAGGTACGAAAAGGGACATCTAGAAATACGGAAAATGAAAATAAAAGATGCAAAATATTTAATAAGGTTTTAAATATGAATTGGGACTATGTACGTGGTAAAAAAAAAACAAAAGGAAAATAAAAATAAACAAACAAAAAGGAAACAAACAAACAAACAAAAATTAAAAAAAATTGTATACCATTTTTTTTTGTTAAATACAGAACCAAACTGTCGTATAAAATTTTCAAAAAAATTTTTTGATTTTTTTTTTGGGGAAACAATTTCAATAATTAAAATGTTAACAATAAGCAAAAACTTGGTGTGGCCCTGTGACCTCGAAAGTTTCAAAGGCGGAAACTTTAACACACTTTCACTTGTTGATTGTTATGTTCAAATTTGTAATGGTACAGCCGTGGAACATGGGAGTTTGCTGAATTGTTCTGGTGTTTGTGACGGAATTAACTGTTGTAAGAGTGTTATAATCACAAAATAAATCATCATAATTTACATCCTAAATGTCAACGACGTCTGTAACCGACGATGAAACATGTGTATTGGCTCTCATTTGAACAAGTGATGTTGAACTTGAACTGTTTTGTGTCAGCGGCATGAGTTGCACCCGGGAAGTACTGTGCAGTGGCATTATTGAAGATAGTTGAGATGGTTGCTCTCCACGAACAGAACTTGTGATAATGTCTCCCATAACTTGTTTTTCCTTTGATGAAACATGTTGATATACTGCAACTGACGAGGCAGATTTGTGTCCGGTAACTGCCATAATTTGTGCCATTGAACAGTTTCTTCCGAGGATAGTTGCACCCGTTGCACAAATTGAGTGGTTGGTGTAGATTTGTGAAAGGTATATTTTAATTTTCTATTGAAGAAAAGAATATCTTTTTTGTTCATACAACTGTTTTGAGTTTAAAAACAGCATTTAATTTGGTAAAAATACATTTATTATTCCGTATTATGATATTGATTCAGTGAAGCGTAAATATTTCTGTTTTTGTCAACCACGTTGTTATTGTTTTTTGGGGCCCAAATGAGGGAGACCGAAAATGTACATATATACCCTGTCTGTTTTCCGAATATATGCTGACATTAAGGGTTGAATAACCAATGAAAATATGTGTAACAAACTAAATTCGTAATATATAATTATGATTAAGACTTGACTCCATGAAATAGAAATAGAAATAAGTTTATTAACCAAATCAGGGCCCCAGGAGGGCATATGCAAATAACAATTATGATTGATACACAACAACAATACAAATAACAATTATGATTTATACACAACAACAATACAAATAACAATTCTGATTGATACACAACAACAATATATCAACCTAAATATTCGCGGTGAAATATCAATAATTGTGGTGCAGGCACACTCGGGCAGGAAAAGAGTTATATGCACATAAACGTACATACACTTACTCACATATATATGAGGGGGGGGGGAAGATGAGAGAGAACATATACATATATATCAGGTGATTCATCACCAATCTGCAAGAGACACCTTGAGTCGATGCTAAAAGGAATAAAGTCCTACTTGTGTCTATGTATCGCTCTCTTCTCATGCAGGGTTCGACATTAACTTTTTGACCAACTTGTCCATTCGGGCAAGTGCCATATTGATTTTACTTGCCTGAAACTGTATACTACTAGCCCGAATTCTTAAGTGCCATATATGCATGTAGTGCAGAACTATGCAATCTACAATGATCGTTCATAGAATAAGTGCATATCATTCCATCAGAAGAATCCTGTAATCCATCAAAATCTTTTGACCATGAATCAATAAATCCTCTCTTCCTCTTAAGTTCATATATTTTCTTAGATTCACCATCCGATTTCCTTTTCTGAGGAACCCCACTGAAGAATTTCCAGAGGGTTACTTGTGCTATATTGGCACCAAATTCTGGGACTGAGTCTGAGATATTGAGTAGACGTACCTATCAATTTGCGGGAATATGACAGTTTTATAAATACGGGTGATTGATGAGGATTTCTGAAATATTTTTGTTAGAAAATTTAAGTATAAATGTTCCTTATCATAGACTGACAATGACTGTATAGTTTGTTTGAATTTTTATTCCAGTAATCTCACGCTTTCAATATTTTGATCACAAAGGCAATACACATCAGGGATAATTTTCTAAAATTAGAACACAGCAAATAACTCTAGCTTTTCATTGGCCGACGAAAATAAATACGAAATACTTTATTAAAGAAAGCTCAATCATTGAACATTAAGGTTGACAAAGATTATGAGATAGTACATGAAAGAAGAATGACATAATAAAATAACAAATAAAATTATAAGGTTATAGTTTGCATTGGGAGGCAATGAAAGAGAGATAACTGTATTTGGAAAAGATAAAATATAAAACATGCATGCAGAGAACTATGGTGCCATTTGAAAACACGAGTGAATAAATTTTGCGAGTTCTCTGACGCAAGATGGATCTTCGTTGCTCAATATCCAAACAAATTTATCCTCTGCACTTAATATAGCAGCATTATCATTAAGGACATTTGAAATGAGTTCTCATCTGTGGTTTTCAAACTTAGGACAATACATTAGAAAATGAAGTTCATCCTCAATACGATGTTGATGCAGCACCGCCGCCTAATTAGGCATTCGCGATTGGCTAATATAAATAACACGAACTTTATTTGAGAAAGGGGAATTCCGTAGTCAACAAAATGGCGTAAAATACACATACATACGACGCGATGTTTAGGTAAAATTCGTCACGACTTCCAACACTGAATAATTCAATATTAATCATTTTGCTCTTCAGGAATTGAACATATCACAGAATCATTTTCACTTGCCCGATCGGACAAGTTGGGTGCCGTTTTCACTTGCCCAAAGACGCATTTCACTTGCCCCGGGCAATCGGACAACCGTTAATGTCGAACCCTGTCATGTCGCATCTACTCTTAATATTCAAGACTTTACAACTATACCTGACGAGTAATCGAAGAACTTATCCAGTTATACCCACAAATAATGTTGGCCCGTCAATATCATGGGCTATGGTATCAATATATGATTCAGAAACCTGTTGTAAATAAAATTACCAATGAAAACATGATGAAAACGTGTAGATGATTCAGTTTGATTCAATAAATTACAAAACTGTATGGCGTGTACGACTACATATTTCCGGATTTAATAAATTGAAATTATGAAGGGGGGTCCGGGGACTATGAAGGACTTTGTTTAAATTGTCTATTTGTTACATGTATAGGTATTCAAAACGGCTAAATTATAATTGTATCTTATAACAGTGAGATATGAGTTATAAAATTCATCAATGAAAACTGCAATTTATTGTCAATAAACCATCAAATATCATTTATACTTCATTTGATTTTTAATATCCTACATAAAATTATATATACGTCTGAAAATTAAACCAAACAGTGTTAGAATTAGATTTTAGAGCTGTCAAATTTTTGTTCTTCCCTCGACGGGATTTGAACCCACACCATTGATACACTGCAGCACCATTCGCTTTAGCCTTACATCCAGCGCCCTAGACCACTCGACTACATCCACTCCCTAAAAAAAGGAGCTTCAATAGTCGTAGTGTTACCTTGTCTCGTAAGGCAAATCTAGGGATAGGCGTAAGACATGTGTATAAGCGTGTGTAGATGGTACATATATACTTAATTTTATAATTTGACAGCAATCTAACTCAGCAATTTTTAATATATTGGATAGGATAATGAAGAATTATTCATTATACAGTCACAGGAAATAAAGTATATTATACAAACGTCTAGAAGCAAGTGACAACCATACAATATATCTGTCCCACTGGATCTCAAAGTTACTTTAAAGGATACTAGGTTAATACTAAATATATATATATATATATATATATATATATATATATATATATTAGAGTTTTTGGGCCCCAGGGCAAAAGGAAACTTGGCCCCCCTCCTCCAATTCTCCAAATAATGATACTCAAACCGGCTCTTGAAGTCCACCATGGTGTGTCATAAGCAAGGAATCAGTACAACAAAAATGAATTGATGAATTGTGAGTTTAGAAAACAGCTTTCTACTTGTTTGTTTGTCTGGACTCTTAATTATAATGATCTGGTGCATGTATTAATAGATGTATTTTTATAAACTAAAAACAAGTCAAATTATTTTATTGAAAACCAAATATAAAACATATCTACACTAATTTAATGCCCTAGGCAGCTGAATAAATCCTATCGTACTGTAATTTCTGTAAAGAAGCAAATGATTTATTGATGTTGTATAAGTCTCTTCATAACCTCATATATTTCAATATTCGCAATTGTAACTTCGTAACATAGTCTCATTCTGCACTCTCACTCTCAGAACACGTCTTAGTCTAAGTCTACAACATTTATATTTGAAAAACACCTGAAATCATAGGACAAAAACAATTTCAGCAGAAAATTTTACTCAGATAGGATTCCGAGGCTTTGGAAAAAATTAACTATAGGAACGCTCGTGCCTCGTTTTACCCACTTGCCTTTGTAAGAATATTAATCAGTTTAAAGTTAAACTGAAGTCAATATATACCGAAATTTAGTAGAAACTACTTTTGATGCCAACAACTATTGTAGGCCTACTTTGGTCAGTTGACTTGTGCGTTTCCGAGATGTCATCCCTTTTTTTTTTTATCTCTCTCAGTCTGTCTCTCGACATCTTTTGTGCCGACGCGCTCAGCATACATTGATTATAATTTGTTTAATTTGCATGTTGCAATGTGTGACAATGACAATGTGGTGACTGACGAAGTGAAATTTAATAAATAAATAAAAAATAAAGGCTCACCTGAACGGAATCAATTGAGTTTAACAAACGTCTGATCCTGTCTACTCACCATTAATGAGCCCCTCCCCCTGCAATCCTCGATCTACTACTCTCAGAGGTAATTCTTAGGGACTTAGCCTGGGCCCCCATTTCCTATGAAATAGAAACAGAAATAGAAATAAGTTTATTAACCAAATCAGGACCCCAGGAGGGCATAAACAATTAGCAATTATGATTAATATACAACAACAATACATCAAACTAAATATTCACAGTGAAGTATCAATAATTGTGGTGCAGGCACACTCGGACAGGAAAAGAGATATATAAATATATGCACATACACGTACGCGCACATACTGATGATGAACAGACACTTGTATTGGGTGATTCATCGCCAATCCGCAAGAGGCACCAAGAGTCGATGCTAAAAGGAATAAAATCCTACTTGTGTCTATTGCAGATTGGTCATGTTGATACAGAAGAATTTCCATGTGGAAGGAAATGGGAGAGACACACATAATCAGTGGGCCCTCCACCTGCAACCCTCGATCTGCCAGTGTAAATGGTTGTTCTTAGGGGAGCCCAAGCAGTGGAGCTTGACCCTCATTTGAC